>CM053502.1:39443000-40124576 GCA_028627145.1 Eidolon dupreanum | reverse complement strand
TACAAAGCCTCATCAGACTATCTTAAGACAAGATATAACAAAAACAGGGAAAATAAAGAAAGACATTTATTAAACCATATAAATTCAACATTTACTGAACACCAGTCATGTGTTGGTAGCTTATAAAAATTCAGTTTCTCCTACCAACATCCTGGGTATTTATCTGCCCCTGTAAACCTCTCTACATTTCAACTGACTCTCTTTTTAAGTCTTTGCAAGGAGAGTTGACTTCTAAACAAGTCACAACATTTTAATAGTTTTTCTGTAGTACTTTTCAGCACAAAGACTCTAATTTTTAGTACATTTATGTTTCATATTCAGGTCACCAACTGGTCTTTTGGAACCTACAAATAGCTCTCATGGTCTGGTTACCATGGTCACCCCTTATCCTCAACATGCACACACGCACCCTCACCTCACACAGTAGCACACTCAGCTCATCTCTTGTCAACGCTTACCCACTTCCTAGCCTTGAAAGGATTCTCTTATCTCTAAAAAAAGTAGCTTGAAAAGGGCTTGGGAGAAAACAATAATTTGTAACCTGTCTGGGGGCTTAGACCCCTTTGAAAATTTGAGGAAAACTACTGATATTCTCCTCAAATAAAAACAAAAATGGCCATGCATATAAAACTGCATTTCACAGACTTGTTGAAAACCAAATTAATGAAGCAATTATTTCAGTGTTTCTCAAACTCTTTTGACTGGGATTCACCGTGAGAAATAGAATGTGACACCAATACAGCCCAAACCTACATACAAAAACAAATATCTAAAACATGTTTCAGGAAGCAATATTTACCCTTACCACACGCAGTGGTTGCTGACATTTCCTATTCAATTTCATCTTTCTAAATATTTCTTGAGACTCACTAAATGATTTTCTTACCACCCACAATCTGAAGAACAGTGATCTAGTCTAACATTTCTCCATATTTGAGATAAGGAAATGGATCTGAAGATATCAAGTCATAAGTCACTAAGTAGTCTGTGGCAGAACAAGCCAGACCTAACTACTCTGACTCCCAACCAAAGGCTTTTTCCAAAACAAAGTGAAACAATTCTAAATACCAACCCATCTCCAAAAAGCAGCTGGGGATTTGAAGCTTAAAACATACACTGAGAAAATGAGAGTTTCAATTCCAAACCACAGTGAATATTAACCTTAACCTGAGCCTACAATTCAG
Source organism: Eidolon dupreanum (assembly GCA_028627145.1). Taxonomy (NCBI): domain Eukaryota; kingdom Metazoa; phylum Chordata; class Mammalia; order Chiroptera; family Pteropodidae; genus Eidolon; species Eidolon dupreanum. Next base: position 40,123,392 of record CM053502.1, on the reverse strand, counting down.
GCACTTTTAACTTTTTCAAAATCATGCACTGGGTCTAGAATGACATAGCATATAAGCAAATTTTTGCTTTCCAAAAACCTTTTCTTCCAGCCACTGAAAACAACACAGGAAAAGCCAACATTCTCCTTACCTTCGTTTAAAATACTTTGATTACACACACAGGTTTTATTTATCCATGAGATGCTGGCTTAAAAACAGCCGAGGATAGGCCCTCTCTCCCCTTACCAGGCCTATGCACAGCTGTTTTCTTTTCTGCTAAGGCTGCTTAATCAAAATTACGCATCAAAACCACATAGATCAATACGTGGATATGAATGATCCAGAACCTACTAGATGTTAGTACTACCAATCCCCAGCTACCCTGGCCCCTTTTAAGGCCTCAAGAGCATTCATTACAAACAGCTTGGTAGGTGGATATACCAGTCTCCCCACTGGCATTAGGATGAGTGGTTTATTTGGTTTTGTTGTTGTCTTTTCTTTCCTTTTCTTTAATGTGGAATAAACGTCATTGCCCATCACAAGGTGGGAATCCTATAAAAAGCTAGAGAGAGCGGCTGGGGTCTGGTCTGGAGAAGGCCCAGCAAGCGGCCCTGCGCACAGATAAGAGGCAGCTTGGGGCCTGTGTCGTTGCACAGATCACTCAAACAACTTAACTCGGGCGTGAGCAACCTGGCCGCGCGCAGCGTGCCGGCCTCCACCTGCGCGCCCAAGCCCTGGTGCCCGAGGGCAAAGTGCTGGGCCCTCCCTAACGCAGAGCGCCGAGGAAATACCGGGTGAGGTGCAAACCAGTGTGCAGTGGCTCCAGGGCGAGAACCATGAAAGCGCGCGGGGAGAGGGGGGAGGGGTCAAGCAAACACTAAAATTAGCGCTCAGGAAGCAGCGGCGAGGCACCCAGGCGCGGAGATGGCGTCCTCTGCCCCGGCGGCCGCCCCGAGCTTTCCCCGGGAGCCTGTCCCCGTTACTCAAGCCTGCCTCCGGCCCCAGACCAGGCACTGGACCAACGCGGCAGGAATGAAGGGCTCCCTACTGAAAACAGGATCTGGGAACACGTGTAGCCTCCCGAGACCTTGGGGTCTGTCGCTCCTCCCCCAACTGCGGCAGAAAAATGTTAAGGAGCTTCCGAATTGAAAACCCCAGAATCCTCCAGGATCCTTGTGGTTGAACTTAAAATTTGGTTGACTCGTCTTCAGTGAGCCCTTTCCTGAGTTTTCATTTAAATCTGTTTCGCTCCTCCAACATACCTCCAACGGAATTAGAGTGATGGGGCAGGGGGTGTTGATGTATCAGGGATCTAGGGGGTGGAGGCTGACGGAATGGGGGGAGTTTGCATCCGAATCTCTCTGCAAGATAAACCGTTCTGAAGGTCAGTGACGGCTCCCCACTGAGTCTTCCTGAAAAGATTAATGTTCATTAAGGGATCCTCAGTCAACGCATTTCTTTTTCTTCTTTTTTATTTTTTAGTCAACGCTGTTCTTGAGAACATAAACTGTGTAAGTCCGAAGTATATCGGATATTCCAATTCCAATAATGCACTGAAAACCTACATATTAAACTACTGTGAACACTCCTAACATAAAATTACCAAAATCCTGGTAGCTATCATAAGGAAATCTGAAATGGAAATATGTGTTACTCAGCCAAGATTAAATGAAGAAAACAAAAATATGGTTATATTTAGTAGCACAAAAATGGAAAGTTGAATGATACAGTATTTGGAAACCATGCCAATCATTTTAAAAGTCATGTCTATTACATAACTAGAATTTTTAAATAATTATGTGCACAGCAATCCTAAATCAGTCATTAACATAAAGTAAATATGTCCGCGGAGTGCCATCTCATCCCTAGACTCTTTCAGCCTCCCCTCTGCAGTCCGCCCCTTACCTTTATTTTCAGAATCTTTCATTCTCTCCTTCCTCCCTCTGCTGCAAATGAGCAGGAAAGTCCGGCTGATTCTGCAACCCTGACTTTGGATTTGTCATTCACAGACAGTCAGCGGTCTCAGGGGGCGAAGTCCCTCAACAGAGGTGCACCGGGGCTCTGATAATTGCATGCAAGTCAGTGTGCGGGGTTATAATTTTGCTTATGCTGGAGCGGAAAGGATAGGATGAAGGCAGACGTAAACACAAATTTCAAAACATGGCATGGAACTGGATCTGGAGCTTAGACATGCCTTTCCTTCCCTTAGGTTAGGGAACCAACAGTTTAGTACCTCCTTGTCTCTGGAGAGATTTGGTTCAAGTTGAAAGGGGAATGTCTGTGCCATGCCCCAGGCTTGTTTTCAACTGCAGACCTTAACTTTGGAGGAGGATTAAGACCACTGGGCTTTGTTTCCTCTTACATATTCATTTATTCGTTCATTCAAACATTTCTTCTACCTCCCTTTGGCCCAGGCTCTATGCTAAGAACTGGGGACACAACAGTGAAGGGGACCAGCCTCAGTCCTCAAACTCCCTCCAGACAATACAGAAGCATACAGAACAATACAATGACCTGTGATTGCTGCATGGACACAGTTTACTGAACCCATTTCATGTAGGGGTAAGTCCATACTCAAGGAGGCTTTAGTGATTGGTTTTAAGCCACTGAGTGGCTGAGTCACAAATGGGTATGAGGAAACCAGACCATGAGACCCCTTTCTAAGAGGACATGGAAGATTTAAGTAAATCTTTCAATCATTCAATTCAAGTTTACTTTCAATCATTACATGACTCAGATTCCTCCCTACCTCTCTCATATGACATTTGTGCCATACTTGTTAAGGATTCAGGAGTGCAGAAAACAGACCAAGTCCCTATCCTCGTGGCTATTACATTCCAGTAGGAGGATTCAGACAGACAATCAACAAATATAAACACATAGTAAATGTCAATGAATGATGTGAAGAAAAATAAAGTATGTTTATGAGGCAACAGAGATGCCATTATAGATAGGGTGGCCAAGGGAGGTGATTTTTAACTTATTTTACGGAAAATTGGCCAGGATCACTACAGTCCTTTCCAAACATCTTCACTCTGAAGTTGTTTTTTAAGTCTAGAACCCTCACAAACTCCTCTGCTCCAAGTGTACTCATTGATGGGTGGTGTTTCTTCCCCCATTATACAGATTGCTAAACTGATATCCAAAGAGATTAACTGACCCAATCCAGGACCTCACTAAATTGAGAGAGGAGCAACAAAAATAAATACATCTACCTATTGTTCTCATTCCCAGAAATTGCTGGGTTAAATATAATATGGACATGGAAAGTTTGCTGGAGTAGAAGTTGAGACAAGAGGATCGAAGACCTATCACTATCACTACTGACTGGTGTAGAGCAGGTGACTTAGCCTCCCCGGCACCAGTTTCCTCATCTGTAAAGTGGGGCTAATCATACCTGCCTTGCATATGTACTGGGCTGTTCAGGAGATCAAAAGAACAGATGTAGTGCTTTGTAAACTAAGCACTGTATAAATGTAAAGTACAATTATCAACATGCTTGGGCACTTAATTTAAGAGAACTAATTGCTAGTGTTCACCAGCTCAACAGCCCAAAAGTCAAATACAGCTATAGAGTAAAAGCTGTCATAGCCACTAGGGGTCCTGGAGTTGACTTCTAGCTGCTGCAATTTGAAGAAATTTTTAATATTTGGTTTTTGCTCCCATCTTTCCTTGGCAGTGGGTAATACCTTTCTGCTCCTCTTTGACAATGCAAGACCAATGAGGGAAATTCGTCTTCATTAGAACTCCTCACTGGCTACCAAATGAGCCATGTTGGGCCATAAACCACGTCAAAGAAACAGGCATCTCTATTTCCAAGGACCAAGTTCAGGAGAGCCAAAATGTGCTTGTAGAAGCACCTTTAGAGGCTGAAGGAAGAGGTGGCGGTGAGACTCCACCATTCATGCACTCTTTCATTTAATAAATATTCATTGTGCCACACACTGCTCTGAACACTGGGAATGGCACAGAGCTCAACAAAACATTTTCTGTCCTGGAAGAGCAATGGTCTCAGGGCAAGCAGGTTCTACAAGGTACACTGATTTGCTGAATTAGGCAGAGGAATGCCAAGGCCTGGGCCTACACGGTGGGGCAGGCACTCTGAAGCAGGAAAGACTGCGTTCAAACATGGGCTCTGCCATTTACTGGCCCTTAGAATAAGTTGAGACAGATTCTTGCACTTCACTGAGTCTCCATTTCCTGACCTGTAAGATGAAAATAATAAGCGTACCTACCTCCTAGGGTTGGGTGAGGCACAAACAAGTTACTGCATGTAAAGTACACAGCACACAGCCTGATACATAAAGGGCTCCATAAATGCCGTAAGACTAATACTAGTACCATGTGATCTAGGTCAAGTTTATCCCACTGTGCCTCAGTTTCCTCATAAAATGCAGAAAATAATAACTAGCCTGTAGGGCTATTGTGAGAATTACACATCAGGAATAATATAAAGCCCTTGGTATAAAGAAGTAACTCACTCCCTACCAGCCTCACTCCAGGCCCTTTTTAATCAAGTAGGTTTCCAGGGGAAAAGACTATAAGAATGGGAAGAGTGAGGAAATAGGAGAAGGGCTGCCAATTACATTAAAAAGAGAGTAATTTTATTTGAGAGTGTGATCATTTCTAAAGGTAACTGCATTTTACCTAACATTGCAAATTACAAACAAGAAAGTTGGAAGAACTGCATGATGAACTCCATTTTCAAGTACTTTCTGCTATATTTGCTTTATTGCATATCTGTTCATCTCTCTCTCCACCCTCAATTAATAGTTTATTTTTAAAATTAAGTAGAAAGAAGTTTGAAGACCTCTTCAAATAAAAAGAGCCTTTACTTTTCCTCCTGACATAATATTTATAGAAGCCTTAGACCTCCTGATTCTGTGGCCACTTCAAGCAGGGTCAGGTGGATTTTCAGTAGCTTTGTCTTTCCCCACAGTAAACCTTAAGGTTACAGCTACCTGAAGGACAAGGATGGACTCAAGCACTGGAGCTTTCCAGAATAAGGCGGTGTCTCTGGCATACCCCACACTTCAAATAAACTTGTACCAAGGACCATTATAAACATGCACTAACAGAAATGATGCTCCATCTTAATAACTGGGCTTACAGAAGGCTTCAGGCAGGCTCCACTGACAACCAAGTCCCTTCACAGCTCTGCACAGTCCTTGTCTTGTTAGATGCCACTTCTGAGTCACTAGACTGGTGAGTCATGCCCAGTAAGAGAGGCCATTTTGAGAGCAAAACCAACGAAAATTTTCAAGAACAATGAGTGGGACCCTAAACTGAAAAACAATAAGGCTTTTTATTGTCCAGCAAAACAAAAATGAAAGAAAAAAAAAAAACTGCTGTAATAGTGGGTTAAACTTCCCAGCTGTAAATTTTACTCTAATGAAAAACTGGGGGGGGGGGGAAGCTTATACATTCCCTTGGAAATTTGAGAGCAAAATGAACTAGGAGGCTATGTCTCAAATTAGGCAGACAATGACCTTTCGACCACTTGCCTGGAACCTCTTCTAGCTTAGTCCTCCATTCCCAAAACATGTCAGGGTGGGGTGACAGAGGGTAACGTCACCTAAACCACCACACTGGGTCATCCTCCATCCAGCCAAGCCTCTATTCGGTTTGCTCAGAGCATCCAAGTGGCCGTAAAAGATGTGAGATAGAGAGAAAAACACTGCCTACTGGGGGGTGGAGATTTGTGATTAGGGTCACCACAGAAGAAGGCAGCACAGCTCTAAGAAAAGCTGGGTAGGCTCTCATGAAGCCAGGCCACAGGCAAGGAAAAGAGAAGTAACATATGAAATACCTACTGTGTGCCACGCAATCTTCTTGTCCTCATCATCACACATTGAGAACTTATTATTTATTCTTTAAAGCAAGGACTTTCACAGCATACTGCCTAGGTTTGCATTCCAGCTTACTAGCTGTGTAAATTTGGAAATGTTACTTAACCTCTCTGTACCTTGGTTTTCTCATTTGTAAAATGGAGATTGTAAAACATGATTATTGTAAGAATTTAACATATGTACAGGTTTAGGACAGTGGCTGGAACACAGTAAGCAGTGCGTACATGTTAACTCTTGCCATTCCACCTTTGTAGATAAGAAAAATAAAGCAGAAAGAAGTGAGATGACTTTCCAAAGGACACACAGCTAAAAAGTAGCAAAGCTAGGGTACTTCCTGTCATTTACCAAGAGAAGCCTAGTAAGCCCAAGAGAAGCCTAGTAACTTGCTCACATCAGAAGCTGGCAAATGGGAGAGTTAAGATTTCAAACCCACATCTGATGACTTTAAAGCCTTGCACATACCACTGGGCCAGTGAGTCTCAAACTTGAGCACACGTCAGAATTACTGCAGGGCTTGTTAAAACACAAGCTGCTGGGCCCCACCTCCAGAGTTTCTGATTCAGTAGCTCTTGGGTGGGGCCAAAATTTTACATTTCTAACTAGTTCCTGGAGGTGAGGATGTTGCTGGTCCAGAGACCACATTGGGAGAACTACTGCTCTACAATCACGTACCCGTAGGCAGAACAGGTGGTAGGAGAAGGAATAGCGCCTAAAGATTGTAGGTCAACAAGGTTTTCCCACTCTGGCAATGCCGGTTACTTCAAGAGCTTAGAAAATAGACCTTGTATTTTACATAGTCTTTCATATTTATAATCTCATTTGATCTTTCCAATATCCCTGGGTAGTGATCATTAATTCTATTCAGTGCGATTTGTTTTTAGGGGCCAATGGCTAGAAAATGGCAGTAAGGGATGAAACCACAGATCACCCAGCAAGTGTTCTGCCTTTTCCTGGAAAGCGTTATCTGCTGATGGAGACTGACTGTCATTCCGACCTGTGTCCTCCCAGGGAATATCACAGCTCAGGGAGGGCTCTGCACCACAACAGGGTTTGGAGGAACTCAGGACCTGTTTTCCATCATTGTATCAAGGGCTACTAAGCAGGTCTACTGCTCACAAAATGTGTCTATCGGCTGTTCGCTCCCTTTTCTATAACCTAAAGGCTTTGGTAGCTAACTAAAATATGGACCTTTAAAAAGGATGGAAGCATGTAGGGGTTAATTTCCACTGGGCACAGCTTGTTCATATTCCCGGTTAGAACCACTTGCATGGTTACATAGATTTTTAAAAATTGTTTGGACATATTAGCCAACAAATGATTAGCATCCAGAATATTTAAAGAACTCTTACAAAAGGATAAGAAAAAGATAAACCACCAAATTTAAAAAATGGGAAAAGACATGAACAGGCATTTCAGGGAGGATCACGCGTGGCTGATATCCATGTGAAAAATCTTCAGCTTCATTATTTATTAAGAAAATTCAATATAAAACAACCCTGCAGTACTATTTCATGCCCATCAAATTAGGAAGCATTAGAAAGTCTGACAATAGAGTATTAGCAAGGTATTAAGGCATCAGGAATCTCAAACATTATTAGTGGGAACTAAATTAGTTCAAATACACTGAAGTCAACTTAGCAACATCTTTCAAAATTAAAGAAACATATACCTTTTAACCCAATAACTGTCCTCCTAGGTATTTATCCTATACTTATAGTAACAGGTGGTCAGACTATAAATTTCAGGCTCGTTCTCTTTGGAGATATATGTATCTCCTAAAGTATTCATTCACTACAAACATATTTATTGAATGTCTGCTATGTTCAGGACACAGTGTTAGGCTGAAAAGATGCCAGGAGTCCCCGGAAGGTATGCAGCCTTCCAATGAAAAAGGTGGGTGAAAGAAGGATGGTGATGTGAAAGGCCTTCTGGTTGGTCCAGAAGAGATGGCTGCCCCGCAGGAGCTTCCAGCCATGGTGTTTTCCTTAATTCACTGAACCTTCCACCCTCATGGTATAATATTTGGGGTGTGATCAAATGGTAGAAGATCTGGACTAATATTAATAAAAGTAACAACCACCACCTTGTGAGCCACTACATACCAGGCATTTTATATATATATATATATATATATATATATATATATATATATATATATATATTAATTCATTTAATCGTCACAGTAACATTATGACATAAGAATTCTCTTTATTTTACATATACTATATAAATAAGCTTTAGAAAGATTTAGCACCCTGCTCAAGATCACACAGCTTATTAGTGTGTCACTTATTAGTGGCAGATTCAAATCATAGTCTGTCTGGCACCAAAGCATATGCTTCCAGATGACCAAAGTGATGCTGACATCCTCGTGAGAAGTTCAGGCTACTGTTTTTTAAAAAGCAATAAAATTAGAATATGGATTTCTTCCATTGCATGACATTTATTAATTTTACTTCTCCCCTCCACGAGTAGATACTGGAACATGCCTATTTTGTGCAGGAAGACATGGCAGAAAGGGTGCTTTGTAGTTACTCAGACCCAAGTCTGCCACAAACCAGTCATACAACCTCCTGCAAGTCACTGTCTCACGCTTCATCTTCCTTATCTGTAAATAGGGAAAATAAATACCATCTTCCCTCCCTCCTTTCCAAGGGTGTTGTCAAGATCTAAACATGATCCTGTAGTTGACTTATTCTATAAACTGTAAAGTATCATGTAACATAAGATACGATGATGACCTTATCCCCAGGTTGTACAGGGGAAGTAGAAAAATGTAGTGGGCAGCCAAGATCCTAAGAAAAGAGAGAGGTGTGGCATGGCAATGGATGAACTCTGGGAGAGGAGCAGAGAAGAGAGGAGAGGATGGTTATGTATGCAATACAGAACTGGTTTTAAAAACTATAAAATTAGGAAACTTAGTCTAACCCAATTTAACGCAGTGCAAGATCCATTTATTCTTCTTTTGTAAACATTCACACAACACCTGGAATTACACTAGACATGTAATTACCACTCAAGGAATATTTGTTGCAATTCCCAACCTATTCAACTGTTCAAGCAAGCTAAAAAAATAGGATGATCAGCCTTCAGCCTTACTAAGTTTTAGCAACAGTTCTTGCTGCCAGTGGAGAAGGAATTTAATTGGTACATTGACAAAAAGTAATCACACATCCTTGGAAAGCCAACAAGAGGACAATGCCGAGACAGAGTCTCCCTAACTACCAACAATAGAAAAGCTTGTTTCTAATGCAATAAACAAATATTTGAAAAATAATTATTGCTGCTCTTTCTCAAATTGATTTTTGGAATGCTTACTATATGCCAGTACTGTACAATTATTAACTCGTTAATTCATTTCATCTTCAAAACATCCCTGGGGTGGGAGGGCAACGACTATATCAACAGCAGGGCCCTAGTGAATCTAGCTTCTGTCCTGGAGCAGGTCGGCCATTTTAGAAATCAAGGACTGTCAGATTCTCAGAAGAAGACTCCTCAGATGATGGAAACAGATGAAAGGACAAGATAGGACACACACACACACACACACACACACACACACACACAGACACACACACAGAGAGACACACACAAACAGGTATCTACAAAGTTCCAAACCCTGACTTAGCCTAGTGGAGATGCAAAAATGACGCAGATTAGAACCTGCCCATGCGGAATCTATAATACCAGGTGAACAGCAACAAATATCCTCTGAATGATGAGATAGTAAAAGAGAGTTTACAGGTGGCAGGAACCCCAGGAAAGGCTTCAAGGCAGAGATGACATGTGTACTAGTCTTGATGGATGGGTAGGAACTGGCCCGGCTCAGAGATGAAGGCATGACCATTGCAGATAGAGAGAAGGCAGTGAGCCAGCAGATCATGCCATGTCCCGGCTTAGAACACTTTAATGGCTTCCCAGCCCACTGAGAATAAAATCCAAACTCCTCACCATGGCCTACCCAGACCTTCACCGAGGCCCTTCTTTCCTTACTTTCCCCCTGCTAAGCTCAGCCACACCGGAAACCTGTCCACTTGTTAATCCCTCCGGCAGGAATGCTCTCCCAGCTCCATGCTGGAGTAACTCCTTATCAGACCTCAGTTCTCATTACACTACATGGCCTCAGAGAGCCCTTCCCTGTTCACTTGCTGTGTAAACTAGGGCCCCCTGTCTTTTGTCCTCTCCCAGCAGACTGATTCCTTCTAAGTACACATAGCAATTTCTAATGGGGATTTTTATCTGTTTTATATGTGTAAAGTCTCTTTCTTCCTCTAGAAGTAGTTCCATGACTATCTTGTTCACTCCAAGCCCTGGCACACAGGAGGGCTGGATAAAAATTGTGGAATGAATGAATGGAGTGAGTCAGTGTCAGAATAAATGTTAGTTAAGGCCCTGGTGAGGGCAGGGTGGAAAAGTGTTTGGGAAATAGTTTATGGCTAAGTTTAGCAAATAACAGGGAACCACCCCGAACAGGTTGGAAAGGGGGTGGGTCCGATGGGGAGGTAGCAGTGGGTTCCGATTCATTTCCCTAATGGGTACTGCATTGCAGGTGCCTGCCAGGTGTTGGGGAGGGGAATGCAAACCTGAGTAAGACTGTGTCCCCGAGGCACCCTGGACTCCTTCTTTCCAGAGCCAAACGAACAGATAGGGACTTCTGCGGGGAAATAAAACAGCAACTACCAGGGCCAATGGGAGATGTTTATGGGGCCCGAGGGGTGGAAAAAGAGGGGATTGTGCGGAGACTGGCCCCTGCGTTTGGAGGAGCGACCCCAGGGAAGCTCTGGGACTGGTTTTGCTCCCGCGGGTGCGGGGTCGCCCAGGCCGGGCCGGACCTCCAGGCCGCGCCACCCCCGCCCGCGGGTCCCGTGGCCCGAGAACTCGGCTCGAGATGCCGCAGTCGGAGGCCGGCGCCGGCCGCGCGCAGTAACAGGTCCCCCGGCCGCGCCCACACTCACCCTGAGCTGCCTTGGGAGCCGAGCGCGTCCTCCACAGCCGCCGGGTGGCCTTCCACGGCCGCAGAGAAGAAAACAGCCTCCGGCTCTTCTTGCCGCCCTTCTCAGTTGCTCCCATCTGTGCGCCCGCGCCCCTCCCCCGCCGCCGCCCGAGGGTCGCCTCCTGCCTCCCCCGCCGCCGCGCGTCTGCCAGGTGCCGGGCAGTCGCCGGGGTAGACGCGGCCACCGAGGGAGGAGCTTGCGGCCAGGGAGGGGGGAAGGGGAGGAAAGCAGGGGAGGGAAGAGGGGAGGTGGGGACAGCTGCTCTGGCGGCGCCCGCCTGGGCGCGGCCCGGCCCAGGCGTGGGTGCCAGTGTGATGAGCTAGCCGGGGAAGCGCTTAGCGCCAGGCAGCTCTACAGGTAAATGCTTTAGCCGTTCGTCCTTCGCTCAGGAGGTGTCGATGGAGTGCCCAGGTACTCCTAGGCATCATTACTTAACAGAAAAATCCCAAGGGGTGTGCACTTGATTTTGTTCCCAAATCACAAGGATGAAACAGAAGCTCCAAGAGGTTAAGTGATCTGCCCAGAAATCACAGAGCTGCTAAATGGTACCGATTCCCAATTCCTGGGCTCTGACTATATTTTTTCATGTCTTACTACTGCCTCAGAATGATCCCACATTATGTTAAATTTTGTTTGTTTGTTTGTTTAAGTCTGGCAGATATTTCTGTTTTCCTCATACAACAGGTTATGATCACTCATGATTTTTGGGGAACCTATCCTATGTCCAGGCATTTTTACATACATGCCATTAAACCTCACAGCATCTCTTGGGGTGAGAGGCATTTTCCTATTTTCCAGATGAGGAAACAAGTGGCAGAGCTGAGGTTGCCTTCACTCCTATCATTTTGTCTCTGTCCTGATTTTGCTTGCAATTGGGAGAGTCTGAGAGGAAGATCAAAACCAAGGTTTCTTAATGCTGCCTAGCTGCAGTAATAACAGCTAATGTTTGTGGGGTGCTTTTCATATGCCAGATTTTACACACGTTGTCTTTTTTAACTCTCCCAATAATACTCACGGGAGAAAAAGTGTTAATACCTACACTTAATAAATGGAGGACACTGATCATTAGAGAAGTCAGGTTACACATGTAAAAACCTCAATGAAGGTTATATATTAGGTTGAATCATGAAATTGCCATTTTTGTAGGCCCAAACAAATATTATACAATAGCTTCACCGGATGATCAAAATTAAAATCATCAGTGGAGGCAGATGAAAATCCAGTACCTCCAGATGTGTTACACCAAGAAAGACATACCGCCTTTGTAATATTTTGGTCAAGAATGTACCACCTGAATCTAATGATAAAGAAATCCAAGATAAACTCAAAATGAGGACTGAGCTATTAGAGGGGATATTGTATTGTTCAAAAGTGTCGATGGCATAAAAGATGAAGAAAGGCTGTGGAGATGTTCTAGATTAAAGGAAGGTAAAGAGACATGGCAACTAAATGTAATGCCTGACCCTAGACTGGATCTTGTGTTGGAATTTTTTTTTTAAAGACTTTAGAAGACATTACTGAATCAATTTTCAAAAAAGAAAAAAGAAAAAATATTGATAATAGATTAGATAAAAGTGTTTATAAATGATAAATTTATTGGAGTTGATAACTATATTGTGGTTATGTAAGAAAATATCCCTATTTTTAGGAAGTATATATTAAGGAATTTAGGAATAAAGGCCCATGATGCATTTAACTTAGCTTTAAGTTGGTTAGTAAAAAAGGATGTGTGTGTGTGTGTAGGGTCGAATGATAAAGAAATACAGTAAAATGTAAATAATAGGTGAATCTAGATAAAGAATATGTTTCGTACTGTTTTTATTCTTGAAACTTTTCTGTAAGTTTGAAATTTATTCCCAAGTAAAATGATAAAATATTTAAGTTATATAAAAAAAGAAAATAAAGTGGTAAAAATCACTCTACTTGATATTAAGGCCTACTATAAAGCTATAGTTATCAAAACAGTTTGGTGTTGTCAGAGGCATAAACACAAAAATCAATGAAACAGAATAAAGAACCCAGAAATAGACCCACATAAATATGCCCAACTGTTTTTTGACAAAGATGTAAAAGCATTCCAATGGAGGAGAGATAGCTTTTTCAGCTAGACCAATTGGATATCCATAGGCAAAAAAGTGAAACTCGACCTAAACCTCACACTTTAATACGAAAATCAAGTCAAAATGATTGCAGACTTAAATGTAAAAGGTTTTTATTTGGGGGGGGGGGAATAGTAGAAAATCTAGAATCTAAAGCTATGCAAAGAGTCCTTAGACTTGTTCCCAAAAGCACAATCCATAAGAGGAAAAACTGATAAATTAGACTTTATCAATATTAAATACTTTCGCTCTGTGAAAGACCCTGTGATGGATGAAAATACAAGCTACAAACTGGGCCAAAAATACTTGCAAACCACATATCCAACAAAGGACTAGTATTTATAATATATAAAGAACTCAAGACTCAACATTAAAAAACAAACAATCCAATTAGAAAATATGCAAAAGACATGAACAGATATTTCACTGAAAGGGATATACAGATGGCAAATAAGCACATGAGAAGATATTCAGCATCATTAGCCACTAAGGAAATACAAATTAAAACCATAATGAAATATCACCATATACCTATCAGAACGGCTAATATGAAAAATAGTGACAACACCAAAATACTGGCAAGGATGTAGAGAGAGAGAGAGAAATTGGATCACTCATACATTGCTGGTAGAAAGGTACAATCACTCTGGAAGAGTATAGCAGTTTCTTATAGAACTAACCACATAACTGGTATAAGAGCAGCAATTGCATTCTGGGGTACTGATCCAAAAACAAAAAGAAAACTTATATACACACAAAAAATATACACAAATGTTCATAGCAGCTTTGTTTGTAAGAGTCCAAACCTGGAAACAACCCAGATGTCCTTTAATGGATGAATGGTTAAACAAGCAGTGGTGCATCCATGGATGGAATACTACTCAGCCATAAAACAATAACAAACCTTTGACACAGGCAGCAAACTATATGCATCTCCAGGGAATTATGTGAATAAAAAAGCCAATCCCAAACATTGTATACTGTATGATTCCATTTATATAGCATTTTTGAAATGGCAAAATTATAAAAATAGAGGACACAATTATAAAAATATCAGGTGGGAGGGAGCTAGATATGGCTATGAGAGGACAACAAGAAGGATCCTGTGGTGATGAAACTGTTCTGTATCTTGACTGTATCAATGTCAACATACTGATTGTGATATTAGACTATAGTTTTACACATTGTTACCATTATGGGACAATTAGTAAAAATGTACATGGAACCACTCTGTATTATTTTTTTATAATGGCATGTAAATTTATAATTATTTTAAAAATTAAAATGTTAACTTTTTAAAAAGTTACATGTCTATAATTTTGTATAGTTCACTCCAATATCTAAAACGTGGTTGAGCCAAGATTTAACCTAGACCCATAACTTCATGGCTACACTGGCTCACTGTGGGAGGCCAAAGATCATCTGCCAGGTCTCAGGGAGAAGGCATGGAGGACTTGAAAAGGTAATGGGAACACAGAGACCCAGGTCAATCAGGGAGGGCTAAATTGTTCTCCTGTTTGGAATGAGTCCCTTCCTGGTCTGGATAAGTGACTCTCTAAAAGTAAGTATGGGACAGCCCTATTTTATTCTTTCTCTAATTCAGAGGAATATGAAGATGTAAATATAAAATAAAGAAGGGAGGTGACAGAGACTGGAAAGAGGGTGGAAATTGAGAGGTGTGTCTTTCTGTCAGCAGCAAGCTGAATTTTCTTTTATGCCAACCTGTATTCTTCAAGGCATCCAGACTAAAGTCTGAAAAATAGGCCCTTAGAAGAAATAACCTAATCAACAATGCAACCCAGGAATAGCTGTCACATACCACCAACTAATACACTAGACAAAGGCTGCCCTCTGTTCCTGGGACTTCTTAGCTGTCTTTGAGGTTAGGATACCTGGGATCTTGTCCTGGTTACACAAACCACCTGTGAAATATTGATTCTGTCCCTTCTTCTCCTGGCTTACTATTTTAATCACCACCACCACCTCCACTCACATTAATGGAAGAAATTTAAAAAGATGACATAGAAGTTTTTTTCCAGGGTCTCTTACCATCCTTCACTATATGTCCTGACTCTCTAACTGGTTCTGGAATACTGCTAAGTGTTATCAGCCCCAGTGGGCCTGGCTTAGAGACTCACCTTTTCTTCCATTGTCCTGATACATCCAGTGGATCAGAATACCTCCTTGGAGGGGCTCACTTGTTCACTACTTAGACTTCACTAGTCAGGGCAGGATGAGAAAAACATTCTTTGGCTTGCCCTTTTAGTCCAAACATCATGTGATTTCATGGCACTTCTCCAACCTGGAGCTATAACAAGGCCAGAAGTCTCTGGCTCCCACAGTCATGGCTTGCTCCAGGCACATCCAGCAGTCCCTGGTGTCCATGGGAAAAGAATGAAGCCTGAGAGAAGATCTTCTACCCAAGCAGAAATACCCAAGTGCCCTCAGGCACATCCATGAGCGCTAGCAACGAGGACTTTCTTTTCAAATGTCAAAAATGGAAACAAATAAGCCCACTTATTTGACCATCTGGCTCACTGGTCATAGGAGAAAAAGAAAAAGAAAAAATCCTTTGAATTTCATTCATGTCATTGTGCTTATGAAGTTGGGTCCAGAAATATGAAACTGGCAGTTTTCAAAGTGAATGTGATACAAGATTCTCCTGTATATGTGTGTGCGTGTGCGTGAGAGAGAGAGAGAGAGAGAGAGAGAGAGAGAGAGAGAGAGAGAGAGAGAAGAGAGGGCTGACAGAGTTTTCAGCTATGCAGAGCTGAGTAGAATCCTGGCTCTGCCATTTACTAACTGTGATCTTACTCAGCTTGCCTAACTTCTCTCAGTCTCAGTTTCCCCATCTGTAAAAGGAAGATAGTAAATAATACCTACCTCACAGGGTCGTGATAAGATTTACTATTATATGTAAAGCACTGAATAGGTTCGATAAATGGTAGCTTATTGTAATACTATGTCCATTTAGAGAGACAATTACAGATGAAAAAACAATGGCACCTTCTTTTGCAACGAGTGTGTGTGTGTGTGTGTGTGTGTGTGTGTCTGTGTGTCTGTGTGTCTGTGTGTGTGTGTATGTGTGTGTGTGTGTGTGTGTCTAAAGAGAGAGAAATGGAAAAGTCTTGATTTTTGGTGAAGGTGATACCCTTTAAACTTCATAATTTAACTCTGAGGGGTCCTGTTATCTACCCTCCCTTACAGAAGGTTCCAGAATATAAACTGCTCCACACAAACTAAAGGCATCTGGAGTGCCTTTGGAACCAACGATGTTGTTTTGTTACCCCAGTGGCAATGCCAGTAGGACTATTACTAGTGCAGAAAGCAATTAAGGGCAATCTCCACTTTAAACTTTTTAATCTGAAGTTCTCCAAATTTACAAGATTTAGCTAAAGTTAAGCTTAAAGAGCAATATCTACAGAAAGCCTCCCAACCATGAATCTTCCAGCAGTGGTTACTAGTGTGAGAGGAGGGAAAATTGCTCATGTAAAATATTTTCAGGGCTTCTAAGAGATCTGTTTCAATTATCTATTGATGCATAACAAATCACTCCCGAATTTAGTGGCTTAAAACAACAACAATCATTTGTTGGCAAATGATTTTGCAGTTTAGGCAGGGCTCAGAGGCGACAGCAATTTCTACTCCACATGATGTCAGCTGGTGTTGCTCAGGGCTTGAAGATCCACTTCTAAGATGGCTCACTCACATAGCTCACAAGATGGTGCTGGCTGTCAGCTAGGAGCTCAGCCAAGAGCCTTGATTATTCTTCGCATGGTAGCTGGGGTCCAAAAGAGAAGAAACTCAAACTGCCAGTTTTCTTAAATCCCTGGCCCAAAAGTCCTCAGATGTCTTAGCTACAAAGTCCCCAGAAAGTACTTCCTACACATGCTATTGGTCAAATCAGTCATAGGCTCAACTGTTCAAGAGAGGGCTCATTAGCTTCACCTTTGAATGGGAGGAGTGACATACACATACTAGGGCAGAATAATTCGAAATTGTCTTCAGGGACTAGCTAGCACAGACCCCGACCAGCCAAAGAATAACCCCAACCAGCAGTAGCTAGGTTATGCCCGGAGTTTCATCATTAGAGAGCAGAAGCATTGTGCTGGATGAACATTCCTCAAAGAAACTGGGGTTCTGCAAGGACCCCATTAAGTGGGAAAATAGGCACAGAAAGGGGGCAATCATTCAAAGACAAAATCATAATGTCACAAGTTAAAACTATAGAAATCTTTTTTGAGCACCTACTGAGCTCAAACTAAACCTTGTGCCTCTTTCTCCCATTGAGTGACATGAAAAGAGCACCAGGCTAGGCATCAGTGAACTGGACTGAGTCTAGTTTACATGCCATTTTAACATCATCGCTTACTTATTTGTCTTCATCTGTAAATTAGGGATAATATCTGCCTTACCTTGTTCACAACAGGGCAATTCCAATGAAAGTGTGTGTGAAAGTACTCTTTTAACAATAGTCCAATAATCTACTTTTCAAATGCTTTATTAATAAATGATGCACCGACTTTTAAGATCTCAGTATTTTAAAAGAAACAAAACCTCTAGACCTCATTTTCTGCTAAATTTGTGCCTGAAGGTAGCTGGTGGGGATAATAGGGGTGAATTGAATCCTTCGTTGGCAATGCAGATTTGTCATGGAAGACGTCAGGTGCAAAGATGGGGTCAGATGGGAAAATGAAAAGTAGTAGGAAGTCCCATACGGAGTTCACATGCCTGCTTCATGCATTATAATGCTATTATAATGAGCCTCTTTGTAGTACTAATTCAGGTCTTCAAAAATGCTTATTTATTTTTAAATTGACCTAAAAATATAAAAGATGTTTATTGAGAGAGGCAGATGGTATAGCTATTAAAAGCACAGACCCTCGTGCCACACTATTCCTGACTCTCAAGTTTACTGGCACGATGATATTAGATAGTTGCATTAACATCTCTGTGCCTCAGTTTCTCATCTGTAAATGGGGATAATAAGCGCCCTTTTTCTAGGGTTGTTGTGAGGGTTGAATATGTTATGTGTAAACACTCAGAACAGCACTTGGCAATGACTAAGTGTGAGCTATTGTTTTGATAATACTTTGAGCTGTGCACCATGCTAAGAACTTTATAAACATTACATTTATTGACAACAAACTATGAGCATCAACTAAGCACCTAACTATGTGTCAGATACTATAACAGGCTCTTAGAATTCGTGAGGAATGAAGTAGACAGAGATTTCTGTTCTGTGTAGCTCATAGTCTATTGGTGAGGGGTTGAGGAAAAGCAGATAGTAAATAGTAAAATATGAAGTTTAACAGAAGTTATAAGTGCTATGGATAAAAGAAAAAGTGGAGCAAGGTGCAGGGACTAGGAATGTTGGTTGGGAAAGGAGGAGCATGGTCAGGTTACAGTTTTAAATAGGGTAGTCATGGGAGACCTGGTTGAGAGAGAAAATTTTAGCAAAGGTACCCAAGGGAAGAGCATTAGAGGCAGAAAGAACAGCTAGAATAAAGGCCCTATGTTTGGGGTGAGTCTGGTATGGTTGAGGAAGAGCAGGGGGACAGGGATGGATGAAATAGAGGGAGAAGAAAGGACTGATGTAGGAAAAGAGGTGGAGGAATCTGGTAGACCTCATAGGCTACTGCTAGGCTGTAACTTCTCCCTTAGTAAAATGGGAGCCAATGATCAATGACAGAAATTATGACTGATCCATTTGCTAATGGATAAACAGGGGCAAAGAGAGGTTAAATAACTGCACAAAGTTATACAACTAGTAAAGGAATAGTTAGAATTCTTATCCTACAGATTCTTATCCTTTTTTATGGGGCAGAGAGGAATGATGCAAACCAGGGTAGGAAAAGTAAACACTGGGGAAAATGTAGTCTGCATATCCTCCATTGTAAACTGAAGGGATTGAATCAATGCTCTCAAAGGCCTAGACACAACGGTTTATTGTTCACTGGTCTCCAGAGAGCAGATAGCCTAAAAGTCATGAAAGATGGATGAGATGGCCACTGCTCTTCCTTGACCAATTGACCCTGATCTTGTGTTCCCACAGGACCTTATGCATGCTCTGTCATAGCTCTTTCCATATTGTATGGAAACTATATGCTTAAAAATCTGTCTTTCCTCCATAGACTAAAGCTCCTCATTTTTGCATCTGACACCCAGCTTATTAGTCACCTGATTCTCTGCACTCAGTACCAGGCTTGGCAAAAGGAAGCTCTCAATAAATATATATGTATTCTGTTTTCATTTTAAATCAGAACAGATGGACTTTACTGCAGAGAAGTGGTGATCGTGAGTTAGTTCAGAAAATAGCCACAGTAGAAAGTCACTACCACTCTAGGCTGGAAGGTGCAGAAGGAGAAGGGGTTACAGCAGTCCAGAGGTTTGGGTCACCAAGCAGAAGCTGGAACCAAGGTGATGCCTAGGAGAAGAAACAGTCTCTGCCAGAGATATTCAAAAAATGTTTTCTGACCTATAACAATGTATAGCCCAATATAATCCAAACACTCCCACTTTCAAGGAGCTTTTCCAGAAATCCTCCTTCCCTATCTTCCCTACAATATCTAGAGCTTAGGAACAGTGGAGAAGAGTGATTAAAAGCACAGGATTGATCACTTCTTGGCAACCCTGGGCAAGTTGCTAGCTTCTCTGTGCCTTAATTCTCTCCTCTGTATACCAGGCTTATCTGGCATAAAGCAAGTGTTCAAATTATGCTACTTCTCACTCTCTTCTTTTAAATGGCACAGAACATGTTTGTGACAAAAGGTTTTTGTGTTCAACTTTTATCTATCAGAGAAGAACTTTTATGTGGAGACTGGAAAATCTATCAAAAGGTAAGGGACCTTTCTGAAAATTTTTATCCCATGGCTCAGAGTTTAACTGTATGCCTCAGTGAGTGGGAAATGAAATACAGGGTGAGTGATTATCTATAGATGCTTAGACGAGAGAGCTTCAAGGTGGAGAAGGAC
The DNA here is from genome assembly GCA_028627145.1 of Eidolon dupreanum. Classification (NCBI taxonomy): domain Eukaryota; kingdom Metazoa; phylum Chordata; class Mammalia; order Chiroptera; family Pteropodidae; genus Eidolon; species Eidolon dupreanum. The sequence goes on along the minus strand of CM053502.1, from coordinate 40,103,497 downwards.
AAGGCTGTGGGAATGGCTGGCATGGGCTGAAGGAGGATGATTTGGGGGTCCCTCTTCGATCTCCTTGTCAGAGACCTTTTTGAAAATAACAACCCGATTAAATGATGCTAGATGATTTTTTTTCCTGTCTATTTCTTTTCTTTTTTCAAACTTTCTATGAATGAATCTTACTTGTGTAATAAGAAAAAAATAAATGTCTACTTTTAGGTCCACTGAAAGAGAAGACTTCATTAGTGGTGATAAGTAAGTGGAAATAAGGTGGCCTGTAGTAGGAACTGAGCTGCAACTATGTGGAATAGCCTTGGCCATTTCAAACCAGCCTCGCTGGCCAGGTCTGCAATCCTCACATCTTTTGTTCTACTGGAGAATGTTTTTGCAATAGCTAGGATGGGGGTGTGTTGCTTCAGAGAAAGCCTGCGTGCTTTTAAAACTTACAATGTGTACACATTCTCTTTTTTGACTGAAGTATAATTATAGTTAAAATTGGAGTTTTACTTCCCCTCTATTTGCTGTGTATCTTTGTTATCATGGTATTATTTTGCTTTTGTGACAGTGATGGCTGGTGCTCATCAATATTCACATTTCTCTCCTTTGTTGGAGCACAGCTAGACTATTTTCCCAGCCTAACTCACAGTTGATCATGGCCACGTGATTGGGTCTGGCTAAGGAAATGGAGGAAAATTATGTACACTACTTAGAAGCCTGACATCTGAAACCTCTCATATACCCCTCTAGCTTTCTTTGTACACACATCAGTTGGCTGGAGGTTGAAGGTCCAGCAGCCAACTTTAAAGCTCGGAAGGAACATGGAGCTACCAGAGGGAGGGAGCCTGGTCCCTGAATGACTACATGAAATGGTCATTTCTCCATCAATCACATTGGACTGCAATGTGAGCAAGAAACTCCTTTGCCATGCCTAGCATTGCGATTCTGCAGTTGTTAGTTATAGCAGTTAGAATACTCTTTACTAATACACCTATAGAGGCTGCATACTTGGGGAGAAATATCCGACTCTAAGCGGTATCCTTGGCAACATGATACCAGATGGACACTTCCAAAGGAAGATTAGCTAGAGTTGCATATCAACATCCCTCAAGGGGCCACAAAAAGCAAATTAGATCATTTGATGCAACCTTAGAGGACAAATTTCTCTGAATTACGTTTTCTGGTTTATGTTTCCCTCTTCCATGATTAACTGCCTCTGTTTCTTGCTATGAACTGCCGGTTGTTAATGATGATGGAGAGAACTGAACCGTGTCGATAGAGTGAAAGGTGTTACAATGTGGAGAAGGGTTTTGACAACACAAATATTTAAGAGAACGTGCTTCTATGAGCTTGGCTTAAAATATTAGGTTGCTTTCTCCTACGGTACTGTTATGCCACCATGAATTCTTTCTTTCATTTAAACAACTGCTTTGAACAGATAATACACTAGTCGCTTAGGATACAGTTCTGAACAACTGTGGTTCTTTTACTCAAGAAGCTTGTCATTTAATGGAGGAGAAAGACATTAAACACCCAATCAACCATACCGATAATCATGTATGTAGAATAGTGCTCTGAAGGAAAAGCACAGTGAACTAGCACTGTTAGAGCATACAACGGTGGTGGTGGGAAAAAGCAACTGCACTCTCTGAGAGGGAAAGACTCCCTGAGAATATGACATTGACTTTGAGACCTGCAGGATGACCAGTTGTCCAGGAGAAAAATATTCAAGGTATAGGAAATGAATCCTAACATAAAAGGACTGTTATTACTGATGATAATAGCCCACCCTTTTATAATACTTACTCTGTGTCAGGCAGTGACCTAAGCATTTTACATATATTCATGCATTTAATCCTTCCAGGAACACTATAAGTACTATTATTTTCTCTCTCTCTCTTTTTTTTATTTTTATTTTATTAGTTTTAAGTATATAGCCGTTTGGTTAGGCATTTATATAGTTTATAAAACAATCACCCTAACTGTGCTTTCTCTCCTCTGACCCTCCACCTAGCCATTACATTAATGCTAACCGCATTCCCTATGCCGTGCTCCCCATCCCCCATGACCATCTATCAACTACTAATTTGTTAAGTACTATCAAATGAAAAAATTGAGGCACAGAAATGTTAATAAGTTGCTAATAAATGGCAAAGGAAGAATTCAAACTCCTGTGATCTGACTTCAGAATTTGTATTCTTAATCACAGTGTGCCCTGGGACTCGGTGCATTCTTAGCAGGAACAAAGAAGACCTGTGTGGCTGAAGCTCAGTAAGCAATGGAGAAGGTGGCACAAGGTGAAGCAGGAAAGATATGAATTTGGGACTCCTTTCATGGAAAGGGTTGGGGGAAGCTGTAGCATACACTAAGAGGCCAATAAAGTGTCCTAAAATTCTATAAGCTTTGTTGGTATTTTTCTCCACATGAACTTGGTGACTCATGAACTTTGGAAGCCATGACCACTGGGTGATAGGGAGGTAGTCCTGACCTGTTAACAGCTGTCATAGCCTCTGAGCCATGAGTTATTCCCTAAGGAGTTTAGCAATTTCCTTCGGTCTGATCTGCGGGGAGGGCACTGAGTTCAAGGTTTCTGCTGCCCTGAAAAGCAAGTTTTGTCGATGTTGCTGGCAACCCTCAGCCAGCCTGATATACCTGCTAGATGAGCCCAGGGTAAGCTAACCAAATCTATCTTTGTCAGAGCAATCATAATCCTGTGTATACTCCTCACACAATTCATCCTTCTTAAGGTCAAGTGCAGAAAATGTAAGGAAAATCAAAGCTTCTAGAGAGGCATTGTTCAATACAGTATCTGCTAGTCACATGTGGTTAAGTTCATTTTAATTAATAAAATTAAATTAAATAATTTAAAAATTAGTGTCTCAGTTGAACTAATGAGATTTCACGTGACCAGTAGCCACATGTGGCTAGTGACCACTATATTGGACAGCATAGCTAAAGAATGTTTCTGTTGTTGCAGAAATTTATATTGGACAGGGCTGCTCTAGAAATATGCTTTATGCCTCTAGGGCTCATCTCTAGAGCTGTAACCAAGGCAGAGTGCTCGGTGCATTTTATTCTAAATCCTATTCTTATTACATTATGCTTCATTCCCATTTATAGATTATTCTTTCTTATTCAATTAACATACACTAAATATCTGTTGTCAGACTCTATGCTGGATATTGAAATAGGCTGAACTATCATTTTGCTAAAAAATCTTAGCTGACTAGAGCAAAAAAGTGTTTGAAATATGGATTTACTGGATTATCCCCGCTTTTGTGGGTTTGGGAGTGGGCACTCAGGCACATTACTTAACCTTGCTATTGTGTCAGCAAGGATGTGAAGAAATTCGAACCCACATTCATTGCTGGTGGGGATGTAAAATGGTGCAGCCACTTTGCACCACTTTCGGCTATTCCTCAAAAGTTAAATAAACACAGAGTTACCATATGACCCAGTAATCTGACTCTTAGTTATATACCCAAGAGAATTAAAAACATATATCCATATAAAAACCCGTACACAAATGTCCATGAGCAGCAGTATTCATAATAGCTAAAAAGTGGACTCAGCCCAAGTGTACATCAATGGATGAATGAATAAATAATATGTGGTACATCCATATAATAGAATATTATTTGGCCATGAAAAGGAATGAAGTACTGACCCATGCTACAACATGGATGAACCTTAAAAACATTATGCTAAGTGTAAAAGCCAGTCACAAAAGACCACTTATGATTCCCTTTATATAAAATATTATATTCTCAAATGCCCAAAATAGACAAATCTATAGACACAAAGTAGATTAGTGGTTGCCAGCGCTGGGGAGAGGGAAGAATTAAGAGATCAAAAAATAGTCAATACTTATTTAGACTTAACAAAAAATTTTCCCCAATGTAGTATTTAGAAACTTTCCCATCTACAGAAAAGCTAAAAACTACTACCCCTGCTACCCTTCACCCAGGGTCAGCAACTATAAACATTTTTTGTCATATTTGCTTGATCACTGAAGATCAGCTTAGCTGAATATAAAAATCTTTGGTTCAAACTTCCTTTTCAAGAAAATGTTGCTCCTTTGTTGTTTTGATTTGTATTTTGAATCGTTTGTTTTTTTTGCCTACAGGCCCAGAGGAGATGTCTTTTTTTTTCTCCCCTCTTTAATCCGCCCCACACCCGCCTCCCCACTTTTACCCCTGACCTATGGATGTTGCCGTTTCCCCTTAAGAATTGCATCTCTGAAGGTGCATCTCCTCCCACATGCTCACGGCATGCACCCGGGGCCTGGTGCCCTCAGGGCCTGGCACACCCGGGGTATGGTCCATGGCTCTACCTGGGTAGAATGTCTTAAAGTTGACTTTTCTGAGTCAATTTTCACAGCTCCACAGTGTTTCCTTTCAATATGTAGATTTAAGATTTATTCTATTTTGTAAGTTTTTATTACATTATAGCTTTTAATATTAGTTTTGATTCATGGTTTTTTCTTTAGAGAATTCAATTATAAGTATGTTAGATCTTCTTTGTCTTCTACAGCTATTTATTTTTTATTTTCTTTCTGAGGCTTTTGTTTTTTTCTTATTTTAATTTTCTTGGACATTTTCATTTCGCTTTTCCATTTCTCCTTTGTATACTTTTAAAAAATCTTTTCTTCTTTGTGCATCTTGTAATTTAGTTCTAATTTTTTGAGATCTTTGTTTTTTCCTTCATTTTCTTTTGTGTTCAGTCAATTCTTATTTCACATCTTATTGTTTTGTGCTCACTTCTCTTTTACATTTGTAATTTTAATTTGTGCTTTAAAAAAATATATTATTATTGCTTGTCTAACAATATTTGATTCATGCTAGAGTGTTGTGCTACAGTTTCTTCTGCTTCAGTGTTGGGCTTGAGAGTTTTCGTCAGCTGAAGAACTTTGATTCACATTTCCTTTTCAAAATAACTTTGTGTTGATATTGGCTTCTTTCTTCTGTTTATTTTCAAGTCTGGATTTTCTTGAACCAGGTGTTTCTACAGATGAGGGTGAAGGATTTGAGTGGCTTACTAGTTTCTTAGTTCCAGAGTGCCCTCTTCAGTTGGTACAGTGAAATGCAACTTCTTTAATTAACATTTCTGGAGGGTGGAGGTGGAGGGTTAGGGAGTTTAGTGTCTTCGATTTCACAAAACTCTGATTTCTGTAGGAATCTTAATTCCCATCAACTTCTTTATTTTTCACTCTTCATCACCAGATCTCCAAGAGATGTCTCCTTCTTCCAAGTTCCGTAGATCTCTCCCAAAAGCTTTACCCTCTCAATTATTACACGTTTAGACCCATGTACTTTCAAGCCCCTTCCTTTCAATTCCCCCATTTGCAATATTGATGTTCTCAATATTTCTTCACTTAAGTGTGGGACTCTCTGGGACACCATCACGCTTTCCTCTTTCCAAATAATCCCTGCCTGATTCTACACTTCCACATGGGCTCCATAGCTGGTACTACTGATCTCAGATATTTATCTCCCCATTAAAATAAAATAGAAGTCTATGGCCATGCCACCCTTAACATGCCCAATCTCGTCTGATCTCGGAAACCAAGCAGGGTTCGGCCTGGTTGGTACTTGGGTGGGAGACCACCTAGAAAGACCACTAGGAAGACCAGGTGCTGTAGATGTATAAAAATAAAATAAAATAAAATAGAATTTTGCAGTATTCCATTTCTTGATTATGTGGTATGATTGTATTGTGTGGTGAGTTAATTGTGACTTTTATGTGCTGTCCTTCATCTGTACGGTTTTTGGAAGATGTGTAGAAAGACTCAGTTTAGGCATTATCTTCAATGGATCCTCACTATCTAGCTTCAGTTGATAAATTATAAATTTTTAGATAAGACTTTTTTATATGAGCACTAGATAATCAGGCAGTTTTATTGGCTTCATATAGGGGGAACAATAGCTTTTATAGATAAAATATAGAAGATGGTTCATTCAGGCCTCTGAGCAATTTTAGCCTGTACCCCCTTCTCCCTGACCTGTTGGACTGACAGAAGCCGTCCACATTGTGGTAGGTAATGCATATGATCAATGTGTCCAGGGTAGTTGATGTATCCTGGTGGTTAGCATGTCAAAAGTAGTCTGACATGGTCAGTGCACCCAGGATGGTTGATGTATATGACATAGTCAGTGGACCCAGAGTGGTCAGTAGATGGGGGCCATTACTGTGAAGACAGTGGCTGGTCCATCCTGACTGATCTAGATATGGACCTTTAATTTTGATATCCCTGATTATTGGGAAATCTTCTTTGCTCAGCGTGTATGGTTCTAGAATGGAGGAGTGCAAGGTTGTCAAGCCCTGACAAGACATGAGATATAATTTCTCCATAGAACGAAGGCCTTCTAGGCTTGTTAAAGGGACTCACACTAGGATCCTGGGTGGAAAGTTGGCCACAGGACTCAGTACTGCTCAGGCCCTAGCTGCCTCCAAGTGGCAGAGCTTTCCACCCCAACTCCTAGCGGTTCTGCCCAAGGCCAAAGGTGCCTTGATTGCAGGGCCCTTGACTGGATCCCTCTAGGTAGTTAGGTAGTGAGAGTCAGAATGAAGAACAGATGACTAAGCACATAAGTGAGCACTGGAGCTGAAGTCTTTATTCTACCATTTATCGAGTGGGTGTTCTTGTACAAATAACTTAATTTCTCTGACCCTGAAGTTCATCATCTGTAACTGGTATACAATGCTATCTTATGGCCTGGTGCCACAGAGTAAACTCTCAATAAATTTTAATTTATCATCTATTAATACACACACACATATACAAACACACACATATATGTACACACACACACACGTATATAAAACACACGTATAGTTTAGGTAGGTTTACCCAAGTATGGGTGTGGTTTTTATTTAATTACTAGATGCTTACAGAGTAACTGGCTGAAATGAATATGCAAAAAATCTCCCTCAATTGAACTCTGGGGTAAAAAACTCAAGTGATTTATATGAATAGGAGGTATTCTCTGATAAAGCAGAATTCTACATAGCAATGCATTTTCATTGTCGAAGTTTAAAAATCTTCACCTTCATACTCTTTTACTCTTACATATCCTACCTCCTTACTTCATAGACATCTAGCCATGAAGATCCTCATTCCTATCTCCCATGTCTCTAATCCAGAAGTCCCACATTGGCTTGATTATGCTGTTTGGTTTGTGCAAAAATTTAAATTGCAAATCTTTAAATGTAAGATTTCAAATAAGAACAGGTTTCTGGTTTCTCTTAACAAACTGAATGACTAGGCAGCATTGGGCAGCATTCGTAAGGTGGTAATAAATGGTCCAGAGCTCAGGAAGAGCAGTGCAGTCCAGTTCCTCACGGCCCCTGCCCCTCCCTACTGCCTCACACGCACCCCCATTTCAATCATTTTTATTCTTGACTTCTCCCCCGGAAGTACTTAACTCCTTAGTACTGTTCCAACCATCCCTTTTTGTTGAACTCTATCACCACATCTTAGTCCAGACCTGTGCAAATCTGACGAACCGCTTTCTGGCATAGAGTCTGTACTGCCTACTGTGAACACAGTTAAGACCAGGTCTATAAAACTTCCCTACTCAATCTCTCTCCAGTCCTGCCTCACACCACTGGGGCCACCATCTGGCATGCACATACCATTCTCTCTGCTTGGGTTCTCTCTTTCTTGCATCAGTCAGGCTCATTTAGCTCTTCCTTCATCTCAGACAAAAGAGTCATTCCTTCTGTATTCTCTCAAGTACAACCCAGTGATTAATTCCAGCATTTATGTAGTTATATAACCCTGTGTCCATCCCCTCAAGGAAACTGTGAGGAATTTCAGAGCAAAAACCAGGTCTTACTCATTTTTCCATCCCCATAGGTTAAAAGTGCTTGATAAAAGAATCAAAGACATAACTGGATGACAGGATGTATTGGCCCATTTCTATCAGTGAGCTTAGGCTGAATTATGCTGTGGTACCAAACTACCCAAATCTCAGTGGCTTATAAAAGCAAAGGTTTATTTTTTATGCACACTATCATGAACTGGCTGTATCCCTGCTCCACATCTTCACTTTAGGCTCCAAGTTGAAAGAAAAGATCCATGAGACCGCCAGTCTTATTACAAAGGGAAAGATTCATGCACATGCTCTGGCTCCTAAGTCTTCTGCTCAGAAGTAGCAGACTTTATTTATTCTCACATTCCATTAGCTAAAGCATATCACACACCTCAGCATGAAGCCAATGGGGCAGAGATGTAAAATCCTCCTAAAAGGCTTAAACTTTAAAACCATGGCCTGAAGTTTAATACAATTTACCACACTGTCATCATATGCAGTTCACCTGTCTCAGGGCATGGAAACCTAAAGAACATGTTTCTCAGGCTCTTCTGTCAGCTGGTTTCTGGCTGGATTCAGCTATTGGGAAGCTTGCACAGGAGATGGGAGAGCTGAAATTGGGAAAAGCAGGGCATTTGCTCCCATGTTGCAGAGGACTTCTGCACAGGCTGTAGATTTTTCATGGCTCCAACTCTCACCACACAGTCCTGCTGAAGTTTCTACTTCTGCTGAGTAGTCCTGGATGCTATAACTTTAGAGTCACATACTCTGATGCACCCTCCTAATTTGTAGGATGTGATCTGCATAGGATGTGATGATGTGATATGCTCACATCATCCAGTTGTTTCACAAATAAAACTGAAGAATATCCATGAAAATAGTGAAGAATAAAGTGCTGGACAAATAAGGTGCTTGAGGGTATACAAAGTGAGACAACATGGTATAGTAGAAAAGGAGACTGGAGACCAGAACTCTTGGGTTCAGGATCTTGCTCTGCCACCAACTGTCATCCTAGCCAGGCAACGCCATGTTCTCTATTTTCCCCATCTGTATGTTGGCGTTAATATTGTTGACAGTGGCTGCAAAGTGGCACGAATGAGAATATCTGTGAAGATGTATATCGTCAAGTGTAAAAAGCTCTACAAATGTTAAATGAATTCACTAGATATAAGCAGAAAAAAAAATCTTTATTTCTATCAAATTAAAAAGTACGAATAATCTTCAAGCAAGATAATCAAAATAATCAATAACACAATTAACAGTTAGGAGAGCATTTACAGTTTAGGCTTAGATACTTTGAATTAATAAGCACATACACCCAAATCAAGAGGGCCGACAACTTTCACACTGAGGAAAACCACTGACTCATCGTAAACACACGACTTCTGGGAAAGCAGAGCTGACATTTCACAGGACAGTAAACCGGACAAGTTGTCATTAGGTTAGAGAACTGATTTGAGCTTGAGAGGAATCACAGTGAAATGCCATTGTAACTTAACAATTTCCCCAGAGATCTGTTCATCTCAAAAAACAAGAATATATAAAAATCAGTAGTACAAATTCTCATAAAACTAGAAAAGCCCTCTACGCCCTGGTATCTTGGAGCTTATATAAAGACTAATTTTTTGTTTTTCTTTCCTTTACTCTTCTCTAAGTTAAACGCAAATCAGTTTTGTTCTTGTTGTTGCTTAGTATGTTTTTGACTTTATAGCCAAAGCCTTAAAGTGAAGAAAGGTTTAATGAAATGGAGTTAGACACACACTAACCCCAGAGAAATTCTTCTATGTGCACTGCTCCTCTGAAAAGTTTTAAGACAGGAAACCTGTTATTTCAAGAATGACAACAGTGTCATTCTTGGAATAGCCTAATTATCATCAAGGAAAGAAGGCATATCCATGCCATTCATACAAGAGCTTTCTCCCTTTTGGAAAAGTTTTACCATCTTTCTCTATCTCTTTTTCTATTTCTTACACACGCACTAGTTAAATTGCAGGAATTCCCTGAAGTATACGGGTAATGGCATTTATTTTGGCAAGGACTGTGCAATTTGTTAAAATAAAGATAAGGTATGGCATTTATAAACAATTGGAATTATAATATGTCTCAACAGATGCAGGAAGCAGATTTTTCTTCATAGCTGAAATATGGCTTCATGGTTTCCTGACATCTGGGTCTTGCACACTTCTCATCTGGAAACCAGACTGGGTCAGTTATATACGAAAAGGATGATAACCGACCACATGACCAGACCACATTTCCATATTAAAAGAAGTCTCCACTACGGGGTTCTTCTTTTGAGACACCAAACAGACAAGGGAGTTACTAAAACTGGAGGGGAAGAGAGAGAAAGCAATTTATACTGTGAATACGACTTTTTCCTTATGAATCGTCTCTCTGGCAAAATTAATTGCAGCAAGGAAAACATCCTGTCGGTTAAATGAAAGGTAATAAAAGAAATTCATCAGGTAGATATGGCTGCCTCCCAAAATCCTGTAACCCAGCAGAGTACAGATGAGACATAGCCCTCTGTATATACAGTGTGCAACTACCACCAGGACCCACTGAGTGTCCATTTCCTGTCTCAGTATCAGAGTGCCAAAAGCAAAGATTCCAGGTGGGCGCAAATACATTGTTTTACCTATTCACGAGAATGGAGAGCTCAAACTAAAGGAATTTACCAAAAATGTCCTTTTGAATTTCCTGATTAATCCCTATGGGTATATGAAAACACAAGGTTACATGAACAGAATTATTTCCATTTTTAAACACAAGAAAGCAAGAGAATTGAAATATCTATTACCTAGAGTAACTGTTAAAGATTCAATTAGGCAATGCATACAATGCACTTAGCACGAAGTATCACTAAACAGTTACTAAGAATGTCTTTACTGTAACACATTTGGAAATTTGTGATTTTTATGATCTGAGCAACGACCCTCCAGGAGGCTGGTAAACCGATTAGACAAACAGCTAAAGTCAAATACTGAACTCAGGTTCCAGTGAACATTTTATAAAAGCCCTATTCATGAGTTTGCATAGGCATCTTTTCTATCTAACATTATCACATCTCGGCAACATTTTAAGTGGCAGGAAAAGCCACAACAGCACCTCTCTCACCCTTGACTATTCTTACCTTTTCCCTTTCCTACCAAAGAGTGGGGCAAAGCTGGGTGAAGCTAGAGCTCATCTGAGCATGGCTGCTGGAGGGTGATGGGAGTGACCCTGGGAAAGGAGGAAAAGGGAAGGGAAGACAGGAAGCCAGTCCCCCCTGATTCTGCCAGAATTGTGCATAACAAGCGGTGCCACCACATCAGATGGCGGGCAAAGACATGCATTTGGCACTAAGAATTATGTTAATGTGTAATGTAATGCAGGGAGATAGCTACCCTGCATTAGGTGCTCAGTCACCATTGGTTCATCTGCCAGTACTTTAGGAAGGATCAGCTTATTGTCAGGTGAGAGCAAGGGAGTGATTTGTTCTAATCTCAGGAAAGAAAAGTAAGTACTATCTGGACAGCTCCCAGAAGCCCAGATGTAAGTGTGAGCACCATGGCTGAGGGTGGCTCAAGGGTAAAAGGTCCCTTCAGGGGCATAAAAACAAGGACACCAAAGGCCAAATGAGCTGGCCTCCTCCAGAGATTAGCCTGGACCCAAGCCGTCCTACTGTGACAGTCTTTCACTTTATTTATAAATGAGTAGTTACAGAGGAGGATCAAGGGCTCAGACTTTCCTCTAGCAGCTTATTTTGCTTAAGCAAAGAGGAAAAAAAGAACAGTCTCACACAAAGCTGAATGTCACCATAGGAAAATCTGCTATTTTTGATGTGAGGCCACTTGTAAAAATAAGCAAAACCAAGCAGGCTCAAGGCCTGGGTTGCCTGGGACAGGACACACGTAGTTAACATCCAGGAGCAAACTCAGGCTGCAGAGTCAGGAAAACCTGGGTGTGAGTCTTGGCTCTACTGTTTATTGGTAGCAGGAGCCTCAGCAAGCCGCTTCCCATCTCTGACCTTGCCTTCTTTCTTTATAAACATGGGATCATAGGATGCTTGAAAGATGAAATGAGATGTTTGTGGCGGTTCTAAAACCACATATCACTCAGTAGGCCTTCGATAAATGGGACCTAGTTTTATGTTTGCCTTAGTGTTAAACGGTACTAAACATAGCAACATTTTCAAATTCTAAGTAAGTGGGAAGCTTGTCAGGATAATAGAAAGCAAAATGAATTCAGAGCTGGTAGAATCAAAGATTATAAGGACAGGTAGGCAGGCATCTTAGAGACCATTGAAACTACTCTTTCTGTGCAACAGTGAAGAAACTGCATGTGTGGCAATAGAAGAAAAACCAAGAAAAGATGTCACTTGAATTTTACTTTTGTCAAAATACTTTCAGGAAAACTTTAATTTTTTATAAAAACTAGTAAAGGAAAAATTAGAGTTTGTGGAAGAAAATCAGAAATAGATTCTTTAAACATGAAACAAGCAACATCTTTCAAAGACCACAGAGAAGGTGTTTATCCTTTATCAGTGTCACCTAGCAAAAGCCCCTCAGTTTCTGGGCAATCTCAGAAACAGCAAACATTGTTGAGACATACTGAGTGACCCTGACGCTGGCTGAAATAGTCTTTTTTGCTGGAAGGGAGAAGGAAGGGAAGGATGGAGAAGTAGAGTATGGAATCAGGGATTGAGCCATTTCCCATTTCCTATACTTCTCTCCCAAACCACAAAGGCAATGGTTACACTGAAGTCACTCCCAGGAATAGTAAAGGATCCTCCCTGGAGATAATCATGATGCATGAAGAGGGATATTTATTTTTAAGGCAACAGGAATAAATTTCATTGTCTTTCCCAGAAGAGAGCAGGAATTATACAAGGTGGCCACCAAGTCTAGAAACCAAGCAAATCCTTAATAAACAGTTTATTGATATTATATTATAATGAATCACAAAATAATACTACCTATATTTCTAGACTTAATGGCCACCCTATAGAAAGAATCTTTGGAATAGAAAAAAAAACTAAGATTTTTTTTTTTCATCATTGTAAAGCTGTCATACTTAGTCTAGGCACAGCTAGTGCAACATGTATTCTCAACCCCACAGGCTCCATTCCTTTTACCAACTACTTATAATATGCCTGGGTCACTCACAGGAGAAAAATACTGTCAGCATCAACATTTAGCAGCATTTTCAAAATACATTTTTGTCTTGAATATCAAAAAGCTAAACTGTTCTTTCAGTCCAGTAATTCCATATGGTCTTATTACATCTATACATAAGATATTACCTTTTAAGACTTATGTAGGTGAGTATTTCTTTTTTTTTCTTCTTTTTCTTTTTTGAGGATTTCCAAAGACTCTGAGGATTTTATTTTTCGACAATGAAAGAAAGGAGCGGTGTCACTCATGAGAGTCAGACTAGTTTAAGTAGACCCTCCACATCGGCTCCTGGTACATGAAGTGATCTGACATCGTCTCCTAGCTCTCAGCTCTTAGAAGAGAATTTCAGAGGGACAAAAGCAATTACCTACTAGCCTAGAGAGGGAGAAAACAGGTGTAAAAAAATATAGTCCAATAAAAATAGCAGAAGCTGAATCCGTTCATTCCAGGATGTCTGAAAAGGAGAAATTTTATGGAGCAGGGATGCAGAAAAGAAGGTGTGTCACCCCAACAGAAAAAAAAATTGTGGATACAGTCACTCGAAGTCAGAGAAACGACCACTGAGAGCAACTGGCTTCAATTCTGTTGTCACCAGGGGGATGCATACCAGAGAACAGCAGACAAAGTATGGGCTACAGCCCTTGGCATTCTCAGGCCTACCGGTGCTATGGTTCAACAGTCTTTAGGGCATGGAGAGAATCAGAGGCCACCACCATCAAGTGCAAAAAAGCTACTATGGCAACAACACAACTGTCAAAATTCAGCGAGAGCTTGGGTTACACACCATTTGAAATCCAGCCTGTGTACTTGCTTTCTTGTGAAGGGCTTGCTTGAGACATATGAGAGACATCTTCAATGCGTACAGGCAACCCTTCTTTTGAGGCAGAAAAGGGCCTCTTCATTAATACTTTCTATCATTAGTTTTCATCAGTTTACCATTTAAACTAGAAAAGATGCTGCAAGCTACCTCAGCTAGTTTCTAACTGGGACATGGCACCAATACTAAACATACAATTGAAAGAATCACATCTTCTTAGTTCTTCCACTGGGTGGGCTCAGTATGCTTCTTTGGATTGAATAGGTGTGATCTTGTTCAAGAAAAGTGTGTAAACATAGGGCCAGATTTTGTTAGTTTCCGTTCCAGAAAATTGGTGGAGGACTCCTCGGCTCCTGAAAAAAAAAAGTCCAACACAAGAAAGCATTTCACGTTTCCTTTTGACATAATGTAGGGCAGATGAAGATCCTGGGTATAAGGCAAGCATGACCTCATGGTCTATATCACACAACATTAAGTGCCAAACAGCCCCTTCAAATATATCAACACTCCCCACTGGGTATATCTAAATAAAGCCATAGAATTTTTTTGCAATTCTGGCATGCTTGTCATGATGACACCTTTTCTTCTTGACTTTACAGTGTATCAAAGAACAACATTATTCTTTGGGGACAATCCCAAACCTGCCACTACACGCTTTTGAAAAGCAAATCATTGACAAAATTTGGTACCCTAAAACTCTTATTACTTATGATGATAATGAAATACAGGATGAATCACAATTATGTGTACAGGAACCTCTGACCTAAAGACCTGCTGAATTATTTGGGGGCTACAAGGTTAGAAAACGGATTATAGTAGAGGTTGCAAACTGCTGTTCTGAGTGCAGGTTTTGTTTGGCTTGCATGCTGCTAAAAATTTTGTAATTTGTTGCCAGTATAAAAACTGAGATTTTTTTCCACACAGAGAGCCAGATTTCTGCTTCTCTTGAAAAACACATCACGGGTCACATTGAGCCGCAGTGCTCCTGTGGTGATAATTGGCTGGAGCAGCATAGGAGCTGTCCAATTCAACAGTCACTGAAGTGCCCAGCGTAACACACCCCGCATCAGGTTTAACACTCATTTGCAATATCTTCCTGGCCCTTGCAGCCATTTGAATTTGCAATCTGCAGCTTACAGTTTTAGCTTTTCTTCTGTTACACTCCCTCTTGACATATCTAGGCCAAAAAGTCCCTTCTAATCTATCTAAATAAGACATGCGGGAGTGTCAAAATGTAAACTATTATTTCAGCCACTTGAAAAGCAAAATGGAAATAAGTCTAGGCACAATTTACAACCAAACAGAGATGATAATGTTTCAGAGCTTAAGAGAGTTTTAGCATATAGTACTGGGCATTATCTCCCACAAACAACTCAAGCATTTCATCCCACTTCTGGGGAGCCATTGGGCCTGTAAGGCTTATCTTAGTTGAAAGAAACACTACCCCACCTCAGCCCAAGGCCCTTCCCACTAGGTTCCACACCTTTCTTGTTGGCCATCTGCCATGAAATGCTGATACACACTCACTTGTACAGTTCCATGACTGGCTTTGCCACATCCTTGTACTGTCTTAGCCTGGCAGCAACTGCTTCAGGTTTATCATCTTCCTGCTGGACTAATGGTTCACCAGTGATGTCATCAACCCCCTGCAAATACCAGAGAAACCATATGGGCGACAGTTGGGCCATTCCATAGGTAAAAACTTTCCAGTGCAAAACTATGTATTCGTTTTGATTCCTACTACATGATGAGTTAGGCCTGGTGACAACAGTAATGGTGAAGGTACTTAAAGAAATAGCACTTTTAATAGCATGTCAACCTTATTTCATGAGAGCAGACATCAAACCTTTATTAACCTCTCAGGTTTTTCCAAACTTGTTGCAGGGCTGTTGATAAATGGTATCTTCAATTCACAGTTTAAATTTCCATGCAGCCTCCCCCTGTCCCCCTGCCACGAAAAGCAACCTTGAGACGATGTCACACTGGTCCTCTAAATATTCCTAAAATTGAACTGCTTTCTAAAGCCTGAGTTATTAATACAGAAAATAAAAGTCTCAAAAAACCAACTGGTTTACTTAGGAAAAACACTAATCTAGAAGAAAATATTCCAATCCTGCCTCTGCCTACTTCCAAATTCTATCATGTAGCTTTTCTGAAATTGATCTTACTCAGGTTGTTTTACTAAATCAAATGATGACTTATCTAAAGGTGGATTAAAATAGGCATGAATCATATACACAGTATAATCAGGAACAAACATTCTGAGCACTGAAGAGATTCATTTAAAAAAAATCTGACTTTAGATATATCTTACTTAACCTCCTCAGGAACCATACTTACAAATAGCAAATTGGACATATCAGAATTCTGCCTGCCTTGTTCATGGCTATTACCCTGACACAAGAGAGATGAGGATGGGAGAGGCTGGACATCATCCATCCCCCTCCTTTATTTCACTTGCGGCTGCAAAGCTCAGAAGTCTTTTCCAGGACATCAGAGTACCAGCAAATACAACTGCTTTCAGAAAGAGCAGATGAGGGTAGGGCAACAGTGTCATCCTTCTGGGGAAGCTGGGCCACAGAAGCTGGTTGAGTTGGCCCTTTTACTGCTGTCTTTGGAAGCAGCAGTATAATTGCAGGTGTTCCTTTAAGAGAACCCAGTCTCTGGAAGGCAAGTAGGCAGGTCAATGTTAAAGCTTCTCAAATTTTATGAGAATCTTTGCAAAAGCAGGTCTAGGCAGAGCCAAAATGTGAATGAGGCATCTGTGCTGGACTTCAGTGCATAGTCAGAGCCCTCTTTTCCTCCCAGTCATTTTTTTCCTATAGTAGCTTCTTGGATTGGAAAGGAGAAAGAGACCTAATAAAGGAATTTCAGGACTACTTACATTTTAAAAAAGAAGGCTTCAAAAGGAGACCAGTGCTCAGCCAAAATGAACAAGACACTGAAACTTTATTGAACCTATAGCACCCAGGAGCTAGGAAGACATCTCTCATGTTCATGCTAGGTTGCTTTTTAAAAAGAATATTAATATTCCATATAAATAATAAAAATGAGAGTACTGTTTTTCTCAGGTCCCAACTAGCAATCAATGCTTATAAACTTTGAAATCCTTGTGAATGAAAATTTTAACTATTTGTTGGCTATGTATATTTGTTCTTTTTGAACAGTGTCTTCACATCTTTTTCCTACTTTTCAGCTGAAATGTTTTGCTCTTTCTTGCCAGTTTGTGAGGGTACTTTGTATATTCTTACATGTACATGAGGTGGATTGAAGTCCAGATTATACACCCTCCCACTAGGAGGGTGGATCCAACGCCGGCTGAGACGATCTTTGAGTGTTTCAAACGGAATGTTCAAAGTGATCACTAGATCCAGGTCACAGATTCTGTCCAGGGCTTCAGCCTGAACTAACGTCCTAGGAAAACCTAAATGCCAAAACAAAACAAAAGACATTTCTCAGTTCCAATTAGTTGCTGAAATATTATCTACCTCCAGAATTTAATATTTGAAGAAAATTTGCTACTTTATAACGTGGTTCCAGCATTTGGAATACCCAAAGGTTAAGGAATTACATGATAAAAGAATAAAGTGCATGAAATGAAAAGTTGGTAGACCGGTCCTAGCTCGTCTTGGCTCTGCTCTTAACTACCTGTGTGACCTTGGGAAAGTCATGGCACCTCCGTTTCCTCTTCTGTTAAAGAAGCAAAGCGTCAAAATTATATTTGTGTCCTTTTTACTCTAAAAGTTTATTACTCTTAGGTTACCACAGAAAAAAATTATGTATGTATATAATTATGAGAGTCAAAAATCAATTAAAGTAGGATCCTTCACTCAGGCTTCATCTGAGCCTATACCATGAGGTGGGCAAAAGTCCAATCTCAAAGAACACTGGTGCTTTTAAACCTATTTGTATACTGCAAAAGTCATAAATTCAGCCTGGTTTTCTAAATGTGGGAAAATAAACAGCAAAATTGAAAGTTTTATTCATGCGCATCTCTTCTTCCTTTTTTTAAGTATAAACTCTAGGTGGCTTCAGGAGTTAGAGTGACTCCAAATTAAATTTTTCCATCAGGGATTGACCTGCTTTAAATGTATCTCTAGGTTTGGCTGAGGTAGGACTACACGGTAGTATATTTTTCCTCACTAGATTACTTTAGGTTGTCTGCTCTGTTGAAAACCTTACTGTATCTAATACCATCTCTTAAAACTATCTTTTAAATCTTAGGTAAAAGAGTCAGGTGAATGGAGACCTAGATGGAAAGTATAATAGAAAGTGCAACATTCAGAAAAAAATCTTTTAAATCACTTTAGATAAGGACACTAGCCTATGTCCACCCTTTCGTCATTGAAGTATCAAGACAGCAATGTAAAGATGGGTCTTCAGATACCTAAAACACTCAACATTTTCCTATTGCAGGAAGTCAATTGCTCAACTGTAAATCAACATGAATGTACTGCACTCTATGTTGAAATCCCAAAGTGGTATAAATGGCAAGTTGATTTCAGAGTGCTTATTGAATTACATGTGACAAAATTCACCTAAAGGTCATCTCTATGCCCCTGCTTCAGGTACCAACCACTGCTGAAAACTCTTCTCTAATATGCCCTTCAAAGCCTTTCTTATTATTGCTTGTCCATGAGGCCAGGATCCTCTCTCCAAAGCCCATCCCTCCCAGGCTCCTCATCTATCACTTTTTCCATAAAGTGACAGGCCCCTCTTGCCCAGGACTCTGGGTTAAGTCATGGATGAGATTCCTGATTTTCTTGGGTCATGAATGTTTCCCAGTTGCAACCCAACTCACCCATTTCTACAATTTCACTCTTAAGCTACCCATGATACCATTTTCCTATCTACATTTCCCTAATTTATTCTTCTTTTGTTTACTATCAAATAACATAAAGCCCAAAGATGACACTGGCCATATCAGCTTGCTTTCAGTATTGCTCTCTACAGGCTCCACTAGCTCCTTTCTACCTCTGAATATGTCCAGGATACCTCTGCCTCAGGGCCTTTGCACTTGCTGTCCTCTGCCCAGAATGTTCTTCCTGCAGATCTCTGAATATCTGACTATTATGTGGGGTATGTGCATAAATGTAACTTCACAGGGAAACTTCTTGGACTAGTACATTTTAAAATAGCCCTATTCCCCTCTCATTTTCTATCTTATTATTCTTTTTATTTTCTATTTATTACTATAAAAAATTTCTTAGAATCTATTTTCTATCTCTACCTCACTCCTTGAGAAAAGAGACTCTGTCTTGACCACTGCTATTTACTCTTTACCTCCTAAAAAACTGACAGAGATAAACAATTTAGAATATGGCCTTATTTCCAAAGTTTATGCCCCGATGAACTTACTTATACTTTGCATCTGAGGTTGCAAGTCCATCAGAAATTATCCATTCCCTATATCTTACAAAATTCAACATGTGGTCTGCGGCCCAGAACAAGTCTGAGCCATATTAAGTACAGAAACAAGAAAAAGCATTTAGGAATTTTATAGCAATTCCACAGAGTAATTTTAGGTCTGTTGAATATAAAATTTGGATTTAAATTTGTTTTTTTCCCCCTTTAATTTTTCTAGTAATTTGCATTTTATTGTATTTAACAAGAGGATTGTTCTGCTATAGATTAGGGAAAAAATAAGACTGGACTTTCACTACAGATAGTTTGTTCTAGGCTTCCCTTGGAGCTTACTTTCTAATTTCTCCAATAAGAGAAACTATCCAATGGCCCCAGTACCTAACTTTTGATTTGTATTACAGAAGGGACATCAATTAAGTTGCATCCGTTTCCAAAAGGACACAAAAGAGAGAACCAAACCTGGTGCACATCTCAACTCTATTCCCACGGGAAAGACAGAACAAGTTCAAACAGAGGTGGGAAAAGGCTTATCTTGCAGGTTACATCTCATTTCACTGGCTATCACATGCCTAACCCAAGGTATACAGGTTCCCACTAGGCAAAAATGTTATTACAGTGTTACAGATAAAATCAGAAGAAACTGCTTCACATTCTCATAGCTGTCTTCTTATGATACAATTGCACTCAGGCTGATTTCAGCAGAAAAACTCAATGCAGAAATTGGTATTTCTGATCTTGCAGTCCAGGCTCTTGTGCCAACAAGCACTCAGCCATCTTTCCTCCCACACTGACTCTGGCTAAGCATCCTCTTCACATAAAGGCACCCAAATGTTGGAAAATTATGCTGGAAAGTATGTTCATGGTGATTTTCTTCTGCAATGAAAAGATGGGTGAACCCTTTTTTCTCTTCTACAGTTTCTAATTTTTTCTACTTGAACATATAGTATTTTCAGAATGGCAAAAAAATGCCTTAAATAATCACTGACTACTAGATTTTTTTCAGATCTCAACAGAATTTCTATTATATCAGGTTATGACTACTTGACATTTGGGGGAGTGAAAGGTCAAATTTTATTTGCCTGAGATCAAGCAAACCATGGAAACCTTGGCCTTAGCTTTGGAAGCTGGCAATTCCCAGCACATAGCGGGCAAACATTGATGTGTTAACACTGGGATAGTTGTCTTCTAGTTTGCCATTCAGTGACCATACTTATTTGACCAGTTTGCCTTACTTTAAAATACTAATTTAATTCCACAAAATTATATGACTCTTTTAAGCTCTGTAAATGCAATATGTAACGTTCTATTTTGGAATGGCTTGATTGCTTTAATGACAATTTATTAAGCAACTTCTCTTTTAATTATTAAGTTCAAAACCAAACTGAATATTAGAATTGAGGCTTCATGCACCTGGTGTATTCTTGAGCCCCAAATATATGATAGCTACCAGGTAGATAACAAGGTGACCAAGGAGCAAGAGTTGGACCTGTGTGTGACCCCTCAGGGTTCAATTCAGTCTATGCTTTCTATGCCTTCATAGATTGGGGGGCAGGAAACAGTCTCAGAAGAGTCCAGACAAAGCCATGCCTCTTTTATCTTTCTAATCAAATACCTTTTGAATACTACACACAACCTCAACTAGATTCTTTCCTCTGCCTTCCTCCCCCAATAGCTCACTATAGACCAAACTGGGGATGATAGAGAGAGAATCTTGGGAACAAGCCTGGGCATCATGCTAAGTCCATTAGCTATCACTAGCCTAACCTCCCCTACGCTGTGCACCAGAGTTTAGCCTAGATGAGATTCCTAAGATGGGGATTTAAGACGTTTCTCACTCCCCTTGCTATCCTCAGGTACTGTGCCTGGCACATTCCACACTGAAATCCTAGCAAAGAGAAGAGGTGAACTTCCCACAAAAAGGCACTCTCCCACTAATTGCCAGGTCCTGCCTTTCCCTGTACAACCTACTCTTCACTAAGGCTTCAAGAAGACAACTGGAATTAGAGAGATGGCTGCAACCAAAATAAGCCCAAGATCAATCTCTATGCACAATCCCCAAATCCCCAAATCTCCTGTCAAAAACAGCCATTTTCTGAAGCAATAGCTTCCAAACTGACCCTCACTGGAGCACAGAAAGAAGGTAACAGAACTTCTATTTATTTTTTGCTCATTCCTGTTAAGCTTCTATTTGAAAGCACATTTTAACGTATATATTTTATACGTTAAATAATTTATACATAATTTGTAAATAATTTATACATAAATATCTATAGAATGAAGATGTAAACTAAAAATTTTTATGGGTAAGCATGCACAAAGAGTTTTGGAGATCATATTGCTAAAGACCCGAGTTCTAGTTACAGTCTCTGGCCTTGTATTCTAGCATCGCTAGTCACTATTCTGACAAGAAAACATTGTTCTTTACCCTTTGGATAGAGGTTGAGAGCTGAAAAAAGCAGGAAAGAATAGAGAGTTCTAAAAGAGAATATAACAGTTTCTCCAACAAATAAAAGCTCGAATCTTATTGGCTAATGTTTTCTTATTTGATGAAGCTACAAGCCAGTGTGCTCAGTTTCCCAACTGTTTCTGAATTCTGGGGCCCTCTGGAGGAATGGGTGGAAAATGCAACTGTGTACAAAATAAACTGAACTCAGAACAGATTTCAAAAACATATTGCGTAGGGCGCATCTACTAGGCTCTCACATTCAGACCTAATAACCACAGAGAACAATTAATTCTGGTGGCTTAGCGATCTTATCATATTCTCACACCCTCAAAATAGGTTAAAGTTAAAAGAACCATGGAAAATACAGAAGTCTATGAATAAAGTTAAAATGGAATTTAGTTTTAAGATATTTATATTGTTGGAGTGCAACCATTTCAATAGTTTAGAAGTACCAACAACAGAAATCAGTCATTCCACAACTTCAGGGGTTCCCCATCTGATGGGGCACATCAAAATTACCAGGGAAAAGATAAAGAGGGGATAAAGGTTATAGGTGCCAAAATGCCATCCCAGGCTTCCTAGAATGGAACATTTAGGCACAGGATCAGGACTTGGATATTTTAGAAAAAATTATCCACGTCATTCTAATATTTCCCAATTGATTAAGAACCACCAAACTTAGTTACAGCAACAGTGGATATGCCATATTAAATACCTGTTATGTGCCCATTTGGGAGGTAAGTTTCAAAACACTTCTAAGCAGGTACAAACAACTTTGAAGAATGAGTCTAATTATCTCTGTTCATAGGAGGAGAACTGAGAAGGGAGTCCCAAACAAAGGCCAATCTTCCAGATTCACTAAGCCCCTAATTCAAGTCACCTGTCTATACCAGGCTCTCACTTCTAAAAAAGTGTGGCAGGGGAGGAAGTACGGTGTATTAGTGAGAACAGTGAAGCAGAAGTCAAAGACCTGGGAACTCGATGTGGTTTCAAAAGTGAAGGGAGGCACCCAGAAGCCAGACACTCAGGACTCAGTATAACCTGTGAATTATAGACACAAGTTTGGAGTCAGACACACCTGGATTTCAATCCAGCTCAATTTGGCCATTGCTGTGAGAACTTCTGTAAATTTTGTCATCTCTTTGTTCTTAGTTTTATCAGATATAAAACAAGGGTGTATTCCTTTGCTAGGACTGCCATAGCAAAGAACCATACAGTACAGGTGGCTTAAACAACAGAAATTTACTTTCTCATAGTCCTGGAGGCAAGAAGTCTGAGATCAAGGTGTCGGAAGGGTTAGCTTCTTCTGAGGCTTTTCTCCTCTTCACCTTGCAGATAGCCATCTTCTCTCTGTGTCTTTCCTGTTTGTATTCAAATTTCCTCTTATTATAAGGACACCAGTCATATTAAATATAGACTCACTCTAATGAGCTCTGTTTAACTTAATTACCTCTTTATTACCTCTTTAATTAACTTAATTACGTCTTTCCAAATAGAGTCACTTTCTGAGGTCCTGGGAGTTAGAACTCTAACACATGAATTTGGGGGAAATTCAACTCAGCTCACAACAAAGGGTAATGCTCACTGCAGAGGGCAGGTGATTTAGAGGCAGGCCCTATAAGTTAGGCACATAGTGAATGCTCAATAAATGGCTGTGGCTGCCCTGGGTTTCAGCTGGTGTCCCAATTCAATCAAAAGGGAGTTGGAAGGAAAGGTCCTCAATCCACCAACTCACCCATATTTAATTCCTTTTCTGAGAATTTCTCAGAATTTCGGGGGTCGCTGGTGCTGTGTTCTCTGCCACAATCACAGCTCAGTGCTTCCAGTCACACAGACTCCATATTCTGGTCCTCAAAAGAGAGCTCAACACAGCTTAGAACCCAGGGACAGCACAGCTGCTGCTGCCATTTCACTCTTAAACAGTAAAGCTCCTTAAATCTGCTTTCCTGATCCAGTTCGACATCCTACCATGATAAGCTTTAATTTGAGTTAAAGTTAAATAGACGAATAAATTGGCACAGACTTAAGCTGCTAATAGTACAAACAGTACCTTGAGACAGCAGTAAGACACAACTTGCAAGGAACTAATCCACAGGCAGGCAGCGTTAACTGTCACACAGAATCCAAGTCCAGAGAGGTATTGCTGTGCAGCCTTTTCTACTAGTGACGCCACTTTTCTAGAAGCATTCACACAGACAAGGCAGCTTTGCTTGGGAGAAGCTGAACTAGCTTGCTTCCAAGTCCACAGTTCAACAATAATTTAGCAAACAGCCTTATGCTTCACATATACTGCAGTCTACTATTCACAAATCATTTACATAAGATTTACTTATCTCTTATTCTTCACTTTATCCTTATGAAGTGGGCAGAGCAGGAATTATCACCCTCGGTTTACCAGATGAGTAAGTTTAGATTTGGTGAGAGTCAACAGCAGAGTTGGATTTAATATCAGGTATCAGGTCTCCAGTCATTTAAATGCTCTCCCTATTCTACCATGCTGTTGTTCCAGGGGTATAAAAAAATAATTATTAAAAGAATCCTAAACATCACTCCACCTTTCTTCTACAAAAAGAGCAGAGCATCATGGTAGCATCCCCATCATCTCAGTTACTATTTGAGCATCCCCAATGTGCCAGATATATGCAGAAGAAAAGCCAAAACTTTGCAGAAGCCTACGAGGGTCTACTCTTGATCCTGCTACTCTCTCACCTCGTCTCCGTGTCCGTTACTCTGAGCCAGGACCACTGACATCCTTGCTGTTCTGAAACAGGCAGGCCCACTCCCACCTAAGACATTTACAGTTCATGTTCCCTCTGCCTGGAACACTCTTGCTCTAGATGTCCATGTGTACCCTCAACTCATGGCTCAAATTGTGTCTTGTCAGTGAGGACTTTTCTAACCACCCTGTTAAACTGAGCCCCCACCCTCCTCCTGGCACCCTTATTCACTTTATTTTTGAGTGTTTCTGTTGCCACCAGAATGTAAGCTGAATGAAGGCAGAACTTTTAAAGTTGTTTACTACTTATCCTTAGTGCCTAGAACAGTGACTGGCACAGAGTAGGCAAATAAATATTTGTTGAATGAATATTATCTCAAAAGTCACAATAATTCTGCAAGGTTGACATCACCCCCATTTTAAAGTTGTAAAAACTGAGGCTCAGAAAATTTAAGTGACTTACCCAAGACCACACGTTTAATAACTGAGGATTCTAGATGTGAGCCAAGTGCTATATGACTCCAGAATCACTACCATGTAGCACACCATGCTGTCTTCCTCCTGAACAGAAAACTGCAGAATGTGAAAAGCAAACTCTTGGATGGGGAGAATTACATGCAGCAGTCAGCTTACAGAATGACCTGAGAAATCCAAATCCTCGTGGCTTCAGGGATACTGCCTGGTCTAGTGCTGCAGGCACAGACATGCTGGATTCTGCCCCCACAGACATACCTTGCTTTTCTTCTTTTGATATATCTTGGAGATTTTCCTTCCACTTAGTACATACTGCTTGCTCATGAGTATGAGTACTCCATGGTTTGGATGTACCATAATTTAACCAATCCCCTACTGATGGATATCTAAGTTGTTTGCAATCATACAACAATGAATATCATTGTGCATGACTTAAAACACGTGACTAGGGAAAAAATAGCTTAGCAGATAGGAATATAGACTCTGAAGCAACTGCCTGGATTTGAGGTCCAGCTTTGCCACTGATTCACTTTGTGACCCTGGTGGTTACCTACCCACTGTGCCTATAAAATGAGGGCAACAATACCTAATCCAAAATGTTATTGTGAGGAATAAGCAAATTACTACATGTGAATCCCAGAATGGTGGCTGGCACAGTAAACTGTAGGGAGGAGGGTTGGCAGATAGAACAAAGAGCCAATACTGGGGGAAAATGAAGGCAATATGGGCCTAGAGGTAAAACAACAAATAGCAAGTTTGATCACAAGAAAGACACAAAGGATAAAGATAAGTTTGGGCTTCTTTAAAAGTATGAAAGAGGTAGTATGGAAGACAAAATAATATCACCATCACCTCCATCATGATGTTTTCATGGAGGAGAATGAGTCTCCTTCATAACAGAAGAGATAAGAAAGTAGCAACCTATGGGGAGACGAGGTTTCCTTTAAGGCAGAAGGTAGAGAGAGTATTCTGCAGAGAGCTAGAGCATGTGCAAAGAAGGGTGGAGAAAGTATAAGGAAAGATGATTCCAGAGGGGACAGTGAGTCAAGAATCAGGGGGAATGTGGAGGGCAACCAATAACAGAGAAAGAGAAGAGGATGAAAAAGGACTTTGAGGGATGACTTACCTTCCCATTAATAACCAAGCATCACAGACATGAAAGACAGTTGAAAGTGATTAGCCACATACACTAAAATTTTTAGGGCAGATGTGGTGTCCTAATCTCTGCAGTGGTCACAAAGGCCCTGGGGATGGGCTGGGGCTCCCACTGAAGTTTGGGGTGCAGTGTCGCATGTCTGGAGACAAGCTCTCTGTCTTGCATAAAGGCAAAGGCTCCATGAAGCAAGTAACTGTATTTATTTGTCTACAAGTCTCCTAAAGTATGAATATTCTTTAGCCTACAGGTCCTAACGCGAAGACTTTAGGGCAATATGAAATGGTGTCCTAAAAGGCAGGAACGGTAACTGTGGCACTCCTCGAATTGATTTATATCAGTGTCTCACGCTGGGCTGAGCAAGTCATGAAAGTAATTCAGGTGTAATTTTCACTCAATCAGCTACCAAGAACAGACTCAGTGAAAATGCAATCTGACCAGCACATTTTAAACCATTTTAAGCAGAGTGTCATTATCCAGCCATACATATTTAAAAAAAAAAAAAATGAACATATTGTCAGAAGAGCACACAGTAATGAAGACTAGTAAAAACCTATGGAGCAAGAATATCCCTGTATCAGGACATGAGATGTTCATATTAATCTGGGGGCGAGGATATGAGTATTTTGCTCTCAAATACATTTAGTTAACATTTGCTATCCACCGACCCATGTTCTCTTCTAGAGAACTACTCCTGGCATGAGACTGAATTTCTTGATACTTTGAATTGGTAGGATATTGGGAACTGAAAGAAAACTAATTAGCAGAAGTATGGAATGTTAAAACGTGGTCTGTGGAAATCTTGTAACAGAAAAATTTATGTATAAATAAGAATGGTCATTCTGAACATGGAAGTATTTCAATGCATACATTATTAAGTATTTAAATGTATTCTATGAGATTATCTTCTCTTAAATAAGTGATTTAGACTAGGCGGGCTTTGATTACATTTGTGGGCCCAAGGAGAACTTGCCACTCTAGGTGTGGGTGTGTATTTTTCTTTAAATACGCTTGCTCACAGTCTCTGTTGAAATTAGGAGCTCCTTGAGGGCTGGGGCTATGTTTATTCCCAAAGTGCCCAGGATACCGTCGGATTCCATGTAGATATGGTATTCCTGGTGGACAGGGACTACTGACCAAGTGGACTGAGGCACACTCAAACTCTGTCAACAGGTGGCAGCATTACCAATTTTTCCTTTTAGGAAGACCTGCAACAAAGTTGTGGTATGCTTTTATTTTTAGTAAAAGTAACCCTCAAAAATATGCTTTCTAAATGACTAGCCTATTCTAGCTTCCTTAGATAGCCTATTCCAAGTAAATATATTCCATTAATTGTTGAGGAAACCAGAAAACCCGATCAGCAAAGTAAAATAAAGATCATTTTTTAAACACAGAAAGCTTGCTTTCCTCCCTTCAACTACACATATGAGACTGTTCCATCACATGATTTCTCACCAGGAGTATGGAAAACCTACCTCATACGTCCATACTAGGTTATTCTATCCCTCGTCTCCTGACCTAGCCTTTCTAGGCTGCTCCTGTCGAATC
Organism: Eidolon dupreanum; assembly: GCA_028627145.1. Classification (NCBI taxonomy): domain Eukaryota; kingdom Metazoa; phylum Chordata; class Mammalia; order Chiroptera; family Pteropodidae; genus Eidolon; species Eidolon dupreanum. The sequence continues at coordinate 40,076,024 of CM053502.1, read as the reverse complement.
AAATAGCCAGCCCACACAGAAAACTAACATTTTATGTAGTTAAATTTCTCCCCGAATCTGTCATGCTAGATCACTAATTATGGTGCCTAAGGTTGTTTTTAGACATCCCCACCCCAAAAAAAGATTCACTAGGTGCAGGGAGATGTCACTTAATTCCTGACTGGTGTTGTGTTTCCAGCAGTACTGGCCACTGGGCCTTGGCACTTGCTCCTGTCAGCCATGCCAAGAGCCTAAGGGAGGGCAGTTGAAGCTGGAGGTGCCACAGCAACAAGCTATGGCAGTGGAGGGGAATAAGGAAATAGGACGCTTCTGTTTTTCTAATTTGGAGTGCATTCACTCCAGAGGAAAGGTGCAGAGCCAGAATCCACCATTACATTCCCAAACAGAAAAGCAAACACTCCACTTGACGGAAATATAAAGGCAGTTCTGAAGGGTCACATCCGCCTATGATTGGCAGCTTGTGAAAAGGCCCCACTACATCAAGCTCCCTTCCTACTTTCATTAAGATCTGGGGCCAACATGGAAGAGACTATCCATCTCTTCCCAGTTTGTTGGGAAAGCAAGAACCAAATTACAAATGCAAGCCACTGTTCATCACAATTAATCACTGAAAGACTGACTAAAGTTGAAAGCAGGCAGTTATTCTTCCACAGTCATCCCTAACCCAGAGTCATTCAAACCATGCAGGCCACCAACCAGAAGCCTTAATAGCAAGTTAAAATTATCACCATCAAAACCTGTTTAATGAAGGCTTTTCCTTCTCAGCTTATAATTACCTTACCTGTTTACATAATATTTATTTGTACTCGTATCTACAACTTCCATATTCAACTTCATTTGTTTTTTTATTAACACATGGTGAAAAAAAATAAGAAGCAGCTGTGCTCCAGATGTTGGCAAACGGAACTTAGGCTACATCATATCACCTTGTGAGTTCCACATTTCCCACTGTGCCGAAAGCCCTAGGATCCACTTCCTTTTCACTGAAACCTTCCTAGGACACTTGGAACTCCTCTATTGTATATCCTAGAGTTTAAGAGATTTGTAATAAATAGGTCTTACTCTCAATAAGCTTGTAGCTTACTAGTAAATGATTTAAAAACCCAGATATTCTATAATTACTACTTACTGATCCACTGATAAAAAGATATTCTAGTAAATTTGGTTTTAAACCTTAAGTCTGCTTCTTCTAAATGGCCTACTGAAATAAAGGATGAATTCCTATTAAGTAGGCATTCTTGAGGAAACTCCTAAATGGCAATGAGGTCGTTTGGCACCAGCATGATGACTTTTCCTGAATAGGACATAGATAAATACTAGCGTATTACCTTTGTTTTTTAACAAGTCATTGTTAAATACTAAAATCATTGAGCCCTTTTCCCAGTAAGGGAGGAGGCATACTGCATTAAGGAAGGATCTGACACCTGCAAATTCCTTGCTTAAAGGGTCTGTTTAAGAATTCTTCTTGCTTGTTCTTTGAACATAAGTCTCAATTAAAAAAAATTAGGGGAATACTGGTCCCACTGTATCTCAATTAAGACAAAAGGAATTTATAAATAATTTCATAGGTCCATATTTTCATCCCAAGGAAAATATAAAGACTGAGTATATCTTACACAGGTTCAGTAACAGGCTGCAGGCGAGACCTCTCTATCATCAGACATATATTTGCCAGCCTTTTCTATGTATCCAACACAGTTGGAGGTATTGGAAATACAGCCATGAACAAAACAGATACAATAGCTTTCTGAGGGTTATACTGGGAGTGAAGGCATAAAGAAGATGCAAAACATCAAATATGCAGATAAGTATGTAATGTCACGTGATTATAAGGTTAGATGAAAGAGTGGCATGGGTACACAGGACATTATAGGACTCTCGGAAGAGAGCATATTTGAATAATGATCTGAATGCAGCAATCCACACAGATATCTGGGGGCAGAACATTACTAGTAGAGAGCATAGTCCTTGCAAAGGCTCTTCAGCATGAACGTATATGGCACATACAGGAAAAGAGAAATTACAAGGTAGGTATAGAATATTAACAAAACTTTGCTCTCCCCTGCCGTCAGGTAAAAGATCTGAACATGCCTGAAGGCAAAAAGAAACAAAGAAGAAAAATAAAATATGATACAGAGAATAGTCAATATAATGTCCAATATAACTGGCATTCTTAAAATAGAAAAATTGAACAAATAGTCAAAATATATATATATATAATACAGGAGAGTTTCCCTAAAGGGGAAGAAGTGAATTGAGAATCAAAAGGACACTACATAAAAGAGGTGAGGTGGAGGGGACCCAGCATTAAGATATTCTATTTGCTTTGAGTATGAAGAAACAATTCTTTAGGAAGTCTAAAAAGAAAAAAAATATATTCAAAAGAAGGGAAAAGTCAGACTGGCCTTAGGCTTCTGCAGAGCAAATATTCAAGCCAGAAGAAAAAAACAATGGCTGCAAAGTTCTGAAGGACACAAGACCACTCAAGAATATCACAGTTAGCAGAATTGCTGAACAATGAGACATTCTCAAACATGCAAATTTGTGGACTATAGCACCTCATAAGCCTTTCTGCAAGGAGGGAGGGAAGGAGGGAGAGAAGGGAGAGAGGAAAGAAGAAAAAACTAACAAAATCCAGTCAACCAAGTGATGAACGGAAAAGTTGTGTTAAAAAGAAGTGCATCTAATTACTATGTTGTACACCTGAAAGTAATATAATATTGTATTACATCAAATGTAATTTAAAAATAAATTTTTAAAAACGTTACTTGCAAAAAAAAAAAAAGAATATCTTATTAAAAGCAGGCTACAAGGCATTGTGATAATTTTTTTTGCAATATGCATTGAAATGTATACTGACATGTTTGAAAAACCTCAAAAAAATGCACCTTCTTCACAAAATGCCAGAAATATTAATCAATGAGAAAAACTTCATAGCAGATCATTTGTCTGCTTTCACCTACCTACATAACAATGTCTTTTCTCATAAAAATTTGAAAAAGTTTCTAGCAGATGGCCATGTCATATAAACAACAAACTATCAAGAATGATCATTTATGAATACTCAACTTTTGTTATCAAATAAAACTTAGAACCAGGTTGTTAATCTGACAACAACAACAAAAAAAAGCAGCATAGTTTTATTCAGATATAATTCATATACCATGCAATTCACACATTTAAAGTTTTTAGTATATTCCAAAGATTTTTAGTATATTCACCAAAATATAACCAAAGTATTAATCAAAATAAAATGAACAGAGAAGTAGTAGTGGGTAAGAGAACCAGTGCACAGAATTTATTGAAATTTTTAAAATGTAAGACAAAGAAATAGGAAATTAAAAATACAGATAAAAATTTATAAAAATTTTAACAACAAAAAACAACAAAAATTGGGAAGGGGAAGAAAGGTAGGAGGAAGTATATTAAGTATATAAATAAGAGGTTACTGTTCACTGTAGAGAAGTTATCTGTCTAAATTTAACATGTGAAGGTTTTTTTTTAAAAACAAATATGTCAATCTCCTGCTAGCTTTCATAATTTTAAAGAGCTCCCATAGGAATTAAAATTCCTGGTGATGAAAAAACATTTATTTGAAACAGTAATAATTCCTTCGGGTTCACTTCAGCTTTTGCTATTGTTAAATTTGAGTAAAATTAAATGCTTCTTAAAAGTATGTAAAGTATGATGTCGTTCTTACACATTTCTATCTGCACATATGCATAGAGGGGTGCCTAGATGACAGCTTTCAACTGTTAACCCTGGTTATTTCTGACTAGTGGAATTTTAGGAGATTTGTTGCTTTTCAGTAATGGTTTGAATGTTATATAGAGATCGTGAATCACTTTTATAAAAGCAGTGTAAAAAGATAAAATTAAATTCCCTATATTTTTCAATATCACATTCTACTTTTAACCCTAATCAACTTGTCCATCTTTCCAAAATCTGGGTTTTCTTATTAGTGATGGGACAATCAACAACGTTTTATATTGTTTTTGTTTTATATTACTAGGTAAGGTTTAATGGAAGATGAGTAGTTTTATTTAGTTATGCTTTCCTCAAGTATATTTAATGAGATGTGATTCTTATTTGTTAGAATGACATTTTTAAGTTCTCAGCAGTTTATTATTGAAAATGTTAAGTTCTAATATTTACATTAGTACCTACACACACACACACACACACACCCGCACACTTATGTAGAGAGAAGCTTAACATTGATAATAAAACATATCTACCATTTGACTATCTACTATGCTCCAGAACTCCACTAGAGTTTTACATTATTTAGCCAATCCTTGCAAACCTATGCCATACAGACTGCTATTTTATGGATGAGAAAAAGGAATCCAAGAAAGGTAACTATGCTTGATCAAGAATATACAGCTAATAAGTTATTCAGGCCTGATTCATAAGTCCGTGCTTTTTCCACCACATTACTGTTTTCTTAGTATGGTGCTTTGTGCATACTAAGTGCATAATAATTGTTTAATTTTAAACTAGCAAAGAACACCTCAGATGCTTTGGATGAAGCTTTGCAATACATTTTCTTAACTTATCCAATTCTCAAGAAACTTGTTTCATAAATTTGTGAAGCAGGCTCTCCTGACATCTAAAATTAGGATTTGAAGACAGTTTCATCCTGTGTCTTACTTTATAAACTTCTAATTAACTAGTAATAATAAATGAGCTATGTACATCTAAAAGTATATGACAAGACATGCCTCAAATATAAAGAAACCATAGTTTAATGTCTAAAGTGGATCTAAATTAAAAAATTTCTATATCATTGATTTTTAAATGTTAGTTGGTAAAAAAGTTTAAAAAATGTTATTTACTCTTTCAAACTCAAACTTTTAAATTTTATTTTTAAAATCCTCCTAGCTCATTTTTAATATTAACTTCAACACTTATTTAACTCCCTGTTTTTGAATTTCACATAATGTTTAACTTTTGCCCCTAAACACTTTTCCAGCCTCATCTGCTCATATTTTTGGCTGTAGGATTATCCAGGCTTATGATTTCCATGAAACAACAACACAATGTTGTTTCATGCCTCTATAACTTTTGCACATGATGTTCTGTCTAGAACGTGCTTTATTCCCACTTTAAAAATTAGCTCTTAGTGTCACCTTCTCCAGGAAGCTTTCCTAATAGTTAACTCTCTCACCTGCAAAAGACAGTCACAAGCACTTTCTTCTCTGTGCTACCTCTCACCTTTCACCCCCTTCACTGGTGCTCCCAAGATCCCATATTGCAATCGTTTATGCAGAATTTCTCCTCTTGGACTATGAGATCAGAAAGTGTTCTATTCCATCCTCAGATGGACCAATGCCAAGCACATTAAGACACATAAAAAAATGTATACTCAATTCATTTTTCTGATCTCTGAACCAAGTTTTTCCAGGGTGTGTTCAAATATCTGTATCCAAGTTTTCCATATGTCCCTTAATGCTTACATGTTAAAATCTAGTCATTTTCTGAAAACACAAACTGAATAAACAAATTCAGGATTGTCTATCATATTAAGATTGTTTCTCATTCGAAAGCACCAATCAGATCAGATGACATTTCCAAGAAATAGACATGGGGACAGGGTCTCATGAGACTCAAGGTTCTACCATGTTTTTCACTTAGATACTCTTGAGCTCATATTGACAAAATTGGTGTTAAAAAAAAAAAGTTCTTATTATAGTTTGGATTTAAATCAAAGAAATCAGAGACGACCCTCACTGCCTAGGGCTGCACAAAGGTTGAATCACCACTAGATTCAAATTCCAAGAGGGCCAAGTCTTGCCCGCTCTCTTGCTCTACTATAATGTCTGGGAAATGCCTGGCATAGAATTGGTGCTCAATAAATAAGCAGTTGTAGGGAAATTTTTGAACAGATAGAATCAAAATAAATTTGCACAATCACCTGTGACCATGAACAAAGGAGTTGCAATAGCTCTAATGGAACCAATAGCTGGATATAGAGTGAATGGACTATGCAGTTTAGATTAGGTATATCATAAGAAGACATAAGATGAGAGTGTCCTAATTTCAAGTCAGGTATCATCAAAATGACTCAAAACTGTTGTCTGTCTGTCTGTCTTTCTTTCTTTCTCTCTTTCTTTCTTTCTCTTTCTCTCTCTCTCTCTCTCTCTCTCTCTCATTATTTATGCCTACAGCACTTGGTCTTCCTAGGTGATCTCCCATCCAAGTACTAACCAGGCCCGACCCTGCTTAGCTTCCAAGGTCAGACATCGGGCTTGTTCAGGGTGGCATGACCATAGACCGTGGACTGTGGCTCCACTGGAACATAAACCCGGGACTTTCTGAATGTAAAGCAGACATGCTAACTGCTACACTATGGAACCGCATCTTCTAGTCTTATTTAAAGTAGATACTGACATTATTTTTTCTTTCTGCCTACCTTCCCACTATAAAGTAATATGTTTTTCTTCCTCAGTAATACTCTTCAACCTGAAATTAATTATATATCTACGAATTCTTTTACTTAATACACAAATACTTAATCATGTTAGGAAATATAATCAAACATAGATCTCAGGTTTTATAATTCCTTCGTCCAAGAGTATAACTAAAAAATGACAAGTCTATTTTAAAACAGAAATTTAAAGATGCACCATTTTGGAGAAGACTGTTATGGCTTTATGGCTATAATAACAATTTTTAAATCAACCAAACCCAACAAACAAATGTTGATGCTTCATGAACCTAAACATACAATAAACAGATATCTTGACCAAACTCTACCTTCAAAGCACTAATAACAATAACAACAACAATAACAATAATAATAATGTGCCCACATTAACAAATAAAATGAGTAATACAACATTCATTTATAGGCTCCTGCCCAAATTGTCTCTCAAATGAGAACTCTAGATGCAGAAAATAAACATGTCAGACATATTTACACTGTTTGGGAGTACTGATGAGTCTCCAAGAATGTGGCACTAAAACTAATTATACACAAACCCACCTTTGTTCACACTGTTATCTTCACCAAGAATATCATTTCTTACTTGTAACACTCTTTCCACCTACCTCCCAGAACACAGTTGCCATCTCACCTGTATTATGGTTAGCTGAATGCATGTCTTCATCAGACCTCCTTGAAAGTCACTCTACCTCTATTCTCTCTCTTTGATAGTTTTTCTGTCTTTTTCTTCACTGCCACTATTCCAGTGCAAAGTCAGTCATATTTATACTTTATTCACTTTAGAATACCCAAGATATTATACATACACATTTAGGTATGTATAACAAATGTTTGATGAATAAACAGAGATACAATGAGGGGCAAGTCATGAGTGTGTCAGAAAGGACCAGCCTGGTGAGGCACCAGAAATTCTAATTGTGAAGTCCACTCCTGGCAGGCATGATAAATGCCATCGTTCCCTAAGTCATATCAATTCTGATCATTCTCCATTCTATAAGAACCATTCTAATTGCTTCAAATCTTCCATTCAAGGTACCAGAGTATTCATCATTGCCTTAACAATGATCTAAGATACAAAAGTTATCTGACAATATTTTTCAAGACTACAGATCTGAAGGTGAAAAAGATAATCTATTACCCTCTTACACATCTACATGCATGCATAGAAACACACACAGAGTTAGAGAGAAACCCTATTTTTTTTCAAAGAGGATATCTTCAATGGCCTTCCAAACAAACTTATTATACATTTGATTTTTGAAACATACCTTACACGCACAAGGGCAACAGAAAAAAAAAATGTCCTTGATATTTCTTTAAAAATGTGATTCAGAAGACACATGACTCAGCTTTTTTCTGTAGGCATATGTTACCCAGTAGAATCTAACACTCTTCAAAGTCTGAGTCAGAAAGAAAAATATGGAGGGGATAAGGTCAGAGCAGTTATGTACCCATCCAGTATGGTAAAACACATTTGCAAAATCAGGACAAAATACTCTGGTTCCAGAGTATCTACAGTTTAGTTTCCCAGCATCCACTTCTATTTGGATACCAAGGACTCTGAATGAGCATGTATCCTAGAATATCTCAAGTCTGAGAACATTTAACTCTCACAAACAAACACACACAAAACATTGAACACATTCAAGCAACTCAGACTTCTGCTTTAAAAATAAAATAAAATCCCCAAATTACCTACAGCAAGTACCAGTTAGCATTCAACACTGCTCAGAATGAAAAAAATAGAAAATGTAACCACAGACTAAATGACTCTCATTCTAAAGGTATCTTTATCTCCAATGCAAGGGCTTAAATTATATTCCACTTATAATTCCAAATGAAAAAAAAAATCTAGTACTGACATACCTCCCTACTGGCCCTACCTCATTGCCAGCCCTCTTTTAAAAAGTGAAGAATTTGAATGTTTGAAAGAGGTGGTTATTATTCGCTGGTTACTATTTCACCTTAAGATCACCTGGTAAGCAGTAAATACCTTTTCTATGAGACTAAAAAATATGGTTTTATAACAAAATTAGAAGGCTTGTCCACTACATTCCTCTGGTAGAATATTTGTCTTAAAATTAAAGAAAACGATTTTTAAAACACTGCTCTCACACATCAAACTTTCAAGGAAATTAAAGAAAAAATGGGGAGGGAACCCACACATGTAAACACATAAAAGAGTATTTCTTACCCCACTGTGAAGGCAAGGTGGTACTGAACTTTTTTTAGCAAGGATATAGCTGACCAAACCACACGGCATTCACCTACCCCATCCGCCACCTCCGCTTGGTGTTCCCTTGGCTTGCATCCACTTGACTCATTTCCACCCACCATTTGCAAAATGCCTCTCCACAGCCATATGGACCAGGATGGTGAGTCATCTGTCATCGAGAGTTCTTCTCTTGTCCTTTCCACACTCAATAGCTTTTAGCACACTCAATAGGCACATTCTCCACAGAGCATGTGCCCTGCACCCTAAGGAGTTTAAAGCTGAACACAAAACTCAGCAGTCCTGACACTCCTCACTTTGCCAGATGAATTTATTCCAGAGCTTTAAAGAAAAATCACAACTGAAAAAGTGACCAGATGGATGTTCAAGGAGACAGATACAAACTAAATTGGTTAGGAGACTGACGTACTTTACTAAAAACAGGCCTATGATGGAAAAGAACTGTAGTTACTCATCCTGAGAAGAAAAGTAACAGCAAAAGCAAAGCATTGAAAAGATAAATAAAACATTCCATAACTGAACCTGACTTTTCAACTCCACATAGCTAAATATTTTTAAAACTATTTTCGAACTTAACATTTTATGCAGTCACACACAGAAAAATCTTAAGACCTGCACATCATATACAAATAATATTAACAAAATCTCATCCTTATATAGCACTTACTATCTGGCAAGCATTCTTCTCAGCCCTTTGCATATATAAACTCACTTCATCCGTACAAATCCTTTTCCAATCCCTGTTTTCCATGAAGAATAAGATATACAGAGATGTAAGGTATCCTGCCCAAGGTCACCCACACCACCAATAAGTGGCAGAGCTGGAATGGAAAATGGGCAGTCTGTGCTAATGGATACAGGTTTCTTTTGGGGGTGGTAGAAGTGTTCTAAAGTTAGACAGTGGTAATGGTTGCATAACCTTGTGAACATATTAAAAAGCAATGAATTGTATACTTTAAATGGATGAATTTTATAGTATGTGAATTATATCTAATAAAAATGTTATGTTGAAAAAAAAATTTTTTAAAGAGCAACCTGGCACTAAGTAGGATTAACTGTTATGCTAATCACCTTCGCAAAAGTGTGCAACATAGATAGATGATCCCTTTTTAACACGGATTTTTAAATTTACTTTAAAAAGTTCCCTTTGCGAAGTGAAAAGCCTACAATTAAATAATTTAAACTCAAGAAATTACTATTAAGTGGTGGGAAAGCCAGTTTATCAGTCATGGCAAATACCTACATAAGAAGTACCAGAGGGCTAAGTTTTGTGAATTAAGTGTGTAGAGTCTGGAGAAATTAACCTGGCTGAAGTAATATAGGGAAGGTGACGATAGCTAAAATATTCAAAAAGCTTGGAAGGCGATCAAAGAAAACCCAGGGCTGTAGTCCCTGACATGTCACAACTCCTGTTCTTTCTTCCTCCTCAACCTACTCTCTCCCAAATAGTGCCTCCTTTCAGGCCCACTGCTATTGCTTAAATTCAGGCCTCCAACATCCCTTGGTCCAACTATTAACTATTCTACCAAACTCTTTTCTGGCTTCCAGTCACCACAGCCTCCCTGCCCCAGCACCTAGACTCTCTTCTGCTGCTAAGCTAATGGTCCTTCTGAGACACAAATCCAGTCATGTCTTCGATGCTCCCTATAGCCAACAATTTCCAGTCTCAAATCAAACACCATCTACTCCAGGATTTCCCTTGCTGCCTCCTGCTTATAGGCCCAGGAGAATAGTAGGCTAAGTCATTCTTCTCTTACCCAGTTCACACTGCCCCTCTGCTCAAAAAATCTGCCTTCCCCAACCCCTATTCATCAATCTACAGAACATCTCTCTATTCATCTCTTTTTCCATAACGTTGTTACAATCTCTGGTCCCACCAACAGAACATAATTTTCTTCTTTGTGTTCTCAGAGCACTAGATATATACACCTCCATTACACTGTCAGTAATTAATTTTTTACACACTTGACTCCTTGCTACTATGATATAAGCCCCTTAAAAAGTAGGGACAATGTCTTACCATTTTATCAACAGCACATAATAGTTTCTGACACAGGAGGAGTTTTATTCTGTATTGCCTAACGAATAAAAAAACGTGCCTTCCATAAACTATTATAACATTTTTCTTAACACAAATTTTCAATTCAGTCTCGGTTCCTTCCAGCTCCACGAGGACAGAGCTCCAAACCTTTTCTTAAGGAAGGTGTTATGGAAAGATATGATCTACTTTATAATAAACTTTTCAGAACACCTACAGAGTTGAGAAATATGTGTTCACAAACCCAGAGAACAAATCCTGAAAGTTCCTAGTGGGTGAAGGGAATGAGGCAGGAGATTCTATAGTCAATGTCAGCGAATCCTCTGTGAAGAATTAAATGGCATTGTCATATTAAACATTCGGTAAAATGCTGAAGTAAAGGAAACTGGTTAATTTCAGCACTGTGGGCAAGTAACTCAATACTACTTTGCCTCAGTTTTCTCAGCTATTAAATGTGGATAATAGTATCTACTTCACAGTTATTGTAGGGATCGAATGAGACAATATCAAGTGTTCAGGACAATGCCTGGCACACAGTGACTGCTCAATAAATGCTAGCAAGTTTTAATATTTAAACTGCCATTTTCTAAACATATTTGGCCACAAATTGTATTTTATTGTCTAGCAATTACAAACATTGCATGCTACACTCTTTGAGAAAATACTGATATAGAATAAATATTCTACTATAGTACTCGTTTTGGAGATCCATGGCTCCAGACTTTAGGAAAAACAAAGGCAATCTGATAGCTTAAATATAGGACAATTCCTTTGGTTTCTCTGTGGTGGGCAAACATCGAGATTTCAAATGTCACAGCCTTCCAAGGCTTCAGTTTCGCCAAATTAAGATAGAAATGAGTACATTGTGTAAACCAAAGAAAAACTGATCTGTGATGGACAGAAGTTTGCTACAGCTAAATCTCACTCCATATTTTGTGTTCATACAGAACAGTGTGTTCATCAAATTTCTATTTTCTTTGCACCAAGGAATTTGCTATTTAATAAGACAAATAATCCACCCAGTCCATCTTTTCCCTTTAATAAATCAAAAGATTTATACTGGGCAAAATTAAAGTAGAAAATCCTGAATTCAAGTTTGTTGGAATAAAAAATTATGCAATATTTTGTATGTGAGCATCTGGATGCACTTTCTTGGGTGAAATATCATAGTTGTCATCAAGAAATCCATAATGCCTAAAAAGTTTAGGAACCATTGAGTTTTTAAATCAGTTCCATATGATGTTTAAATACATATTAAATATCAATCAGTATCAAGGGTATATACAGTGAAAGGTAAGTCTCTCCTCAACCCTAATCCTTACCCAGAGCCAACCACTGTTATAAATTTTTAACATCCTTCCAAAGATAGCTAGTTTATGCATGTGTTTGTTAGTAATAATATATCAACCCTCCATTTTTACATAAATAATAATAATATATGATACTATATTGCAACTAGCTTTTTTCACTTGGCAGTTTAACTTAGAGATCTATCTATGTCAACACATAGGTAAATTATTTGGGAAATGAACATACAAAAATTTAAGGCATCCCTATGATTGATTCTTAGGTTGCTATCAATGTCTTATTATTTACAAATAATGCTGAAAATAAACATCCTTGAAGATATATCTTAGACAAGAAATTTAGCATAAAAATTGCTGAATCAAAAAGTATAGATTGCTAAACTGCCCTCCAAATATTGCACGTGTTATACTCTCAACAATACTTAATTCCGACACACTCAATAAAAGATTTTCAGATTTTCTGTTTTTTTGTTAATCTAACAGGTGAAAAATGATAACTCATGGCTTTAATTCATGTGGTCTATTATGGATGAAAGGACCTCTGATTTCAGAGGAGTTATATTCATGAAGACTTAGTCATGGAAACAAAAGGCATCATCAAAACTGGAACAATAATGGAATTCAATAGAGAACCCAACTATGCACACAAATCCAGCTTACCCACAGGTTCAACTCACCATCTAGTAGCCAGTGCTGATCACGCCTATTCTCCAGCTCCGACATCATTAAGCGTGTGATCACATGATCTGGAACCAAAAGACCTTTCCCTATGTACTGCTTTGCCATATCACCAATTTCTATTAAAAAGACAGGAAAAAGAGACACTCAAAAAAGCTTCAAAAAAAATAAAAAGTTCACAAACTCTTTTCTGATCATTTTGCCTTCTCTCCCATTCTGCCCTGTTGGTATGGGGGTAAAGTTATAGGTAGATGTTTTTACAGCAAGGTTTTAAATATCATCTTCAAAAATGATGGCCCCTGTCTCTCATTTGTCTTCCAAAGAATTATAAAAGCAGATCTTGAAGATAGACACAGACAGAAATAAAAATAAAAGAAAATATAAATTAGGCAAAGGGAAAATAGTGTAAGAAACAAAGTTTGAGTCTAGAGGGAGCGTGGTACACAAAAGGCAAGGAAAAAAGTTCTGGCTACCTCCTAGAGGTGAGCTACACACTGGATGCTGAGCCTCCTGACAGTTTGTAATAACAAGGAAACGTGATCAACCACATGGTTTATGATATGCGGAAAAGTAAAGGAAGCTGAAAAGCATATTCAGTCCTTAGAGACCAAAGGAAAATAATTTCCACTGGTTTTCTAGAAAGAATGCTAGATAATACAAACAACAAGTTTCCTTCTTTTCATGAGACTCAGTGTAAGCAAGTGGCACCTTGCAACATAGTTGTAAAAGCAATTCAGTGTTATTAGTGGAATGCCAAGTTTACAAAAGGATGAGAACTTTTTAAGTTATTTTCAGAGGAAAAAAATGCTTCTATCTTAATTTAAAATGAATTCTTATTTGTAGAAATTGTGAGTTGAGTTCAGTAGAACAAATTATCAATTTAAATCAGTTAAATTTCTAGGAACTGATTTTTTTTTTTTTTAATCTAGATGAAGTCTTCTGCTCTCCAGGGAACTTATAATGAACCATTAGGAACCACATTCTTGACAGGCCAATTAAATTCTTATAAAAACATAAAGCAGAATTACATTACTGGGGGGGAAAAAAAGCTCAAGAATCATTTTGCCCCCACCTTCACCTTGAATTCAAGGTAGGGACTTTTCTTCCCCAGACTGAGTCTACCCTCCTAGCTCCAACAGTGAAAAATGAGCTGTGAGGAGCTCTATATCACTTGATTACTACTACTGAACAAAAGTAGCTCAATGTTAGGCCCAATGACACAGATTCAGTAACATGCTGCAAGAAGCAGAAGACAAATGATAACCACACTCCTGAATGTGGCTGAATATGAATGTGAAGAAAGTGCATTCATTACAGCAAGTATTCATTGATGGCATACTCTGTAACAGATAATATTCTACAAAGGTAGCAGTGAAGAAAAGTTGCGGCTTAGTGATATTTAAGCAGTATTACCTTTCTTAAGAGCAACAATAACAATCATTAACTGAGTACTTGCTACGTTCCAGGCACTGTGTTTTAAGCACTTTGTGTTAGTTCATCTAATCCTCACTTCAAATAGGAGGTCATACCCATTTTTTTTAAACGACAGATTTACTGAGATACGACATATGCCATAACATTCACCATTTTAGAATGCACAACTCAGTGGCCTTTAATACATTCTCAGTGTTGCGTAATCATCACCATTACCTAATTTCAGAACATTTTTATCTCCCCAGAAAGAAACCTTATACTCATTAGCAGTCACTCTCCATTTCCTCCTCCATCCTAGCCCCTGGCAACTACTAACCTACTTTTTGTCTTTATAGATTTGCCTGTTCCGCACATCTCATAATAAATGAAATCACACACAATATGTGGTATTTTGCATCTGGTTTCTTTCATTTTGCAGAATGATTTCAAGGTTCATTCATGTTGTCCCATATACCAGTGCTTCAATCATTTTCATGGCTGAATATTACTATTCCACTGTATTTTGTCTAGGCATACATCAGTTAACAGGCATTCTGGTTGTTCTGCCTTTGGCTATTATGAATAATGCTGCAATGAACATTCCTGTACAAGTTTTTGTGTAAACATATGCCTTCAGTTCTCTTGGGCAATACCTGTATGATATGTATATTTTATAGCTGAAAAATCACTGTCAGACAGTATGCTGAGAGTAACTGACAAGTTCAGTGCTATTTTATTCTGCCATGATCAGGCCAGCCTGCCCCAGAGCCCTGTTCTTAGTCCCATCCACCAAACTTTAAGGTACATTTATTTATACAACAAATACACATCTTTCAAGGTGAGAGACAAACATGTGAACTGGTTCCAAATATCCCACAAGGAAACAGTGAAAGCATAAGGAATGTCTTCTCTGGAAAAGAGAAGATCCAGAGAAGGACATAATAACAATTTATCCATAAACTGATACTTCACACATGAAGAAGGCATTATTTTATTCATTCCCCAGGACACAGAATTAGGATGAGTAGTGGGAATTAAAAGTGGATAGAAAAAGTTGCCTAAAGAAATATTTGAATGGAAACTCAAAGACTGCCTAGGAAGGGATATTGTAGAGGAATTCTGACAATCGGACTGAGGATGTTTTGGGTCCCTTCAGATGGGGGATTTATGGTATAAGGGTGTACACGGATTCAGTGATTTAGTGAAGAACAATATTCAAAATGATGACCCTGAGACCTCTAAATGTCTGCTAAATGGCTCCATACGTACCTTCCACTGATATCTCAAACTATTATGTTCAAAATCACACATCCCCTCCCGCTCTTCTTGCTCTAGTGTTTCTTGTCTCAGACAATGGCATCACTCTCTTCAGATGTCACCTAAGATTAAACACCAGTTGTCTTGATCTTTTTTACTTCTCTCATTCTGTATATTTAGTTGAATATCAAGCTCTTGAAATTCTGCTTCCACAGTGTCCCTCAGATCCAAGACAACTGATCCAAACATAATAATGCAACAGGAACTGTTGAGAACAAACAAGAGTGAACTTTGAGGATGGTTGCTGAAGAAGCTATGTCATTGTGAGGAGAGAAAATACAATGATGGTATTCGGCTGCCTGGGTCGTTAATAGGAGTGCATGGCTTCTCAGACAGCACAGAGTAAGGAAGGGAGCAGTGAGTTATGCTCCAAAACCTAATTTACAGATCTTTATATAGTGAAGAGGAGGTAACTGGCCAAAGAATCAGCAGACTGATAAAGAACTCTACAGCTTAAATCACAGTGGGTCCTTTACCCATACCAATCTTTGACTTGCTACAAAATCAAAAGATTGCTTTTGGGGTTTTCTACACATCAGTCAACCAAAATAATCACAATACCTAAACAGTCGATTCACAGTGCTTAACTTACTTCACTTCTCAATCACATTTGAAATGGCTCCTTTACATAAATACAACACATAGAGTAAGCCTGTTAAAATGCAAGCTAATCATAGCCCTCCAATGGCCTTCCATCCCCCTCAGTATAAGCCGAAGTCCCCACCTGGGTCTACAAGGCCCTGTGTGATCAGGCCTCCATTCTTTAACCCCATCTCTCACTGTCCACTCTGTTCTAGCCATACTGGCTTCCTTGTAGTTTCCTGAAGGTCACAAGTACTTAAGGAACTTTTTACTTGTTGTCCCACAACATTTTTTCTGCCACAATTTCACATGGATCAAGCTTTCATTTCACTCAGGTCTCTAATAAAGTATCACCTCAGAGAGATCTTCCGCCCTATATAAATAGCACAGGAGAAACACACACCCCCATTACCCTCATCCTACTTTGCACTGTTTTCTAGAACTCCAGACCTTACATGTCATATATTGATGTATTTGTTTACTTAATTTTCTGCCTCACGCAACTAATTAACTCAGTGACAAAATGTGAAATATTTTGTTCAATGCCATATCCTCAGTACTTAGAATACAGTCTGGAATGTATTAGATGCTCCATAAAACTTTAGTTAATGAATGAATGAACATCTTGAAGATGACAGAAAAACATTTTCACTCAGTAAAATTAATCTGATCATCCTGTACAGGTATTGTAGAACCATGATCTCAAGATCAAACACGGCCCAACCTTGCCAGATATCAACTTTTTCCAAGGAAATATGAGATACAGTATGATTGGTACTAGTTTAGTTGGCCATGTTAGGTTTCATAACTGAGTCATTTTTTGGCATTTCAAACCATAAATAGAGATGAACCAGGTCATGGAAGGAGAAGTGAGGAGAAGAAAATACCATGAGCCAATGTTGCAGACGCATGAGGCTGCTTGGCATACCTGGAAGAACTTCAAGTCGTGACAGCTGAAGCAAAGCACACCATGAGAGAGAGAGCTAGACGAGTAGGATGAGAAGTATAGACTTTGAAAGATTTGTTTTAAAAATAGGTAGTTTTAGAAATGCCATTCCCACAGCCAAGACCAGCTACTTAATTTGCAGGTCCACAGCAAAATGAAAATATGGAACCTCCTTATTCAAAAATTAAAAATTTCAAGATGGCAATAGCAAAGCAACAAATTAAGTGCAAGGCTTTGCGTGACTTACACAGGTCACATGCCCACCACAATGTGCAATTTGAATGGCATTGGAGTGGTGGAAGTCAAGGAGGCTGTGATAATAATCGAAACACAAGAAGAAGGCCTGCACTAAAGCAGAAGCAAAGTCAGAAGGCCTTCTGCCCTTGAGAGGGTACCTTGAGCTAACCCAACGTAGACTGAGCAACTCCAAGCTTAAAAAACTCTGTGGAAGACATCCAGAACCATCTTAATCCAATTTACTAGTTAAGAGAAAGATCTAAGAACAACATACTTTTCCAACTATTTGTGGCAGCCTTGGCTCTTCTCTGGAGCAGGACAGACAACACATCCTCCGTTTGATACAAAAATCAAACTCCCAACACGCCTCTCAGTCCCCATCATGAAAACCTAAACAGGTCAGAGGCCACAGCAAAATGGATTTAACAAAGTGCCTGCATCTGAATGAAGACCTCACAACAACAACAACAACAACAAAAAAAACGGAAAGAAAACACTGGTCGAAAGACAGAGGCCTATTCCAGAAAACAGAACCTTCATCTGCCTTTGTCTGTTTACTGGAAAGATAAAGGAGCATCATTAAATGCTAACACTAGCATGTTTGGCTAAAACATATGTATACCTGCTCCAGTTTCTCACATGGAATTCCAAAGAAAGGCTGTAGACACACACAGTCTTTTTTTCTGATTATCTGTGACGGCAAATCGAATATGGAAAACAGAACTGGACAAGTGTCCACATACCAAGCAATTTCCCCAAGATGCCTGGCTAAATAACAGAAACAGATAACAATTCAATGTCTTTTTCACTGTCCTTTCATGCCAGAAAACACTAATTGAAAAACCCCTGTAAAAGAGCTTGATTCCCTCATAAGTCTGGCTGCCTAGAACTAGGAGACACCGCTGCCACTCCCAGTATCATCCCTGCTCCAAAAGGTCATTGAAAATACCAAAGCACACACATAGTGTACACGTAAACACACACACGCACACTCACGCTCGTGCCTCATTGAGGCATGGTCAAAAGGAACTGTAGCTTTATGATTCTGCACAACTACAAGTTCTTTATCCCCCACTCGTAAGAATATTTTGGCACTGAAGTGTTACTTGGAAAAATAAATAAAATGAAGAAAAACTTCATTCTATAACTGTTTATCCTTGATATCCCTTTGATGAATCTCTTCTATTAAGAAAATAAGCTTTTTTAAAAAAGCTGTTTAAAAAATAGGCAGAAATTACAGAAGAAACTCCTAAATGTAAGGCACTTTGGCACTTAACTCAAATGACTCATTTCAGATGTCCAGTATCCATCCTTCAATTGGCCTTCCTCAAAGCCAGGTTTTCTGTTCCTCTACACCAAAAAGATATGGTGTTCATGCACTCCATGACACTTATTATTGATAGTTACGAAGAAAATTCTGAATCTAGCGTAATGTCCAAGACATATACTTTAGAGCCATGCCTGTTGGGTCCAAATCCTGACATGGTCACTTAAAGTCTTCTAAGACTCTGACTACATTGTATGTCTTTGCATCAGTTACTCTGTCTATAAAATGAAAATAATATCACCTAAGTTTTTATTTTTTATTTTTAAGTTGTATATGATTAATACGTGTAAAGGACTTGGAATAATGCATCTTTGCAAATTTCATTCAAGGATGTGGAGAGAATAAGTATTTGCTCCTATATGACAGGTGTTGTCCTAAGCAGTTTATACACATGAACCCATTTAATCCTCATAAATATCCACAAAGTCAGTGCTATGATTGTCTCCATTTCACATGTAAGTCAATTGAAACACAGAGAGGTTACATAACTTGCCCAAAGTAACTAAGCTAATAAGTGGTGGAGCTGGGACACAAACTCAAACAGGATGGCAGCAGAATCCATTTTCTTAACCACTCATTGTACTATACCATCTCATGATGTTTGTGAGCATTTCCTTGAACAGAAGCACTTTGAATGTTAGAGCACATGTGCAACATTGTGATTAATCAGAAATACATAATTGGTCCAAAGTGAGGCTCACAGCTCCCAAAACCCTGGGAACTTCCTGAGTGATAAGAGCAATGACAGCATCTTTTCTGTTACTACTTGGTCTTCTGTCTTCAGTTCCTGAAAAATGTTCCAGAGCCCTAAAGGTGAAATGGGTGTCTTGTTCTTCATAATAAGTTCCTTTCCATAACTGGGTTGATGTTAATGAGGTGACTTTTGGAAATCACCCTGGGGTAGGCACTGGTTGCCAGGGAAACTATCCATCAATAGAGGGGTGCACTTTCACTCCTATCCCAATTTCCTGGAAGGAGGGGCTAGAAGTTGACTCAATAACCAATGGCCAATGGTTTAATCAGCCATTCCTGTGTAATGAAGCCTCCATAAAAACCCAAAAGGTTTTTGGTTTGGAGAGCTTCAAGGCTAGGAAATCAGAACACATCAAAGTACTAGACCTCAAACTCCACAAGGACAGAAGCTCCTTTTTCCAGGACCTCACTCTCTGTATCTCTTCATATGGCTGTTGATTCATATCCTTTAATATCATTTGTAATAAACTGGTAATCTAGTGAGTATATAAATGGGTTTCCTGAGTTCTGTGAGCTACTCTAGCAAATTAATTGAACCCAAGGAGGGAGACATGGAAACCTCTGACTTATAGTCAGTAGGTCAGAAGCACAGGTGACAACTTGGGCTGATGACTGGCATCTGAAGTGGAGGACTGTGCCCTTAACTTGTGGGATCTGACCCTGTCTCCAGATAGACAGTGTCAGAATTGAGTTCAATTGTAGGACACTCTGCCGGTATTAAAGAATTGCTTTTTGGTGGTGTGCAAACTCCCCCCCCCGCCCCCCCACACACACCAATGCTGGAAATCGGGTTCAGAAACTTTTAAAATTCTTCTGGAATGGTGAAGCCCCTGCGTAAAGGGACAAGAGCATAGTGAGAATCGAGCTTCCTTGTGAACTCTGGCAAGACCTGCCTACTGGGTGACAGTAGGCCCTATGGGGAAATACCTGGTCCTGTTCTGTGTAACCACTTTGCTTACACATTAGGCATTATACCTTCAACAAACTAAATAAAAAACTTATAGCAGGTGTTTCTCAACAGCTGCTTCCTACCAAATGCTAGATGACCTGCAGTCCTGTACCTCTTCTTGTGCCAAAAGCCCTAATCCATCCTCTGCTCAACTCCCAGAGGGACTTTCCCAAAACACAAGTTGGCACAAGTCGCTTCCTCTTCCTCCTCTAACAGCAACAATGCAAACCTCAGCCTACAGGATAACACGGCATTCAAGGTCACACTGATCTAGCTCAGAACTACTCCTCGAACCTTACCTCCCACCACAATTCCTTTATTGCCCAACCTCTGGCCCCTTTGTTGTGCCAGGCACAAGTCTAAAAAGACTGTGGTCCTTCCCTTATGCGGTGCACGGACTCATGAAGGAAAGGCAGGTGAGGGTAGAGAGAGACAGTGCTCTGACAGAGATGTGCCCTGGACAGGGACAGAAGCAGATACCTTAAAGGTGACCCCAAACCCAAGGAAAGGGTCCCGCCCTGGAACTGGGCTTTGAAGGGCCAGCATAAGTCGGCCACCCTTTAAGTACTACATGCAGCAGCCACCTCCCAGCCATGCATTTTCTCCTTCCTTCAGAGCAGTAATCCCCTCTTCTGTGCTCTAGCAGCACCTGGGCTGAAGCTGGTCCACATGGTGCCTCTGCACAGATTAGAAAAAAAGATATCCCTTTTGGAAGATGCCCATTCCTCCAGGCTGACTCAGCTGTATATCAAGGAACACAGCTTGGTGGACAGAACCCAGGCTGGACTGCAGGCCTCACGCACAACCTCAGCCAGCTGCCCTCCCCACCCACCTCCCAACACACACTCCATGCAGGTCAGTCTGCATAACCATATGTGATTGTATCTCTACCTACATCTCAGTCTTCACTGTTGAATGGAAGTTGTTTACATAGCCTCCATACCAAATTATAATCCCCTTGAGGCCAGAGACTATCTTATTTAAGGATCAATAGGAGCCACTCCTCTTGAGATACCACCTACTAAAGATACTTGAAATACACTCTAGTACAGATACTATTATATCTTTAGACTCCCCATCTTCCTGTCCCCAAGGTCGTACAAATTATCAGATGAACCTTCTTCTCACTACACCCCATCACATCTTGTACCTATATATTGTTCAACAGTCCTATTAACAACAGTTATGACTCTAAGGCAATCAAAACTCAGAAAAACCTTCTCAATCACACAGTAAGGATGATGTACAGCAGTGTTTCCTTTAAATGTGATCTTACAGTCTAATTCTTTGGCAAGCCTTGAATAACTGAGTAAAATAAATTATTGAATTAAGCAACATTCCATTATCTGACTAGTCTTATGTAAACGGACATTTCATACTTTTTTGTCAATGGTTCTCACAACTATTGCTTCAGCCGATTCAAGCTGGTACAAAAAGATCATTACCACAGGTTGCATTTGGATCCCTAGCCTGACCCTTGAACAAGAAAGGATCTGCTCCTACAAGTGGATGCCTGCTTCTCTTGAACTATCTCACATTCTTAAACACCCACAAAATGTGCATGAGTCAACTCTTAAAGATTTCTGAGATTAAGACTCCAGAATATTCTCTAACAGAAGAAGCAGAAAGTTTAGCATGAAGGAAACAACTTACTTTCAAACTAACATGTTGGTACTTATAAGTCACCCCAAGTGAGGTGTTATACTAGATTAGACCACCAAAAATCTGCTGCGTCTCTTTGAGCTGTCTCTTCTTCTGGCTGTCTGTATAATCTTACCCTAAAGGTTTCCTGACAAATCACAAGACATTGTAAACTATGTCTAAAGAAGGTAAGAAAGATAGCCTTATAACTCATTAAATATAAAATAATATAACTCTTTGAAATTCTAAAGTACTATTTAATCCTATTTATTCTTTGCTCCTTGGGACTTCATCAGACTAAGACTCCCGTGAGATCAAGTCACTGAGAATATATCTCTCCTGAGCAATAGTGACTTCACACAGAGTACACCTGTCTTCAAAATGCTTCTTTCTTTGCTATTATGCTTCAGGTACAATATTGAGCTCACCATAGGGACAATTATTATTGGTGTTTTAACCAAAGACAATTGTAACTAAAATTATTTGAATCTGTGAGCTATATAATTAAGCATTCCCTAGATCAAAAGAGAAAATAGAAAAAAAATTTTTCTTTTAACCTAGATTTGAACCCACCTTTGTGCAAAGTACAAATGTGCATCTCTTAACCACTAATTGTAAGACTAAAAATGTAAGAATTTATAGTGAGATTTCTTTTTTTATTGTGGTATAATTGACAGACGACATTAGTTTCTGGCGCACGACATAATGATCTGTATATATTGTGAAATGATCACCGCAATAAGTCTAGTTAACATCAGTCGTCATACATAGTTACAAGTTTTTTTCTTATGATGAGAACTTCTAAGATCCACTCTCTTAGCGACCTTCCAATACACAACACAGTATTCTTTACCTATAGTCACCATGCTGTACATAGATCCCCATGACTTATTTATTTTATTACTGGAAGTTTGCACCTTTTAAGCCCCTCACCCATTTTGCCCACCCTCCCACCCTCCACCTCTGACAACCACCAATCTGTTCTCTGTATCCATGCTTTTTGTTATCGTCGTTCTGTTTTAGATTCCACATATAAGTAGATCATACAATTGATTTATTCGTAATATCCACATTTTTATTCAGGGGAAATACCCTTTTAAAAACACCGGAATGGCTTTATAATAAGGTAGAGTTTATATGATACAAGGAATTATCACCAGGCTGGGAATCAAGAGTCTTGGCTCTTAGTTCTGCTTCCAAGTGTGACTGCCTGCAAGACTGAACACATCAGTGCACTTCATTTATCGTGGCTTCAAGTTTACGCAGCTGCATGAGAGAGTTGGACCCTTCTACCTTTGTCTTTCAGAGGTGAAATTTCAATTCCCTATACCTGACTTTGTGGCCACTGTGAAGATTAGAGGACTGGCTTCCCCAGTATGCCTCAATCCACGCCAGCTTTTCAAACACCAAGAGTCTACCTCTGTGGTAAGGTGAGGGACCACAGAGATTAAGGAAAGTCTCCCTGCTTCCATGGGCACTCAAGGCATGGATCATTATACCCATTCTAGATGTGAGGAGTGGAGTCCAGACCAAAACTCAGGTCTGCACTGTGTTAGTGTTCTATATTCCTTGCCAGGAAAACTTCCTGGGAATGCTTTGTTAGGTCTCTTTGCTCTTTTTTTTCTCTAGCCAGACTGGACATTTACATTCATTTAGTCTAATTTTGTAACTCTGGGTCCAGAAATGTGTTGGCAGTGGGTGTGTTTCAGTAATAGCCAAAGTAAAAATATGCATGGACAAAAGCCATGACTTTGGGTAGAGGAAGGGCTAGCATTTCCGAGAAAGAAAGTGATCCAATATCTAAGCACAAAGGATATCTAAGCACAAAAGATATCCAGCAGATTCTTTGTCTGTAAGCTTTCTCACCCCACTAGCAGATCAATTATTATTTGACCCTTCTTACTGATTCAAAGAATAAGATAGTGCAGTAACCTCATTTTAAGACTTAAAATAAATCATGAAATAAAAGGATGTTGGAGTTTCAGAAGCCAAAAAATCTTGGATGTCCTATGTCAGGAGTATTTTCTTGGCCCAGAAATAGGAACACATGCACTTGTAAACACACCATGAACATCTGGCGTAGTACCATGTGCTGCCTTATATAAGCAGCAAAGGAGAAAAAACAGATAAGGATGGAGGCAACAGAAGTTGGGCAAGGGAACAAATGGGAAAAAGGCAAGTAATCCGAAAGGTTTGCCAAAATCATAGATGAATTTTAGACCCAGAGTGTTTAACCATCTCCTCAAGCTCATGTTCTGCAAATCTGCCTTGGTATCCACCACCCCAGGCACTTTCAGCCCTGAGGACTAGGATCATACTTGAAATCTCTTAAGCTCTTTAGATTTTCTCTGCCTCTCCTGTAACTTTATCACAACCCAATTACTAGCTCCTTTAAGAGGAAAGGGAGGAATTTCACTTTTAAAGGATCATAAAAAGGAATTCCTTTTCATTGCAGAAGGCCCAGGGTATGGATCTGGCCGTGCTAGGCGCCTTTTCAGCTGCCTCTCTGGGCAGGATCTTGGCTGTAGATCAGCACGAGGGAAGCTGCTGTTTCCTCCAGTGCCATCTGCTCAAACAGGATGAACTGCAACTGCTGCCCAGGGAGATTCTTCCCTCCCTCCCACCTCTCTCCCAGGTCTCTGGCAATGCTCTGGTGGATAACTACAGCAAGGACACCAAGGATGTGCCATGCTCACCAGCCTTCCAGAGCTGGTAGCAGACAGTCCTGCAAGCAAGGGGAAAGACAAGGAGTGAAACAGCTGATGCTAGCACTCTTTGCCGATAGGGCTCCCAGTGAGGTCATAAAGTCTACTGAGTAGGTCTACATGCAGTCATCCTTTAACACCCAGAAAGAACAACAATATAATACCAGAAGGCAGCCAGCATGGACTTTCCTCAAAAAAATTAAAAATAAACTACCATATATGATCCATCAATTCCACTTCCGGGTATTTAGCCAAAAAACCAAAAACACTAACTCAAAAAAAATATGTATTCCTATGTTTATTGCAGCATTATTTACAATAGCCAACCAATATATGGAAACAACCTAAATGTCCATCAATGGATGAATGGATAAAGAAAATGCAGTACATATACAATGGAATATTCTTCAGTCAAAAAAAGAATGAAATCTTGCTATTTTATGACGATGATGAAACTTGAGGGCATTGTGCTAAGTGAAATGTCAGACAGAGAAAGACAAATACCATAATATGATCTCACTTATATGTGAATGTAAAAAACAAACAAACAAAAAAACACCACCAAGCTCATAAATACAAAATGGTGACTATAATTAATACTGTACTGTATATTTGAAAGCTGCTAGGAGAATAGATTTTTAAAGTTCTCATCCCACAAAAAAATTCTGTAACTATGTATGGTGTTGGATGTTAACTAGACTTATTGCGGTAATCATTTTGCAATGTACACAAATACCAAATCATTATGTTGTACACCTGCAACTAATAAAATGTCGTATGTCAATTATAGTCACATACCTCTTAAGAACAGGGATCCTTTCAGAGAAATGTGTCATCTGGCCACCAGTTCATCATTATGCAAACATTATAGAACAGCTTTATAATTCTTTATAAGAATTATAGGATTCTTATAAGGAGCATGCAACCTAGATCCTTGTATGCACAGTTCACAATAGGGCTCGTGCTCCTGTGAGAATCTAATGCCTGATGATCTGAGGTGGAGCTGAGGTGGTGATGCTAGTGTTGGTGAGCGGCTGCAAATACAAATGGATCTTGCTCGCTCTCTGCTCACCTCCTGCTGTGTGGCCTGGTTCATAACAGGCCACGGACAGGCAGGTCCACAGTCCGGGGGTTGGAGACCACTGTCAAAGAGTACACTTACATAAACCTAGATGGTATAGCCTACTACACACCTAGGCTATGTGGTCTAGCCTATTGCTCCTAGGCTACATGCCTGTAAGCATGTTACTGTACAAAATTAAAGCAAGAGAAAATGATGCATTTAAGAGATGTAGTAAGTACCTGATGTATGCAGCTGCTGCAGGCATAACAGCATACGGCTTTACAACAAACTTTTTAACAAGTAGAAAAAGTACACTCTAAAATAACGATGAAAAGTATAGTATAGTAGATATATAAACCAGTAACATAGTCGTTCATTATCATTAGCAAGTGTTATGTACTGTACATAATTGTTTGTGCTTTAAGTGCTGGACCAGTGGTCGTCCAACTGCTGTCAAGATCACTGCATACACTGGAGGTTTTATTTAAAAAACTAAACAGTGTTTTGTACACAAAAAGGAAGAATATTGTCAATTTTAAGATGTGTGTCAGTTTTACACAATTGTATGTATATACTTAATTGAAAGGTTAAATTGTTGCCACTGTTAAAAAAAAATTAAAGAAGACAGTTTAGATGATAAAAAGTTTATTTAGCATTCATGAAGCAGACAGTCTACTTTAGGAGAACTGTAAAAATGGGGTAGATGGCAGGAAGCTTTCATAAAATAAAAAACAAAAAAGAGAAAAATATAAAATAACTGAGTGGCTGGGGCTGCACAGCCAAACTTGTTTAGGGTGAGAAGGTCCAGGGTTGGTCTAGTGTTTGAGGACTGGCTGACTGGACAGACTGTATTTCTGGTCAAACAGAGCATTTACAGGGACATGGAAGTCATTTAAGTTTCAGCATGCTGATGTGGCACCCCAGGCAGGAGCCGTTCCTTCTTGGGCCTAGAAATTTATTTCAACACTATTATGGGTCACGTTTTTAAAAATTAAACATTTTATTACACAAAGCCAAGCCTTTCTCTAATCTCTTACATATATTAGCTCATTTAACTCTTAGAACACTAAAAGGTACTACCGTTATTATTCTTGGTTTGTATGGAAGAAATGGAGATACAAAGTGCTTGAGCAAGATGCTGGCCAGCTTAGCTTCCCAGGCAGTGCTATCCCAGAGGCTGCAGTCCTAACACATGCCCTAGGGGGTGGCTTCCTAAATCCTGCCTCCAAAGCCTTCCTTTCCTCCAAATTCCTCCCACACTGGAATCCTTTGTTCAACCATCTGCCCTCTCCCCTTCCCAACACCTCAGGAGCAGATCTTGTTCAGCTGAGTGATTTAAACTAAGCCTCAGGGAGCAAAGGATTCCTTCAATAATTTTTAAGTTGAATAAATGAATAAATGCAGATGGGATTTTTAAAAAAAGAAGAAAGAAAAGAACAAAGGAAGGAAAAGCAAAATTTAAAAAAATGTAGCAAGAAAAAATAATAAACCCTGTCACTTCAGGGTCCATCCTAAGTAAAGGAAAACTAAGTTTTAATAACACTCCTCTCTCTTAGATACTTAAGGAGAAATAAGACACTTTAACCTAAAAATTTACTTAAGTTAAAAAACACAAAAAAATTTTTAAAGCATGTCTATGCTTTGTTTCAGATCCTTTGTTCAGGGAAAGTAATTTAATGAGTTTTTGGCTTAGCAAAAGTAGGGCTAAGATTTATTTGGGAGGTTGATAGTGAGGAGGTAAACTGTCTAGATAAAGTAATAGGTACTGAAATCTGGGAGACAGAAAAACAGCAAATTCTCCAGCAGAGAAAAGAACGGAAAGGTCACAAATTGAACTCTAAGCTAGAAGAGGAGCCAGGAATGAATGCAACAGAGCTGTGCAGGGAATGACTGACAGGTATTAGTGTAGTGGTGTCTAATACACCACCCCAAGATGTTGCCTGTGCCAGACTCTAATTCTCATCGCCCCCTCAATACAAACCCTCAAAACAATCACCTTATATTAGGGGTCCTTTGCGAGAGAAAAATAAAGGTAGTGTTCAACATAGGGTGAAGGAATGCAGGAAAAGACTGGAAAGCATAAATGAAGAGTTCCAGAGAAGCATGAAATCTGAGAAAGGTAATTTAGGAGAGTGGCCAGTACTGTAGACGGTGAAGTAGAAGGCTACGTACTTACCAACTGAGTAGATAATGAGGCCCCAAGTCTTTCTAATCCAATAGATAATGCTGGTGAACCAGCCAAGTGCCACAGACCATTTATCACCCAGCATATCCCAACACCCCCACTGTGGGAGCAAGTCTGTTTCTGCGCAGTGCAGTCATTCCCATGCCTCAAATCATAATGACTAAAGCTAACAACCAGGATTTGTGGTTTGCAAATCTCCGTCCAAGCTGGCTCTGAAGCAGAAGTGGCAAGAAGGAAGAGAAGAAAGCATTAGATTTCATCTAGCAACTTGGGAACTCCTACCTCACTAACTAATCTAAAGATGAGCTGCTAAATTACCCAATAGGAAACATTAATCCCTGCCCATTAAACCAGTCATCACTTTCAGGGTAAGACAATCTATTCCCACAGTTACCTCTATTCAATATGAGTTCCTAGATAACTGAGGGTATTTCCCTCATAAATCAAACTGCGGCTAGTGTACTGGCCTCTCTGAGCTTATTCTAAACTCAAGTCTCTACATGTTTTCTGCTACATATTGCTATTTCAAATAGTATATATATGGAATTGAATGCTCCACCGGATATACTAATTCAGACTCACTCTAAAACCTTTACTTTTTTTCCACCTGCCAAATGAGAAGAGGAAAACAAAGTAGGCATGTATAGTTCAGCTACCAAAGCAGTTCTCTAAAAGGTGGTACAAAGAAGTTGACATATTCTTTCTGAGACACAAATTTCCCATCTATGGTTTTTTTTTTTTTGGTTTGTTTTTTGTTTTTCTTTTTAATGTGAGTTACCTGGAGTCTCTAAAAATGGTCCAACTCATGCAGTTGAGCTACCTCACCACAGCAAGGCAGTAATGTCTGGCAGCATCAACAAAATCATGTTTTAAACTCATTCCACTAGTCAAGTACACAACTGAACTCCACTTTGCAATCTAAAAACAAAACGCTAAAATCTTTAGATAAACTTAAACCTAATCAAAGCCAATGATAAGGTCTATGGTGATTATTAGTTTAGTCAGCTCTACCTTTTTTATGCAAAGCATCAACAACATGCAGTTTATATAACCTTTTAAGAGCAACTATTTCTACTAGTTTGTGCCGAAAACAACACTGAGTAAATATGTATTAAAAAGAAAAAAGGAGGGAGGGAGGGAGTCACTACAATAGGGATAATGGCAGAACCAAGAGCAGCTGCCCTGCCTTGTATAACACTTGGACTGCCAAGAATAAAGCTTTAAAAAATTGATTCTGCAACTTTTTTTCTGCCTTTCATGGGCCACTAACTATAAAACAGATTTCCAAGACATGTTTATAATCAGATCAATGCAACTAAGAGCAAACTGAAGCAGAACCAGAATTACAGAAAGATTCAATCATCGTAATTTAACTTCTAGAAACACCAGTTCCCACCCCTCAGTGGATTCCTGGCTTCTGTCACTTAGAACATCTCAAGCCCACTAACAGTAGTTCCAGCTATGGCTCAACCACCATCTGTGGCTGTCTTTCACAATCCTGGCCATCGAGAACAAGCAATGTTTCAGTGCTGTTTGGCTTGGCTAGGTTCCTCTAGACATAAGCTAAGTGTGCGCATTTTTTATTCTCTGGGGTTTGAGCTCCAGCAGTGTTTGAAACATGACGTTCAAAAACTGAAACTGACTTTGATTATGAGATTATGACTGGCACTGAGACAATCTACGACAAATATCTATGCTGAAAAAAAAAATCCTTCCACAAAGCTCTTAGAATTAATTTCCTCTACAAATACATCATTGCAATTGAAGCAATGTAAAGTCTGTCACCCCAAAATATGCCTTTTTTAGATATTGTTTTAAGTTGGTTACTTATAAGAAATGAACACCTCAGGAAAAACCTTTGGCCTTCCCTCTAACTGCCTAAAAGGAATTTAGACAAAGGACCTGCTTCCAGGAAGTGAGCTCATATAGATAACTGTGATAGGAACTAAGTGTGATAGACAGGGAAGAACTCAGCTAGTCCCCGCTGTGTCCCATTGTAAAGATGGCCCAACAAATATTTCTTTACCAAACATTTACTTTCCAATCTTCAGGTGAATTGCCTTCTCCTTAGCTTAAGATAGCATGTAAGCCTTAACTGTCCCAATCATCCTTGGGCCCCATATTTTAGGGAACCCCACATACATGTAATAAATGTGGTCATTTCTCCTGTTAATCTGTCTCACGTTAACTTGATTTACTCTGTCCAGAAGTTAGAAGGGTAGGAGGAAACTTATTTTTCCTCCTCCACACTTCAAACAACAAACACCAACACACTGGCCTGAAACTAGGGTAAGATGAGTGAGGCACCCACCTGAAGAGGGTACAATAACAATGATACCTGTAGTAATTATGAGAAATAACATTTTAAAATATCAAAATCAAAATTAATATAAACAATACATGATGAAAAACTGAAATTTTTAAATAAAGACAGGATCCGACCCTGCCCTTACACAAACTCTCACTCACCTCTCCCTAATCTTAATTCCGTTGGATCTGGTCTTTATCTTAAATTTTGGTATCTTAAATTTTGTCCTTTTATTGCATTAAACTACTATTTACTTGATTATGGAGTTTTTTTGGTGCCCCCTTAAATTTTTCACTAAAGGAGACACTCTCCTCACCCTAGTGTCAGCCCTGCCAAAACATACTAACTCAAATCCTTGAGGTAGCTCTACAATAACTCTCATTTGCAAGTGAGTAAAAAAGGTTAGCTCCTTTGCCTAAGACCATAGAGCCAGGGTGGCCAAGTCAGATTCCAAACCCAGCTATGTGGCTCAGAGTCCACTCTCTTATTTACAGACACCATACTACCTCTCAGGGATTGGCATCACTAAAGCATTCAACATAAACCTACATTAGTCCTGGGTTTTAGGGAAAAAAAAACAAAACTATGTGGAATACATTCCAAATAAACTATAATTAATGACAATCTGGGCGAATTTAGTCATGACTTGTTCATGGCTTATCAATGTTCTGCAAGGTTTAGGCTAAGTGTTGATTCCACCGAACTCCTGAAATTTTTCTAATTTGTCCCTAATTCTTTAGCCAACCTAACCCTCAGAATGAGCCACAAGAGAGAGGAGATATCTGGCTCTTCACTCAAAGGACAGGACTACAGATTTGAGTGGCCTGATGTAGCTATTGCAGTACAGAAATTCTGAGATGCCCCTGGTATCTGCCCTCAAATACAGTCAGTTTTACGAGGCTAACTGAGCTACTACTGTGTGCCTTGCAGGACACTGTTCAGAAATACTCCCAAATAATGTGTTCATTTACAAAGAGACGAAAATTTGGAAATAAATCCACTACAGCTACAATAGTCTTACCTCATTTAGCCAGTTGTGAGTAGTGGTGGACACTGTAGTTAAAAAGGATCATAGCAAAACAGGCTGAAAAAGAATCTAGAAATGATATCCTGGGAAGAATCGTTGAGGGAACTAGAGCTTTTTTCCTTGGGAGAAAAAAGACAACTTCAAAGTTGGGGAATTGGTGCCTAGCAACTATTTTCAATTATCTGAAAAGTTTAGTGCATTTAATTTATGTGACATCAGAAGATTGAAGTTGGACAAGTAGATGACAGTTTATAGGTAACAGTTTCAAGGAGCTGGCTTTCATCTCAGTATAAGGAAAAAATCTTCCAACAATTAGAACTGTCTAGCAATAAAAGACCCTGCCTCCAGAGGAGACGAGTTGGCTGTCAAGCTACTATAGAAGGGATCCAGCACAGAATGCCACTTGGACAGAGGACTTAAAATCCCTTCCAATTCTAAGGCATTAAGAATGGAACAAATAATTAAACTTAACACATTCATTGTTATGCATAGTGTTTAGTTACTAAAAACCCTAGAAAACTAAAACAAAACCAGGACCTTAATGGAAAGGAGGTCTTACACTTTCATTTCATTCCAAGCTACATTCTTGTTTTTAATTTTAAGCCACTCAAGTAATGCAAGTTAAAAATCAATTTCCCTTTTGGAAGAACTAAATTATGTCCTGAGATGGTATTTATAGTTACTATTTAAGAAAACTGGGAAACTACTCATATATGCAATCGATATTTTATAGCTCTCCTGCAAACTACATTGGCTATGATTACCAAGATGTATATCGTGTAGAAGAAAAAATATGGAAGCAGCTGAGTTAGAATTTAGGAAAACAAAGCAAAGAAAATGTCAAATCAGATATATCTGCAACCCAATTATATTAAAAGAACTTAAAAAAATTTATCCAATCACACAAATACACAAAGGTCAAAAATTGTCCATCTTAATGACGACACAATTTTTAAAAAACAATTTTGTGTTCAGGGAGTCTTCCAAAAGAGATTCACACATAACTTTAAGTATTTTTGTTTGGACAAGAATAGAAACGAGACATGTTCAAAGGAAAATAAGAGAACAACACAAGAAAGTTTAAATATAGTGAGTGTCTGTAGCCTTCCCCCCGCACACACACACACAATGCCTAAATCCCACTGAATTGTGCTAGGGATTCCATTCAATGCACCAAGTTCATTGGGGAATATTTTAAATGAAATCAAAGCATTATGACTCCAGAGAAGAAGAGAATAAACCACAGAAAAAAGGCTCCTACTTGCCAGGCATTTTATAGAGATGACCCCATCTGACCCTCCCAATAGATCTATGATGAGGATTCTTAAAAGAAAGAAATCAAGTTAATTAACTTTCCCTTAAATTTACAAAGCCAGTAAGAGTTTGAGCTGAAGGTGTGCCTGACTTCTGAAGTTCAACTGTATTTCCTCTATGCCATATAGCCACCTCCTGCACCTACCACCTGCTATGCCAAAACCCACAGGATACTTCCACCTGGAACTTCCTGCAGGTATACAAGTATGGTAAACTTGTAATCCTCTCCAACCCTGAACCACACTCCTTCAGTTAAATGAAACAGATCTTCCCCACAATCACTGAAGTTCAACACTTCGAAGGGCTGCAGTTGGCTCTGCTCTTTCCACCATTCCCACAGTCATATTAAACTACACATTTTTTATTGCCATCACTACCTCAACTTCTCCCAAACCCTCCTTTTTCCATTACTTTTACCCTATACCTGATCTAAACTTGTTGGCACTGTCTTAGTTGTGCTCCACTTTCTCTCCACTATATACTTTGCTACAAAAAACAACAGTCATGCCACTAAAGGAGTTTGACCAAGGCAGTGACTCCCCACAGCCCTTCTTATTATAAACTCAATCTGGAATTACATGTAAACCCTGAGGGACATTTCCAGCTTCCTTACCTACAATTCCTTCAACTCTAGGTCTCAATGAAAATACCCTTAATTTTAATCACCTACTGCCAGACATGACATGATCCCTCCATCAAAAACACCCTGCTCCCACTTCCCATTTGCCAATACCTTACCTATCCCTTCAAGCCTCAGTTTTAATGCCATCTCTCCCATAGCTTTCATTTACTCTTCCATGCAGAAGTCACAAATATTAAGCACTGACTGTAGGTTAGACATTGAAGATAAAAATATGAACTCAATAAGGGTTTATACAAGTAAACTCTCTCTTCACTGTTCTTATTAAATTTTTTTCATTCCTTTTTTTATAGCACTCAGTATAATAAGCCCAATTAATTGGGCTTATGTTTTACCCTACCAACTCCTTAAAGGTGGAGACCATTTTTTATTCCCATTAATAGGATGCTACTGGAATACATTGATTTAATATGTACTTACTGACATTTAACATCTACCCATTTATTGGTGGATACTCTCTGTAACAACCTCTTAACTGGTCTCCCTAGTTTCACTCTAGAACCTTCCAATTCATTCTCCAAATAGTCTGAGTGATCTAAAAAAAATGTGAATCAGATTGTTAGTCCCATATTTAAAAACAATGACTTCACTTTGAATTAGGCAATGGTTTATTATCTATGACACCGAAAGCACAAGCAACAAAAGAAAAAATATATACACTGAACTTCATCAAAATTAAAAACTTTTGTGCTTCTAAGCA
Organism: Eidolon dupreanum; assembly: GCA_028627145.1. Lineage (NCBI taxonomy): Eukaryota > Metazoa > Chordata > Mammalia > Chiroptera > Pteropodidae > Eidolon > Eidolon dupreanum. The sequence continues at coordinate 40,042,213 of CM053502.1, read as the reverse complement.
CTTCATAAAGAAAAGTAAAAAGACAACTCACTGAATGGGAGAAAATACATACAAATCATATCTAATAAGGGAATTTAATTCAGAATATATAGAGAACTCAACAAAAGGACAAAACGAGCCCATTTAAAAATGGGCAAAGGATTTGAACAGATATTTCTCCAAAGATATACAAATGGTAAAAAGATCTTAAATATCATTAGTCCTTAGGGAAAGGAAAATCAAAGTCACAATGATACCACTTCACAACCACTAAGGTGGCTAAAAGACAATAATAACTGTTGACAAGGATGTGAAGAGGACTGGAACCTCATTCATTGCTGGTGAGATGTAAAATGATCCAGCTGCTTTGGAAAACAGTTGGCAGTTCCTCAAAATGTCAAACATAACATTACCACATGACACAGCAGTTCCATGCTACGTAAACACCCAAGAGAGATGAAAATATGTATCTACACGAAAACTTGCATACTCATGTTCATAGCAGGAAATAATCCAGGTGTCCATCAGCTAATGAATGAATAAACAAAATGTGGTATATCCATACAATAGAATATTACCTGGTAATAAAAAGGAATTAAGTTTCATACATACTACACCATAGCTGAACCTTGAAAACGTTAAGAGAAAGAAGCCAGATACAAAAAGTCACATATTATGAGTCTATTTATATTGAATATCCAGAATAGGAAGAATCATACAAACCAAAAGTAAACTAGTGATTGCCAGGGGCTGGAAGGAGAGGGGAATGGGACTGATAATGGATACAGGGTTTCTTTTGGGGATAATAAAAATGTTCTGAAATTAAACAATGATAATGGTTGCATAACTCTATAACATATACTAAAATCACTGATTTATACACTTTAGAAGGATAAGTTTTATAGTATGCAAATTATGTCTCAGTAAAATTAATGTACATTAAAAATAAACAAAAATAACAACAACAACAACAAAAACCAATTGCTTCCCATCCAGTTATATTGAAGCTCAAACTCCTAGTCACGCCTCAAGGCCCCTGTATCTACCTTTCCAGTCTCGTTGTCTACCACCTTCTCTTCCTCACTCACAGTACTCCAGCGACACCTGCTTCCTCTCCTTTCCATTTATGGAAAGCTCACTCCAGGTTTTCCACATGCTGTTCCCTCTGTCCCCAGATCTTCACACATCTGACTCCTACCTTTATTCAGAGCTCAGCTTAAACATCGTCTCAGAGAAATCCTCTCAGCCTTCACAATCTAAAGTAGCCTTCCCAGTCACTCTTCATTATTGCAGTATCAAATTGTCTTCATGGTACTTATACAAGACATAAGGTATAAAAGATTATCAAGGTATACAAGGTTATCTTGATTATTTTTCCTTTGCCTATAGTATGTCTTCCCTACTGCCATAATACGCTATTAAAACATTTGTTAAACTGACTGACGTGAATGAATTTACCATTCAAACAGCAAAAGACTATAACTGAAGTTATGAAATATATCATCTTATGGGGAGGTGAAAATGAATACCATATTATAAGTACAGATTAGAAATGAGAAACTTCAGACAAGAAAGTGATGTGTAGCTCCAACAGCTGTGGAAAAGCTTCATGGAAGTAAAGCAACTGAAAACAGACTGTGAGAGATTAACAGAAGTGTGAAAGGCATTACAGGAGAAAGGTACATCTGAAAATGCCCTCCCCCTCCTTGTCCATGACCTCAGCACTTCACCCACACACATATAACTCACCATGACTCATGAGAACACAATGCAAAATCTAGAACTTGAACCCTAGATTGTAAGTGCCTCATGAATAGAAGACAATTGGTAATGGTTACATAACTCTATAAACTACACTAAAAACTGCTGATTTATACACTTTAAAAGGATAAATTTCATAGTATGCAAGTTATATCTCAGTAAAACTGATATGCATGCCTCCCTACACCTAATGCAGGCTCAAAAACATCTGTCACATGACTAATGAAATATCAAGTTCAGGTATTATTCCAGAACTCTTACCATTATCATGGAAAGCAAGTTCTACCTCCTTACAATTACATATAGTTTATATTTTAGACCTTTTCTGGTCCTTTTTTTGGGTGGGAAAGGAATCAAGAAATCATTGTTTCCTTTTCTAGATCTTTTTAAATGATTTTAGGGAGAGAACAACAGATCACATACCTCTGCCTACCATTAAAAAACCTGTTGAATCTGAGTGTACTCATGGAGAACTAAGCTACATTAATTCCCTGCCATCCACTGTCCCAGTGTGGCATTCACAAGACATGAAGTGGATATTTCACTAGTTATGGCAGCATGACATAATGGGAAGTTTAACGCTAGGTATGGAGTCCCAAGCTTGAACGCTAACTTCTCTATTTAACTAGCTGTTTCTCCTAAGGCAAGTAACTCAACCTCTCTGAGACCACTTCTTTATTTGTAAAATGATACAACTGCTTTGTAGATCTGTGTGTGGACTAAATGATAATACGCATACATTAGCCAGAGCAGAGCCTAGTTCATGCCTGACACACTGCAAAAGTTAGCTATGATGACTAAGTCACAAGAATTAGAAAGTGCCAGAATCACAGGTTGCTGGCCAAGAAGAAAGTGCTGAAAGAGAAAATACTTGATTTCTAGCTTTCAGGCAATTCAATGAGCAGGAACGACTGAATTATTTCAGTACTATCACTCTCTCTGGCTAAGTATGGGATGCTTGACCTGCCATTTAACTAGTATAGGAATTCTTGGAATTCAAAAGTGAGACTGTTAAACTGTAACATCAGTCGTCTACTTGGACTTTGTGAAACTGTACAAAGGAGACCTTCTGTATCATGTCTTAAAGGTCAACCTGAGAACTAAACATCAAGTGGGGGGTGGAAGGAGGCAGAGTAATCCAATACCTCCACTATCTGCTCAGATTTTCAAAAAAAAAATCTAGTTCGCTAAAGACAATACATGGCTGATATAGCTGACCCACGGTAAAAGTATACTGTCTGAAATCTTCTAAGAAAAACATAATTTCCAAGTCCTTAAACCTTCTTACAACATGGACTATACAGAATGCTAAAGAGCAAACTAGCATAATATAACTTTTAACAATTTTCTTGGTAGATTTTAAAGGAAACAGGCAATTCAATATGTCCTTTATAATGGATGTGTTTATAGCTAATAGTCTGATATCCAATTTACTAGTTTCATGATCAGTTGCTATTACTTGGGTTCCAGGAAGTTTGAAGCAAAAGTTTATGTTTCATAAACTATGCTAGCACATTATTTGTGCATACCTTAAAGATATGCACAAGTAATGGAAGCTGGAAAAAATGACATACAGCAGGTATTATAACCCTTTCCTTTCACAGAGATGAATGAAGACTAAAATAATATACAAGATACGATCAAGCCACAAAAGCAACAATTTCTTGTGGACCAGAAACAAGCTCCAGAAGAAGAGTTCTAGGAATATTGTGGCAATGACCACACCCATCTTCTGACCTGGTAGCTGGACTCATTTGTCAAAGCTCAGCTCAGGAATCATCTCCTCTAAAAAGCCTTCCCTAATCCTACCTCCTCCTAAATACTAGGTACACCAAGCTTCCTTGTGTCTCATAGGACCTGCATATGCATGTCTTGCAGCATCCAGTACCATACACTTGTCTGCCTGCCTCTTCCAATAAACTTAGTAGCTCCCTCAGGGAATAGACCTTGTCTCACCTCGTTGTATCCCATAAGCCAACATTGCCTGGCACTTAAATATTTGTTGAAAGATATATGTACCAGGACAATCAGTGTAGCATGCTTTGTTAACCAAATTAATAACCTAAATTCCCATCAACAGGAGCCTGATTGTATCAGCAGTTCACAAAGTGTAGTTACAAGATTTCTGAGGGTCCATGAGACCTTTTCAGAAAACTGAAAGTTCCCCCTTTCTATAACTACAATCTATGTGAAACCAGATATTCTTCCAAAACTTTAACCAAAACAACACAGCAGACTGAATCAATAAACAGATATGAGAATGTAGCTTTCTTCCAATAAGCCGAACATTAAAGTTATTTGCAAATACATGAAAACAACATTACTCTTACCATTAGATTTTGTTTTGACAAATAGTTTTTTTTCATGTTAATGTTATGTTAAAATGTAATAGGTTTATTATTGTTATTTTAAATGAAATTTTTAAAATTTCTCCGCTTTAATTCTTAATACGGTAAATATATATAGGTATAGCCTGCATAAACAAAGAGTCTTTGGGGTTCTTGATAATTTTTAAATTTAACATAACATCAGAAAATGGCTGGCTAAAGAAATTATAGTATAGATGTATAATAGAATATATGATTATGTTTTAAAAAGATTGATAGACCATAGTGCTAACAGAAACCAATGTCTACATTTTTAAAAAGTGCAAAACAATATATATCTGTATGTATTACCTTCTCAAAAAATTTTAAAAAATGGAATAAAACATTGAAATAGTACAAGGGCATCAAACTCACATTAAAGAACAGAATGCAATAGCATTGAAAAATATTTAATAATCAAATTATAATGTACACATAATAATTATATAATTGTATTAACCAATGTTACTCCAAAAAACTTTAAAAAAAGAAAAATATTTAATGATACGCTGTAAAATAAAGCAAACAATTTTCAAAATAGCAATATATAATATATTACTGAAAAACAGTCTGGAAGGCTATACTGCATATGAAAGTATCAATAGTATTTTTTCCTTGCAGTTAGTGGGATTACAAGTGATTATCTTCTTTCTCTGCTTTCTAAACTTTTGATAATTTACACATACTATTTCTATGATCAAAAAAACAAGGTAAAGGTTTAAATACACATGTACAAATGTATGTATACTGTTGATACTTAAAATACTTAGTAAGTCAAAAAGTACACAAGTAATTGTAGCACCTATTAGCTATTTTCACACCAAGACATTGACTGGATATTTGTAAACTAAGTTTAACGCTCCCTTCTCCCCCTATGGTTTAAAAACTATTCTGGTTCGGTCGTTTTATTGCTAGTAACCTATCCGAAGGATCTTTACCCAATGACTTGTATACAATGCCATTCATAACAGCATTATTAAAAAGCAAATAACCCAAATGTTCCAAACCAGAATCATCAGACACACTCTAGTTCAACCCTAAGGTACATTCACCCAGGTACTCTGGCCAGTATCTTAAGACTCACTGTGAACTTTCTCTCTACTCCTCACAACCAGCTCATTCTGTCAGGTCAGCTCTGCTTTCATATACATCCTAAAGCCCTTCATTTCTCTCCTTCATCACTATCAGCCAGTCCAAGCCATGATCCACTCCCCTCATCCACACTGGTCTCTCTGGTACCACTTTTTTTTTCACCTGGAGTCACTTCATACAGCATCCCAAGGGTCATCTATTAGAAGGTAAACCCAAATGTCACCATCCCATTCAAAACCCTCTGATAGCTTTCTAGTACCCTTAAATAATATCCAATTCTTCCCAAGACCCTCAAGGTTCTACTTGCTCATCTCTCTCACCTGACCTCCTTCTACATTCTCCCTTGTTCACGAGGCTCCAAAAATACTGCCGTTCTTTCTGTTCCTTAAACAAGCTGTGCTTGTTCTCCTCTTAGGGTCACTGCACTTGCTTCTCTGTGAACACTGCTCCTAGATCATTATGTATTCATTCCTGTGGCTATTCACCTCCCAGAGAGGACTTCCCTAATCACACCACCTAGAAAAGCCACCGTATCTCTCTTCACTAACTCACTACCACTTCATTTCCTTCATGACTGTCTAATATCGTCCTATTTATTTGATATGTGGTTATCTTCTGTCCTCTCAACCTCCTCATCCCCTCACCTCCCTGTGGACTCACACCTCTGAGAACACAGGGATATTTGACTAGGTAGTCAAAAAATACCTGCGAAATGAATGGAATATTACATAGAAATTAAAAATGTTTTTAAGTAACTTTAAGAAAACAGAAAAATACTCATATATATATGAACGTTGGGGGAGAAAAGTTATCAACTAATATAATCCCAAGTTAGTTTGTTGGGGGGCAAAGACACAGTAAAGAAAAAAATAATATCAGAATTTTCAAGTGTCAGAGTGGTACTATAGGTAATTTTTATTGGCTTTTCAGTTTCTTCCAGAGTTTCACATTTTCCAATTTTTCTACAAGGCATGACTTTGATCAGAAAAAGCTACTTTTTAAAAAATGACCACACTGAAAGAATGCTCAGATTCAGCAGTGCATGTGGCTAAGGCAGACTTACTGTCATGGGACACCTTATTCCAGTCACAAATAGTTCTCTACAAATATGCGTGAAAACCCTCAAAGAAACTAGAAAAAAAAAATAAAGAACTGTTGAGTGGACCTGTGGACAGAAGAGATGCCTCAAAATTGGTCAGACCCCTTGTGTGGCGTAAATCTTGAGTCTCTTCAAACTAGAAAAAAAGTGGAATACAGTTTATTCTAGCAATCCTGTAATATACCAATACCCTGTATAATATACACAAAGGTTAACTATGTAAAGTTGTTTTAGATACACTGATGAACTCTCTCTCTCAAATCTCTCTAATACACTTCTTTATCCTCCAATTCTCAGAAGTTTTCACTCTTACAAAAGATACATTTACACTTAATGAGTATCCAAAAAAAAAAAAAAAACCTGAGCCCTCTGAACTAGGTCATCCTTTCAGAGAGGGTCAGCCCATAGTCTAATTCAAAATGCTAGTCCCATCTGCAAACCCCAGCAAAAGCTGCAGTTAATATTAATTAAGAGCAGAAACAGGTTTGTTCTTGAACATCTCTTCTCTGTCAAGTCCAGGATACTTCCAAATGGAAATCTGCCAACTTTCCTGCACTTGAAATAAATCCAGTACAGAAAATTTGTGGTTTTTAAAAATAACACTATTTGTCCAACCCTTAACACAGGATGCTCTCACATCCTTCAAAGGGAGGTTTCAGTCACTCACGACTCAACAAAAGCTATCACTAAATATAAAAAGTTTTGTGGGACATACTGAGTCTGTGTGTGTGTGTGTGTGTGTGTGTGTGTGTGTGTGGGCACGAGTGCACACACATGTGCACGCACACACACAAGCTAATATTCCTTATGACAGACTGTAAGACTTGGCTCCTGTCAATCCCAGAGACACTCCCTTCTATTTACTCATGCAATGTGCTAAAGAAAATGTGAGCCAAACGTTGGGGCTGGGTCTTCAAATAAGGTTTTTGATAAGTCTCAGCCTGCACTGCTCCAAGCAGAGTAGGCAGAGCCAATGGGTGACAATTATCACAAGGCTAATCTCAAATCCTTAGGGGAAAAGAATTTGCCACAGCAAAATATGCCTCTCTGAGATAGTGATTATTTTAGGCTAGTTAATTTTAAAAAACAGAAGACCTGAAAGAAGTTTTGAAAACCATGTAGAAGTTACCCTTTGTGAAGAACATTTACATTTATAAGGGTGTTCCCCTCACTGTACCAGGCCTGTCTTCACTAACAATGGAGAGGTATGGACTTAAATCTGCAGAGCAACCTTACCCAGTTTACTGTGCTTTTCCTGGTAACCTTCCATAACTGACCCTCCACTCCCAGTATCTTCTTTCATCTTTAGCTGAAGGTGGTACTTAAGATGTTGTTCTGCCATTTTGACCAGTTATTCAGTCTTCCTGGGTCTCTCCCATGTATATGGGAGGTATCCATGTTATTGAACTTTTGTTTTTCTCCTGTGAATATGTCTCATGTCAATACTACTATTAGACCAGCCAAAAGAACTTTGAAGGGTAGAGGAAAATATTCCTCCCCCAAAGATAGCAAGACAGGCAGGAGGCAGGCATTCTCACCCTATCAGCCTCCCTGAACTCTATCTGTGGGTTAGGTAGAAGTTAGATGTGGCAAGCTAACTTTAGATTGGCAGGAAAAAATACTGGTGAAATTGGTTTCCTGGTAAAGATCTGGTTTGAATACTCTTGTTTTCTGTTGATCCTGTTCCTCCAAGAGATGGTAAAAACAGGGCCCCCAGGGTTCTGTTACCATTGGAGTGATGTGAAACCTGGCATCGCCCCAGCAGCATGGAGGCGGGTCCTCTGTTCTTCCCTGCCAACACAGTAGAGAATTACAGGTCAGTGAGATTTAGAAAAAGTAGGATTATTGAAAGTATATTTTAGAATGAGAGAGGCCATGCTAAGAAAGGCTGAAGTCCCATGGAATTTGGGATGGGAGAAGATGAAAAACAGTATGCTCCAAGGCAGGAGCGTGTTACCAATGAAGAGATGTAACAATGCAAAAGTGGGAATGTCTGTTTATATTTGGGCTGTGCAATCCCACTACTGGGTATTTACCCCAAAGACTTGAAAACCCATATCCAAAAAGATATTTGCACACCGATGTTCATAGCAGCACTATTCACACGGCCAGGACATGGAAGCAACTGAAGTGTCCTATGATAGATGACTGGCTAAAGAAACTATGGCATATATATAAAATGTAATATTACTCAGCCATAAGAAGAGATGAAATACTGTCATTTGCAACAACACAGATGGACCTTGAGATAATAATGCTAAGGGAAATAAGCCAGACTGAAAAAGTCGAAAATCACATGATATCACTTATATGTGGGATATAAACCTAAAAGCAACAAATGAACAGGATAAACAGACACTCAGGACATGGACAATGAACTAGTGGTTACCAGAGTGTAGGGAGTGGGGGAGGAAGGGAGAGGTAGACAGGGTAAAGGGGATCAAATATAGGGGGGTTAAGGGGAGAGCAAAGTGTGTAAAGGGGATCAAATATATGGTAGCTGAAGAAAACTGGACTTTGGGTAGTAATCATACAATAGAATATATAGATGTCAAGTTATAATGTATACCTGAAAATTGTATAATTGTATTAACCAATGTTACCCCAATAAACTTAAAAAAAAAAAAATCACAAAGCTACCAAACAAGGGAAAAAAATCTACATGTGGGGGGAAAATATATATATATATATATATATATATATATATATATATTTATTTATTTATATTTGGGCTGTGATGGGAGAGTACAAGGGCAGTGCCAGATGATTGACATGTGAGGTCACCTTGACTGACAGTTAGCTGCAGTGTAACATTTTGCCTAGTGTGCATGTGCTCATCTAGAATTTATTCTGTTATAATTAGATTCATGAACTTCCGGGTATATGTATGATATTATAATGATGGTATAATGAGGCTGAGGTTATGGGCAAGTTGGGCAGTACTTTCTGCACAGGTATTTGTGGCTGGTTTAAGCTAGCAGTTTTCGTGGCCTTTGTGCCTTAGGATTTGGGGTAGTTCATAACTGTAAAAGGGGTGTTTTAAGAAGTCCTTAAGGAAGGTTTCTATGGTTACAGAGCTAGGCCTTCACTCCTGTTGTTCATAACTATCTAACTACCTAACAGTTTTATTTTTCCACCAGCTAGCAGCACTCCCCAACCTTTTTGGCACCAGGGACCGGTGCTTCTATGAGAATCTAATGCCTGATGATCTGAGGTAGACTGAGGCGGTGATGCTAGTCCTGGGGAGCAGCTTCAAATACAGATGAAGCTTCACTCACTCACCCACCATTTGCCTCCCGCTTTGTGGCCTGGTTCCTAACAGGTAACAGACCTGGGCTAGAGGATGCAGATTCATCTGGTGGACAGAGGAGTAGGCTATGGATCTTAGGATAAGGAATAAAAAAATTTTTTTACAAGTTTATTACTTAACATAATGATTACACACCACACTTGGGGTCACACAGTGAAGTCCTCGTTAGTGAGTGACTGAGAGACACTGTGCTTATGGGCCTGGATTCTGCTTTTATTGAGGTCGAGAGTGGGGGCCTAAGGATTCCTGGGCTCACTCTTTAATGGTTAATTGAAAACATAAGAGCAAAAATTTAAAGCTTCAGAAAAGAAAACCAAGCCAAATGGTAGGTTATTGAAATCAACCAAGAGCTCCAAAACAATGGCACCTCAGTTGTGGGAGGAAACGGGGCTCCACATCTAGTCCTATGGCTCTAAATTTTTACTTAATGGTGAAGTTATACCACTCTGTTAAAAGCAGAGAAAACATATGGTTCCCTGTTTTGGAACCACTGTTTCTAACTCTAGGAGTGAACTTTGGGATCTTATAAGGGCTGCATCCTTTGCACTCTCTTGTGTTCACCTCCTGCTTCCTTGGTTAAGCCATAAAAGGTTTATGGTCTGAGTCACTGTTGAGATTATTAGATTCTACCATCAATGGCCAGACAATAAATCATTGAATTGGAAAAACTTCTGCATTAGAAAATTTTTAGAGAGCTCTCATCATAAACAGCTGTTTCATTGGTACTTATGGAAGACCAAATTAAAAAGTGAATATAAAGAAATGGCTAGCCTCCTTGATTTGAGTATTCATTCTAATAATCCTTTTGTGTAAGGGGATACTATGATGTCATTTAGGTGGGAATAGGAAAGCCCACCTACTCTATTCATCTCAAAGGGCTTGTAAATAATGGCCTTAGGAAACCAAAGTCCTTCTAAGGGGAACTTCCATTTCCTTCCCTGTGGCCTTTGAGATGTAAATGCCTGATCTTCTCCAGGAACTCTTATCTAGGCCATCTTTTTTTAAATGCACATTTCAGGAAGGGGATTCTTATCAAAAGAAAAAAAGGGCGAGGTATTTAAATAGATCCCACTTCTTTTATGGAAGCCATGAGGTCTCTACATCAGTTTGTACATTCATGTATATGGATACATATGTATTATATATGTATGGTACTTTCTACATCCAGATGGTATTGCTCATTTGGAAAAGAATTCTAATTGGCTTAAAAACAAATAAGCACATATGTCTCTGTGTGTGTGTGTGTGTGTGTGTGTGTGTGTGTGTATAATTTAAGTCCATTGGTTTAATTAAAACAGATGTATTTAAAATAGTTATCAGCATTAAATATAATACTTTTATTCAAACTAGGCTTATAAACTTGTCAGCAAAAAATAACTTAGAATGATGGTTGACTTGGTCGAACATTTCGTTAAGTTTTTGTGGGTAACCTAAACATGATGATTGAGAACAAGTAAAATAGGTGTAGGCGGAATAAAGTTTGTAGGTGAACTTTTCAGCAATATTTATGTTTTATATGTCTACTAAAATAGTTTCCCGAAATCTTTTGGTAATTTGAAACCTCAGAGTTTTACTAAGTTAAATTAAATGGTGGAAATTGTTGAATATCTAGATCATTTCCAAATAAAACACTGAAATATTAATTAAGTTCATCTACTTTTTACAGAGGCTCTTTTTACAGAGAAACTAAAAGATAATTTGGGGTTTGCTACTAAATGCCTTGTGATACATTGAAAGACTGTACTGTTAAAAAGGGCACATTTCTTGAAATTGTGAAATATATTTGCCAGTAAAAGAGGCTATTTAGAGAAGTTATGAAACGTATTCATAAATTTGCCAATCTAAAGAATACTATTTGCTTACTTAGTTTTCATTAGAAATTAAGATCTTTAAGGGTTAAAAATCGTAATGTAAGTAATTGAAACTACTAAGAATAGTAAGGGAAACAACTTTGAATGCAAGGAAAGATATATGTTTTCAGTAAAAAAAAAAAAAAAGGTGGGAGTTGAGCTATGAACTATAGGGATGCATTTTTGGTAAGGGAAATGAGAGTAATTTTGTCTACACTAGAACTTGTGGTTATAAAGGGCAAAACTAAAGGTTTACAAAAAGTTGGAGAAAGAAAACTTTATCTTATGTAATTAAACTGACTACAGTTGAACTGTTGTAATAAGGGTCTTAAAAATTAAGCTTTAATATCAATGGTATACCTTTGTAAAGCTGAAACTTAATTTTCTTTCATCTGCTAAAGGAAAAAAGTTTTCTTGGACTGTTAGTCTCTTCCTTATAAGAAATTGTAAAAGGTTTTTATTTTCAAATAATCTGTTGAGAAAGCAAATATTCTGTTTTATCAAATTAATTTTGTTTATGTTGTCTTAATCATTCTTGAATACTTAAGAAAACTGAATCTTCTCAATAGTAAGAGCTAGGTTTTGCTAACAATTATGTAATCTGTTATTTCTCTTTGAAATCTTATATTGTCACTTTTGTTAAATGAATAATTATTGTTCTATTATGACCTATAGTTCTATTTAGTCAATGTTTTGAAATCTTTTGATATTTCTTGACAAATTTCCCAAAATTTAAATTTTAAATAGAGTCTTTTTCCTAACCTAAAAATAACTTTGAGAGTTTTCTAACAGGGCCCTTGAAATATTTCAAAGGATATCCTTCTCCTGTTAAAGGGGCATATTAAACTAATTAGGCTTATTTGCCATGTTGAATTGCATGGGAATCACTATCAAATAAATGATAAACTCCTAGGGTATACTGTATGGACAAACAATATCTGTAAATTAAATGAATACTCAGGGCTGTGGAAACCCAAGACAGCTGCTTGGTTTCAAGGATTCCAGGTAAACCCCCTTTTCAGGTTTTGCATTCCTTCATCCACCATAGTGCAATTAAGCTAGACTTCACTCCACTGCCATTTAGTATGGGTTATCAACATGGTCTTGTTGTTGTATGTTTTCCAGATGGGTTGAAGTTTCCCGACCCCCATAACCCCATTCCTCCATTGCCACCTGCTGCAAGGCTGATGCCCTCACAATGGCAAAGAAACTGTTAGAAAATGTGTTTCCCATTTAGGGTACACCTTCCACACTCTCTAGTGACCGAGGCACCCACTCCACTGGCCAAACACATGAGCCTTGATGCAGGCCTTAAAAACTTCTTGGAATTACCATTATCATCTTCAATCATCAGGCAAGGTCAGAAGAACTAATGGAAAAACTGGACTCTAACAGAAAAAGTCTTAATTACATGGGTCTGAATGAACTGATAAGGATGATTATAATTTTTATGACTTTTTGTTTGAAATATTGCTGATTTTTAAAATCTTTTGTTTTCCAGATATAAGGAAACTTGTTTCTCTTAAACTAGCTATGACTTAGAGAAATTTGGTAAATTATACCTTTGTGAGCAGAATTGAAACATTTATCTTTTTATCCCTACCTGATCCCTCCAGACTTTGGAAACTCTTTGTGACTATTCTTATTTTCATGGCAATAATAGTTGTTTGTGTAAGTTCAATAAGAATCTATTCTTCATTTAACGAGACACAATTGGAGACATTGGTTGCATTACCGAGGCTTTGCATTTGGAATGTCATATTTGAGAGAGGCATGCATAGAGGCATGCATAGAGGCATGCAATGATCAGACAGCTTTATGGAACTAAGACTGACTTTGGGAGACAATAAAAAGCCTCTTGAAAATGGCTTGGCTTACAGGGTTCCCAGCAGCCTACCAGGTGGGTAAAGAAGATCACTTTATGGCAAGTGAAAGATCTTCAAGATATTTTGGGGACCTCAAGAAAAGAAGAATTCACCCAAATCTATAGACATTATAGACAAAGTCTAAAGGCAGGTCCTTGGTTTGACTTTTCTGGCTTTAAGAGGCTTAAAAGTTCAATCTGGAGACTCTTCATAAAAACTTTCAGCAAAGCAGATTTAAAAGAGCATATATGGTTAATTACTATTCTTGTTGAACTTACACAAATAATTAGGCCAAATTTATCGAAACTAGACTTATTTTGCAAACAAATTAGTTTTAATTTGGTTATCTTTGGTAAAAATGAGGGTGATTTTAGAGGGAAAAAATATGTTTCAGTCATACACCTTTGTGGATATTAGATTCTAGTACTGTTCACTGTCTTTTGAGGTTTTGTTCCTAACCTGAACAAAAGTTTCCTCAAATATTTCACTGATCTCTCCAAACTAACATTTCTAATTTTCTCCTATCCTCTCACTTGGAACCATTGAGAACTAAAACTGTCCTTTTTCTTGAAGCTCTGCAAACGGCAACTCGACTTAATATAAACTTAAGAGAAATTGCCACAACAGCTCAGGCTTAGAAAATCTCCATGCCTGATGTAAGCCTCTAAGTTTGACTGAACACCAGATGACATCATCAGAGACAGTTCAAACTGCAAAAGAAGCTTTGAGCCTGACATCTAAAAATCTTGACTGACTGTCCCCTTGGCTCAGAAACTGATTTATAATTTGTTCCAATCATTAAACTTTGTTTTCCTTTTGTTTCCAGAGATGCCTCTTAATAATTACCTGATCGCTTGCACAATATAAGCCTAACCTTGGGAGCTTACCTGCAAGACCACCTCCTGAAATGAGACATAACTATTTAACTGAACTGACTTATTCTGGTTTAATAAGATATGGAAAAATCTAGTCAATATTACTTCTAGAATGTGAAGCTTCTTACCTGAACTTTCAAAAGCAGTGCTGAAGGGGAGCAGAGTTTGCCACCCAAAAATATGCCTCTTTGGGATATTGGATATCAATTATTTTAGGCTAGTTAATTTTAAGAAACAGCAGACCTGGAAGAAGCTCTGAAAACCAAGAAAAAGTTACCCTTTGTAAAGGACATTTATAAGGGACATCTCCATTTGTAAGGGTGTTTCCCTCACTGTACCAGGCCTGCCTTCACTATCAAAGAAGGTCAGGATTTAAATCTGCATAACAATTTTATTCTTGTTTATTGGGCTGTTCCTGGTAACCTCCCATAACTGACGCTTCACCCCCAATATCTATTGTCTTTAGCTAAGGTCAAATTTAAGGTGATGGCTTCTGCCATTTTGGCAAGTTACCTGGTTTTCCCGGGTCTCTCCCATGTATACAAGAAGTAAGCATACATGTTATTAAACTTTTAATTTGTTTTTCACCTGTTAATTTATATCATGTCAATTTGATTGTTAGACCAGCCAGAAGTACCTAGAAGGTGTTAAAGAGAAAACCACACACTCAAAATGGCATCAATGGTGCTAAACGCTCATGATACCAAAGGTAGATTGAATACCTAATTGCAATTTCAACCTCTCTTGGAAACATAATCTTAAAAAGTCTGGACTTTTCCAGTCAGCACTAATGAAGTAATCTGTCATGTGGGCCCTCTCTATCCCTCATAGAAAAAGCAATCTCAGTTATAAAAATAATCACAGGGATGTAAACTATAGCATAGGGAATATAGTCAATAATATTGTAATACCTACGCATGGGTACTAGACTTAGCAGGGTGATCAGTTTGTAGGGTATATAAATGTCTGATCACTATTTTGTACACATGAAACTAATATATTGTATGTCAACTATAACTGGAAAATAAATTAATTTTTTAAAAAATCATTCTCTTTGTAATAAAGACCAATATAGGAATTAAAAAAAAAAAAAAAACTTAAAAAAAAAGAGGCACTTTACAAGATAAAACCTTTCCCGTTCTCCCCACTTTCCCTCAAGAAAGATGTCTGGGCCCAAAATAATCTTTTTTGTTGTTGTTAATAATCCCTTGGCCTACTCACCCTTCTTCCTATAAAATCTTCTATGTTGTACAACCCCTCTGAACGCCCTTCTAGTTGCTAGATAGGATGCTGCCCAATTGAACTGCTTAATAAAGCCAATTGGATGTTCAAATTTACTCAGATGAATTTTGTTTTTCAGCAAGGAATAAGAGGAAATTTTTCCCTCCCCAAAAATAGTTAAGTACAGACTTTTGCCATGAATCAGAACTAATTAAACAGAATGGATTTGATCACTGGAGAATGTTTGACTTTTTCTAAGGTGTAAATAGAATTCCTGACCCATTCCTTCAACAGACTAGCCAAACTCCTTTTATGCATTAGTTACTTGCCAGATCCCTGTCTCTTTAAGTCTCTCAGTAGAAAATGGAACATGGTGAAGGCAGAAGGGACAAGGCGCACAAGATATCTTAAATACTGCTATAGCCCCCAGCATCTAAAACACGGACATATAGCAGGTACTCATTAAATATCTATTCAATGAATCAGACATTTGCTGCACTCTTATAACTGTTATGTGACAGCAGCAACAGAATCAAAAAGCTATATGCAGAGGAAAGAGACGAATTCTGCAGAAGTGAGGAAAGATTTACCAGAAGCAAAGAGTAGCCCTTGCCGGCAGAAGCAGCTTTTCACCAGGCAGAGGCTGCAGAAAAGCCATGTGGACAGAAGTATGCCCTAACAGAGGTTGGAGCAGATGGCCTGAGATACTTTCCAATTCAAATTCCTATCAAGGTTTTATCTCTTGGGGTCTTGTTGTGCTTCATCATCTCTTTCAAACCTTCAACTTTTATAAAGGGGTTCGTACACAGGGGTGGTTGTGCTTCTCTACCAGAAAATTAGCTAAAAGCAAACAGCAGGTAACAGAAAAATAAATACTGTGGAATGTTTTCTTATTTACCAAGCAGTGAGCCTTTAAGACTCTTAGACATTCTGAGAGAAAAATAATCCGAGTACACCCTCCAAAAATCCACTAGAAACAACCCAGCTTAAAAATAAATTGTTCTTTACTTTTCTTCTTGTTTCCCTGATAAACAATTTTTAAATGGGTTGATGCAATACTACGTGATTCCCAACAGGAAAAAGAAAATCTAAACATTTTACAGTCACTTCTTACTCAAGGGAAAAATAGTGGGGAAGGGAGGAATAAACGAATTTAAAGAGAACGGAAACTAAAATTCAGAACAAGAGAAAGCTAAAATAAAATAATAAAATGAGACTAAGGGAAGAAGGGCAAGTGGAAAAATTTCGAAACCTCTAAGAAAAAGCATAAACTGGCCGCTTCTCATCATATTCTATTTAAAAATGGAAAAGACCACTAATCCAGTCCCAGGATGGACGGTGTGAAGCCTTTCAGGTCAGAAGGAAACAAGTCACTAAGTAAGGTATAGAGAATGCTAAGAAATGGACTCAATCCCACTCTAGCGTTTCCTCTCCTCACTGTGCCACCATCTCCCTACCATGGACAAGGCCGACCTCATCCCTACACCCTTAAGTTGAAAGCCAGCCCCGCTTCTCACACTGCTCTCACTGCAAACTGCATCCCAAACACTAAAAGAATAAAATACATTTGAATGCGCTATTAAAATTAAAATAGACCTAACTGAGGTAACAATACCCGCCAGAGAAAATTCTAGCCGCAACCTGGTACACAGAACTTTTCCTTCAGAGATGGGCGTGGGGTAGGGTGGCGGGAGTATTCTTGAAAATCAAAGTAAAAGCTTGTTTTCACACCCTGCTTATGAGACCATGAATAAAACTCTGCCTTTGAGATACTTAATTCCTAGCTTTTGAGCCTTCCGTTTTCCAGCAGTCCACCCACCTCTTCAAACTAATCTGTGCTTCAGTAATGAAGATCCCTGGATAATTAACCCCTAACGGCTAATAACCCCCTTGGACACCGAGAACAGTAACGATAGTAAAACACCCCTGTTTACAATAAGAAGTTTTCATAAAGGAGTTGCTAATTATGAGCATCTGCATCCCAGAAGGGATATGTACATTGTAGCAGCACAAGTTACTTTTCGCCTTTTAATGCCCATTCATTAGGAACTGGTGTGAAAGTGGGGTGGAAGCAAAGGGGGAAGGGCCGTCCTGAAAGACTATGAGATCAGGCGATCTATATCCCCAAATTCACCACGCAAGCCAAGGGAAGCATTCTGAAGAAGACATTTCCAGTGAAGCTGGATTTAAAATGTAATTTATCAGATCAAGTCTCCTATTAGTCTCGTAACGGCCAGGCCCCGGCTTGGGGAGGAGGGGGAGTTGGTGGTGAGAGTTTACCTTAGAAGGCGGCAGCGAACAGACAGGCCTTTCAGAGCCACCCAAGGCTCTGCCGCGAGGCCCTAGGCGTCTGGGGGGGTGAGCAGGGGCTGGAACCGCGCGCGGCTGCGAGCCCCGTGGCGCCACAGGTTCCCCAGCGCGCAGTGGGGCCGGACTCCCACAGGTGGGCGGCGCTCCGCCTGGGGACTGCAGCGAGAGGAGGGGGTGCCGGGGTTGACCCGAGACGCGGGGGAGGGGGCAGCCTTGCCTTAAGGAAGCAGGGCGAGAGGGGAGCTTGGCGTTGTCAGCTGCTTGGTTCTCGCTCCCTCAGCTGGGTGGTTACCGGCTTTTCCCAAGGCAGGAGGAGCCCGGGCGGAGAGAGGAGCCCCGCGCACCTCCCACCCTCCTCCCAGTGAGCCTCGGCCTGCTCCCCGGGCGCGGTTAAGCCGCACGGCCGCGGGCCACCGGCTGCATGCGCCCCGGCACGTAGGAGCCTGCACGACCACAGGGGGGAGGGGGGAGGGCGCGCCCGAGGGCCGAGCAGCCCCGGCCCCTCTCCGGCCGTTCGTGCCCCTGGCCTAACTGGATCCCGCTTCGGTTCACCCCCACCCCTCGCCCCTGTAACCCCCTCACCCGTGTTGGCCTTGATGTTCTCCCGCAAGAAGTGGCCGCTGGAGAGATGCTGGAGGCCAAAGTTCTGGGCGATTCTCTGGCACACGGTGCCCTTCCCCGAACCTGGCGGCCCAAGGATGACCGCGCGCAGGAGTTTGGAAGCCATTGCCTTCGCGAGGAGTGGGGCGGCGAAACGGGCAACCCGGGCAGCGGGCTCGGAGAAGCCCCGGGAACTTTGTTTCTTCTGCCCCTGCCTCTTGACACCCTTCGCTCCCGCGGGGACTCGGCGGCCGCCCCTGCAGGGGAAGGAGAGACTTTTGAGACAGCCCCTCCCCTCAGCCCCGCGGCG
This sequence comes from Eidolon dupreanum, assembly GCA_028627145.1. Classification (NCBI taxonomy): domain Eukaryota; kingdom Metazoa; phylum Chordata; class Mammalia; order Chiroptera; family Pteropodidae; genus Eidolon; species Eidolon dupreanum. Next base: position 40,023,575 of record CM053502.1, on the reverse strand, counting down.
GGGCGGCTCGAAGGCGGAGTAAGGCGCCACGCTGCACCTCCCCGCCCTCCTCGTCCCCACGCCGCGAGCCTGGAGAAGTCCTGCGCCCCCGCGCCTGGCGTGGTCAGCCTTCGCCGCTCAGAGGTCGGCCGGCCAGTCGCACCTCGATCCCTCACTCTGTCTCGCTCCCCACGCCGCGTCCTCCTGCGGTCTGGCGGCCCGGCATCCCCACGCTAGTATCCATCAAGAGGGGAAGCCGGATCCGCAGTGACTTAAAGCGCACCTCGCGCTGCCCCACGCAGCGGGCGACCTGGGAGCCGAGCCCCTGCCCGGGTTCTCGCACGTGGGCAACGTTTAGTCGGCGCCTCGGCCCCTCCCCAGCGCTGTCACATCCCTCGGAGTCACAGCGGCCGCTGCTGCCCGCGCGGACCGCCCAGCGCCCACCTCCGCGGAGGGTTGACGGATGCGCTCCCCCGCGGCGACGAGCCTGAATCCAGCGCCTCTCCACCCAAAGCAGTCACGTAAACACACACCTCGGCTGGGACGCGGCACTCAGACGGGCTTCCAGCCCAGATCCCGCTGGGCGGTGCCCGCTCCACCCGCCCCCACTCCCGGCCCCGGCCGGCCGCGGGGGACTCGCGCCTTACGTAAGCCGGGTAGATAGGCTTCGCGCGATGCGCGGACCTGTGCCGGCTCCCCTGCCCGCTGCTCTGCTTCCACAGCGTCTTCCTGTGCTCCCCTATGACTCAGTGGGGGCTGTGAGAGGCCAAGGGAGATGAAGAAGACGCAAGGGACAGAAATCCTTTTTGGGGGGGTCGCTTAGGGACCCTATCTACTGTTAAGGGGAAAAAAACTTGTTGAGCGCCTACTGTGCGTCAAGTTCGGGGCTTGATTTCCTTATGCAACGACTGTTCCTGGTATTCACAGATGAGGAAAGGAAGCTTGGTATGAGGCCATTCATTCATTGTTTCGTTCATTCAACAAACGTTTATTGAGCTCCTACTATGTACCAGGCACTGGTTTTGGTTCTTGGCATATAGCTGTGAACCGGAGACAGAATCCTGCCTTTGTGCAAGTCACACTGCAGCGAGAGTTTTGAACTCTCCTCTACCCGGACTCTACTGCCCAGGCTTCTTAGGAAAGAGGGAAGGAGCGGATGATTAATTACCTGCGCTCGAGATCTTATAGCCAACTGATTCCAGGACTTCAAGGCACAACTGTTGGCACTAGACTTAAAACTCACCAAGTCCAAATGTTGCTATCTCCCTCCTCCTTTCCCTGCATATCCCAATTCATATCATCTTAAATCTGTTCACACCCCACACGTAGCCTTCGTTTCCTACTGGTACTAAAGTGGTAACCGTCTGCCCATAACTCCCCCGCTTCTGCCAGTCCATCCTCGATGTAGCTGGCAGAGATATTGTTAAAATGCAAATCAATTTCTACTATTTCCCCACCTCAGATATTATTGTCACTTCAGGATAAAGTAAAAAAAATCTTTAGCAGACACACACAGGTGCCTTCCATTTACTTTGCATTCCACTAGCTCCCCTTCTCTGCCCTCCTTCCACAGGCCTCCTGCCTGTGGAAAATCCACTGCAGGGTTCTGAGTGCCGCCACCCATGGCTCACAGATGGGAGGGACAGTGTGGAGAAGTGCCTCCTCTGGATTTCTGGCTGCTCTGAATTGGGGGTCTAAGGGTGGGGGAAAGAGCCTGCCACATAGCCCTTGTCCTCTACTGCCTCCACCCACACAGACAGTGGTGTCTAGTCTCTGGTTATCTGGGAGCATGGCTGGGCCACCAATGCCAGGCAGCATTTGTTCCATAGGCTCATCCCTCTGTCAAAATACCTGAGCTGTAGACCTTAGGAGGTTGTTACACGGAGTCCCTTCAGCCCTTCACCTGGAAACAAAGACAAGAGCTTGGACTGGAAGGTGGCTTAAATCTCTCCCTCTTCTTCCTGCTACATGCCTTGTAATATGTAGCAGATACTTTGTGCTGATTCTCAAACCTAAGCATGCCTCAGAATCACTCCAAGGATTTATTACAACATGTTGAGTGCCACCCCCTACAATTTCTGATTCTATGGGTCTGAGGTGAGCATTTCTAATAAGTTCCCAGGTAATGCTGAGGCTGCTGATCTGGAGACCACACTTTGAAAACCACTGCTCTAGTGAAGTAAGCATTGAGACACAGGAGATGTGTGGTCTCCTCTTTCCTCTGCCTGCTGGATCTTAGGCCCTAACTTCTTCCCTTTTAAAATGAGATTGATTTAGTACATCCCCAAAGTCCCTTTGTATCTACCAAGAAGTGATTTCCTAAGTTCCCAGGAGAAATACAGCTTCTAGCCTCCACAAAACCTAAATGAACTATATCACCCAGTTCTTTAACCTACTTTTGAAATATCTTTACCAACAGCAGCTTATAGTATCTTATAGTATCATGAAGGAGAATTGGCCACTCACATGGTCCTTTGTGCTTTAGGAGCTTAGGAGCTTATATTATGAAACAGAAAAAGGAGTTGTGACATACATAAACTCATTAGAGAAACTCACCCAAGAATGGAACCTAGAATTTCACAAAACAGCGTTCAAGGGATGTTCCCTGTGCACGGCCACATTAGGGTCCTACAGCTCACTGCTGATTGGAAGCAGTAGGACTGGAAGAAATGTGTTTTGGAGTCAAACACCTGGAATCAAATGGCAACAATACCATTCACTAAGTCTGCAAGCCTCTTGACCTCTGCTACCCTTAGTTTGATTATCTATAAAAGGGAGATAATACTTATCTCACACGCTTGTGGTGAGGCTGAAATGAGAAAATGCATACAAAAGATTTACTACAGTACTGGACATATAATAAGTATTTCCTCATGAATATTGTCATCATTATTAAACATGGAACAATTATTTAGTCTCTCTGATCTCAGTTCCCAAATCGTGAGGAGTAAATGAGCTAATGTGACAAAGAAACTAGCAGGCTCCCTGGACCTTGGTAGATACTCCGTAAATGGTAGCTATCTTATCACATACACACGTAATCAACTTTTTCCTATGTTCTTAGCCTAGCTTTTTAAACCCATTTATAGTATTTATCACAGTCTACAAAAGAATATACATCTATGTGTTTGTCTCCCCTGTAGACAAACTGTAAACTTTAAGGGCAAAGGCCAAATTTTATTCATTTTTCTATTCTCAAAAATATATGGCACTTTGCCTGTAATAAGTACTCTGTAATGGCTGGCAAATCTCCTTCCTTTTCCCAACACACTTAACATCAAGCCATTTTGCATCTCTGCAACTTCACTAGATGGTAATACAAAGTCTACATTTGATCACACTTTACACATTCTTTCATCAGTCTCACAAGCTTGCAAAGAAGGTAAGGTTCTCATTCCTATTTTACAGGTGAGAAAACGAAGGTTCTGAGAGGTTAGATGAACTGCCCAAGGTGACAGAGTTAGTCGATAGTGCATCATGGACTCAAACCCAGATTTTCTCATTCCCAACATAGCACTCTTGTTTATTAAACTTCAGCCATTTCCATAATACTTTCACAATATGTCATAACCTTGTCTCATTTCAGCTATTGTTTCTTTATATCGATTCCATTTGTTTAAATAATTTATTTGAAAAAGAAACTATATATAACTCACTAACCATAAATAAAAGGATACACTAAAATAAGTACAAGAAAAATAAGGTTACCATATTCCAGCTGGAATCTATTGTCTACATGTTGAGTTTCTGAGTTTAATCTTTGTTTAAAACAAAAAGTAAGGGGGTTGTATACCAAGTGTTGGAGAGGTGTTTAAGACATATGGCATCTAGGTAAGACTTTCTATTCATCTGTAATTGAACAGCTCAAAATTAAATTAGAAAGGAAATACTTTTTAATATTCAGTTTAATATTATTAAAGTCATCTCCATTACCACATAAAATTATCTCTTGCATCATCAGTGATACAAGTCACATGCTCTAATGTACCTTGAATGTAATGTACCTTTGAAATGTAATTTAACTCAGCAGCATTTTTTTAATGTTGTGATCACCCTAACCATAGGTCATAGATATGATACTGACCCCACCTCAAGTTAAACCCATTCTTCTAGCTATTACCTCTTGGTCATTGTCTTTCTATTGTAATTTTAGAATTACTTCTGCCATATATGATGGAAACTGTAGGATCTTTGAACACAACGGCTTCATCTTTTTCATCATGGCCCCTCCACATCTAGTTATAGAGTCTAGACATGGAGAGCAAATATTAATGAATGACTGACTCACTGCTGAATGAGTGAGTGGAAAAGTTATTTTTCTATTTGTTTTTTTGTGAAGCTTCTTTCAATAGACAGAAGAAAGACTAGTGACTTGGACGTGCCAAGATTCAGAAAAGAAAGCTGGAAAATAATGGGAAGAAGAAACAAGGTAACGGTCCCATGTACCTTGCTCTTTTCTCCCTATAGCCATTCATTAAATACTCTAGAAGCCAAGGGTTGCATTGAGAGAATAATAAATGACATTATTTGAGAAAATGGGGTGTTCTTACAAGTGAAAGGAACATTTTATCCCCAAATTTACTAGCCCACATGACTATTAACCTAAAACATCTTAACAGTTATTACAGAGGCAGAAGCATTTATTTTACAAGCCTGCTTTCTCAGACAGAAAAGAAGAGAAAGAAGTCCCCAAATAGTTAAAGAACTGGAATGAATGAAATCAACATTCTTTGTATTTACCTGGCAAGACCCATTATTCTCCATGAGCAACAGACTATTTACAAATCAGTCCTGGAATAACAGTCTATGATAGAGGTGCTCTCTCGGGAGATGAAATTATCTAATTCCCACTCTTCGTCTTTACACTGGAAAACACTAGAAAACAAAATAACAATGTGTTATGCTTTACCTTCAAATATAATGATAGAATAATGATATCTCACTTCGAACTTTGCTCTGATCTATACATCTGGTAGTGGAGATGGACAAGACTGTCATTCCCACTCTTCACCTCACCTTTCTAACCATGATCAATAACAGAATTCCTTTTAAAAGTTACCTTGGGGTTACTGGCACATCTGGAGATTAGATGCCTTTGGGTGTGTCTTTCCTTTGTGCAAAGTTACCTGTCAGTGGAAGTGTAACTTTCTTCCTGCTCCAACTGGATGAAGGGACTAAAATTGAATATTGAGTTTATTCTGCTGAAGTCTAGCTCATCAAGTCTGAGTGAGTAAAGGGAATCCCACTTGTGGAGGCCTTCTAAGTTTGGTCTTCTGATAAGAACAGTAAAGATTATAATTAACATTTATCGAGTGTCTACTATGCGCCAGACCAGTGTACTTGCTCGCTCTCTCTCCCCACTCTTCTTTGTCTTTCCTCTCTTGCTCTCCTCTCTCCTCTCTCTCACTATATATACATTTATTATTACAATATAATATTTAAACTATACATAATGTTAATTCTTACAACAGCCCTATGTCATAGGTGGCCTATTATTGTGTGTCCACTTTATAGACCCTAAAACTGAAGGGAGACATTTGGTAACTTGCCTGAGGTCCCATAGACATAAGGAAGATTAAAGATATAAATTAAGCACCCTGACTTCAGAACCCCAGATCTTTAGTCCTTGTGTTATGCTGATTCAGAATCCTCTGGAGCAGCACTGTTGTTATCTTTTAATTTTATTGATGAAGAAACTAAGACATTAAAAGGTTAGGTAATTTATCACTCACTGTCATTCAGCCAGTAGGTAGCAGAGCAGAGATTTGATCACAGGCATCAGGGTCAAAGCACATAACACTACACCTTACCCAGTCTCCCCAGCACTTGAGTGAAGAGGATTCTAAGACTGTCAAAAGAGTTCTGCAACAGATTGCTGGTGTATAGAAAAATACTAACAGGAAAGAGAAAGTCACTCATCCAGACTGGCTTGCCTACCTCAACAGCCAGGTGAGACAACCAGAGTCCTATAAAAGGTCCTTCCAGCGAGGCCCTACCTCTCAGGAATCTCCACAGGTTTTAACTTATGTCTTCCCTCCTGAACCTGCCAGTTCATCTGTCAGCCCCCTGCTGCCAAATTGTTGCTGTGTCCCAAGTTTTGATCTTGCTGCCAGACCCCTCTGATGTGATGTTTGGCTCACTGTTGATCTGGCTCTCAAATGGCGTTCCCACTTTGTTCTTCACCCCATGACCACAGGCCAGCCTACCAACTCCAGGAACAAATTCCAGCTGTACTTCCCACCGCCAGCACCACCCCTCTACCACACCAGTCTGAAACCTGGCTGCAGATCCCCAGCCCAGGGCATAGACCTCACTGGTCTGAGGGTTCACTATGAACAAGTCATTCTGAGAGACAAACCGAAAGGGTAGAAAGGGAGTATGATTTAAATGATGCATCTTGTTGGAAAGTTGCACAGAAGATCTAGAGCTGAACGAAGATCAGAAATGCAATGACTAGTTGTAAGACAGACTAATTAAATAAGGGTTTCCAAGTGAATCCCAAATATAGAAAGCCAATTTAGCACAAGGGTTAATAGAATGGACTTTAGAGACAGGTGGGCAAATTTAACTCTCGGCTGTGCCACTTACCAGATGTGTGACTTTAGCAGTTCTTTAACCAACGCCTCATTTCCACCTAAAAAATGGGAATAATAGTAGTTCCTGTCTCATAGAGTTGTTGAGAACTTAAGTGAGTTAGTATATATACAGGTTTGGAACAATGCCTGGCATTTAGTAAGCACTACATAATTGTAAATTTCATTACTATTGATTCTTCGACCACAAAGGTCACTGTACTTCATGGCACTAAAGGCAGATTCTTGGAAGAATTAAGCCGTGCCAGACAAATGTATTCCACTAGTAGGACTGTCTTCTGAGGATGCTCACCTTACTTGTTTGTGTAATTTGTTTTCATGTAAAGATTTTCATACATTTTAAAACAGCCATCTTGTCCCACCTGAAGCTTCTCTTCCTTGTGTTAAAGATTCTGAATTAGCCATTCCTTAAGTAATATGGTATCCTACTGGAGACTAGGACAATAGTGTGTCTTTTGCTCCTTAAGTAAGAAATACCAGAAAGTTTCATTTATCCTCAAAAGATTTACAGGTAGGTAACATATAGAAAGAACTCTTTCTTTTTAATGAAATATAACAATAATAACAATAATAGCTAATATGTATCAAATATTACTATGCCATCTACTAGACTTCATTTTGAACTATGCAAATCCCTGGGAGTTCTTAGGTGACCCACAGAGGATGCCCAAAGAGGATGATACAGGACTTTCTACAGAGTAGATATTTCTGCCCATGAAATAATCTAATTTCCCGTCATGAAATAGTCCTCTTCATCCTATTATTTCAGGAGTAGCCATGGGACTTGCTTTGGTAAATGAAAGCAGAAGCTTTAAGAGCTAGAGTTGCCCTCGTCTGTTTCCTTTTTGCCACCATGGTCAGAAAATGGCTTGAGTCCCAAAATAAAGATGACTCTACAACCACAGAAGAGACTGAACCATGATGGAATGCATAACATAAACAAGAAATATATTTTTATTGTTGTAAGCCATCAAATTTTTTAAAGTCATTTATTATCACAGCATAAGCTAGCCTATCTTCAATCCTAGATGCTGAATGTTATACAGAAGTCATATTGATTAAGAATCCCTTCACCCTCTGGGTCTCCTTCAGATGAATATTTTCCTTCTAAGGTGAGGTACACAGCAACACATAAGACATTCTAGATGTAGTCTGATGAACAGTTTCTTGACTATATTTATACTATAGCAGGATAGTATTTTCCCATATTTCAACCCATGATCCTTCTCCTTCTCGTAACAGCTAAGGAATTTTATGCTCGTTGCCTTACAAAGAAATAATGCACCAGAAGAGAGAAACCATGAGACTTTTCTTGGCTTTGAGTTTTGGGCTGAGCTCCTAGAAATGGAATAAGTGCTTGTGCTTGGACAATACAGTTGATTTGGGAGTCTGCAAATTGTTGAAGGCTTTTAATTCCCCATATTCTGGAATAGGAAAATCCCCTGGGCTAGGGAAAAAGGAGAGGCAATGGAGAGTTGAACTGGAAATGGTTCCCTGGGAAAAAAAGGGGACATGCACATCTGTTTACTTCCCAGAACTGAGCCCCAGCAGGGAGGATGAAAAACGCAGCAAAGACATTGGAAAGAGACAAATCCAAAAAAGACTTGTGTCCTCTTTCCCAAGTAGCACCTAGAGATGTAGTCAAACCCCAGAGTGACATGTATTACAGACTGAATTTGGTCCACAAGCACGTCTTGTTTAGCAAGCACAGTATTTTTAAACAATTTGATTTGTAATGACTTTGAGTAGATTGCGCCTTCTCTAGGTTCTTCAATCTTCACACCCTATTATCTTATACCCAGTCTACTATACTGACTTGCCCCTAAAGGCATTTGAGTTTAAAATCCCTGACTAGATAGGTAGACATGATAAAACTTCCCATGGTTACCCATATGTTTCAGCAGAGTAATTCCATTTACTCAAGAAAGTGATTAGAGAGAGAGAGAGAGAGAGAGAGAGAGAGGGAATCAGACTAATAGTCAGGTACAGGGACAAGTTACATGTGACTAAAAACCAGATGTCTCAGTGAATGCTAGTGTTGATGGGTGACACCAGACTGGGATGCTTCCTCAATGTTATGGCACTTCCAAAATGCTACTCTCCACCAAACCTAGGGTAAAGCATAAAGACACTGAATTGACTGAGATTAAATTTTCAGCATTTAGCAAAATGAATATTTTGGATTAGCCATGGTGGTTGTCTCCTCTGAATCTATTCCTTCTCTCTCTCTCATTAAATACCAACAATGAATCTGGGGAGCTGACCTTGACTCAAATGATAGACTTAATTGGTCTTAGGGTATTTTCATTACCACTTGCTATTAATTAATTCAGGAGTGGATAAGTGACCCAATTCTGAGGAATTATGAGTAAAAGCAATTCTATGGAAGTTTCTGGGAAGATTTGTAGTAACCATTGGGAACCAATCAATCTTTCTTTTAAACAAGATGTTTTTGCAGCCCAACTGTTGTTGATAGCCACCTTACAGTTATAAGGGGGCACCAGCATTAATCTGAAGCCAATAGTATGGATGACAGAGCAGAAAAATAAAAACAACTTGGTCCTTGATGATGTAATTCAGCCTCTAAACCAATCCTGAATTCTTCCTTACTTTTGGACTTCCTCTTACATTAGCGAATAAATTTTTGTTTAAGTCTATTTGAGTTGGATTTTTCTATTGCCCACAGGTAAAGCATCCTGATATAAGCTCATAATAAATATTAATTCTTGTTATAGAAAAATTTTAGAGTTACAATTTTCTACATCATGTTTAAAGAACTAACATTCTTTTTGCTAAAATTTTGTGTAACTGAAAATCAAAGTTTCTTTTATGGCAAATCCAGTTAAGTATTCATTCACACTGACATAAAACCCCAAAGACATTTTTTTATATTTGTTCATGGATAATCACTGGAAACTAGACAGTTCTCTCTCTAGTTCTTCTTCATTCACTCATGTAATAATAATTATTGAGTGCCTACTGAATGCCAGGGAGAGTCAGCTCCAAAGACACAAGGGTGGTCAAAAGGGTCCTATTTTCATCGACTTACAGATTATTAGGTACAAGGAATTCAGATCAGAAGTGGTTTAAGTGATTCTGCCAGGAATCCTTTAAATGAAAGAAAAAGCTATGGGTTAAATTCTTAGATGAAAAAGAATTCAACAAAGAAGGCAGCTCCAAACAGTGGCCAAATGGAGTCCAGGTTGAGTAGATTGTGGAGTCAAAAATCTCAGGAGAGTTAAGTGACAGTATCCTAAGGATACCTTATCTAAAAGAGATAATGTGTTAGGCTCTTCTGAATGCCTTTCTCCAATTGGCTCCAGAAAACATAATTTTTTCTTTTTTCCTTAACATAAGTGTGTATAAATAAGCCACTTTTTATTTTATTCATTCAACAAAAATTACTGAATTTCTACTGTATTTCAGGTTCTAGGCTAGGTATTGGGGATACAGAGTCAAATAGGGTCCTTGCCTTTAAAAACTTTAAGTCTAATGGGGAGTCAGACGTACAACAACAAAAATAAAAGGAGAGAAAAAATTTGAAAAAATAGGCTCTAGTGTCAAAGGGACCTTAATTAGGAGTCACTTATAAACTGGGTGATTTGAATCCATTAGTTAACCTTAATTCCTTCATAACTACAAGGATAATAATTATAATAATACCTATTTCATAAGGGTTTTTTTGAAAAAATCATATATCAAGCACATAGTAAGCACTCAATAAATATTAGCTACTACTACTATTCATTTAACAGTCATTCAAGCATTGTTCTAGATGCTTGTGATACATCAGTGAATAAAACAGACAAAAATCTCTGTCCTTGTGCAACATACATTACTATTTTTATTCAATATAATAAATATAATGAAAGTGTATATGAGACTCATTACTATATCCCCAGAATCTGACTTTCCCAGCTTGGGATCCTCCCAGATCCTGAGAAAAAGAAAAGGGTGCAAGTCGTTTCTTTGAGAGGTGATTCTAGAAAGCATGGCGAGGAAGCGGAAAAGTAAAAAAAGGAAAGGGAGAGAAGCCAATACACTACATGTGAATTAGAGGGTCACCTCTGTGAGAAACTGAGCTCATTCTCATAGGGTCCCCCTGAATGACTGTGTAGAACACACTTCAGTGCTGCCCTGGGATATTAATCCACCAACTTGTTCTTCATTGGTAGAAGGTTGCTCCTGAGGCATTCCTCAAGCAGAAGGACTCAGGAAGACATTCCTATGACAGGAACTGTCTGCAGATGATCTTGCAGGAGGTTTAAGGGGATATGAGTGAGGAACCAACAGCTCAGCTTTACTAGCAGAGTACTAGGCAAGTGGTAGACATTGAATAAATACATAAGAGAAAAAGAAAAGGGCAAATCACTAAAGTCTGTCTGAGGGAAACAAGAGAGCCTTTCCAGAGAAACTCTTAATGCCCGAGGTTAGATTTTGAAGATGTGGGGACAAAAACACATAGTATATACCAAGCAAGAAGAATAGTATCAAGAATATGGGAATATGGAGGGGAAAAAAAGACCCAGAATCACTAGACTTAAAAAGTAAAAGAGTAAGGATAGAAAAGGCAGGAGAGAAGGCAGGAGCCAGAACACAGAAAGATTTCTATATAGTCTTAACCATCTAGATTTTATTTTAAAGGAATGGAGAATCGTTGAGCTATACAAAAGTTATGTGATTGATTCTGAATTTCAGAAAGATAAATTTGTCCTTTTTGCAGACACCCCAGTAAAATGGATTGAGTGCAATGTCGGGTAAAGTAAGAAGATATTACCAACTGGAAAGACAGTGGCAGGGTAGATAAAAGAGAAGAGATGAATATAAGAATTATCTAAAAAATAGTGTAAATTGGTTAGTTGTAGGGGATGAGAGAGAAGTCAGGATGATGCTCAGGTTTCTGGCTCTTATGCCTAAGGCAGAATGGCACCCTGCGCCCCACTAAGCCAGGAAACACAGTAGGAGGAGGACTAAGTGAGGGAGTGAGGAATTCCTTTCATATATATTGTAGGGACCTTTGAACTTTTGTGTGCCATTACCTCCTAAAATAATTTTGAAACATGTAACCCTAACACATTTTAACATTGACTGTTAAAACTGTATATTATAAATGTAACAAGTAGTAACAGGTAAAATTTCCAGCCATGCTATAAGACTGACATTTAAAAATAAAACTTACTTCATTCTTTTAAATGCATTGGAATCTAAATACCTTAGCAAATGAATAGCCACTATCATCTTCTTGAAATGTACATGAGCAAGCTCTTCTATAACAAATTTTTACATCGGTTTGTTTTTACCTTGAACCAATATCTTTATTTCACTTCCCTTACATTCCCTTTTTATTGTGATGTAATATATTTTTATTTTTGGAAGTCTTTTCTTGATTACCCTAATATAATTGACTATATATATATATGTATATGTATATGTATATATAAAATAATTTCCTGTGATCTTAAACTCTTCTTTTTTAATAACTGAATTCTACAGTGGCAAAAAAATTTGATTAAAAAATGGGCAAAAGATCTGAATAGACATTTTTCAAAGAAAATATACAAATGGCCAACAGGTACATGAAATGGTGCTCGACATCACTAATCATCAGGGAAATGCAAATCAGAACCACAATGAGAGATTACCTCATGCCTGTTAGAATAGTTAAAAAATAACTCAGTTCTAGGAATTAAGTTATCATTATAATTATTAGTCATACACTACTGATCAAAATAAACAATGCATTACTATTTTTAATCACAATTATTAAATAAAAATAATATTTTATTATAAAGGCCTCTCTTACCAAAATAAATTATAATTTTGAAACTTGGTTTTTGTGGATATTATTGCTAGACAGAGATAAGGTTCAGCATTAATTCCACTCTATTTTCCATTTTTATAGATATAAGTATTGAGAAAACTTGTTCACAGAAGTCACAGGTTTGGAATAGAAGGAGTTCTGTTGCAGCAATAACCATTCAATTCTTTGAACTCCTTCCAAGTTATAATCCAAAAACCATGGAGTGATCTATCATTAAAATGCATTTTTTATTCATCTGTTAGCTGAAACTTGATTCTTCCCTCAATTCTGTTGCAAGCAAAGAATTACAAGCACCTGACTTGCAAAAGGGTTTGTTATGCAGTCATGAGAGTCATTCACTTTTTGGATTTCTGAGAAGTTTATCAAAAAGGCTTTCTCTCAAAAGATTTTTCAATTTTTTAAACCACACCTGTTACTTTTCCGCCTACAGTCATTTTGATTAACCTGATATTTTCAGAAAGGATTAGCAAATGAAAACATTATTAATTTCAAAATACCTTGAGTAATAAAATTTTTGACAAGGATTTTTTCTCTTAAATCATGTGACTTAAACACATTTTATTCAAAAATTTTGGTGCTGCTTTTTTTTTTTTTTTTTTTAGCTCATTTGATTTAATGAACTAACATCTACGTGGCAAATTCAGCCCTCACTGTCAAACCAACCGGCCAAATTAGATTTTTCTCTGTGTCAGGAAAGATCTGACTACATTTTTTCTATTCAAATAAACATGCTAAGACACATCCCCATGACAACCATCTCACTTCTGAATTCAAAGAGAGAGAGAGAAAGAAGAGAACCTTGCTGAGAATTTGTCCCTGAATGAAATGAAATATATAAAATGCCATTCTATTTAATATTTTTTATCAATATCCCCCTTTTGGTGTGTGTGTGTGTGTGTGTGTGTGTGTGTGTGTGTGTGTGTGTGTGTTTACTGTCAGAAGACTCTATGTCAGAAATGATAGATTCTTCTACAACATTCAGGGGATAGAAAAACTAAGGTAGTTAAAAATTGTCATCATACCCATACTATACCGTAGAACTGGATTCAAAACATCCCAACAGGAGCCAAAATAGTCCATTCCAGATGCCACCTTCCATTCTTCACAGGATTTGTATAAGTCAGGAACAAACACAAGCCCTGCTTTGGGTACATGGTGCCTGGATCAGAAAAGGGTTAGCTTACCCCAGTGTTTTGAATGATCTCTTTGGAGCTCTGGAGGTTTTTACACCTGTGCAAGGTACAGGAACAAGAAAACCTTTTTACTTTATCAAATGGGATATGGCTGATTATGAAAGAGGAGTTGAGAAAGGAATATTGGCATAACACCTCAACACACAGTGTTTCCTTAGAGAAATCCTAGCAAAATTACATATGGAAATCAGGATCCTGGAACTGATTTCCTTAAAATGATCTCTGCCATCATGCCTCTTGGAAAGTCTTTTTATCTGTCTTTGAAAACCATTTGATTCATACCATTTACACCATTGATCCTTACAACAGCTCTGTGAGTTCTGTACTTGGAACAGCTATTAACATGACTCTCATTTAACAGATTTAAAAAAATCTAAGATGCGCAGACATTATACCAATCATCCACAGTCACTCGAACCCAGTTGAATGGACATTCTGGGTCATTTCAGCAGAGACCCCTGTTTCTGCTCCGTACAAGCAGAATAACACACCATCCCAGCACCATTTGCCTTTCTAGCCGGAAGGCATCTGCTTCTCCCCTCTGCCTCCTCATAGAATACTAGACTAAAATGACATTTAGGTTTGTATCAGTATCTCACTGAAACTCAATTAGTGTTCAAGGTAATTTTTTCCCCAATATTTTATTAAGAAAAAAATTAAATACATTTATATTGAAAAAAAGTTGTATATACCCCCCTGTATACCCAACACCTAGATTCTACCATTTATATTTTACTATACCTGTCAGGCTTATTTTTAAATAAATCTTTGGTAGCTTATGTTTCCTCCTGCAATAAAACAGAAAAATCCCACTGTACCTTCATTCAAGTTGTTTTCAGAGTTAGGCTTCTGACCCACAGAAAACTATAAATATAAATTTTCTCATCTTCACTGGTTCAGGTCACTCATTTAGTCCAGTGGTACCAAATCTGGAAGTACATTAGAATCATTAGAATTTTTAAAACACACCAGTGTCCCGGCGGTATCCCAGATCAACGTAATCAGAAACTCTGGGAGTAGATAAGGATTTAGCATTCAATTAGCCAACAAGTATCAAATGAGTGTCAACTATGTGTCAGGCACCATGTTAGGTATCAGGGCAAAAAAGGAAAGTTCCTTCCGTCATAGAGCTCCATCCTCTTCCCTCACTATAGGATTTTTTTCTTGAACAGTGCATTCCAGCCCCTTCCAGCTAACTCTCTTTCCCTCTCAGACTTCCAGATTTTTGTTCAGGACCCAGAATATTCTTCCCTTTCTCTGAGTAGAGTGTCTACTCATGCCTCAAGGTCCAGTTTACATGTCGCCTCCTCTGAAGTCTCATTCAGCGATTATAGCTCAGTTCATCACATTTTTCTCAGGCATCCTAGTACTGGTTTTTCATATCAAAGTTAATGTAGGGTATAGCACATTGTGCTAGGGTTTCTGGTTTCACGTGCGGGACTATGCTAACTACAAAGAAGCAGAGACTTTTGTGCTTGACCTAATAACTTCATCATGTAGGAAAGTGCCTAGGATACGGCACAGTTTCAAAATTTCAAACAAACCAAAGGGTAGTTGATGTTAGATTGAATCTAATGTAATCACCCCCTTGGTGCACAGCACATTTCCTGAGAGTCATTCTGAGTTCCTGCCAGAAGATTTGTTTGCTGGTTTGAGGGATGCTCTGTCTTACCTAAAGTGACAGAAGCTAGACTTTGCAGTGGACAGACCCAAGATAATAAAGAGTTCTGGAGGCTTACAAATTATTTTCTTGGATTTTTCTAAGAAAATATTTCCATGGAAAACTATTGCAAACAAAACCAATAGAATTCATAGTGGGGAAGGTACGAGAGAAGACATGCCATGAAAGAGTCTACTGGGCTTGACAGAGATAGTGTAGCCTTTGAAGTCTCACCTTCGCCCCTGCTATCTACTTGACTTAGGTAGTTTACTTAACCTCTCTGAACCTCAGTTTTTTCACCTCTTCCTCTCCACATTAGACTGAAAGCTTTACAAAGAATTACGTTAATAGCTAACATTTACTGAGTGCTTACCATGTGCCAGGCACGTTGCTAACTCCTTTACAATTCAATACAACGGACCCTTCAAGGTAATATTATCCCTGTTTTACGGGTCATGAAACCGAGGCACAGTAAGTGAGATGTCAATGATTATACAACTTGTAAAGAGTGGGTTCAAATCCAGACAATCTGGCTCCAAGAGTTCACTTTTATCCATGTCCTAGCGACCTTGTTTGCTTTATTCAGCCTGTATTTCCAGGTCCTAGAATAACAATGACACATGGGTGCTAAAAAGTGCTGTTGAATAAATCAATCAATATCTTCTCACAGCATTGTTGAAAGTAGAAAGGAAGTACTATTTATTATTTACCATGTTTCAGGCTCTTTTATATGTCTTATCTGGCTTTATCCTACCTTTGAAGTATACGCTATTATTAAATCTATTTTAATAATAGCACACACAGAGGAGGAAACTGAGAGAGGTAAAGTAACTGGCCCAAGGACACACAACTGACAAATAACCTCTAATCTTCTTTACTCCAAAGCTTGTACTCTTTCTTCTGAACCTGTGATCCTTAAACTTTTTTGCTCACCTTGTAATTTTTTATGTTAACATCTACAACTTTTTTTCATTAGTTTAAGCAATTGCAAGGGCTACAGTTGCCTAAGTATTATAAATATTGACATTATAAAATCATTGCATCATCTTTTGGGGGTGGGGGAAAGGAGGTGTTAAAGTCCTTATTTTTTATTCCTAGTACCACTACCATAAGTTACTAATCACGGCAATACACCTGATGCCAAAAAAGAAAAAGAAAAGTTTACAATCAATAAAAGACCTCACGAATGTACATCTAGTTGACACTACATTGCGTTAACCGTTAAGTGCACTTTTTGCAAGCTGACTGTGACTGTATGAGAATGGTTTCCTGTTTAAGCTGCAGTAACTCTTCTAGCTATGGAGCATCATTTGTTTCGTGACCGATTTCAGTTCCTCTAGTGCATTTGGGATGACTGTCTCAAAGTAGCCTGCAACTTTCCTGACAACTCTGTGTTCTCTCTCTTGTCCTTTTCTGTTGAGTTTTTAGAATCTTCTACTATCATATCCACCACTTCTACCACCAGGTTCATATCACCACCACAAGGACCACTTTTATTGGGCTGTAATTTGATTGTTATTGGCCACTATAATTGCCAAGGCCTTTGAGGTCCTGCCTCCATCTTGGTCACCACTGCCAAGTTTTCTCCTTCACTGCAACCATTATTATATCCTCCACCTTGGTTTCCACATCCTGGTCCATCACCCCCTCTACTACCCTAATCAGAACCATATCTGCTGTAGTTGCCACTATCACCTGAAAATCTACTATAACTATCATCGTGTCTTTCATAACTACCTACGCTGCCACCACTCCATAACCATAGTTGACTCCACCGAAGTTCCCTCCGTGACCCATAAAATTGCCAGATCCCCTTCACAACCTCTTTATGATCCAGCATTTCTTGTTTAAAAACAGATGTTTTGCTTTGCAATTATGTCCAGTAAGTATAGTACTTTTGAACAACAATTTTATCAACTGTATCATGGTCACCCAAAATTACAAAAGCCAATCTTCTCTTTTTTCCATTCCACCTGTCTTCCATAACTTCTATGATTTCAATCTTACCATACTTTTCCAAGTAGCCTCTCAAATTACATTCTTCTGTATCTTTTTTAACACCACCAACAAAACTTTTTCTTCACCGTTAGATGGGCAGCAGGCTTTTGAGAATCCTTTCTAGAAATAGCCTCTTTGGCTCCATTATACTCCCATCGACACATTGCTGGTCTAGACACATTGCTGCATCTGCCACTTCAACATTAGAGTAAGTTACAAAATCAACCCCTCCAGAATATTTTGATTGGGGTTCTCATCTGAATACCATCCTCTCAATTATCTCTACTTTCATATTTTCCACCTCTCCTTCTCTACTCTTTTCCCATTCTGATTATACATGCCAGCTCAAGTCTCTCATATCTTGAGCCCTCTCTCCTTCCCTAGCTCCTTTTCCTTCCCTTCTAGAAAAGAATTATTGTCACTGCAAATCTCCTCTTCCTTTTCTGCCATTCATACCTTAACATTTGCAACACGACTTCTGCCCCAACCACCTCACTAAAATTCCTTTTGTCACGATGACCATTCAGTTACTCACTCTCTCAGCCATATTTGTTATAGGCCTTCTCTATACAGCCAGAAACAATACAAAATCCCTATACTTATGGACTTCTCATTCTAGTGGGGGGGGGGGGTAACAGATAATTAACTAATAAATATTCTAATGCCAAGTAAAGATAGGTGTCATGATGAGACTCATCTGGATAAGGGGCTGGAGTGAGACAGGGGTGCTATACAAGATAAAGTGGTCAAAGAAGGCCTCTTCCAAAAGGTGGCATCTGAGGCAGAGATCTGACCAAAGTTAGGGTGTAAGACATGCAAATGTCTGGGGGCAAGAAGAATTTAAGAAGGGGGTACGTTGCAGCAAGTGCAAAGATCCTGAGACAAGGAGACTAATGAGAAGGGAGAATGGACTCCTACTTCTTAAATCCAGGTTAATATTGACATGAGAAATGACTCTTAGCAACATTTACCACCTATTCACTTCTTCCTTCACCTTGAAAACTCTTTCTCTATTGGCTTCTACTATGCCATCTTCCTCTAGTTTTCCTGCTTTTTTTCTGTCCATCCCACTTCACTTTTGTTTTTGAGCACTTCATCCTCTACCTATTTTTTTAACTTTATTGGGAAACAATTGACAAGTATGATTTTGTATGTATTTCAAGTATACAATGTCGGGGAGAGCATCTCTTAACTGAGCATCTGGATTCAGCTCCTTCGTTTACAACACAGAAGACACTTACATTGATTCCCTGGACCTTGAAAAACTACTACAATGCTCCTATGATAAAAACCACCAGAACAGGGTGTGTGGGTTTCTTCATCATCTTATCAAGTGCAAACATCCTGATGTTGCAAACAGATTGGCTGTTTGTCACTTCAGTGCTCACCACCAAGTTCCTTGGGCTGAAACCAGTCATCATATCTCAAGTTGTGCTGACAAAAGTTGTATAGAATAAGTCGTTGTCAACCAGGAACCTTGGACAAGAGACTCAGGCTGAGAGTACATGGCAGTGTTCCCCTTGCGATGAAGACTGGGATAAAGATTGGTGAGAACAGACCAGCATCCCATTTGTCTGGGCACAGCCAACTACTGTGGCAAAAAACAGTCCTGCAAGCATCATCATTATAGAACATAACAGTAACCTGGCTTCAGGCAAGTGTGTTCCCAAGTCTCTGCCATGGGTTCTGCCATGGAAAAACAATGAAAATGCAGAATAATTGAATATCTATCTCACCAAAAGCCTGACCCTAGAAGACTCTTGCTTCTTCCTGCCACTAGTTCATTTTTTTCTAATCTAATTATAGAAAGATTAAACTGTCTGTGACTTTTGAAAAAATAAGAAAGTATACAATGTGATAATTTGATATACATTGTGAGATGATCACTGAGATAAAGATAATTTATACATCCATCATCTCACATAGTTAACTCTTTCTTTGTGTGTGTGGTGAGAATGCTTACGATCTACTCTCAGCACCCTTCAAATACACAATACTGTATTATTAACTATAGTCACCATGCTGTACATTAGATCCTCAGAACTTATTCTTATAACTGAAAATGTGTATCCTTTATTTACATTATCCAATTTTCCCCTCTCCCTCCCCCAGCCTCTGGCATCCACCATTCTATTCTTTGTTTCTATGAAACTGGCTTCTTTTTTTTAAGATTCCAAGTAGAAATGATACCATACATTCTTTGTCTGTTTCTGTATAGCTTATTTCACTTAGCATAATGACCTACAACTTTATTCATATTGTCACAAATGGCACCTAATTCTTAAGCATGGGCAACATTTTCCTATGGCTTTGTCTCTAACCTGCTTTTCTATTATTCTGTATTTGCTTGCTGAGTGATCACAGCCTTGATTTTGGCTTCAACTATCATTCACATGTTGATGAAACCAAGGTTATATTTTTAACCCATACGTCTCTTCTAAACCCTGGACTCATGTATCTAACTTTTACGCACACCTCTATTTGAGTATATCCCAGGAACTTTAAACTCATTCTGTATAAAGATGAGCTCTTCATCTTCCCTCTTAAAGTAACTTCTTACATAGTATTCCCTATATAAATTGGTGGGAAATACCATCTACCTAGTTGCCTAAGCCACAAACCTAAATGTCTGAGATTCCTCCACTTCCTTTCCCTCCATGTGTGAAATGTCACAGGGCCAGTCAATTCTATTCACTGTCTAGTTCTCCATGTCCAAAGCCACTGCCTAGTACAGATCCTCCCCCACCATTTTCTGACATTTTTTACTGACTTACCAGCTTCCCAACTGGTCTCCCTGCATCCAGTCTCTTACTCCTGACCCTATTTTTTTTTTTCATTCTTTCCTAGGGTATTCATTTCTATGCCCCAAATTCCCAAATTCTATATCAACTCCTACCTGTGAACTTCAGGTTTGTATGTTCAATGTTTATCTAAGACTGAAATTCAGTGTGCTTGTATGAACCAGAACTGTGAAGCTCATTCTTGATATTTAATTCTTTGTTACAGCCTGCACACAATCAATCACATGTCCACCTTGCTTCCAAGTCTGCTCATTTCTCTCTTACCCAACTTCCTTTAAGCTAGCAAACCCTTCTTTCACGTTCCCTGACCTTGTTTTCTGCACTGACTCTAGAAAGATCTTTATGAAATGTATATCCAATCTTGTCAGCTATACACTTAAAATTCCCCCTTTTCCATTGGGATAAAATACAAACTTCTTAGTGAGGAATATATGGTTTTTCTGATCCTTGGCTACCTCTCCAAGCTCATATTCCATTACTGCACACAGACACCCTTTATTTCTGCTACTCTGAATCAAGTATAATCATGACTTTAATACATCGTGTTCTCACTGATCTCCAGGCCTTTGTATATGCTGTACCTTCTGTATAGTCAGTGCTGGCAACATTCTATTCAATCTGAAAGCCACAGCTTAATCTCACTAGCCTCTTCTCACTGCCCATTCTCCCAGCTGTTAGGTGCTTCTCTGTGTTCTGTGTTTCCCGAATACTTGCACACATCTCTGTCCTTGCCCTATAATTTTAAGTCTACTGATTTTTTTCCTTTTTTTGTAAGCTCCTTTGAAGCCAGTGTCTATGTCTTTCCTCTTTATCCCCAGAACCTACCTTGGGATTAACACACAGAAAGCATTCAATAAATGTTCGTTTGAAGCCATGGAGGGAAGAAAGAAAGAACCAAACACAACTGTATTAAGTAGGAACAGAATGAGGCCAGACACAATGGAGAAAACAGACCAGATGTTCTAAGGCCCTTTCCAACCTTGAGCTGCGATGAATCTTTCAGATGGGAAAACTTTTGTTGTGCTTCACCTCATTTTCTCATTCCCTCCGTCTACAAAAAGAAAAATATATTTGGATCCTGAATGAGAAGTAAGCCAATGGTTTTGTTAGGTGCCATTACAAAACTATTTGCCTATTAAATCCAGCAATGTACAGTCTAGCTTTCTTTGCTTCCTCTTTTTTATTATCTGCCTTTTCATGAAGAAAATAAATAAATAAAAAGGAACAAAAGACTTGTTGGAAGAATATGTGGTTGTTTAATTTGGGCCTCTCTTGTATCCTCTAATAACCCAACAAACTGGTGATTTTTAGTTTTTGTTGAATGATACAGGATATATTATCCTTGCCCATTCTACTGCAGGAGAATAATGGTGTGGGGAAGGAAGAGAAGGGGACATTATTTTTCCAGGCTTTTTTCCCAACAAAGAGGAAAAAGCTATCACCAAAGGGCTATGTGTTTTGTTAGGCACTGACTCTTGTTGATAATATCTAAAATCCTCATTAGAACCCAGAAATTCATCTTTTGGAAATGTCTTTACTGAACTAAAATTTTAAATAAATGGGAACATGGATATAGAACTCTTATGCGATATGATTTGAAGTGGCAAAAGACAAAAACACTAGAAACTACTTGGATATTTACTATAGGGGAATATATAAATAAAATTGGGTATATATAAACTATGAATATTACAGATAAAAACTTAAATCTATATGTATTTACCCGAGGGGATTAAATGAAATATAGATGAAAAAAGCAAGTTATTTTTTGTGAGTTTGTAAGTCTTGTTTTTAAAAAGTATGACAAAAATCTCTAAATATGTGAATATATATATACATACAGTATATGTGTATCTAGATATATATACACATACAGATAAGAATGTGAAAAGATACATACTAAAATGTTAACATTTGCAACGGGAGGAGGAGATTAAGCTGAAGGGGATATTGTTGACCAGTTTACATTTATACAACAGTATTATTTAGTTTGTTGCTTCAAGCTAGCGTTATTTTGTACTTCAAAATGAAAACCCAAATTTTAAAAGTGCACACACACACTTGAAAGATAAAAGTCCTCTATTGGTGCTTTAAGTCTAAACACCAATCTAACGAGTAGAATCCCTTTGACTCTTCCTAAAGGCTCCCCTGGTGAGTTTGCTATAATAATCCGGCTGCAGTAAAAAGGGGGAAAAATGAGGCTAAAACACTCTGGCTGGACTGCATAAATCTTTTCTTAAAATTGAGCAACCTGCTGATTGACAGCACTGAGGGTTGTGGAAGCCCAAGCTCTGAAGTGGTCCATCAGAACTCTGTGTTCTAGAGAAGGAGAAAAGTAGAAAAAGGCAGCCTGATTGCCTCTTGGCTCTTAGCCAAAGGAGTTGCTAGTGGTGGGAGTGGAATTTTTCCATGGCAAAGGAAGAGGAAAAATCAGTTCACATTTCCTACAGTCACAGCCCAATTTATTCAGGAAGATCTTGAGGGCCCTTGCTGTTCATAACAGGAGCGTTCTCATTGGGTCATGCCTTGATTTTCACCATTGGAAATTTTTTCTTCTTTTCTTCCTTTCTTTTTTCCTTCTTTTCTCCCTCTCTTCCTCCCCCTTCTCTCCGTCTATGTTTCTTCCTTTCTTTCTCTCGCCTTCAAGATTGAAGGTGTTTCTCCCTAAAATGCAAACGTCTTACAGAACTGCCATGTTTGACTACTGTTAAATTAAGTGCACAGGAAGTCAGGACAAACAGATGTGAAGAGCTATTGGTTCAGCAAGGAAAGTTGCATCCTCCAAAAGAATCTGATATTTACTTCATAAAACAAACTGCACTAGCAGCTTTAGGGGGGCTTGAGAGCCCATAAGGAGGAGCTCCTCTCCTTTCCCTCCTCTTCTGCTCTCTCCTAGCCATGGTACTTGGACAGGAATCGTGGGTAGATTCTTTTGGACAGAAACCATTTTTGTAAAATTTTACTTGGGAGTAAATTCTACTAATAAATGTGGAACCATAGAATTGTGTATTGGAAAAGACTTAATTGCCATCTACTCCCACCTCTACAGATATACTAATAATATTTAACATCATTTTCTGAGAGCTCACTATCAGCTAGGTGCTTGGTACCTTCATATAATCGCTGTAACATCCCTAGGAGGAAGAAGCTCCATATTCCCAGCTTAGACGAAGAAACAGGCTAAGTAACTTTCCAAAGTCAAACAGGCTGCAAATTATTATGAGCAAGCAATCAACCTGCAGATTCTATTCTCTTTGCCTAGGTACACTGCCTCTATTTATGATGCCACTGAGAAGTGATTACAATCTCTGCTTAGACACCTTCAGTAATGGAAGGCTCACTATTTTTAGAGGTAGTCAGTCCATTGCTAATTATGAGGAAATTCTTTTTTTTTTTTTTTAATGCTGGCTGTCTTCTGTTCAGCCATGTTTACACCTTCAAGTGCCACTCAGAATATATCTAATCCCTAAATCTTCTCTGTATTCTGTTCTTAGTTCTTTCAACTGTTCCTTCCTGTTTCTCACCATCCTGATCCTACTTCTCCATACACTCTTCTGTTTGTCACCTTCTCAAGTTAATTGTCATGGCCAGAACTGAAAACAATACCCAATTGTAAACTCCATGATGGAAAAGAATGTATCTGACTTGTTCCCCAAATGGAGCCAGACTCTTGCTTCATCCTGGATGCTTTCAAAGTTGGCTAATGCAGTCTAGCTCATTGCTAGCTTTATTGGCAGTCCCACACCTCAACAGTGACAGCCCACCCAGATTTCACTGTCACTCAAATCTTTAAGACTTTCTAAAAATTAATGGCACGTAGCTGGGTAGGTCTTCCTCAAATTATTTTTGTAAAATAGGTTCGGTTTAACTTTTTGCCTCTAGAGACAGTGTGTTGTAGTGCAAAGAGCGTAATCTTTCGCCACATACATATCTATCTGGGCTTTACCACTTAATGGCTGCATAACCTTAAACCAATCATTTAGCCCCTCTGACCCTCCATTTTCAGCATCTGTAAAATGAGAATAGTAATACCTCTTTCACAGAAATGTTTTGAGGATTAAATGAGATAATGAATGCAAGGAAACTAACACATAATAAATGCTTGACTAATGGTTAATTTACACAAAATAAAATTTCTATCTTAAGTTCTTACACTATATGCACAACTTAAAGACTGCATTTAGTCTGAAAAGCAGAGACAAAGAACAATATATGAAAACCCTGGTACTTATATGAATAAAACAAGATCTAGGAACTAAAACAATGGAAAAACAGAAATTCAAGGCTACTCTGCAGACAACCACTCAGTCAGATACCTCCCTAATGTAGTGCCAGGCCCAGAACAAACAACAAATGGCCCACAGTTTTGAAACACTGATGGCACAGAGAGCCATTGGGCAGGACAGGTGACATTGTGATGCCTCACAACAGACTTCCACAACATCAGAAAGATAAATCCGAGGCAACAAAGCACCTACAATCAGGAAAGAATCAAGGTGAGTTTTTTGGGGTTTAATTCATTCACATATTCAGTAAACATCATAGAGCTCCGAGCATATACCAGGTGCTTTCCTCAGTTGCTGCCCACACAGAAAGGAGAAAGTTGTAGTTGCTGCCTACCAGCAGTTCAAAGTCGAATCTGGAAGACAAGAATACAAATATTCGAAGGACAGTGGGGTAAGTACACAAATGATATGTGAGAAGTCTAGTGGCAGCACAAAGGACTAGAGAAGATGTCAATGAAATGATCCTCTTGTTTATAAAATCTTACATTTGGGCAAGTGGTAAGATGATGTTATGCTTAAAAATTAGTGAGCCAAGACTCAGGAGATGGGAGTTCTCATCTCTTTCAGCTTCTCTTTGGCTCTGCACAAATATGTTCCCCTTCTTTGGGCCTTAGTGTCCCAATTGAACTATATGTTTCTTAAGGTTCAGGCAGTGACCTAAGCTGTCTGTGGGTCTTAGTTTCCTTGTCTGTAAAATAGGGATAGCAATAATATCTACTTCAGATGATTCAATGGCTTAATATTTATAAAAGTACTCAGAACAATGCCTAATTCACAATAAGCACTATACATTGTTAAATAAAATCAGTATAACTATCCCAATTGTTTATCACCAGGTCCCTATTTTAAACATCTTAGTGGAAGAAATCAAAGGACTTTGCAAGAACCTGAGAAGCCCCAGCAGTGAATCTCAGCGTAATCAGACCATGCTGCCCACCACCTGCCTTGTTGCCGTCATCTACCAACACCTGGGTCCCTGATGTAGCTTCTGGTTCACTCGGACTCTTCCCAACACTATTCCCATCATAATCCTGTGATTTCTTTACC
The DNA here is from genome assembly GCA_028627145.1 of Eidolon dupreanum. Classification (NCBI taxonomy): domain Eukaryota; kingdom Metazoa; phylum Chordata; class Mammalia; order Chiroptera; family Pteropodidae; genus Eidolon; species Eidolon dupreanum. The sequence goes on along the minus strand of CM053502.1, from coordinate 39,998,197 downwards.
GACATAGATAATTCTTCTGTTGTCCTGGCCTCTGCATCCCTTGACTTTTCATATGCATTCTCCTACCTGGGGAGCACATGTGCACGGGGCAAACTGTGTACACTGTCATTTTGACTTTTGACAGAATGAAATTTATTTTTATGTTTACTTAGGAAGTCCCCACTCATTCCTAGTTTGTACAGAGCTATGCATAAAATATGGACTTTTGAATATATCTTCAGTTTTTCTGATAAAGGGGCTAAATGGGTCATAATGTAGTGGGTTGGGATAACATTTCATTTCTAAAACAAATATATTTTAATTCAGATGTTTCTTGAAGTTTGCAGTTTTTGGAGATCACACAGGTAGTCTCTATTTAACATTAAAGGAATGGATGGGGGTGGGGAAAGCCTTGTATTGAGTAGCTCAAAAAGATTCTGTGTATGCCTCAAGAAGGCTGTGATTTTATTATGGCAAGAGACAGGAAATCTTAAGATGTAAATAGGTCTCTTTTTTCACTTCTAGATTCTCTCATCCTTGTGTTTACCAAGTTAATAAAAAATCTCTGCACTCCCTTTCCCTCATCTTCACCAAGCGTCTTCACGCTCTGTCACGGGCTGCTGCTTTTGTGGGTTTTGCCATGGAGTCCTCTCATCATCTGGAGAGAAGCAGCTCCCCCAACTTCAGCCTTTACTTTTCTGGAGTCCAGGAATCTGGGATTGGACTGCTCCCTGAATCTGCTAAAAGCCCTGGGTCCCTGCTCTAACCCATCCTCAGATTCCAGCCTGCAGAATGCTGATCTACTTACTGATCGAGGCTCTGCAACTACAGGAGGTTCTGAATGTTTCATTTATACTTGAATTCCCTACTGGGCTGAGAGCTCTTCTCTGACCCTCTGTCTACTTATTTGGGTTCTCCCACATACTTAGCCCTTGCTGGAATCCCAACTCTGTCACTGGTTGTGAAACCCAGGACAAATAACCTATGTTTTCTGCATCTTCATCTTCTTTTCTTTTTAAAAAATTTTTAGTTAAAAATATTTTATTTATTTTCAAGTACAGGACAAATATTTCTGCTTCATTTTCTCTATAATCAATGGCATAAATTAAGACAACAAAGGAATGTTTTTCTATAACTTTCAATAGGAATTGAATCTGCAACCTATAGAACATTCAGAAAACCATGCCATAGTGAACTAATCAACTTAAAAACAAGCAAAGAAAGAGCAATGAAAAAAGAAAGAAAGCAAAGGAGAGAGATGGAGAGAGGGAGAGAAGGAAGAGGGAAGGAGATGGGGAAAGAAGGAGGGAGCGGGGAGAGAGAGAGGAAAAAGGAAGGAAAAAAGGAAGGGAATGAAGGAAGGACAGAAGAAAGGAGCTCCGTTTTATGAATCTTCTCAGAACTGTTATGAGAAGAAAATTAGTGTGATAGATACAGGTACAAGTATAGATTAGAATATAGATATACATAAATATTCAAGATACAATACAATGCCTTTCCCTCATCATAGCTTCAGGTGCAATGTTCATTGCTTCAGGACTCCTGTGTGCTCACTAAAAGCCCAAGTTTCCCATATTCTCAGAGACAATCCTGTGTGTCTACCAACCCTTGCCACCCCTCTCACTTCATCTTCCTCTATAACCTGCGCCACTGTGGTCCCTGCTTGCACCATGGCTGAGCCAGCATAGCTCCCAACAGTTTCATTTGTTTAGATCATCTTCCCTTTCCTATCCCCAAATCCATACTTCTCAAACATCCTTGGTACTCAAAGTTCAGTCTGAGGGCCAGCAGCAGCAGTATCACCTAGAGCTTGTTAGGAAAAGCAGAATGTGCTGCTCTACGCCAGACCTACTGGATTACTTATTTCATTTTAACAAGATCCCCAGGTGATTCGCAAGTACACTACAATTTGAAAAGCACTGCACTAGATTATTCTTTAGAGCTCAACTCAAAATTATCACCTCTATGAAAATGTCACTGATCCTCCTATTTAGATTATCCACTTACCTGCATTTGGGCACTGTTATTTAGTTTCTTCTCTGTGTTCCCAGCTACCCAGGCACTCACCCATCCATCCATGCCTTCATCTATCCACGCCTCTAACCATCCTCAAATCTGCAAATAGTTAGTAAGGGCTTATGTTGGCAAGACGGTCTCATTATTGATGAAGATAAAAAAAGAAAGCCTACACACTCCTTTCCCTCAGAGAGCTTATAGTTTTCTGGAGAAGGTAATCAGTTTTTAGACAATTACGAGAATACTTATGAGTGCTATTTATTCAGCAGTCACAAATATTTACTTTTTTTAGGAGGCTAGGGAGCACAAAGGGGGCACACACCACTCAGCTAATGGAGTTGAGAAGATGAATCAGAGATATTGACATCGAAGCTGAATGCTAATAGTCTCAACCTACACACTCCTCCTCCAGGGAGCCTTCTCTGATGTTTCTTTACTAGGTTAGGGGCTCCTTCTCTATGCACCATCCCAGAGGAATCGGCCTGCCAAAATGCCAAAAAAACACATTCCCAGGCTTGGGAACAGTGTGTGCAAAAGTCTACAGTCTAAAAATATCATGGAGCATGTGGTGTATATATATTAATATATCCTCTGCACTGCAATGATTTCTGTACCTGTTTCCCTATTCATCTGTCAGTTCCTAAAAGGCAGGAGCTATGACTTGTCTATCTCCACATTTCCGGCACCTCAGCACCGTGCCTGGCATGTAGTAGTTGTTCAATAAGTATACAGACAGGACAGCAACAAGAAGATAGGTTTGGAAAGGAATTGTTTCTGGATTTAGTTTATTGTCCTTCAAATTGGTATCTTGGGCTCCCTTCTAGAGCAATAGGATAAGACCTCTAAGGGAAAACAGGTTTTTTTAATTAAAGAAAAAAATTACAAATTATGGCAGGTATATGAGTCCTGTGTAAGCAAAAATTATTGTTTATAAAAAGTCTATCTCATTCATTGGTTAACAGGCAAAAAGGAGGGAGGGAAAAGTTCAGAGGTGGTCAAATAGTAAAGCATGAGCATATGTTTTTGGTTTCACTGCCTCTTCAGTTTCAAGCTCAGGGGTGCATATGTCCTTCGCTAGAGGCTCATATATGTGACTTAGTTATAACTAAGCCTGTGTCCCATTTCTTCTGCATATAGCAATGAGGTGGGTGGCTCTTCTGAGAAGGGAGTCTGGGGTCAGCTGGCTTGTTCTGGTTACATGAGCTGAAGTTTAACTCCCACGCACCTTTAAAAATTCTCTTGAAATTACAATCTTTAGAGTCAAAGAGACATTAAAAATCTTAATCTTGTCCACCAGTTTCCAACATGCAGCCCTTGGCTACATTTGAGATGTTGCAAGAAGTCCATGAATCTATATTGGCACCCCGCACTGGGTGCAGACTGAATTACGGTTACGCCTTAAACAAATAGGTTCTATTTTTCCAATCATGAGGTGGAGTGGTTTAAAACACTGACTCTGGAGGCAGACTGCCTGGATTTGAATCTCAGCTCCACCATTACAAGCCTTGTGCCTTTAGGCAAGGCACTTGCTATGCCTCAATTTCCCATCTGTAAAATGAGCGTAATTAACTATATCCCTGTTTTAGGATTAAATGAGCTAATATTTGTACAGTGCTAGCATAGCATCTGGAACACAACAAACACTCTATAAATTTCGGTTAAACAAAACAAAAAAATAAAGCTTGTTGCAGCATTTATTACAACTCTAATACATAATTATTTGTACACGTATTAAACATTGTCTGTCTCTCCCTAGCCTGTAAAGGCATAGGAAGACTATGGCCTTTTACTTAATGATATTAACAGCACTGGCGGAGTAGCTGGCACAAAGTGTTTGATGGATACTATTATATGAGATAAGCTTTACCTCTTTCCTCACTGCATCTCCTTGCTCAACAACGTGCTATGGCTCCCTCATACTTACTTACTGCACCAAATTCATTTTCTCTGCCTAAATTTCAAGACTTCAGTAACCTGGCCATATTTGGTCTCTCTGTCCCATATATTCTCAACAAGGGCAATATCGCCCCCAAGGGGGCAAATACTGGTTCTTGGGGTCAAAAATATGCTTTTTATGTGTATAGATACATAAATAGATGTACAGTATATAACAAATATACAATATATCTGTGGTATTAAAATTTCATTGGAGGTGGGTAATTAGGAAAAATATTTAAAAAGTTCCTGCCGCTAATGAAAAAATTTAAGAAGCATAAATCTAGCCTATTTTCCTCAAGAGAAAAAGATATCAATAACTATCAAAACTCATAGCACGAAGGGTCACAGAAATCATTTTGTCTTTTCTTTCGTCGTCATTTTCCTCAGGAGTAAAATGAAGGTGACCTCTGGGGCCCTTTTCAGTTCTGACAGTTGATGCCCCAAAAGATCAAGTGCTCACCAAGATGACACATATGTGTTCACCCAGAGCTTTACCCTTTCATAAGTGAATTTCATTCCCACCCATGGGCCTTTATTTATTCTTGTCATTTCTCTCCCACACACTCCCAGAACTTCTGTCTTCTCTTCCCCTTTTTGAGGCCCCCACCTCCTTCTAACAAAGCCTTCTCTCATGACACTCTCTCCCTCCCACCTCTAATTCAGATTAAGGTGTGTGAGCTAGGATGTGAGTGTGGATGGTTCCTCAGAGCTCTAGGAGAGACTTCTAGCTGTCCCCAGCACGATCCTTGGCATAGACAGTAAGTATTTGCTGAGTGAAGAACATATAATAAGTAAATGAATGAATGAATGAATGAATGAACGAACAAATGAATGATATTTGTGTATCTTTCTCCTTTCTCTTCCCCATCCCCTTTCACAATGTCCAAAGCAGTAAAAAAATCATTGGACATGGAGATTTGTCCTAATTTGGAGTTCCCCAGAAGTATACTTGATATTAGCCAAAAGGCCAAGAAGCAGTGTGCTTCTCCAGAAGTAAATCATGAGACACAAATTGGAGTGCAAGTTGTCCATTTGGGAGACGACTCCAGGAAACACTGGTAGAGGAGTGGAGAAGTGAGTTACAGAAGTAACATACCAATAAAAGTTAGGATATTAAGCAAGTCACCACTATGGACAACCAGAGCTTAATTCAACTGGAGAACTCTAGGAGCCAGTGTAGTTACCCACAAGCAAGGAAGGAGCTGGAATACTTACCTATGAAATCCCATTAGATAATGGCTGTTCCCAGCGGGCATTTGTTCCATGCTACTTCCAGCTTGCAGCAGGAGAGGGTATAGTGGTCACTGGCATCTAGAGAATGCCCTCTGGCAAAGAGACCTGGGCAATGGCAGTTGATATTCGGGTCAGAAACTAGGGGAGCAGGAAGATGAAGAGACATCTATGGCATCTGCTACAGGGAGATAGGTGAGGAGTTAGGGAGGAAGGACTGCTGAAAGCTTTCATTTGTGTCTTCCCCAGGTCCTAAATACAACTCATCCCAGATAAAAGGACTGTTTTGCATTTGTGAAACATCTTGCATTTTTTATTCTTCTTTCATCTTTCTATGACATCAACCCTGAAGTGATACCCCCTTGATGTTGCACAACTCCAGGGAGGGGCCCATGTTCATCCCTGGATGGGGTTGCTAGAGTTGCAAAATGTCCTGCCTGCCTGGCGGGAGAGCAGGCCTTGCTGGTGGCGGTGGTGTTATTACTCTGTCTCCATTTGACAGATAAAGAGACCTTTAATCAGGAACAGAATGAATGAGAAGATAAGCACTACTGCAAGGCCAGAGCTCTTCTCTGCTCCAGGAGGTGGTGTGTTTAGGATCTTGTGGTCTGTTTACCGGTCTATTCTCTACTCCTCTGGCTCCTTCCTGTCTGGTAGGATGGGCCACACCTGAACTACTCCTGTCCCCTGCTGTCCCTTGCAGCTTCATGAGCACAGTCGGGGCAAGGAAACAGCTGCACTTGGGGAAGGGCCCTCTGACACTCCATCCCACTCGGACTTGGGAATAAAAGTCTCCAAGCTTTAGACTACTCTGATACTAACTTCCCGTCAGGCTGTGGCCAAGCCATTTAGCCTTCGACCCTCATTTGCCTCGTGTATAATTGGCTCAGTTCTCCTGTTGATACTGAGAGATAAGTTAGGAAAATTTGTTTTGTCAGACTGTAAAGTGCCATAAAATATAAGATAATATCACTGTTTTCATTTAAAATATCTCCTCTTTCTGAACTCCTAATGTGCTTGTGTCAGAACCACATGAGAGCACTTAGATTTTCTCCCATCATTGCATTTCAAATGACTTTCTGATCCCTGCAAGTGTCTGTTCTTTCTTGTCTCCATGCTTATGTCTCTTTGCTTCTGCTCATGTTGACTCCTAGTTCATCCTTCAGAATTCTGCTGGGGTCCCATGTTTCTTTGGGCCCCCTCTGTTGCTTGCTGCCTTCTTTTTCTCATCCACCAGAATGGAAATCATCACAGAGCAGAGAGACTGTATTAATCTGCTAGGGCTGCCATAACAAAATGCTGTGTGGGTTAAACTACAGAAATTCACTTTCACAAAATTCTAGAGGCTAGAAGTCCAAGATCAAGGTTGTCAGTAGAGTTGGTTTCTCCTGGGGCCTTTGTCCTTGGCTTGCAGATGGCCACCTTCTTGTGTTTTCACATGGTCATCCCTCTGTTTATTATGTTGGTGTCTTAATCTCTTCTTCTTAGGACACTAGACATATTGGATTAGGGCGTATCCCAAGGACCCCATTTTAATTTAATCACCTCTTTAAAGACCCTATCTTCAAATACAATTACATTCTGAAGTACTAAAGGTTAGGCTTTCAACATATGAATGGGTGGGGCGGGGCAAGGACACAAGCCAACCCATAAGAGGGACCTTGCTTTAATGCCCCTACAACTCTGTGCTGACTCACAGAAAGTGTGCAGCAAGTGCTTGTTGAGTCGATCAATCAAGAAATGAAAAGATATGAGTTATGTATGTTTTCTCAACCAGAGCAGAAGCTACTTGAGGACCATGAAAACACAACAGACTTAGAATTGGGGGACCTGGATTCTTCTTCTTTGCTTCATGTTAGTATAGCAGGAGATCCTTTTAGCAACAGCATCAGAAGATGCCCCTTGACCTGGATCTAACATGTCTGTTCCTCTCTCCTAAAGCCATTAGAGATTCAGATCATTTATCTTTCACAATGCCTATAGCACTTGCCAAATTCCAGGTTCCTACAACTTTGACCTAAGAAAATGCCATTTGCTGCTCAAAATTTTATTATTGGCCTCCCTTTGCCTGCTACAGTCTCTTCCAGTGAGAAATCACGTTTCCCTTTAGGGTAAGTGATTCTCCTGTAGCCACTTAGTAATCACTAGAGAATCTATTGTTTTTACTATTGTAGCATGATTAGTCATCAGTGTTTATTCAGCCTAAGTGTTTCAGATGCCACACATGAGTTATATAGCCTTTTAGAATTGGAAAGAGCCTTAGAAAGCATGGATTTTGGAGCTTTGGGCCCAAGTTTGAACCCTGGCAGACAAAGGTTTCCTCCTCTGTCAAATGAGAAGAGTGATACTTCACAGAATTATTTGGAGTATTAAAGAGGATAACGGGGGCCTTGGGCAGAACTGAAATATTGTTACTTTTCTTTCTTTCTTCATTTTACAGATGAACAAATCAAGGCCCAGATGAGTAGAAAGTCTTAAGCAATATCAAATCTCGTCTTCAAAACAAGCCATAATTTGAACCCTGATATCTTTTTTTTGCATGTGTGTATGGTAAGAACACTTAATATGAGATCTCAGTGTACAGTATATTATGGTTGACGATAGGCACACTGTCGGACAGCAGATCTCCAGAACTCATTCATCTTGCTTAACTGAAACTTTGCACTTGCTAATCAGCAACTCTCTGTGTTCTCCTCCCCCCAGCCCCTGGCAACTACCACTCAACTCTGATTCTATAAATTTGACTGTTTTAGATATCCCATCTAAGTGGAGTGATGCAGTATTTGTGTTTCACTTAGCATAACATCCTCGTGATTCATCCATATTGTTATATCCATATTGTTACAGGATTTCCTTCTTTTTTAAAGCTGAATAGTACTCCATTGTATGTATCTCTGATGTCTAAATTTCAAGTCCAAAACTATTTCTTTCACCCCCATGATGGATTTATAGAATCTTTAACTAAAACTAAGGAAGTAACTATTTTTGGACAATGAGTAGATATCTCAGTTGGCAAGTCATCAAGTAAAAGACAGCAAACATTTGAAAAAGAAACGCACCAGCCTTCTATAAGAGACAGGCATTCAACAGTCAGGGTCTTTTGACAAGTGAAGACAGCTCCCCCTGGAATGCTGTGCCTTCTAGGCTAGTCTAGCAGATGATGGAAGTTTAAAATTCAGGCCTCAGGGGGAAATCATCCAAAATGTATTTCCCCATAATAAGCTCACATATCCATTCCTACCCCCAGCATTATTCTCTAGATATTTCTGGAACTTTAGGCAAAAGATTAGTGCCTCTAATCTTTATTAGTGTCTATTCAGGACATCAGACTCCTTATTAGATTTCCAGCCTTTTTAAAATTCATCCTCCTGTTGAAATTGGAATTCTCTTTCTAGAACACAGGTCTGACCTGGTAACTGCTCTGCTGAAAAACTCTGTATGTTTCCCCATTTCTACAGGATGAAGTACAGACTTTTTAACACAGATAAAACAAGAGTATATTTCAAAATGCATGTATGCATTTGGCCAAATCATATGTGTATGAATTTACGAGGGCTGCCACAGACTGGGTGGCTTAAACAACAAAAAATTTATTTTCTCATAATTCTGGAGGCTGGAAGTCCAAGGTGTTGGCAGGGTCAGTTTCTCCTGAGGCCTCTCTCCTTGCTCGCAGATGGCTGCCTTCTAGCTGTGTCCTCACATCGTCCTTCCTCTGTGCATTCATGCCCCTGGAAATTGGTGTGTCCAATTTCCTCTTCTTATAAGGACACCAGTCAGATTGAATTAGGGCTCACTCTAATGGCCTATTTTAACTTCATCACCTTTTAAAAGGCCCTATCTCCAAATACAGTCACATTCTGAGGTATTGGGGGTTAGGGCTTCAATATATGAATTTTAGGGGGACACATTTCAGCCCATTACAACATGTGTATACTAGATAGGTTTTAAAACTAAATTACACATTTTAGAAAGAGTTTGTTGAAGAGACACTACAAATTAAATTATTTGGTTAATTTTTATATTTCAGATGTAAATTGTCTTTGATGGGAAGACCAAGAATTTGGTATTACTAAATGTATAACTGGCTTGAGATGGGCGCTGAGAACTGCCATAGTAGAGCTCCCAGAATTATGGATGTTGCTAGTCTCAATCAACATTTCCAGGTCCATTCTCAACAGGATGGTGACTTAAAATTCAATACTATTTAACTTTGTATCCCCAGCCCAAGAGCTAATAAGCATTCAACCACTGCTTTTTTAAAAAAAAAAATGCAATGAAATTAATTACCCCAAAGCCCTGCCCCTTCCACATTCTAGTTTTCAGTCCCACTAAGCATCATTCTCTTCCTCAAGCATATGTCTCACTCTTGCACCTTTACACATGGTGCTGTTTCATCCTTGACTGCCCATTTCCCCACAAGCCAGGATAGTCATCAAATCTTGATGTACATATTGCAGATAAACGCTCCCTCCTTTATTCTCTCTTTGCACCATGTTATGTTTTACTACTTAGTGGATAAGAAATGTATTTTAAAAGTCAGTTTTCCTGTCTCCCTCACTAGGCTTTATACTCCTTGGCAAGAAAAATGTTTCATCACACAGTAGGTACTTAGAAAATATTAGGTAGATTAGTTGGTCTACAATTCTGCTCAGTGACATGGGTGGCAGTCATACAAATGGATGGACCCCAAGGAGTGAGTTTCCCTTAACCTCATGTTTGTTTGTCATTGTTGTTGTTGTTTTTCCAGACCCAAGAACATCCATAACCTAGCTTGACTTCAAGCCAAATAGAAGAAAGAGGTCCTTTCATGATGAAGCCACAATATGCTCAGGTCTACCTTTCAAAAGCTCTCAAACCAAAATAATTTGCAAGTTGACTACTTCATTCCCCCAGCCCACTCTCCTTTGTCTAAGCCACTCTGCCATTTGACACAAGCACTAGCAACCTCTCTGTCCAGGTCTCAGGTTGCAATAAAGAAAGAGAAAGAATGAACTGTCTTTGATAAATGTACATAAATAAAGGGAGGAGGGGGATTTTTTATTATGTACATGACTGAAAGAGAAAACATAAAATTGCTAATAATTTTGTGTTAGCACTTCTGATAGGTGATACTATGAGTGATTTTTACTTCATTCTGTAGAATACATTGCATTGTCTAAATTTTCTACAAAGAGCATGTTTGACCTATATAATTGAAAATGAAGATGCACATTATGAATAGAATAAAGCCCCATGTTAGCATACTAGGTGGGGTCCATAAAATTCAACTGTGTTAAATGTGGGGTCTTGGCATTGTGAGGTTACTGAAATGACCAGGGCAAACCAGAGCAGCCAGCCAGGAGGTATTTGGAGGTCAGTTGATGGCATCCAAATCATTCCCTGCCCTGGCTGTGGTTTGGCACTTCCCACTTGGGGTGAACAACAGCAGCAATTAACAACCAGTCTAATTAGGTGACCCTCATATTGTCAAAACAATATTGGGGACACTGGACATCCTTTGAAAAATGGAGCTCTCTCCTCAGAGGACCAGCGGGGAGTTGTTTTAGGAAGAGGCAGGCAGGCTCAATCACAGCCTCATGTCTGAGTTCATATTATAGGGGAAGGTCATTACCTTGGGAATTGTGGCTACCACAAGGGAGCATCATTCAGCTCTCTCTTTGAGGAAGAAGTTGCTGCTCAGCTGCAAGAAGTGCAGTTAGCTGACAGCTTCCTATTGTTATTATCTTCGGGACCTTTTATTCAGGGGCCCCCAGCAAATGAGTAAGCATGGTAAGGAAACTAGGGTCTGGCTGTTTTTGCCTAATATGGGACCCTTCTTACGGACAGTGTTTATTCCAGTAGGTCACCCAAGAATTTCTAAGCTCTACCTCAGTGTCTGAGACTCTTTCAACACAATCTTGTTTCTTCCCCCCTTTTATTTTATTTTTTTATGTGCATTATCTCCAAACTCTTGCACTCGTAGTTCTGGCTTAGTAGACCCTACTGACAGAGTTTTATACACACATATGTGCACGCGCGCGCGCACACACACACACACACACACTCATGGGTAAAGGACCTGTGAGTATAACTAATACTTAAACCATCCATGCAGCATGAAAGAACCTACTCATTTAGCTAACATAAGCTAAGTACCTACTCTATTTTATAAAGCCATCTAATGAAGGAGATAGAGGAAAATAGATCTACAAAATACATTGTGGTATCCTGGTGTATACAAGCATGCCTCTAATTGTTTAAGTAAATGAAAACTTCTAATGAGTTCTCAATGTTCTCATCCTACTGTTTTCTTTAGTTGAATAAACATTCCTCTTGCAATCTTGTTTATTATTTTGCTTTGCAAAGTCTTTTGCTACTGACACAACAAAGTTAAACTCGAATACACATCCATTTGGGAAATAGAGGATTTGAATTCATGAGTTCCTAAATAACGAAGTTGATTATTATGTTGCCTTTAGTATTCCAGTTGCTGGTGTTCTGTTGGTTTTTGACCCCAAAATGACTGATGATCAGCAGATCTAATCATGACAATAATAACTGAAGTGTAGAAATAATAAGACTTAAGCCATGGTCACATTAAAGCTGATAATAACAACCTCTACCCATACATTAAAGCCTTAGCTCACTAATTGTACCTGTAACCTAAGAAACCACAGCAAGTGACTGCTGAGAGTAGAACCAACAATACAACAGAGGAGCCAATATTTGTAGCATCACAGTGGGATTTTCTCTGTTCTAAGAAATTCTAAAAGGATTTGTTGCCATTCCCAGGGAGTTCACAGCAAGGCAGAAGTTGGGCCACATATCAGTTTTCTGAATCACTTATAATAGGGCCTGAATTATATCTTTGACAGAGAAATATCCAAGTATATCAGCCTTCTGGCAGCATTATATATGTATGCATGTATATATATGCGAGTCTCTGTTTTCGGGACTGTGTGGAAGTCCAGCACCTAAGATTTCTGGGGGCTCCTCCAAAAAGGGTAGCTAGAAGTCTCATTCTACAGCTCATTCAGCTTCCCTGGCACCAAACTAATTTCTCCTAACTACCCTGTACGCTGTCAAGCCTCCCAAGACTGTTCTTATTTCTGACCCTCTGCAGCTCTGCACATCCATGTTCTCCATATTTTTCATCCTTCTTAGCATGATCAAACACTAGGTTATTATAATTTAAAACGCTCACTGACTATATAAGAATAACAAAAGCAGATACAGGGCAACACAAACAGGAGTCAATTAAAGAACTCAAAATCAATAAAAAAAGACAACCCAGTTTTTAAAAATGGAGAAAAGCCTTAATTTCAAAACAGACTTCAAAAAAGATTATGAATCACTAGCAAGCACACGAAACAGCACTCATCAGTGTTCATGTAAATACCATGTAAATTCACATGAATACCTCATTATTTATCAGGGAAATTCAGATAAAAACCATGACGTACCATTTCTCACCAACTGGAATGTCTGCATTTTAAAAGAATGACAAAATACCAAGTGTTGGTGATGATGTGGAGCACCTGGAACTTGCATACATTGCTATTGGGTGTATAAGATAGTAAATCACTTTGGTAAACTAGTTGGCAGTTTATGATAAAGGATAAACTTACCTCATAACCCAGGAGTTTCACTGCTGAGCGTATGCCCAAGAGAAATGAAAATATATGTACACAAAAGAGTTGTACGAGAATGTTCATAGCATCTTTGTTCATAATAGGGAAACCTTGAAACAAATTAAATATCTACCAGCCCAAGAATGGATAAACAAGTTGTGATATTTTTGTACATAAAAACCTAATAAGAATAAGAAGAAACTACTGATATACATATAGACATTGACAAATCTCAAAAATATATCGAGCAAGACACAAATGAGTTCACACCATTTGAATCCACTTATAAATGTCATATGAAATTCAAAAACAGCACTAATCTATGATGATAGAAATTAGAATACCAGTTACTTAGGATAAAGTGGGACAAAATGACAAGAAAGGGACACTTTCTGAGTAATGGGAAAGTTCTCTATCTTAATTAGAGTGATATTTATGTGAAGATAAACAATTGTCAAAATACATTGAGCTGCATACCTATTGCATGTAGTTCATACTTTAACATATCCCAATGCCTAAGCTACACCATAGTCCAAATAAATCAGAGTCTCTGTGGTAGAATCTAGGCATAAGTATTTTTTTAAGTTTCCCAGAAGGGGCCTCACCTTCCACAACTGAAAATTCCATCATGATGTTTCCACTGAAAAAAATGAAAAAACAAAACAAAAAATTTTCTTTTTTCTATCTTTTAAAGGAGGCAATTCAAACCAGAGCCAAGTAAAAATAAAAATAATTACTTTTTCTCCCACTCCAGTCATATTTTTTAATGGATCACCAATGACAAAAAAAAAAAAAAAAAAAAGGATCTAACATTAATTCAGCACTTACCATGTGCCAGGCACTGTACTCTGTTTTTATAGTCATTGTCCAATCTTTGGGACAATCCTTTTGGTAATTATTATCTCCATTTTGGAAAAGAAATCTTGAGAATTCAAAATATAGGTAATGTGCCACAATTTTTTTGAAAAATTCACAGCAGAGAATAAAACTCAAGTGCGTTTGACTTACAAGATTTTGTTATTCTCACACAGACACTTTTTAGAAAACCCGACATAGTAATTTGAAAAAACTATGTCAAAAAAAAATCAAGCCTTGATTTTTAGTTGCTATAAGGCATTAGTTTTTGAATAGCTTGTTTTGTGAAGATCATACCTTTGAGATTTGGGGTTTCTTTTCCTACCACATGCAAGTTGTGTTGTGCTTTAGCAAGTAGCGTATGGCCTTCACCACAGCACATTCTAGATTTCATGTCTCAGCTGGCCATAATGAGGCAGACTATTTTCTCATAGAAACAGCATTATCATTTGTGGTTTCATTCTTTAATAATGTTTTCGGCACCAAATGAATCAAAGGAAGAAGCAATGATACAAACAAATATATACCTTTATAATCACTTTGAACAATCACACTGTGCTTCCTAGAACATAAAAGGATCACAGGTTTTCCAAAGGTCCCCAGAATAGTCTTATAAACTGTACGTGCAACATCTATAACATATAAGTATAGGGTATCATAAGATAAATCCAAAATTAATATTCTAACCATAACATATATTGATTAAACATTTAAATAATTATTTTGCTTGTACTTTTTAGAATTTTAGAAGGTTTTTAAAAGATGACTTAAACCATAAACTCTGCAAACTAGCTATTCAATTACCAGACAGATTGATCAAAGGAATGTTATAGATATAATGTATCTGAATATCTTCAAGTTTCTAGAAATATCTTGGTAGGGGGACGGAGGGAGGAGATTAAAACACATATACAAAATGTATATCAATAAGAATCATTGCAACAAATACTGAGTGTTAGAATTACATATTCTAACATATTTTCATTTAATCCTCACAACTTTGTAAAAAAAGGCACTATTCTTATAATTATTTTAAGATGAAGAAATTGAGGTTCAGAGGAGTTAAATAACTTGTCTAAGGATATACAGTTAGGAAGTGATGAGATGAAGATAAAGGCCAATCCATTGACTGTAAAGCTCTTGCCTTCCCAAATAATAATGATTCACCTTCTTGAGCAGGGGTCCCCAACTCCTGGGGAGTGGACTGGAACTGGTCCGTGGCCTGTTAGGAACCTGGCTACTCAGCAAGAGCTGAGCAACAGGCAAGCCAGCAAAGCTTTATCTATATTTGCAGCCACTCCCCAGCTCTAGCATCACCACCTCAGCTCCACCTCAGATCATCAGGCATTAGCTTCTCATAAGAGCACTGGTCCCTGCTGCCAAAAAGGTTGGAGAGCACTGTTCTTTAGCACGTACTCTGTACTAGGCACTGTTCTAAGCACATTGCAGGTGTTTAATCATTTAATCCTCCAGCAGTCCTATGAGTTGGGTACTATCATTACCCTCATTTTATAGTAGAGGAAAAGGAAACACAGGTAAGTTAATGTGTGACTAGTTGAGCAACCATTCCTAAAGTATGCTAATTGCTGTTCATAAGCAACCAAAGGGAAGGTCTCCAGTGGCATGCCACAGTGATCTGTCCTCGCTCTGAGCTTTTTGTCTAAACTTTACTTGGATAAAGACCTGATCTACTACCCAAATATGGGAAACCATGAATTTGGTGGGATTAATTGTACTGAATGGCAGAAAGTCAGGATGCAAAAAGATCTCAGTGGTCTGGAGTAATGAGATAAATCTAACGAGATGTAAATGTGGGAGAACTAAACATAAAGACCTAAACAGGTCTATAAAATAGATCAGTTGGAGGGTAAATAAATTAAGTGATGCGTGTAAAAGAGTTTATAGCATTTAATTGACTAAAAGTGTGACTTGAGTAATCGATGATAACTGAGTGCTGTTACTAGATATTCACCTTCCACTCCCACTCCCGTGTGTGAAGTTGCATGCACGCACACACACGCACATGTCATTTGGAAGTTAAAAATAAGAATGTCCTGGATGTGGTTCCATAGTGTAGCGGTTAGCACATCTGCTTTACACGCAGAAGGTCCTGGGTTCATGCTCCAGTGGAGCCATGGTCCATGATCTACAATCATGCCACCCTGAACAAGCCCAATGTCTGATCTCAGAAGCTAAGCAGGTTAGTACTTGGACGGGAGACCACCTAGGAAGACCAGGAGCTGTAGACATAAATAATAATAAATAATAAAAGTAAATAAATAAAAATAAAAATGTCCTTTCAGAGTAAAACTATAAAATAAGTAATGGATCAAAGCAGACAAAGACAGCATCAGTAGAGACAGAAAACTTCCTGGCAAAGATTTTACTTTAATCTGGTTATATGTATTATAATATCTAAAAAGAAGAGTATGGCCATCATTAGGATCATTGGTTAACAACTAAAGCAAAGATATAGGCAAGTCACAGAGGCAAAGGGGAAAAGGATCCTAGAGGCATGAGCATAAGCACTTGGTTCTTGTGATATATTTATCTTTGTATAGGAGATGAATGTGGAAGCCCACCAGAGCTGGAGGTCAACTGTAAGTGGGACATTCCAATCTTTAGGAAGAATTTAAGGGTGCTCTACCATACCCTCAGAGGAAGAGTGTTTGGCATTATCAAGATAAGGCTATTTGGGGACTATGGTGTTGGGTGCTAGAGGAAGTGAGAGGGTTAATTGAGATGCAGTGAACAAATAATTTTAAAAACTTTTGTGATTCTCAGGCAACATGATCCTGTATATAATTAATTGCAATGGGAATGTAAACTAGTACAGCCACAATGGAAAACAGTATGGTGCCTCAAAAAATTCAAAACAGAACTACTATGTAATCCAGCAGTCCTACTTCTGGGTATATATCGGAAAGAAACAAAATAATTGTCTCAAAGAGGTATCTGTTCTCCCATGTTCATTACAATATCTAAGATGTGGAAACAATCTAAGTGTCTGTCAAAGATGGATGGATAAAGAAAATGTGAATATTATTAAGCTTGAAAAAAGAAGGAAATCCTATTATTTGTGATAACATCGATGAACCTGGAGGGCATTATGCTAAGTGGAAAAAAAGCACTCAAAGAAAGACAAATACTGCATGGTATCACTTATATGTGAAATTTTTTAAAAAGTTGAAACAGGGTAGAATGGTGATTGCCAAGGGTTAGGGGATGGGGGAAATAGGGAGAGGCTGGTAAAGTGTACAAACCTGCAGTTATAAGATGAAGCAGATCTTAGGATTTAATTTATAACATAGCGACTACAGTTGAAAATACTGTATTATGTAAATGAAATTTGCAAAGACAGTAGAAGCTAAGTATTCTTATCAAAAAAGAAAAAAAAGGTAAATATGTGAGGTGGTGAAGTGTTAATTTTAATTAACTCGGTGACAATCCTTTCACAATGTTAATTTTAATTATCTTATTTATTAATTTATTAATTAAATAACATTTAATTATTGTTAAATGATAAAATAGATACAATTTTATGTCTGTTATATCTCAATATGGCTGAAAAATTTTAATTGCAAAGAATCTACAAAAAACTAGAACTAATAAGTGTGTTTAACAAGGTTGTAGGATACAAGAACAATATACAAAAAAAAATTGTATTTTTATAAACTATCGATAAACAGTTTTAAAATAAATTAAATTAATTCCATTCATAATGGCATCAAAATGATACAATACTTAGGAATAAATTTTGCAAAAGTAAGTGCAAATTTGTAAACTGAAAACTACACAAATCTGTATACTGGAAAATACAAACTATTGTTGAGTAAAATTAAAGAGGATTTATAAAAATGGAGAAATACACAATGTGCATGAGTTGAAAAAATCGATATTGTTAAGATGGCAATTTCCCCAAATTGATGTATAGATTTAATGTATTACCTATCAAAATGTCAGTAGGCTTTTTGTGTGTGTGAAAATTGACAAGTCATTTCTAGAATTTATATGGAAGTGCAAAGAACTTAGAATAGAAAACCAATTTTGAAAGAGAAATACAAAGTCCAAGGACTTTGATTTTAAAGCACTGCAAAGCTACAATAATCAAGAAACAATAGACATTTAGATGGATAGAAGAGACTAGGGAGTCCAGTAACAGATTGTTACATATACATGGTCAATTGATTTTCAAGAAAGGTGCCAAGTAATTCAATGGGGAAAGAACAGCCCTTTCAACAATAGGTGCTGAGACAACTAGATAAACACCAACAAAAAACATGAAACTCAACCCTTACCTTACATCACACATAACAACTTAAAGAAAACATAGAATGAAATCTTTGTGGTCTGGGATTAGGCAAAGAATTCTTATATATGACACAAAAAGTATGAATAATCAAAGATAAAATCAACAAATTGAACTCTATCAAAATTAAAACTCTTCTCTTCAAAAGACACAATTAAGAAAATGAAAACATTTGCAAAACATGTATCTGATAAAGGACTTGAATCCAGAATATATAAAGAACTTTTATAATTCAACAATAAGATAAATAACCCTATATTTGAATAATCACCTCACCAAAAAAGATATATAAATGGCAAATAAATATATGAAAAGATGGTTAATATCATTAGTCAGAGAAATGCAAATTAAAACCAAAATGAGATACTTCTACATACCTAGATACCACTACATACATTAGAATGGCCAAAACAAAAAATACTAAATATTAGTGAGGATATGGCGAAACACATGCATTGCTAATAGAAATGTAAAATGGGACAGCCACTTTGGAAAACAGTTTGGCACTTTTTAAAAAGTTAAACATACACTTATCATTTGACAATTAAACCCCTAGGTATCTACCCAAGAGAAATGAAAATGTGTGTCCACATAAAGACTTGCATACAAATATACATAACAGTATTATTCATGATAGCCCCCAAACTAGAAACACTGTCTATCAACTGGCAAATTGATAATCAAAGTGTTGTATATCTATAGACTGGAATATTACAATAAAAGCATTGTGCTAAATGAAAGATGATCGACACTAAAAACTATATATTGTATGATTTCATTTATATGGAAATTCTAGAAAGAAAAAAACTGTAGAGATCGAAAGATCAGTTGCTGCTCAAGGCTGAGGATGGGAACAGATATGGATTGCAAACAGGCATTTGTGATGTTAAAAGTGTTCTAAAACTGAATTGTGGTAATGGTTGTATAATTATATAAACTTTCTAAAATTCAACAAAGTTTACACTTAAAATGGGTGAATTTATGACATCTAAATTAAACCTCTATAAAGGTATTTTAAACAAAACAAAACAAAGCTATCGTGTCTTTATGACAACCTTTTTGGCTCCCCTTTAAACTACCTGGTGCCTGCATAACTCTATGGTAAAATTCTCCTTGAGATCTCTTCTCCGCACTCTCATAGGAGACCCGAAGTGGACCATTAATCAAGAAGCTCCAACCTTGGGGAAGGGACCTTCTTTCTCCTGGCAGAGGTTAGAAAGATAAAACTGACAAATAGGATTACATATAGAAGAGCATGACTAGGATGGTGAAGACCTTAAAATCATATCTCAGTCATTCATCATTCTTCTATTAAATACTTTTGGTTGTTCCTTTGCCAATAAGTGCTATGGCTATAAAATAATAAATATTATGGCAAGGTCCTTGCTCTCATGGAGCTTATATTCAGATAATGGATGGATGGATGGATGGATGGATGGATGGGTGGATGGATGCAGAGATGATAGATAGATGATAGATAGATAGATAGATAGATAAAGAAAAAAATAAGAAAACATCTTAAGTACTCTGAAGAGAGTTAAAAGTGTGATATCAGAGAATGACTGAACCAGAAGAGGGAACCAGCCATGAAAGACCAGGGAGAGAAGCATCTTAGGCATCATATATATCTACATTTTTTTACTGTCCATTGTCCCTAGAAGCCCTCTATTCCTTCTTTACTCCACTAACAATTCAGGACCAATAAATGTAATCACTCACAGTAACTCCCTTGATCATATTAGTTAAACCCAACTTTCCACCTACACTTTAAACCTGTCACCAGGAACCTAAATAGGCCCTTACTGTTTCCCAGCTAACATCCTACATCTCCCCAATCCATTCATCTTCCTACATTCTACATTCTTCCATTCAGCTTTCTGCTAAAGGACTCTTTCACACCTGTTCCTCTCTTCTCCCTCATCCTCATTCTCAGCTGATGATGGTATTTCTTTTCTCATTGAGAAAACTAAAGAACCAGAAGAGAGAACTTCCAGGTACTCCTACCATATCCACATGTCCATACAGGTGCACCCTTTAGACCCTGCCTTACCTCCCATCAGTCAGGCTGCATCCTCAGTGCTCCCATGTAAAAGCTTCCACTTGAACATTAGATCCCACCCTCTTGCAGACTCAAGAACGTAAGACTAGCCAATCCTTTGTCTATACCCTACATAACAATTTTTTTCTCTACTGGATCATTTCCATTAGTATACAAACAAATCATTTCAAGCACTTTAAAGAAAAACAAAACTCTCCTCTTGACTCTATTTCCCTCATTTGATTACCACCTTAATTCTCTGTAACCCTTGTAGCAAAACAGTTGTGTATACCATCTGCCTCTAGTTCCTCTTCTCTTGGTCTCTCTTGAATTCTCTCCAATCCAGCTTTTATGTTACTACTGATCGGAAACTGGTCTTTTCGAGGTCAAGAAAAGAAATAAAATTAAAACTCTACCTACCGCCAAGGAAAATCAATGAGGCAGCCCCGAGCAAAAGAAAAGCTATGTGTGTCGGGGAAGACCCTGAATTCTAGCAGCTGGCTTGAATACCTGTAGCATATAAATTCTTTAATTTGCCTTCTTTCCCTCCATTCCCTTCTTTCCATATATTTTCCTTATTTTCTCTGGAATCTACCTGTTGTCCAGCTTCCTCAAGCAGTCTGAATATCAGATCAACTGCTCACCATTTAGGGGAAAAGAGAGTAAAACAAAACCATAGCAGTGAATGAGAAAGCTTTCATTTATGTTTTATCTTTGAAATCAGTGTGAAACCTCAAAAATCTAAAAGTCTCTTTCACTTAACCAGGACTAATTTAAAAAGTCTGAGAAAGAATTGCTCCCAAACGATATGCCTATTCCAAGATGAATACAGTTGCCTTTGCGGTCATTATGCAGCTACCCTTTATAAATGGCCTTGCCAGGAATTTTTACATATTAACCTCAGGCAGCTTAGAAAGTCTGGAGGCAGTGGTCTGCTTGCTGATCTTATCAGCAGGGACAACTGTGACTTAACTCACTGAGTTGGCCTCCTTTTGTGAGCAGGCTGGGTCCTACTGGAGACAGCACCAAATGAGGCAGACATTTGACAATTATCCTGTTCAGTTGGTTAAAGTAGGAAATCTCAGTGAAAATAGCGCAGATCGGTGCTTAGCAAAATGCAAGTCACAAACCATTAGTGGGTTATGGAATTAATTTGATGGGTTGACCAATTCTTAAAAGATGAACTAGAATGGAAGTTATCAGACTTCATTACGCATACTCAGGGTTGACAGAGTTTGTGTGACTTTGGGTTTTAGTTATGAAGAGGTGTGCCCTGGATCATAAAATTAAAATTTTAAAAATTAAAGACTTTGGTCTAGAGTCATTCATAATGCAATAGCCAGTGTGGTTGAATGCACTAATCAAAATTAGAGGACACTGGAAATTTTCCACAATATTTTATATCACCAGGCATGAGCAGGAAATACAGAGCACTTTAGAGAGGGCTTCCATATACAAGAGTAGGTAAAGATTTTGAAATTTAGTCTCTAAACTAAATTACTATCAGAAAGGCTTTACACATTACAAAACACTTTTACAAACTTGACCTCATGTGAACCTCTTGTCCATCCTTTGTAGTAAGCAAGACAGGAAGGTGGCAGCGACTGAGGCAGGTTTCAATGATCCATCCAGTTTAGGTCAGGAGCCCAGTCAGCAGCTGGGAGAAAGAATCTAGCCCCATAGCCCCAGTGAGAGAGTTGGCAAGGGTGAAAAACCATGTGTGGGTCCCAGACAAGTAAACTGGGGTTTGGGGCAAAACTCCAGTTCCAGGAGGGAGACTGGAAAGAATGACCAGGAACTAGGGCGGAAGCTGTTATTAAATAAGGCACATAGGTGGCCAGGCCCATTTCCATCACATGGATTCAAAACTCCCAGCTACAGAGTTCCAGAACCCCATGATTGGGTTTTGAAGAAGTAGGGGAGTATGAGGTGGATGAGGAGCAGGATGAAGAGGTTATCGAGCATTTACAAAGGCATAAAGAGACTAGTAGGGGATGGCAAGTTAATCAATTAGACTGGCATGTGTAGGGTTGCTAGATAAAATACAAGATGCTTACTTATATTTAGATAACAGATATACAATGAATACATTTCAGTTTAAGTATATCGATGCAATATTTGGGACATACTTAGACCAAAAAACATTGTTGTTTATCTGAAGTTTAAATTTAACCAGGCATCCCGTATTTTTATTTACTAAATCTGGCAAACCCTACATGTAAGTTTTACAGAGGGTAAAGCTGGAAGACTTGGCAGAGCAAGATTCCAAAAGGTCTTGTGTGTCATGCGTGGCATATTAGAGGAGCCATAGAAGTTTTTAAGCAAGGGAATAATATAATCAGTTTTGTATTTTAGAATTATCATTGTAGTAGCCCTTTGAAGAACAAAACAGTTCAAAATGACAGGACCCGAAAGACCAGAAAGCTATTTAAATACCCCAGACTTAAGAACTGAATATAACTCGCTTCACAATTCCACCTAACGTTAGCAAGATTTCCAGGTACTTGAGCTGTAGAGATCAAACTATCCTTTCAAGAGCTGCTCTTTGTTTCAAAGAACAAAAAATTTTCAGGGTGAGGGATATGTAATAATGTATGTATGTGTGTATGTATGTATGTGTGTGTGTATCATTTTTTTACATTGCCCAAAGCTTATGTCAGTCACACTATTTTTTTTCTTTTTTCTTTTTTTTTGGAGCAGGAAAGTCCATAACTTCACTTTGTTTGTATTTCCTCCCACACAAAACCAGAACAAGAACATAGGCAGGCAGGGAAAGGGCTGAAAATGTGTTCAATCCACATATTCTTTGGGCTATTCCAGATAGCACATGAAGCTGAGTGTCAGTTGGAGCAGCTGCAGATCCAACACTAATAGTTGTACACTTCTTGAGGAAGCTGGAAAGATATGTGTATATATCAATCTCCTGCTAGTAAGCTCCATGTCTTGTTCACCATTGCATCCCCAGTAGGTAATCAATAAGCACTTGTTGAATGAATTCCTTAAGGGCAAAGTCTATGTTTTAATTATCTTTGTTTCTTTAGCCCCTGACCCAAAGCTGGGAATGTTTCTCAGAAAATAGTTCTTGATTAAAATGGTCTGATTAATTGACAACCAGAAGGGCTTCCTATTAACTACATTTCTCCAACATTACTTCAAAGTACAACCTGGCATATTTTTCACTCTTGTACTAGACTAGAAAACTGTCTTTAAAAGTTTTAAAGGTAATTTTCCTCATTTACATGAAAATGTGAGGAGTTTTTTTGTTTTGGGTTTTTTGGGGGCATTTTCCTAACTACTTCCTAGGCTTTGTCACTGCCTGGGTATTAATAAATCTAGATCTTAATTAAATACCTCTCAGGTAGATCATCAAACAGTAGTATGAACCAAGTGCTTGTCTTCAGTCCATCAGTATCAATACAGTAACTTGTACACATGTATTTCCCAAGGCTGAAGTGTTAACTTCTTGAGGGCAAAACCTATTCTTATTTATCTTCAGAGTCACGGAATTTTCACTAATGATAGGTTTGTTGAATATTCAACAGCAGGAAGCCTTAAAGGGATAGAATAATTCTAGAAGAACATAGGGTAAATAAAAATACAATAAAAATTATTACAGTCACTCATTATTAAAGATTATGTTCCAAGTATCATGCTAGGTCTTCACATATATTCTTACATTTCAATTACATTTCAATCCTAAAAACCCCTCTTTGAGCCAGGTGTTATTATGCTCATTTTATGAGTAAAGAAACTGAGAATCTGAGTGATGAATAACTTGCCCAGGGTGACACAGCTAATAGATTGGCAGAGCTAAGATTAGAAACTGATTCCAAAGCCCATGCTCTCACACACTAGGAATTGTCATTTTTGAAGTGTGTATTGGAGAAATGGAAGAAGATTGTTGGAGTGCCTATAACAACTCTGTTTAATCAGCAGCTATGTGGTACCCCAGAGGACTAAAGTTTGATCTTCTTCATAATGATGTGTGAGTGCACATATATAGAAGATAAGAGCTATGGTGGTATTTCCTATATCTTTTGAGCAGTGTTCCTTTTCACTCTTTATATTTAAGGGAGCACATGACTTTACATATAATTAGGTTTCATCTCCACCTTGCTGGAAGGTGGTATTATTATACTTAAAATTATTATCACACTGTTATTGTCTGGGATGAAACATGGACTGTAGATATTATGATCAGTAATACCAACTTCATGTGTGCCATTCAAAGGAATACATGCAGTCCATGTTCAGACATGCAATGGAACCTCATCAGTCTGGATGTATATGAATTCGTCTGTAACAATCCAGACCCTCCTCTGAGTTGTAAATATAATTGCATACATCAGTTATTCTCCAGTGTTAAAGTTGGAAGTGTGTACTTTTTGTACAGATGCTGACAACTTTTCAGTAGCCCTCTTTCAGTCTAATCAACTGCCAGTCTCTTCACTAAGTTCATTGGGTTCCAGGAGGAATTGGTCTCATTTAGAATGTGGCCTCTGATAATTTGAGTCCAGGATGAGCAAGGTTAAATCACAGCTTCACTTCTCCAATCTTTTGGCATCTATGAAAGCAAAAGTTAAAGGGCAAGTGTTGGCATAACTAACTAAATTAGAAAGCATTTGAAAAAGAGGAATCAAATATGTTAAAAAAAAAAAGTAGGGGCAGTGAAGAAAGCACTTGGTTTAAAAAAATTGCGAAAGCAAATTATGCTTTGCTTGGCTCTGTAAATTAGAAGCCTGCCAAAAATGGTCTGCAAAGGTAGAAGAACCAAAAAGCATCTCCAGTGTTCTGCCTTCACCAGAAACATAGAAGGAATTTCCTAAAGATGGTCAGGATGGAATTATGAAAAAAATCTTCATCAGGCCTTCATTCACTCATTCATTGCCAGGCAGGGTAGTTAAACATGGGAGATATAAAATAAACATGGCATGGCTTTCAAAGCTTACCCTCTGCTTCAGGGAGATACATCAACTATTTTGCACGCTTAAGTGTGAAAGGCGCCAGGAAATAATATTCAAATGACACAGTGGGTACACAAAGGGAGAGTGGTCAACTCTGTGATTCTAAAAAAACCCAATTCATAACATTCATGTACAGCTGTTCAGTGAGATGACAAACTCTCAGGGAAAGATACAGAATCTGAATTAAGACATATTTGAGTCAAATCTCAAGAAAGGGGGGTTTGAAGAAGCAATCAATTCACACTGGTCCTAAGATGGGAATGATCTACTAAGTGTTCCCTATTTTAATTTCTAAGATATTAATTTTATAAATTAGAATTGCTGCCATGCCATACTAACCAATTCCCCGTTCTGTGCCCATCCACCACCCTCCATCGCCACCAATCTAGCAGAAGTGAGCAGAGCTCAATCCGAACTCCAATCTAAATAAATGTGTGACTCCCAGCATTACTCAGGGCCTCGGTTCCTTTGCCTGTAAAGGGAGGAACCCTGATCAATTCTAAAGTCCATTTCTGCTCTGAATTATGAAATAGAGACAAGAAACTGGAAAGGAAAATCAAGAGAAACAAAAGTGAAAGTGCCCAGAGGAAATACAGTAGTAAACAAAAGCATAACACCTTATATCTCACTGGAAAACGTGGCAAATACTTTTTTTTTTTAAGCAACCTGAACAAGAGACTTGAGAAAAAATGATCACGCCCTCTGAATGTGAAAAAGATCAGTGTAAGAGGAATCCACCTTGCTCCATGGAACTGTTTTTTTAAGCAATGCTCCCTGACCCTAAACAACTGTCCATTAAAAACTTCTTCCAAAATCAATCAATGCTCGATGAACGCTCTGTTTCCACATAACCACCACCCATGGAACACCACTCAAGGGTGTATCCCGATACATGGGTGCATCCGCAAGAGAGAGAAAAGAAGATAGAGACGAAGGGTATTAAGATGCTGCTTGGCGTTGCCAGGCAGTTATAAACTACAGTATCGAAGCAAACTATTTAAAAACTTAGGAAATATGATAGCCTTTACACTTTATCATTTCTCCCCTTAGATGACAGTGAGACCTCTCGGAACGTAACCCAGAACGGTACACGCGCCTGGGAGCGAGAGCGCAAGCTGTGGGGTGGACCGGCAAGTGGAAGCGGCCAGAGGGACCAGGCTGACAGCTGCGCGGAGCGTCTGCGGCGGGTGTGGGACAGGGACAGGCGACCGCCATGGCTAGAGAGTGTGATTGACACCCACTGAGGATCACTGGGATCCCTAGGTTGGAGGATGCTCCCTGTCCGCTGCGGGAACCTCTCTTCACGGAGCCAAAAAGGGAAGGGTGCGCACGCGCGCGCGCACACTCCACACACACACACACACACACACACACCACACACCACACACCACACACCACACATCACACCACACCACAC
Source organism: Eidolon dupreanum (assembly GCA_028627145.1). Lineage (NCBI taxonomy): Eukaryota > Metazoa > Chordata > Mammalia > Chiroptera > Pteropodidae > Eidolon > Eidolon dupreanum. The sequence goes on along the minus strand of CM053502.1, from coordinate 39,971,841 downwards.
ACACACACACATCCTTCCGCTGGAGTTGTGTCTCGTCTCCCTTTTGTTTTTCTCCCTTCTTGGTCATGAGACCCGGAAGTTTTTTGTTTTTGTTTTTGTTTTTTTTTTATCCTGACTCTCTCCCTTGTCTAACCGCTCACCCCCACCCCCAATCTATCACATGGCAGAGATAGAATAAAAACAGAAAAATGGCGACGGTCACGTTGGGGCGAGCCTTGCTGCGTCATTAGATAATCCTCATGCAAATAGCGGGAAGAACAAAGGAAGGGGGGCCCGGGACCCCCGGGGGCGCAGGTGGGCGTGGGGGTGGCGGGCCGGGCGCGGGGGCGACGGCGCGTGCGGGGGCCCGGCGCGTGCGGGGGGCGTACGGCCGCGGGGCTCCGCGCCGCCGAGCGTCTACGTCCGTGTGCGCGCCCGTGCGCCGCCGGGGCGCGAAGCCGTGGGCGCCGGGGCCCGCCCGGGGGCGCGGGAAGCCGCGGGGGCGAACCGAGCGGCTCGGGAGGCTGGCCGCGGCGCGCGCACACGCACACGCAGCGCGAGGCTCGGCCGGTTCGAGGCCCGCGCCGGGGGCGGGCCGGGGGCGGGCCGGGCGGCAGCGAGGGCCGAGGGCGCGCCGCTGCCCGGCTTCGGCCGCCGCGGGGACCATATGCGGCTCTCGCTGCCTCGGGCTGGGCGGCGTGGCGCAGGGGCGGCGGCGCGGGGCGAGCCAGGGGTTCCACACTCCCGCACGGACTTAGAGCATGTTGCTGGACTGGGTTTGTTGTTGTTGGGGTGTGTTTTTTTTTTCTGCATAGGGGAGGGGGTGACCTCGCCCATGGGCATTTCCGCGGTTTCCCTTTGGCTCTCGCTGGGTGTCAGGCGCTGCGCAGGATGGACGAGGGCGCGGGTGGCCCCTTGGCGCCCCGCTCCGGCCCCCCCAGAGGGGGAGCGGCGTGGAGGGGCGGGGCGGGGTGTGTGTATAAATGTTGCGCACTCGCTTTTTTCCCCACCCCCGCCTTCTCCTATGGTGCTGGCGTGGGTCCCTCGCGGTCCGGTGGCGACTGTAAATAGAGCCTGGATGTTGTTTACATGAAGGATCCGGCGGGAGGAGTCTGCGAGGAGGAGGAGGAGGAGGAGGGAGGGAGGAGAGAGGAAGACCGGAGTCCCCGCGGCGGCGGCGGCGGCGGTACGGGGTGAGGGTGAGCCCCGCGCGGTGTCCGGGCACCGGGCGCTACCACGAGGCCGGGACGCTGGACCCTGGGGTAGGAGGGATAATTGGCGTGGGGCCGGGAGATGGAGGTCTGTCAGAATGGCATTTTTAGCTTGCAACCTGCCACGCAGATTCTCCCTGGCCAGAGGGGAGGGGGGGTGTGTAGGGAGGGCGGGGAAGCCTCGATTACTCCGCACGTTCATTCTCCCATCCCCAGTCTTTTCCCGTTTCTCTCCGGGCTCACCTGTTTATTTTCATCAACCAGAGCTTGCAGTTTTTTATTTAGGTATGAGAGGCAGTTTCTTTATTAGAAACATTATTGTGGAGCGGGGTGCATTGCTGTAATTTATGCCGATCCAGGTCGGTTTTCAAGAAGGGGGAGGGGACTTGGCCGAGACCGCCTGCTCTTGGCCTTAGCTGACCCCAGGGCTTCTCCCCGCCTTCTCGGGCCAAGGAATCCTTTCCTTCTTTCAGCTACCGCATGCCTGCAGCCACCTTCTCAGAGAATGACCACACCTGTGCTTATTCCCGCTTTGGAGGAGAGGTGAGCCGAGAAACCAGGGAATCCTCTTGCCCATAGTTATTAGCTAACCCCCCCCCCCCCCCATTCCAGAATTAGCCGGAAAGTGCTGCTTTCACCTACTGATTGCACCCGGCACTGGCAACTTGTGGCCTATAAATGTGTTGGTATTTTCTCCTTCTGGACCTGCACCTCGCTAACCAGCAGCTAACTGCCTGGTTTAGATGGAGAGACAGAAGTGACCCCCTTGGTCCAGTGTCTTTATTCCCAACTGGGTGTTTTAATAGAATCAGCTGTCCCCCTACAGCCCCCTTCTTTTTTCCCCTAAGAGCTTAGCCCGGATTCAGGCCTGAGCAGCCTCTGGCTCTTTCTCTGGGCCCCACCCTGGCCCCTCTTCCTTCTCCAGAGCCAGACAAGCCTTCCAAAACAGAAGGCACACCCAGCTCTAAATCTTGGCCATCCAAAAGGGAGGAGAAACGGTGGAAGAGAAGAGACCCAAAGGTCTCCTTTCTGTCCTGAATATCCCCAAGAGCATTTATTCCTTAAAGTCTCCTATATTTATGATCCCTTTATTTTTCTTACCGACTGTCCCTCCCACCCTCTTTGCCCCTAGTCCTTGATATTTGGGGAGATGGGGATGATGAGTGGAGAAAGAGGTTGTCACCCTTCTTCCCTAGAATGAGGCATTTTTCTTTTCCCCAGTCTTTTCGTTTCTGAGATGCTTAAAGAGTAAAATACATAAATATGTTTGCATGCTTATTTGAACTTGTTTTCTTGCTGGCTAATAAATAGCTGAGAGTCAAAAGGGAAGGACGTATTCTCCCTAGTTTCCACTATCTGAGCATCCCCAGAGTAGCCAGAGAAGACCCTCTGTAAAAGCCAGCAGTCTCCCTTCCATGACATCACCCCCTAAGCCCTTCCAACTTTAGCTTCAGAACAGGAAGAAAGCTCAAAATAGAACTACCTTAGGAATCCAGCTCCTTTAGAAGATCAACTTTTAAACCAGCCGCAGGAGGAATACTGACCTTTGACATAGGGAGAGAAAGCTGTAGTATTTGTAATTGGTTCCTTTGGGGAAGTGGGGGGATACTTATTCATGTATATTCAGAAAAGCTTTTCTCAAGATAACTTGGGTACCTAGACCAATGAATGATTAATAGGATGATTTGAGATTCATTTATTGAATTATTCATATGTTTCGGTATGTCAACAATAACAAGCACTGTTTAGAATGAATTGAAGACAGGCTCCTGGAATGTGGGCTAGAGAGTCTGCTAGATATGGTTGTGGGGGAAGGCTAGGAGGGAGCACTTGAGGAAGGCAAAAAATCCGGGGATGCAGTGACAGCTGCTGTGAGTATGGAAGTTGAGAGCTCATTATTAACAATGGCCATAACTTTTGCAGGGTGACTAACATCCAGGACAAAGAAGTAATGATGCCAGAATTTTCTACCTTTACCTTGGAAATTAACTCTATATCTTTGAAATTCAGTGTCTCCATTCTTTTCCTGAGTTGACATGTGCCTTCCTGAGCTAAAAGGGTTGTTCAGTCTTTGGAAAAAGCTGCTTAGTAAGTGAACATCACTGAAGTATTGACGATTTAAGGATTAGTAGTGGGGCAGAAAATACTTGGCATAATTTGAGCATCTGATGGGTGCTATAGAAGGACTTGCTGATAAAGGGGTAACATCTTTTAATCTGGCTCAGGTTTAAAAAGATCCTAATGGCAGAAAAAGAATTGTCCCTACCTGTTTTAATACAGTAGTCACTAGATATGTGGCTATCAAGCACCTGAAATCTGGCTATAGTGATGAGCTGAATTTCAAATTTTATTTAATTCTTAAAATTTGATACTTGATTCAGGTATTGAAAAACTTAATTTTTATGTTTGGAAACATCTTGGGCACATGCATGTATTTTTAAATTAAATTTTATACAATCTAAATACAGATTACGCATTTCTGATGAAATTTAATGTTCAAATTGAGATATAAGTGTAAAATATCCTCTAGATTTCAAAGACTGGGTACAAAAAAAGTGAACTATCCCATGAATAGTTTTTATATTGATTTTGTGTTCAAATGATAATATTTTGGATATGTTGAGTTAAATATGTTAAAGTTAATTTTACCTGTTTATTTTTTAAAATATGGCTACTAGAATATTTAAAATTATATATGTGACTTGCATTTTATTTCTATTTAAGGGTCCTGGTCTATAACATCACTCCTTTTGGTCCATGGATTAATTTCAAAAGAGGTACTGCATGAAATACAGTTATTTCATGTTTGTCAACCATCTCCTTTCCCCTATTTTTTTCCACGTGGGGATTTGGGGACCCCCCCAAAAGTTACTATTACAGTATGTGAGACCTAATAGTGACTGCTTTGCAGATTTCTGTGCAGGAGGTGTGCATACTCAGGTCAATAAAAATGTGCAGGGTACTAGAACGGCTAGTGGCATGGGAGAATTTAGGTACCCACACATCTGGCTGTAGCTGCTTTTTTAAAGGGCTTCTGGGCATGCTAGAATATATCAACAGTGCGTGGCACAGTAACAATTGTGACACCTGATGGTATCTTAGTGATTCCACTCACCACTCACCTTGTTTATTTTCTACCCCACTTCCAATCATAGCTCCACTGAGCTTAGAAGGTTGCTGACCCCTTTCCTCTTAAAAAAAAAAAAAAAAAAATATATATATATATATATATATATATATATATATATATATATATATATATATATATATATATATATAATGCTGACCTGAATAAAGATAGTGCTGGGTTTGGGAGTTGGTTTTGTCTAATGAGATTCAGAAGTAGCATTGGAAGGGACTTAGGGGCCTTTTAGTACTATCCTGTCATTTTATTCATGACAAATTGTCAAGTACCTTGCCTGAGACGGTACCGATAGAGGCTGGAATTAAACATGTACTTTTGTTGATAACCTATTTAGAGAATCCTGGGACATGAAGAGGCTCATCAATTAATGAAATGTTTGTTTAGCTTGCACTTTGTGGGAAGGACTGTGACTAGTTATGAAGGGTCATGAAGAAAACAGTCTCTGACTTTAGGAACAATATTGTTAATTTGAAGAAATAAGATGTAAACAGTGTCAAATTGAATCAGTATAAGATGTAGCACTTAATGATTGCAACACTGTGGCATATGTTACAAGGAGAAATGTGTTCATTTTATAGATGTAAGAGTAAAGTCTCTGAGAATGGTGCAGGAAAGAGGAATGTAATTGTGTTTCTGGAACAGCTCACAGCTCTGGAATTGGAGGTCATTGCAAGTCTTTGGTATTGCCCCCTTTAGCTGTCTATTAAGGAAATTTGAGAATTTAAGATCCAGCATTTTTAAATGGCACTGTTGCAGTAATGAGGAAATCATAGATTAATTGGTGACGGTCATGGTTTTTAGAGATGATTAGGTAGGTAGGGGTGGATCATTTTGACTAGTTATTCTAAAAGGGTATGCAATATAGAGGTGAAATCAGAATAAGACGGATTTGTGAGCAGATTATAAAATCTAACATCTGGGGTGAGGGGAATGAGATCTAGAGCAAAAGCAGAAAGTAAAATAATGGAGTAGATAGTTGGACTAAAAGTATGTATGGTGATTGTATGTGTAAGGAGGAAAGGCCCATATAACAGAACTTATGGGTCGGTCCGTTTGTAAATTTTTAGTCTCCTGGAGCCTCTTTAGACTAAAATCCTGGTCATCACGAGCAAGAAAGCTTGTTACTCTTCCTGTCTCTTCATTATTATGTATATGCTTTCTATAATAGGTCTTTTACTCCAGATGGACCTGCTAGTGTTATACAGCACGGGACTATTTAGAGATCAGTGCTTGAAGTGCGTAAAACAATGGCACCCCCTTTATAATAACTCTCAGTTAATGCTTCTCTGTGAGAATCGGGGTGAACTTTGCACAAGGCAGTGGTCCTTGGCTTTTCCTTGCCTTTTTAGCCATTTTCTTCTCCTTTAAAAAAAAAGATCTGTAAACCATCTCCCCCCTCCGTCCCACATTTCCTACTATGGCATGTTAGTTTTTAAACACTCTTTAATATAGCAAAGCTTTGCAATAAATTGATACACATTCTGTGTGTCTCTAACAAAGCAGTAGTTGACATTTGAGCATCTTTTGTTGACAGTACTTAAAACATCATAGTTTGGTCAAATTTGCATATTTTCTAATGTTGCAGAGTTGGAATGTGGTTTTCACATTGGAAAAAAAAATCACACTTTAGTTAAAAAATTGATGGATTTAAATTTGAAAACCTTTTTAAACTTTTAGTTTAAAAGTATTTTCAAATATTTTGCATTGCCAGCAGCTTATTAATACCTCCAGTTACTTCGTGTATAATCAGATTTACTTAACGGTTCAAAATCATTGTATTTCCATTTTCAGTCCATAGGTAAGAAGAACATGACATGTCTTTAGTGTGTGTCTGTACTCCAAAAGATTTAAAAGCAAGTTCTTCAGTATACCAGTTTGCCAGAGGTAATCAATTTTGTACATATTTGATGCATGCATCAATGAAGAAATTGTTCTTAGCTGTATCATTTTTATCATAGAAAAACAATTTAAAATCAATCACTTGAGGAAAGCATTTTATACTACTATTTTCTCCTCTCTCGCTATACAGTATACTTTCATACTGTAGCGTGAACACCTGCAATCACTTGTTTTAAAATTAAAACAACTCCATTTTTATTAAAAAAATCTGTGGAAAAAATGTTTCTGATAGTTTTTTAAAAATACACATTTGTGTATTTTTAGGAAAAAAACAAAACACATTTTTGAAGCATTTATTAATTAGTATTTATAAGATACAGTTCTGAAAACCCACATATTTCTTTCTTGAATTGGCTTTAGAATTCTGAGAATATTAATTTAAGTAACTTTACAGAATAATGACAATTCCTTTTTTTTTTTTTTTTTTTGGTCTCTTGGCTCCCTCTCCCAAGTTTAGATAGAAAAAAAATGAAATGAGAGAAAATTTAGTAAATAAAGGGAATATACTTTATCAGAAAGGTTTAGTTGGCTAATGGAGTGAATTTCAAGTTTGTAATCCATTACAAACATTAAGTTCATCTTTGTATATTTCATTTTTAGACATTCAGTTATACTAGTATTCAGTCTTGGTGAGGAACAGTCTGATAACTTATAATATATCAGTGTTATTTGTTCTTATGCTTATCCGTTCTCCAGCATCTTACAGAAGTATTCATCTTTTCCAAAGCTGACAGAACTTGTGGCCAGAAAATGTTAGGTGGTAATCTTTTTATCCTTTTTGATGGATCAGCTATCTTAAATTGTATCCTCAAATAATCACGGTAGCTTTGTTCATTTAACAGATGTTTATAATTTTGGTCAAAATGCAACTATTTCCAGGAACCTTTGATTATGGGTTCCAACTCAAAAAAAAAAAAAAAAAAAATCATCATTGCCCTCTTGTGTTTCAACTTTGTATTACATCATTTGGCTAAGACTGAGGCAATGGATAACCTCTTTAACTTTTAGATATTTTTGTACTTTAGAGAATGTTATTTTAATTTGTATATAGGTAGATTATTTCATTGGATATTACTTTTCTGAAGATAAGGTCAGTTTCATGGTACATAAAGTTAATAATGGAGCTAGAGTCATTGTACTCTTTCTGACATCTGATCTGAAGAATTGATTTGTCTCTGACTTATTTGAAATATAGTGCTAATATCGAATTTGCATATAATGAGTCTTTAAAACTGAGCAAATGCGTAATTGAAAACGTAATTATTTTTCAAATATCTGTCAAGTTTCACTCATATTGAAATAACTTGAGAACTTAGACTGACATGGAAAAAAACTAAGTGAATCATGCTTTTAATAAGTTGGCATTCTAAAGCATGAATTCCAATTTCAGAATCTTTTTGTACTTTTTATTAAAAATAAGAATCATCCCTGAAATGACTTCAGGATACATCTCAAAGGTACAGGTAATTGCAAAGGAAGTGCTGTGTATGTCGATTTTTTTAAAAGCCATTCCAAAGGTTGTCAACAATTCTTACACTACCATAACTGTAGAATTAACATTAACTTTAGTAAAAAAACACCCTGCAGGTGTGCTAAATACATAATCATCATCAGTGCCATCAATTCAAGTACATTCTTAGCGCTCTGAGCAAGAACAAGTCATTTTCTGCTGATGTGCATCTCTTCTTAAAGCATGAAACCCCCACTAGTTTCTGCATCATCATCTGAGATTAAAACTAAAAATCTTAAGCAAAAAGTGTTTTCAGAAATTGTTCTGTTTCTGTCAACCAGTTGATAGAGTTGAATGGAGAGAAAAAAAATTCAGGGTTCAATGTTTAAACATGGAGGTGAGCCCTGGTTTACCATAACTCAGGGTATGATCTCAGGTAAATCACCTGACCTCCCTTAGGTTTTTATTTTCTATTTGTAAAATGGACTAATGATATCTAACCTATTTCCAGAATCCTTTTTTGATGAATTAATGGATAATTCATAGACAACCCCATAGGATTCTTATAGAAAGCCAAATGAGAGAGCACATAGAAAATTATTGAATGTTAGGCAGATGTGAAATATTGCCATGTTTGGGAGCATTTTGAGAACAGGGACTGTTTCTTATTTTAATTTCCTGAGTATTTAGAAGAGGTCTTGGAACACAGTAGTCTTATCAATAAATATTTCTTGCATGAATGATTGAGGTCAGGGTAATAGGGTCAGCGAATCTAGGCATGGAAGAAATATACTATAAAACATAGCTGGAAAGCTCACTGCATAACTGTGGTTGCTCATTAATATATATAAGTCATGTGTTCATCTTTCATTCTATTATAATTCAGCTGGGCTTCTTAATATTTCAGCATCACCACTTGCTGGGCTGTGACCCCATTCTTTTTCTGCTTCTCCACATCTTGAACCAGAAGGGGATCTTTTAGTCTTTCACTTTACGGGGAGCCTTCGGAGGGAACCATGCAGTCACCCGGAAAGGATGCTGCCAGCCAACACAGTGACTGACAGGCTGCCCTGGCTCAGTTATCACAGTGCTGATGCTGTCCATTCTAAAGGTACAGTACTGTGATAACTGAAGGATGGCAGCCATCTTGCCTTCCATCAAAGGAGTCCCATCGTACCCAGGAAGGAAGACAGAAGATGAAAGAAGCATGCGAAACAGGCACGGGGACCCAGAAACGCTCTTACCCTGTTCCTGTATTGTACCTTCCCTAGAGCATAAGGAATATTATTTCATCTGTCTTTGCCTTATTTTTTAATGCAGGAATAAAGAAGAATCTGGTAGTTGTTTGCACAGTAGCATGAAGACTTGTACCAGCAGACATATATTAAGATTTTGGAACTTCTGAGAGACTGATATGAGATAAGTGCTAAGTGTGAATTAGTATTTTTGGAGTGGTATTTAAGAGAAATTTGTGCCATTTTTGTAAATGTAAAAGGTAACCCAATGGGAGTAGCTTGGCCCTTGTCAGTATTAGATGTTCAAAATGAAATTCAACTTAAACAAGGAGAAAAAAGCCCTACAAGTTGAACAGTATTAATATAATTCCATGAATGTTATATCTTTGTGTTCAAGAAATGGATAGGGATATTGCATGTTTCTTTCAAGAACATAGAAAATATTTGAAATCTAGTAATTAAAAAAAATACTTGTTTAATGCCCATGTTATTGCAGTTTGTGTCACCTTTACACAAAAATGTAAATAGTTTTATCGCCTAATTAAGGACCATCCTGCAGTGACACATAAAAAAAACAGTTTTAGGGATATGAAGCTAAAAATACCAAACCAACAGAAAGTTTGCATAAAAGACTAGGAAATTTTACAAAGCCCACATCTTTACCCTGCATCCTACTCTAGAGAGCATTGTTGGGGTGAGGTTATGTTGGGGTGAGGTTATTGGAGAAGCCATGGTTTCCCCATTTCTCCTCCCTCAGGACTTCTAAGGAAGCTGTACACGTGGAATAACAGCAGACGAGAATCAAAGCACACTTAACGTGTTAGATCACAGTCTGCTGCAGGGCTCGGGTAATTTTATGTATTTAGGCTCAATGCCTAAACAGGGACCTCTTACCTTTTCTCAGGCTCATGTCTATCTGGTAACCTTACCACCGTGGATGGCTGACCAGTGAAGAACCCAAAGCAGTGACCCATGTGCTTGGGCAAAGAGAATAAAGTCTGCTAAGGTGAGTCCTTACTTGGACCTGCCTACCATAGAGAAGAGGAGCCAGTGTAAAGGAAAACCATATTTGTGACCTTTTAACATGAGTCTTTACCCACTAATCAGTACAGCCTCAGTCATTGTTTTTGACTTGGACCGTTTGTATTAAGTCCTTCACTGGAACAGGGTAAGGAAAAAAAGAAGTGGAAGCTAGTGAAGAGGAAAAGCTTTGCCTCCCTGTCCAGAGAGGTTCGGTTTCACCCTTCCTTGTACAGTCCTCAGACATTCCTAGTCATTGATCCTTTGCTGGTTCACCATTCTTTTTAACTTCTCCTTTCCCTTTCACCTGAAGAAGTAACCCCTTGAACCACACCTGCTTGGCCCTGAATTGTTTTCCATGTGGCATTAACCACATTATGGCCCAGTACTTTCACATGTACTTATAGTCAGAATTTCTCTAAACTGCAGGGTGAAGTGTGTTTTTGATTAATGATAGGGACCAATGGCCCTGCCCAGTTGCTTATTATACTACCAGCTCTAAAATTCCTTGGAGTTTTTTGCTCCCTTAAACAGAAAAGGAATTTCTGACAGAAACCCTGGAAGAACTTCTAAGAAAGGAAATTCTGGGGTTGGTGAATTCTCAAGTAACTTGAAAGGCCTAATTTTTAGTATTATAGCAGGTGGAAAAAAGTGTTTCAAGGAGTGAGGTGTTGTGCAATCATTGGCCTTGGTGAGACTTTTATCACCTTCCTTGATCTTCCTGTTTTCCCGTTACTGGTTCTATAAAAATTCAGATTTTATACTTACCCGACCTTGACCCCAGAGTCCACACCGGAGTCTTGGGTGTTGCAGAGCTGACTGTTGAGTGTAGTTTGGAATCACCCCTGTATTTCTACAGGTGGAGCCATACTGGGTCCCGCTTCCTGTCAGCAGGGAAGCCTGAGGCTTGGTCTGTGGCAGTAGCTCTTTGAGTCTTGCCTAGGCCTGGAGGTTTTTGGCATTTTAGAGGCAGTTCACAGATGTAGGTGAGAAGTGATGTAAGAAATCTGATGGGGTTTTTCCACTGCTTTGATTAAAACTCATATACATAAAGTGTGTTGGTTGGTGTATTCATTGCATTCTTTGGTTTAGGTATGTGAGAATGAGAAGAATGAAATTAAACATAGAAATATCACATGATCCAGCAATTCCACATCTGGTTATATACCCAAATGAATATTTAACGGATACTTACACACTTGTGTTCACAGCAGCACTATTCACAATAGCCCCCCAAATAGAAGTAACCCAAATGTCCATCAATGGATGAATGGATAAAGTGTAGATACCTATAATGGAACATACTCAGTTTCAAAAAAGAAAATTCTGTCGTGCTGCAATGTGGATGAAACTTGGCAGTATGGTAAGTGAAGTAAGCCAGACACAAAAGGGCGAATACTGTGTGATTCCACATAATAGGAGGTACCTAGAGTAGTAAACTTCATTGAGCCAGAAAGTGGAATGGTGGTTGCCCCGGACTAGAGAAAGCAAGGAATGGGAAGTTTGTGTTTAATGGGTACAGAATTAATTGGGGAAGAAGAAAAAATCTGGTGATGGAGTCACAATAATGTGAATGTACTTAATACCACAGAACTGTACACTTAAAAATGGTTAATATGTTTGGCAAATTTTATGTATATTTTACCACAAGAAAAGCATTTCAGGGTAATAGCACTGTTACAGCTGACAACAGGATTGAGGAAATTGCTCTTAGGAATTCCTTAGTCTTAAGGATGAACATAACTGCTGCTTCAAGTAAGCAATTAAAATGTAGTTCCCATATTAGCATTTAAAGTTCTCTAATCTGTAGACTATTAGAAATATTTCCAGGGTTTCTGACATAACATAGCTTTAAAATTTTATGAAATGTAAAGACATCCTGGACCCCTCCATTCTCTACCTCTGGAGTTGGGGTAAAGATGGAAATATATATATTTATATATATATATATATATATATGCATGTACACCTATAAACAAACACATGCGCATATATATATTTAGTTTCGATGACTAAAGCAACGTTCAAATGTAGCATGTTCGGTAGCATTAATATTTTAAATCAAAGTTTTAAACATTCTAATTAGACTTACAACTCAAGTCTTATCAGCCTCATTAAAAGGAGCGTTCTATAACTTGCTCTAAATCATGAAAGTTTTTTCTATTATATGTTTAAATTTGAAAATAAGGAAATTAAAGGCATATAGATTAGAACTAGACAGCAATAATGTCCAAGACCTCACATGTTTTATTAGCCATGAGTGAAAAGCATTCCTTTTTGGACCCTATCTGCTTTGCAGAGTTCTTTCTTGGGATCATGCTTTGGAAATCACATTTTAGCCATAGAAACTGCCTTCACCAGATTCCATGCGGTATTCTACCTTGATCACACCACACAAAGTTGGAGCAGAGTGAGCTCCTGTCCCTTCTACAACAATTTGGAATATTTTGCTATGTCTAGTACATTTTTAGCTTCTCTGACTAACCAGCCAATTTTAAATGCCACAGATTTGTGTATACCATTCTTAAACTGACTTATTTTTTCCTGATCAGTTTTTATGAGACAATAAGCTTGTATTATGCTTTACACAGATTTTTCCCCTAAAAATTGCTTCTTTAAGACTGCATTCATATTTATACAATCCAGCCTTGTCTAACATAGTTGATTTTTACCATTACCAGTTAATCTTTTATGACGTGAATTCTTCATTGAGTATGAGCAAGAGTAATGGAGGCATCAAAAAGCCACTTTGTATTTTCCTTCCATATTCAAAGCATGATGATTGTGAGGATTCCCAATAGAAGAGAATGCTAAGTACAAGAGTGTGTGCCTGGAACATTTTCAGCGGGGGTTCTTTTTATTGTAATGTGTGCCTCTAGTATACATGTTAAAACAATTCACATAATTGAGCATGGCAGAAAGCTGATAATACCTTGCTTTATTCATTTGGACTATTACTCCTATTTTCCATGATTATGAAGAGCTAGATAGTGATGTTAAAAGGTGAGAAGATAGTGGGAATTTGTTTTCGTTTTGTAGTGCTGTCTTTGTAAATGATACTCCAGACATATTTTTTGGACTTTCATTGCTTGTTTTTTTCCCCCCACTTTGAAAATGAATATTTTCAGACCAGGAATAATTTGGGGTCAACAGGGGTAGCCGCCTAGAACACTTTGCTGAGAACACTTCTGAGACCACATCAGGGCTCCACAGAAAGGAATGCTATAACCATTTGTGTATACCTGTGATCAACTGTCAGTGTCTGCCACAGGCATCATATTGAAAAGCAGTGGTACATTTACTGACCCTTTTCTAGAACTATATTTTTCTAGAATGCAGACATTTTCAAAGTTAGGTTGATAAGGACTAGGTTTCTGGGAAGCTATGTCATTAGGAACATAGACACCCTTTTTTAGGGAAGGTCATTATGAACTTTAAAAGTCTACAAGACTAATATATAGTGTTATGTCTAGACATGAGTCTTCTCCATCTATTATCATTCACTGATTTCTAGTTTTAAAAAATCCTGACTTACCCATCAGGTGTCAAATTACTCTAATATCACTATTCTAATATGATAAAATTTGCCACTATAGAAGATAGATTTTGGACAATTGTTTTTATAATTGATATGTGTGGAATTTTTTTTGAAGTACTTGGATCAAATAACTAGAAGAGGCATTCCTTTCTGTCTCTTTTTAAGTTGACAAGATTATTTGCTTGAGGTGGGTCAATATTTGTTCAGTGCCCATGTGCCAAAGCACTCATTTCATCCTAATTCAAATCCTCAGAGTAGAAGTGTTCTCCACATTTCATAACTGAAGAAGCTGCCTCACAGGCTCACAGAGGTTTCCAAGCTGCACAGCCAGTAAGTGGTAGAGCAAGGATGTGAGTCCAGGACAGAAAAAATATATTTTACAGAAAAATGTTAATCCAACTTTATTCTTGTATGTTAATTAGCAGGTGAGGCTTTGAGAAGCAATGATTCAACACACGTAAATGTGCTTTAAAAGTTAACACACCACCGTTCACACTGCCTGCCTCCATCCACTCTGGCCACCTTCTGATGCCTTTTGGTCGTGCAGCTAGAATTAACCTTTTTTAAAATGAAAATTTGATCATGGCACCAGTTTGTTTTAAAACCTTCTAATGGCTTTCTTCTCTAGGTGTCAAGACTACTGTCCTTAACATGACCTGTGAGGTCCCAGGCAGTCTGCTTCCCACCTACTTCCCAAGTCTCGACTCTTGAACCCAGTTGACCTTTATCCAGGGAAATCAAGCCTCTTTCTACCTGAGGTGCATTCCTTTCTCCCTAGGACTCCCTTACCATTCACATCACCTGGTTATCTCTTACCCTTTCAACTCTTGCTAACGATTATTTTATCAGAGTTCCCTTCCCCAACACCCCCAACTATGTTCAGTCACCTGAACTATCGTGCTTTTCCTTCAGAGCACTGTCCAACAGTTGAATTACATGAGTTGGGGTGTATGTTTAATGTCTCATATAAGTTCCATGAGATCAGGGTCCATGGCTCTATCCAATACAATATTTATAGTGCCTGGCACAGAGCATGACATGTCACTTGCAGTAGAAATCTATGTGGCGTGAGATGCTGAGTGAAGTCTTTCCTGTGTTCTAAGTGGTTGAGAAGAGCCCAGAGCTAAAAACAAGGTGTTTAAAATCCCTACTTTTCTGTGGTCAGAGAACTGCAGCTCTGTGGCCATCACTTTCCCACAGAGCTTTTACAAAAGGGATCATTTCAGCAGAGCCAGCTCTCAAATTACCCTCATCTCTTGGGTATGAGGGCTGGAAAAGGGAGAGGGCATCTTTGGGGGAACCTCCCTCAGATGAGGGAAGCACTCAACTTAGATACTATCTTTTGTCTGAAAGTTGGTGAGCCACTATCCCAGAAAGCTCCCCATGTCCAGACCTTGCGGAGTAAGACAAGGGGTGGGAGGAGGAAAGAGAGATGCTGCATTTGGTAGGACAAGGATGAGAGGTTGCTTGGACACCATGGTCTCAAGTCAATCCATAGAAAGTGTCTTGGGACTCAAGCTTTCAGTCTAGTCTCCATAGGTGAACACCCCTCCCACCCCCGTGAGAGGACCTGACAGTGCTTCTCAACAAAGTTAATAGGTGTGTCCCAGGAGTGAGCCAGGATATGATGATATCTCAAAAAATGGGCCCTCATCAAGGTGGAGTGGTTCAAATAAGGAACCCTGTTTTGAACTTTCATGAAGAAGTGAGCCAGCATTTCTCGTAGAGCTTTTTTGAAAGATTTCAGCAGAACCATTTCTGAAATTCACTAAGATAGTCATGAAAGGAAACAACCTAGAGAATACACTCAGGGAGAAGGGGAGGGGTGGGGGTAAGAGAGAGACCATCTCACTCCTCCACCCCAAAACCCTGGCGCCACAAGCCTGCCTCCATGGGAGAGAGGTGAAGAGCTTTGTATTGGATGTGAGACTGCAGTCTTCATCAACATGAAACAATTAGTTGGTAAGACAGCAATTGAGAAGTTCTTATTATTCAAGAAGAAAGGGGAAGTTAGAACACAAACATATAAGTTATTGGATATAAAATAATTTCATGTTTTATTCACTGGGTTGAAATTCAAAACAGTTAAAATTATTCATTAAAAGAGTAAAAGGACTATAAAATATCTCCAGGTAGATGGTTGCATGTCAATATTTACTTTCCCAGGAAGTCCCCTCGCCCACTGTTTCCAACCTGTGAAGGAGTGGAAACACTAACTCAGCCCTAACACTTGACGCCCACTACTGTCCCCTCTCCTCCAGAAAGTAGAAGGCAGTTGAGCAGACAGCAGAATCCAGTTAAGAAATTTCACCATAGCTTGTCTCCTGGCACATTTGGCTGGAAGAAACTTGGGTGAGGGTAGGTAGGGGTTTATCCAATGATACCTCTAGGTTATCATCCAGCACTGTGAGGCCCAGACACCCACATCTTTGACCTTTCTTCTTTGTGACAGATAGATTCACTAAAAATTTACCAATGTATAGCCAGCTGGCTTAAAAATAAAAACCCATGGATATATTTCCCTTTAATAATGTCAGTCCTATCAAGTTGTAAATGACCAACAGCAACTTACTTGCTAGTTGTTGGTCCCATCAGTATACTATGAAGGATGGGAATCCTAGGTATCATTTGTTCCAGCGTTTTTCAAACTGTGAGTTTGAAATCAAAAGCGTCTTGACCATCATTTTTAAAAAAATCAGGAGAAGAATACATGGCATGTGACAAGGATACTACTACTTCATGAACTTTGCAGTTGTCAAGTGTCTGAGTTCATGTACTGGGACAAAAATGTATTTTTCACTCTTGTATCAGTATAGCTCAAGTCACTGACCTAGATGTTAGATTCTAGATCATCTTATTATGTATTATAAAATTTGGAACTAAAGCCTAGAATGGTGAAGACACTTGTCCAAGGCCAGTAGGAACAGAGTAGAACTCAGACCTACATCTCAGTTTCCCATCTAATGTTTCCCCCTCTCTTCACCAACAGAGAGAGAATAGCAATAGTAATAGCTAACATTTAGTAAGTGATTACATTGTGCCAATGATTGCACTAAATATATCTTCTTATTTCATAGGGAAAGAGGTAAGTTGGCTTTGCGTTTTGTTTCAAGTAAATGTTCCTGGCTAAACAGTGAATTAGATCAGTGCTGCATTCTGTGGCTAGCTTAAATGCAGAAGTTGTGAGTAAACATTTAAAGTTTTTATAGCAGTTTGTCAGGATAATTTTATGTCTGTTGAATCTAGTAATAAAAACATTGGCTTGCATTTTATATCTTTAAAAAATTTCTAGCAATTAACTTTTATTGTGTTATAGAAAAATATCAGTTCATGACAGACTGGCAATCAGAACAAACAGGTCCTCTCCATGGGTAGTTTGTGAAACACTGACTTAGACCCAGTAAAGCCAACTGCCTTGCCCCTTTATGCCTCTTTATTCCCTTTGAAGTGCCAGGTGGTCACAGCTACCCTGGAAAAGGCAGATCACTGGAGGCAAGCCCCCTAACAGCAGAGTAGGGGTTACTACTCTAAGTAGGGGCTATCTACAGTGAGGTGGCGGGGGGGGGGGTTCCAATTCTATAAATAGCTGCTCTTGTCTTGGAGAGGACAAGTGGTAAAGGCACTAACACAGATAAATACCCCAAAGCTTTCATTTACTTCAGAACTTCCAGAAGAGGGACTGATGGGCACGTGAGTTCTGCTTCCCCGCTTTTGGGAAGGCAAGAAGATCTCTTTCCTTGTAAAGCTATCACCACAAGAAAAAGTTCAACAGAACAAATTAAATTCTCATTTCCAATCAGAGTGGTAAGAAGCAGAGGGACGATGCTACAGAGGTCTCTGGGAAAACAGGGCTGATTAAAGGGAGCCTGTGTATCTCCTTGACTCGTGGGCACTGTGGAGAGAAGCACACTTCATAAATCCTTTTGGACTGCTTCTTGGCTACATCCTCAGATTTGTACGAAGAACTGTTTTGAGTGAATCAGTGTGTCTTTGTTTGCATCTTCTGGAATTCCAAAGGCCGCAGCCAAGGAGCTAGCAAGGCTGAGCACTGGAGTGAGCATTTAATCAGTTGAACGCTTCCTTATGTTTTCCTGGTTTGTTCTCATAACAAGTGACCTTAGTCCAACTCCTAGCAACACATGATTGTGGAATGTTCTCTCCTGAGGAATACTGCCTTGTTTTTTCTTTCTCAACACACTGAAAATCTCTGAAAATTTGGATGAGTTTGGACAGTAATAATGTAAGCTAACTGTACCTGCTGTATGCCCAGTATTTTACATATGTTATTACTAAGTATCAAAACAGCCCTTGTCCAATGGGGGAAAAACTAAGGCTTAGAAAAGTTGGGTTATTTACCTCATGTAACTCAGTTCAAGCCCCAGTTTCTGTGTTTCTAAGTTTTCTACAGATACTTATCAATGTCCTTGCCCAAATGAGTCAATGCCAGAACCTCAAAGTTTTCATTTATTCCTTTCTTCCATCTAAAAACAAAATCGGGATTCACTTCCTTTTGATTTTGACTTTGAATAGGTATCACCTATTAAATAATTCAGGAGCGTGATGATACATTTAATTGTGGATCCTCTGAGCTCAGAAGTTCTTATGGTAATAAAAGCTAACAGTGAAGACTTTTTACTGAACCTGCCCATGCCATAACTTTTACCTGCATTATCATACTTAATCTTTTCATAGAAACTACCGCCCCCTACCTATCGCCTTTCTTGTTTTATTTTCTCATAGCACTTTTATCTAGTATGTTCACACCAACACTTCACTTTATGTAGTGTGCTTATTGTTACCTCTCCACTACTGGAATGTAAGTTCCACGAGGCCTGTGTGTCTTTTTTAGCTCAATGATATAAGCCACCAGCAAGTAGAACCAGGCTTGGTACATAACAGGTACTTAAATATTTGTTGAATGAAGGAATGAAACCTTATAGATAAATATCACTGTCATTCCCATTTATAGATAAGGAAACTGGGATTTGTGGTATTAAATAATGTGCTTGAATTGGAAGCAGTTTTTTGTTGTTTTTTTTTTATTTCAAAATCAGTTTTTAAATGTTAGTGGTAATAATAGCTTCCTTTCTCCACTGTACCATTGGAATGAAAAATGTAACACAAATGGTTTGTTTCACACTTCAGGCACCCTCCTTAGAGTGGATAAACAGTATATATTTGTTGAATACATATATTGGACCTCTCATCTACAGTAGTAGTAACTACAGCTAGTATTAAGGTAAAAAAGTTATGTTTCTCTTCTATCCTGTTGTGGTGCTCTCAGAAGTGAAGGAAAAGGTTCACATAAGTGACTCGCTACCACAAGACTGATATTGTTGGAATATTGATGGGCCTCTCACGAGATAGAATTTCAGAGTCGTGAAGGACCTGGGAGATGTCTAGACCAGCCCCTCCCTCACCCTTCCGCCAGCCCAGTGCCAGATTCTGGAGCTCAGGTCCTCCTTTCCCGCACAGCCTGTTCTGATGATGAACAGCTGCACTGTCATTGGATGGCTGCATTCTCAGAAAATTCTTTGTATTGAACTAAAATTTATCCCCAGGTAACTTCTACGCACTGGTCTGAGTTTTGCCCTCCAGGAAAGACAGAATAAATGGAATCATCCTTTCACGTATCAGCCCTTCAAATAATGGTTTATTTGTACTCATTCTTGAGTTTCTCTTGTCCTAGTCCCTCAAATGTTCCTCGCGTGGCATCTTTCCAGCCATTTTCCCACCCTGCTTGCTCCTTTAGGCATGCCTCCAGCTCGTTTATGTCCAGTACTCCAGGCGTGGTATTGGGATTGCATCCATTGTTTTTTTGCAATCACATCACCCTGTCAGCTCATCCATACCCCTGGAATCTTCTAGTATGAGCTGTTTTCAAACTCTAGTGGGAACAAAATACTGCACTGATGAAACCAAGGATTACTGATGACTATGAAAAATAATAGTGATGTCTGTAGACACTGTCCTCCATGTCTTTGTATACTCCTTCTGCCACATCCAAGGCTGTTATGATGAGAACAACCATTTATTGCTTTTGGATTGCATATAAGAGAAAAGAAAGCCAGATTACTCATATAAACTGAGCCCAGAGGCAACATCTTGTGGGCTACACTGTCACTTCTCTGAGAAGGTTTTCAACATAACTTTGATACCTTCCAGAGAGTATCTTGTTAGACTGTCACCCATGGTGATAGTTTCCCCTTTCTTGCTAAAAATATCCAAACTTAGTCACTAAATTACCTAAGTGGAAAAGGAGGAAAAAACCTTCACCAAATTTGATGATCATTCATTCATTGTTAAAGGTTTCCTACATCTATAGTTTTGGAGCTAAGATCAACCATGGGAACAAAGGAAGAAGGTAGTGGAAGTTAGGGCTCAGCTCACATGTGGTCCATCGTTCTCCCTTCCTCTCCACTTGTATGACCCCCTCCATGAATTCGTGGTGGGTGCAGCACTTGATCATTTAACGATGCTCACTTGAGGCTATGACTTGGCAGCCTTCAGACTGAGTTAACCTACTTGCCAAACATAGCTACAGAAATTATTTATTTAGGGACTACTAGTAGGAATCTTGCCAAATCACATCACTAGTCTTTGCATTTGCATAGAACATAAGTGTTTACAAAAAGTTTTTTAATTCTACATGTTCCATTTGTTCCTCCATAAACCTGGTGTGGTAGGCTGGGCAAGGGCTCACTGCCCTGGGAAATCAGAAACCCAGAGAGAGAAAACTTGCTCACAGCCTCACTGTCTCTCTAAGGGGAAGAATCTGGACATGGGTCATTCAGGCTGTGAATCCTGTACTTATACTCTGTTGTCCCTTTTCCCTTCACTCCACTTTTGCACTGTACGCCAAACTTCTTACACATCTCTGCCCTTGCCATTGGCCTATTGGCTATGAAAGAAATGAGCTAGACCAAGCAGGAACTGCTCTTTTTTTTTTTTTTTTTTTTTTTTTTCAGGCTTCACTTCTCAAGCTGTCTGGTTGCTCTGACTTTCCATAAAACAGATGCAATGGTTTGCAGGTTGTCATTAATCTTTGCCATCACTTGAGGGTCCAGTTGACTCTCTGCAGCACCAAACTGCCATAAACGTTTTTCCCATCAAGTGCCTGTGCGTTAATCCTAATGTCACACTAACCGTTTGAAAAACTTCACAACTTCACTTGATTACTCTGAGGTGGGCAATAAGCTTAGAAAGTACCCTGGACGCCAAGGCTTTCCCATAGGCTGGCCCAGTGAAGAACGACTGATCTAAAGCTTACTCTGCCCTTGGCCATTGGGCAGAAGCAGCAGTCTCCACATCCTCTAGCTCAGTCAAAGGCGGTATTGACCACCACTTCAAACCCTGTCCCTGTCTCTAACCCTGGTAACCATTAATCTAGCCTAAAATGTTATCATTTCAATAATGTTATATGACTGTAATTATACAGTATATAACCATTTGGAATTAGCTTTTTTCTGCTCAGCATAATTCCCTGAAGATTCATCTAAGTCATCCTATCGGTTTTGTTTTTGTTTATTATCTAAAGTCCATATGTTAAAATTTTTAAATTCATTATTTAGTTTAAATTAATTTTTAAAAATCTTACTCAGATTTTTGTTTTGTTTTTAATTAACTAAAATCTATAGTAAGTGTTATAGAGGTTACCTGTGTCATTTCCTAGTCAGAACTTGTGGATTGCTTAATCTTTCTGAGACTACATGTCCTCATTTTAGAATTAGCATAATTAGGCCTTATATTAGTTTCAAGGAGGACAAGCATCCCTATTCGTTAATAGAGGCTTATTGTAAAGAGGTAAGACAATGCCTTCTTTAGCTGCAAAGTAACTTCAAGTACTTCAAGGATTGGGATAAACAACAGCCTTATGCATTGTTTTTAGGGGGAAGACATTAGATTCAGTGAGACACCTTTTCTGTGACCCTGTCATTCATATTTTCCAGGAGAATGGATCTAATTTGGTTAGTTGGCAATTTCCAATATAGACAATTTCCAATATATTTTGGTGTAATAGGCCCACACCAAACTCCTTAAAGGTGGTGTTCTCTCTCGTGGCCATCTTGTTGCACTAGGGGATTTGATAAACTTCTCTGTCTGGCTACCAGCCAGAACCACCCAGAAAGAAAGGTTGCCTTGGGAGGTGATGTCCATGTTGCTGGAGGTATTCAGGGTGAGGCTGATGACCATGTAGCAGATATGATACTGAAAGCAGAGAATACAACTGATCCCTGGTTTAATGCTTTGTAGATGAAGGGCAGAATTTAGTTTATGTAGTCAAAAATGAAAAGTCCTCATTCAGTCAGCATTCTCAGGAGGGGACTCTGTATTTGAAAGGTCATTAGGGCTTAATGGACTCTCATTGAGGACAGCTGTTTTACAAGGTTGTTACGAGAAACAAAACTCAGTGGCCAAGAACACTTTTGGCTAACTATAATGCCCTATATGAACACAAGTGATTTCACAAAGTCACCTGATTTGAGAAGGATTCAGTCTCATCTAAGCTTTTTGTTTATGTGTTGTGTGTGTGTGAGTGTGTGTGTGTGATTTTTTTTAAAAATAAAAGAGCCTATTTTGTCAAAACAGGAAAGGTTAAACAGGAAAATAGAGAAAAAATATATAAATACACACAAATATTTGCTTGTGTTTCTGAAAGGAGACAGTAGAGTTCAGTACAGAGCTAGAAACAAGGGCCCTGGTTCTTATGAAATGTCTATGGGAAGGAACGTACAGACTCAGATGATATAGCTCCTGGTTTCTTGTGATAAGAGTTATGAAATGGCCATCAGGTGGGAACAAAGGTCAGTGACCAGGCACATCCAGAGTTCTGGGCTGTGATACAGTATCTAAAACAAACAAATCATTGAAAACTTACAAGTTCTTGCTCCTTCCTGCAGAGAAGAACTAAACTACATCTTTGTGTATTTAATTTAACAGTTTCTTCCCTTTTTAACTTTTAAAGTAAGACCTTTTAGGTCAAGTTCAGACTAAGGAAATGAGAGGATCACCCACTTAGGATGAGCCCACCCACCTTGAACACTGTAAATAGCTTGTTCTACTTGGCAGGAACCCTCCTCACCTTGGTAATGAATAATTCCTGCTGGCTGCCACTGACCCCTCACTGAAGTGAGGCCTTCAGGCACACAGAGGAAGGTCTGTGCATTCTTGTGCTTCTCAGTCATTGAACAGCCCAGCCCTGCCTGGCATCACTGGGCATTGACACTTCAGGGACACCTGAGACCAGATCACAGATCCTCATTTCCATAATGAATTCTACTGTCTTGATTTAGTGGATCTGTGATAGGAATAGGCACAGTAGGATATATCTTTGTACATCCCTCCCTACACAAACCTCAGGCCCCTTCACCTCCTGTGTGCCCTTTTATCTCATATTCCATATTTTCTTGTCTTTCATGATTGTTCTGTCAGCTCCACCAAAATGTGAGCTCCTTTAGCACAGGGACCATCTTTTTTCCCTGGTATCCCCTGCCCCTAACAAAATGCCTAGCACATTATAGATGCTCTATAAATGTTTATTAACTGTATATAGAAGAACCAGAATGCATCCATAAGGAGGTAAGAAAGATAGAGAAGTCCCTGGAATCTAGGTCACATGAGAAACTCTGAAAGGGGGGAGTGGGGAGGCTGACCTGGACAGAATAAAGGTCCCCCCAAAGATGTCCATATCTTAATCTCTGGAACATGTGAATATATTATGTTACATGGCCTCTGTGGAGCAGTTCTGGAGGTTTCAGAGCCACATAGTATCTCCCTAGAATCTAACAGGCCACAGTGACTTCCATCTCTTTAAAGAAAGAAATGCCCATAAGAGGGTGATGCAAATAAAAATGGTGGCCAATAGATTATTTGGCTGTGGGAGGTCTTGGCATCCTGTCACTGGGATGATCTCTTCCTGGTCATGTTGGAGGAATAGTTTGTGGTTGGGGGTGAGATCTGTAGGCCTGTGGTTTCTGTCTGGTTTTGGGAGAACCTTGTTTCAATATGGAATAAGACTGGCAATAACCTAGCAACCACAAAACCCAAATCTGGATATGTGTGTGTTTGTCTGAAATAGATGGGAGGTCTCCAGTCAGTCCTTCCATCTGCTCACTGAAGGGACATCCTGAGCTACCTGCTCCCCTTTTGTACTCATCCTGGAGGAAGGATTCTGCGAGATACCCTCCAGCATTGCTGATTTTTTAAAGCAGAAAATGGAAAATGTGACTTTATAATAGATAAACTTTGATTTTAATGGGCATCTGTGGAGAAGCGTTCAGTCCTTCGTCTGCTCTGTGCTGTCCAGATGCCTCTTGGGCATTCTGTTGTGCTCTTCTCATGCTGTGCAAAAAGCATCGTGACCATGTGTACAAGCCAGAGCTGTTGCCTGAGAGTTATCACTATTATGAATGTCTGTGCATCCAGGAAAAGCTTTTTATTGGAGAGTCTTGGAATAGCTACAAATGCTCTCTTTCGGCTCTGCCATTAAATTATTGGGACATTTTGTTTTTTTCTCTCCCCAATTTACCCGAGCCTACCACTTTCTGAAAATGTGTTAGTGATTTTGCCTTGTCTCCTGTTTATGCTCTCATCTTCCCTCCTGTGGCAAACACTTTCCTTCTTAGGCACTGCTGTACCAAGAATTTTAATCCTGTGAGCCACATTGATTTTATTGAGGTGACTTAAAAAGTATACCTTGGTAAATTAAACTGGAGCAGAATCCAGTTTGATCAGGAGCTAGATTATAAAAAATGTTCCAAGTGCAGGATTTGGAGCTAAGGGCAATGATTGGAATCATTTTCCCAAATGAGCAGTCTGTGTGTAAGGCCTGTTTTGGTGTGTTCTTGCATGCACCTCACTGAGGAAGGGAAATGGAAGGCTGGTTGTTGCCAGATACCAACATTTAATACGGTAAATTTTAGGATCCTGAAACTAGGCCATCTGAAGAAAAGGTGACCTCAATGGATGGCTTCATTTGCATGGATGTATCTGCCTGCAGTGGTTAGAAAAACCTTCTTTCACTCCTCATCACCTGATATGTATGTCAGCAAATGTGTGCTGATCCAGGATACCCAGAGAGTAACTTCATGAATGCTGATGCAGGCATGCTTTAAAAATGACCAGTCACTCATCAGATCACCTAGGATTCAAGTAGGTAATGATTAACAGTCCTGAGACAGACTATAAATAGCACTGTTTTATTTGGCTCTTGTGAGCAAAGACTGTAGTACCTTAAATTAAGACTTCTCTTTAAAACATCCTTAAAGGCTAGGAGGATCCTTAGTAACCTGGTCTCAGAGAAATCATATGAGAGTAATAGACATTTCCTTATTGTGTTTGTATTACTCTCTACTTTGCAATTTCTGAACATCCTCTAATTACCACCATTTAGGGATGCTTTCTTCTAAAAAGAATAGAGAAGTACAGAGAACAAAAAGAGGCACTTAATTATAGGTAAAGGTAGATCAGGTAAGAAGGTCTTCTTATCTAAGAATGAATTTCCAAGCATTTGCCAGTGGAGAAGAAGCAGAGGCTATGACAAAAGTGATTGTACTGTCAGAGCCATCATCTGCTGTGATACATGGAGATATCAAGGGTGGGAAAGAAGGGGTCGACTTGACCCCAACAGAGAGAACTAGAACTAAGGGGAAGAAACTACAGATATGACATAAAAGAAAACTTTGTAATAAGCCAAGATAGAAGAAACTTTGGCACTTCTGTCCCC
Source organism: Eidolon dupreanum (assembly GCA_028627145.1). Taxonomy (NCBI): domain Eukaryota; kingdom Metazoa; phylum Chordata; class Mammalia; order Chiroptera; family Pteropodidae; genus Eidolon; species Eidolon dupreanum. Next base: position 39,946,639 of record CM053502.1, on the reverse strand, counting down.
AGAGGTGTTTAAGTACAGGGCAGGCAGCCACTTTGCAGTTACTTGGCACTGGAGGTCAGAGCCCCTCATCACTAAGAGTGTTCAGAATCTGAAGAAATGAAAAATTAACTGGTACTGAGACTTGGTAATTCTGTCAAATATTTTTGAAAGGGAATTTTAAGAGCCCTCAAATTTTTCTCAAAAATATAATGTAATTTTTTAACATTATAGAACACAAACACACCCCTCTTTCCTGCCATCACAGCTTTTGATATATTTTTCCTATTGTAATTATTCCACTTATATACAGTTTTTCTCTTTGTGCATTTTCACGATTGCATACTATTCCATTAAATGGACATTGTGTAATTTATTATTCCCTAGTTATCGGGTTATATAGTTCTTTTCAATGTTTGATTATTATAAAGAGAAATGTTCTAGATATTTTTGCATACACAGGTTTCTTTGCTCTTGAAATGTGTTATTAGATGAATTAGAGTTTTTTTGGTTACAAATTACACAACTCATTGGAGCAGACTGAATAAAAGAGGTTTTGTTGATAAGAACAATCACAAAGATACAAAGTGCAAGATACACATAAGAATTGGAAAGTTGTCCAACACATCCCCTCTCCCCTTCCTGGTCTCTTATTTTCTTTAGACTGCCTTTCTCTGTCTACTCCTGGTTCCTTGAACTTTGGCTCATTCCAGGCTTTGACTTGCCTTGGAGCCAGAGACCAGGAGTCTATAGCAAAATAGCCCAGAGCCAACCACTATCTGATCAGAATGTCTGTATCTCTTGTATCAAGATTCCTGAGCAAAAGTCAGATTCGCCAAGCTCCCCTGATTTTGTGACCTGTGCTCTCTGACTGGAGGGGAGAGGGGGTTAGCAGTGGGGCAGGGCTCTGGAGTCTGTCTAGATTCCAATTAAACTCTGCTACCTACTAGCCATTTAGACTTGTCTTAGTTGCTTGGCTTTTCTGTGTCTCTGTTTGCTCATCTGTAAAATGAGGATAACACTGACACCTACTTCATAGGTTATTGGAAAGATGAAATAAAGTATTCCTCGCCAAGAAATATAAGAAGGGCACATAAGACTCTATGTAGCTTATATGCATTAGCTCTTAGTTGTTGTTTAAAAAAAAAAAAAAAAAAGACTAAGGTTCAAGAAATCTGACTTACCCAACATCTTCCATCTTATTTGGAGAGTCAGGACTAAAAGTCAAGTCTTCTCATTCTAGTGACATCTCAGATATATGATTACTCAGCCAAGCTTTATACTCAGTTGTTTACATTTCCTATTATATTCACTATTCAGATTATGAGAAGGAAGAGAAGAATTCTCAAATTGGAACCTGCGGATGGACTCTATCTGAGAAGTACAGGCCTACAGGAAATCTAACAGCTGGTTTAGTTTGCCAGTTTCCATCCTAACATATAAATAAAAGCAATAATAATTTAACATTATTGTAAAATGTGATGATTCTGTAAAAACCAGGGAGTGGAGGGATTAGTTAATGGACCTCAGCTTTTTCCTTGAAAAAGTTCTGAAATATTTGCTGGAAATAAATGGCATTACTAAGTGGATTTTTAAAATGAGATAAAGAAAAGGGTACCATTAGAATCAAAATGGGTGAGTTTCTGCTGGTGTTTTATGGTTTGTACAGAGAAACATATTTTGTCTGATTGGCTTAATTTTTTTTTTAGTCAAAACACCTTTGCCAAATGTCAGAGTCTTCATTTTATACAAAAACCACAAGAAGAAAGCTTCTGTAGACTCAAGCTACCCCACAGCACCTTTCTAACAATTAGATTAATGTTTGCTATTAGGCAATTTTTCCATTAAATTAATGGCTACTTTTTGGATTGGACACTCACCTTCCATTTGGCGCTCCAATTCATTTCCTTGTCATTTGTTCTAAAAGAAAATCACTCAGGACAGCTGGACACCATAGTGTGATGAGTTTTCATTATGGCTATTCCGATCATTCCTTTGTATAAAATTTTGGGATTCTCCCCTTCATATCAAATCACAGATCTTCTCTTTGGTTTTCAACCTAATCTCACCCCATCTATGCCACCCTGATCTCACACTGTCCATGCCACTCTGTTTTTCTCAACTCCACGATACCAGTTATGTTGATTTCCTTGTAACTCTCAAATATATTATATTCAGCCAATCTCTATGTCTTTACCCATGCCTTTTTCTTTATCCATGTGGAATACCTTTCTCCTTTATCCATCCAGAACATTTTCACCCACCACTACAAACAAAAATCCAACTTATTCTCTAAGGCTTTCCTGACAATATCAAATACAGATCTCATCCTTCTGTGAGTTTGTATAGCTTACAAATTACTATCATTTATTGAGCACCTAGTAAGTGCCAGTCCCGTTATCTCTATTCTTCATTACAACCACAGGGTAATTACTGTCACCCTAATTTCATTAAAGGGGAAAGTAAAGTTCAGAATGGTTAGATAACTTGCGCAAAGTCACGCACCTTAAATTGCTAAGCCAAGGACTGAACTGCAGTGGTGGCTGATTCTAAAGCTTGTGTGGACTGTCTCTTAACTATGTACTACCTAGAAGTATTCTCTAAGTGTTTTGCTGCTCTAGTCTTCTTAATCACTTAAAATCAGAGCCTACATAATTTAAGAATTGCATTCAGCTCTAGTCACAGAGATCTAGAGTGACAATAGCTTCAATAAGATAGAAGCTGATTTTCCTCTTACTTGAAAGGGTCCAGAGAAAGGCAGGCCAGGGCTGATAATGTTGATTGTGGCATCACAGTCCCAGCCTCTTTCATCTCTTCCCTCTTTTAGCCATTCCCAGAGTGTAGGCTTCATCCTTGTGTTTAAAAGATGGCTTCTGGAAGCCATCACATTTGAGTTCTAGGCAAGTTGAAGGAAAGGATGAAACCACAAGGGTAGGCCTCCCAGTAGACTTTTAAACAACTTCTCTTGAAGCTCATCTTACAACTTCTGTTTATATCTCATTGGCCACCACATCTGCAAGGGAAGCTGGGAAATAATTGAGTAAATTGATTCACCCAGCAATAAAGGTATTCTGTTTCTGAGAAAGAAATGAATGTTGAACAGGCAAGTAGCAGTCTGGGCCACACAGACTTGGGTGCCGGTCTTCTCTCATATTTTTATAGCACTGAGAAGGTGCTCAATAAACAATGGTAGACAGTCTAATGTAGAGAAATGGAGACTGGAAAAAGGTAATTTAGAAAACTGGTAAATGAAGGAACTGAAGAAATGGTATCCACATGTCATTTCCAATTTATAAATATTCTGTAAGAAAATTAATACCCACTGTTTTTTCCCTAAGCAATCCTGCCGCCACTCAGACATCAGGTATGGAAGGCTTTTAAAGCTAACATCAAAATGAAGAAAAAGAGGTCAAGTCATTTGAAATTATTTTGAGTAGCTTCATTGTGTTTCTTGCAGCCTTTATTCTTTGCATACATTTTATTTCCATTTATGAAATTGGAATAATAAAATGTTCTGTTTTGCAAAAGGTCTCATTGTGAACAACCACTTCTGACAAAATGACCAGTATTCAGGCAATATCTGAGGAGCACTTAGAGAAAAAAAGTAGATTACATTTCTAATAGAAATTAGTGCTATGCATTTCTGGAACTCTCCTGAGTTTTTTATTTTGATTTGTAAAATACACCCCTGAAAGAAAAACCTTAAGGTAATTACCTTAACCATTTCTGCATTCCCCAGGAAAACAGCATCGAAAGAGGGTCTTTGAGATTAAAACCACATTTGGAATTTTTAATTTTAATAGAATTTAAAATTTAGAAGGAATTTGTAAGAATAGTACAAGGAATTTCTGTATTCCCTTTATACAGCATCTCTCTCTCTCTCTCTCTTTCACTCTCTCTCTCTCTCTCTCCCCTCCCTTCCTCTCTCTCTCTTCTCCTTCCCTCCCTCTTTCCACCTCTCTCTCCTCTTTCTTTCCTTTTCTGTGGTATAGGTATATGATTTTTTTCTGAAACTTTTTAGAGTAAATTGGAGACATCGTATGTTAGAAGACTTCTAAATACTTCAGAATATTCGCTGAGGAAAGGATATTCTCTTATATAAGCACAGCAAAATGATCAAAAGAAGAAACTTAACATTGATACAATACTATTATATAATGCATGGTTCATGCACAATTGCCCCAATAATGTCCTTTATGTCTGTTTTCCCAGGCAAGAATCCAGTCTCAGATCATGCACTGTATTTAATTTTCATGTTTCTTTAACCTTTAACCTGGAACAGTTCCTCAGACTTTCTTTGACTTTTTGTAACATGACCTTTTTTTTTTTTTTTTTTTTTTTTTTTTTTTAAGAATACAGGGCATTGATTTGGTAGAACGTCCTTTAGCTTGAGTTTGTCTGATTTGCCTCATGATTACATTCGGGTTATACATTTTAGGCAGGAATTCTACAGAAGTGGTGTTGTTTCTTCATGCATCATTTGAGGAACTGATATTAGTTTGTCTTACTACCAGAGATGTTGACTTGCACTTGGAATCTGCCGGATCTCTCTGCTGAGAAGATACTATTTTTCTTTTGCAATTAATAAATAATTTGTAGGATGTATTTTGGGAACTATGTAAATATTCTCTTCCTTGTATAATATTTATTTACTAGTTTTAGCATTCACCAATGATTTTCAAATTCCATCATTCCTTCTGTTTTTATTAATTGGCATTCTACTGTAAGAATAGATTTCTTTTCTAAGATAAAGTTTCTGATGTTGTATGGCTACATGCTTCTGAGACTGTCTTAGTTTTCTAGGGCTGCTATAACAAGATACCATACATTTGGTGGCTTAAACAACAGAGATTTAGTTCCCACAGTTTTGGAGGCTGGGAAGGCCAAGATTAAAGTACAGGCCGATTCATTTACTAGGAGAGCTCTCTTCCTGGCTTGCAGATGGCCATCTTCTTGTCATGTCTTCACAAAGCAGAGAGAGATAGAGAGACAGAGAGACAGAGAGACAGAGAGAGACAGAGAGAAAGAGGATGATGTTTCTTTCTCATTTGATAAGGGCACTAACTCCATCACAGGGTCCTCATGACCTCATCTAAAACTGATTACCTCGCAAAGGTCCTGCCTCCTAATACCATCATACTGGGGGTTAGGGCTTCAACATATGATTTTGGGGGGACACAAACACTTAGACCATACAGACTTTGTAAAGGAAAAAAATACTTCCCATCATAAGAATATGGTATCCCCCTCGGACTGGGATAGTGAGCCTTGAACTTCAAGTCCATGCATAGTAAAACAATTCCTTACTCTGTCTTCTATAATATGACACTCTAATTTTATTCTTATTTTTACTATCAAATGGCGAGGGAATTTGGCCACTCTCCTCTTATTTAACATTAAAGTCTGTCTTTTGTTGTTGCTACTCTCAGACAAATCTGGATTTAAATCCTACACTTTCGGTTACATATGTGATGGTAGATACCTTCTTTGGACTTCAGTCTCCTTGCGCATAACATAGGGATGATAATGCCTATTTCAAAAGTGTTGCTCAGAGGAGTAAATGAGATAATACATGTGAAAGCATGTAACATGGTGTCTGATACAAGAAAGCAGTTAGCAAATATGCTTTGTCTTTAAATTCCAATTTTTAGTGATACAGTTTTACAATTTTTTTGACTTGCAAAAGGTTAGATACTTGACCTTCATCAAGAGGTTAGGGGTTCTTACATATGAAGTCTGCATCAGAAAGAGAAAGGTTTAGTGGTATCTACCAATTAGTAGATGATTTGCATGGTTATATCAATTGTATTCCTTTATTCTTTCCTTTCATTTGATACATATGTAATGGTATTTGCTAGTAAGTATACCAGTGGTGTTTGCTAGCCAGTATACGATATGCCAGCTACTATTTTAGGCACTAGGGATAGAGTACCAGACAAAATTTCCTGACCTGACATTAATTATATTCTAATCAAAGAAAACAGTTGATGAATATAGAAACAAATTTAAAATCACACATAAGTACTGTGGACAAAAATAAAGCCAAGAGGGCAATAAGGATTGTGAAGGGGTTGATATTTAATTAGATAGTCAGAGAATAACTTTCTGATAAGGTGACATGTGATCAGAGACCTGAAGGAGATGAGGCTGCTAGTCATCTCCTGAGGGAAAAGCATTCCAGGCAGATGACATATTTCAAAATGAAGAACTCTAAGGTATAGAATGACTTGCTGAGAGTTTACCCGAGGAAGTCAGAACAAAATCCAAAGCAGTTGTATGGAGCACCACACTCTACATTCCTTCTGTGAGTATAATTATAAGCAAGAGCAGAATGGTTAGATGGATATCGGGAGTTGTAGCAGCGTAGGGAGTGCCACTCAGACCTCTTCAAGAAAGAACCTGCTTCAGGGAGTGCGGAGAGCTAATAGCCTCCAGCTGTAGCACCTTCTGGATTCACCCCAGCATCCAAAGTGTAGTACTTTCTCCTAGACAGTCCTCAGCCAATGACTGAGCTTGGCAGAGATACTAGGACATGACCTCTGTTATGAAAGGTGGGACTCCTTTAAGGGCAATCTTTGTGCCAGAGCTCCTTGTTAGGCTGCCTGTGACATTTCCAGAGCTACACCAACCACAATCCAAGGCTCCACTTAGTTAATCACCCTCCTTTCCCCTTTTCCTTCACAAACGTAAGACCTGCATCATGGATTAAAGGTTTTCACTCCTACACCCTCTTCCTTTTACCTTCCACAAATATTACCCCTCAATAAGTTCCTTGTACTTCTAACCCCATTCCAGTGTCTGCTTCTTAGAGACCTCAGACTGATAGGGGGCAGAGCAAAAATGCCTCTACTACTTACATAAGTCAGATACCGTCATAGAGAAGGAAAGAGGGCAATCCATAGTTGTGTCAAGGATAATCAAAGTTTCCAGATAATCACCATCAGCCCTACCTTAAGCCATCTCAAATAGTGTACAATCTGGGTGAAACCTACTTATTAAAAATGCAGCTTCAAAAACAGTTCTTCTAGATACTCATTGTAGCCAGATTGCTACCCCTGAGCATTTCTTATCTAGAAATTCTGGGGTTACCAATGAAGCAGTTCCAAACCCTTAACCAAGTTCTGAAGACTAAGGGTCCCACAGCTTAGTTACCAAACTAGAATCTGAAGGGATAGCATACACTGAGAGAGGTGGGGAGTTGGCACTCATTCTCACTCCTGGAAGTCAAACCATGGGAATCAATGACATTTCTAGGCCTCTTACTGAGGTGATCATCTCTGTCTTCCACCCAAGACTGTGTTCAAAGGCCACTGCCTGTGTCTGACTCACCATGCTCCAGTGACATTCCAACCAGAAACTATTCTTAGAGTTGAGAGAACCATGCTCTAAACATATAGCTGAGGTTACAGTTTGGGGCTCAATAAGGCAATGGATCTAAAAATGTTCTGGGGAAATCTCTAAAAGCCCATTAGGAAAGCAAACACTGGCTGGGAAGGAAGTGACCTCTAGGGTAGGGTCACTTGGAGAAAAGTAGAAAAGGTTCTGACCCAAGATTTCAGAGTAAATAGCCTTTAGGTGCCATACACTTTCATCTATTTATATTTCTGTAGCCACCCAGTGATGACTGAATTATACTTTAAGGTAATCCCTTTTTTTATGACTTAGTAAAATGTGGTTTGGAAGGTTAAGTGATTTTTTTCAAGGTCATAGTGATAGCTAATAGCAAAGGTAGGATTCGAACCAGGTCTTCTGACTAAATTTAGTGATTTTTTTTTCATGATTTTCCTACTGGCTAACTGTTCTCTTGACTTTATCAATATGCCTATATCAATAATAATAATATTTTACCCTGTGGCTAAACTTCCTGGTTTAGTTGCTTAGATAAAATCATAACTTTTAGTCATACCATGGTTGAGAAGCACTGTAGTAGACATTTGCTAGATTTTGAAATCTCAACATCTATTTTCCTCTTCTTTTGGTAAACATATTCTAATTTCTCTCTATAGAACCACTCTCCCTCCTCAACTTGTGGTTCGTGAGTTGTGGGTGGGCTTTAACTGTGGCTTCAGGAATGAGGCCTGAATGATTATTACTAAGTCAATCAGTGCACCCATTTCCCAGCTGCTGCAACTAGGATTGGTATGTAATCTGTCAGAACCAATTAATTAGTCTTTGGCCAAATCCGTTGGGGAAAAAAGCAAGTGCTCTTTCCTAGTTCACTAGAAGCTGGGAGAATGTAGACTGGAACTGCTTTAGCTATTTTGCTGCTATGATTGGAGAGTCTATCCAAGAATGGTGCTTACACAGGAAAAAAACAGAGCCAGGAGATGACTAGGGAGAAATCAGATCTTGGTGTCATTTTGTGTGTGTGTGTGTGTGTGTGTGTGTGTGTGTGTGTTGTTTTTTTTTTTTTGCACTGCATCAGGCCATTCTTGAAGCCAAAACCATGCTCCAAGAACTTTCAGTTCTGTGATACAATAAATTCTATTTATACTTAAGCTAGTAGAAGTTATATTTTCTGTTACTTTTAGTCGAAAGAGATTTACCTGATACAACAAACTTCAAAATTTGTGAGGCCTTAAAAATCAATCAGAACTCAACAATAGAAAGACATAATCCAATTAAAAATGGGGAAAGGATTTGAATAGGTGCTAAAGACTGAATATTTGTGTCCCCCTAAAATTTATATGTAAAGCCTATCCCCCCAATGTGATAGTATTAGGAGGTGAGGGCTTTGAGAGGTGATTAGGCATTGAGAGCAAAACCCTAATGAATGGGATTAGTACCTCGATATATAAATAAGACTCCAGAGAGCTCCCTTGTCCCTTCTGCCATGTGAGGGCACAGCAAGAAGACTGCCATTTATGAACAGGAAGCACACTCTCACCAGACACCAAATCTGGCAGCATTTTGACCTTCAACTTCTCAATTTCCAGAACTATGAGAAATAAATTCTCTTGTTTATAAACCATGCAGTCTGTGGTATTCTGTTATGACAGCCTGAATGGACAAAGATAATAGATGTTTCTCCAAAGAAGGTGTACAAATGGCTGATAAGCTCTTAAAAAAAATGCTCAATGTCATTAGTCATTAGGGAAATGCAAACCAAAACTGCAATGAGATACAACTTTACACCCCTTAGGATGGCTTTCATAAAAAATACGGATAATAACAAATGTTGGCAAGGATATGGGGAAATTGGAACCTGAGTACATTGCCGGTGGGAATGTAAAATGATGCAGCTGTTTTGGAAAACAATCTGGCAGTTTCTCAAATGATTAAACTTAGAGTTACCATATGACTGGAAATTCTGTTTCTAGGTATATACCCAAGAGAAATGAAAATCTATGTCCACAATAAGTCTTGTGTAAGAATGCTCATAGCAATTGTATTCATAATAGCTAAAAATGGAAAACAACTCAAATGTCCATCAACAGGAAGTGAATAAGAAAATTGTGATATATATCCATACAAAGGAATGCTACTCAGCAATAAAAGGAAAATATGCTGATATATATTCTGCATATATACTGATATATGCAAAAACATAAGTGGATCTAGAAACATGTTGAATGAAAGACCCAAAATAATATATATGGTATGACTCCATTTATATGAAGTCCAAGAACAGGTAAAACTAATCTAAAGAAATAAAAAAGTTGTTGCCTCAGTGAGAAGGAAGGGTGTTTGATTAAAAAGAGACAAAAGGGTGAGGGAACTTTCTGGAAACTTATGTGCTACTTATATGGGTATGTACAATTGTCAAAACTCATTGAACTGAAACTTAACTGATGCGCTTCACTTAAAAACAATAAATATTATTTTTTAAATGTTGACTGCTTTTTCACTTCTGGTGAGGAAAAAAAGCATCCACTAAACTTACATGATCTGATATGTGTGAAGAGCCCTCCTATCCAAAAACGTCTTTTTCCACCAACTAAGAATGGATTTCACACTCCCCCCCGCAATTAGTTTCTCTTTTGATATAAAGCATTGAGAACCTTAAATAAAATGCTGTATTAAATTTCCCTAAAGACTGTTTTAGCACTGGAATAATTTATGAGATTGGTTCTCCTTCTTAGCAAGGCATCTCAACCCACTATTGACTAAGGTGACCAAGTTAATCAAGGCCCTGTCCCTGGGCTTATAATTAAGTACGTTTATAAACCATAAATTTCCAAACTTCACTCCTTTCTTACAAAGTTTTGTGACAAAGTGTTTTCCCCTCTAACTTAGCTCAAAAAAGCATGTGACTTCTATCTTAAATTCTAGAAACTAGTCTATGGCCATGCTACTCTTAACAAGCCTGATCCTGTCTGATCTCGGAAGCTAAGCAAGGTCAGGCCTGGTTAGTACTTGGATGGAAGACCACCTAGGAAGACCGGGTGCTGTAGGTGTTAAAAAAAAAATAAGGGATTGTAAACTGACAAGGTCCCTGCAATTTGTGAAGTCAACCAAGGGTTGCCTCGCCTAAAAAAAAAAAATCTAGAAACTAAAAAGATAACAATACCAATAAAACCACGATTACCATCTTAAAATCACTGAAATAAAGAGCTGCCAATCCTTACAAACTAAGTTTTCACTTTGGGTAACTCATTCTCATTTCTTCAATTCTTTTTTTTACCTCACCCCCCAGCCAGCTTTACGCCTCATCACTTACCACTTATTGACCAGTTTAATGCCCCCAGAAAAGCTATGGGAATCCTAAAATGCAGTCACAAACTTCTCTAGCATGATTCGTGGAACCCCTATGGGTTTATTAGAATATCCATTTTGATGATGTTTTATGGTTTAGAAAGAGCCCTATTGCTTCCCTAGTATAAACTTCTCTGTGATTAAAAAAAAAAAAAAGAAGCAATGTGAGCTCCTTTGGGGGATGGAGAGGAAACATTATAAAGGAAAAATAGTATTATTTTCTACTAATACCGAGGAACTTCATTAGCAAACATTAAAATGCACTCGAGTAGTCATTACACTGAATTGTTTTGGAAAAGGCCCTGGTTTGGAAAAACACAGGGCAAAAACATTTTCCATTTTGCAGCTTGGCACAATGAGACAGCAGGATGACAAATGTCTTATTATTCACTATGGTGCCTTAATATTTAGAGGACATCTGCTACTATGTTTCTCCCTCTCTTGAGGCACCTTTATCACAGTCTAACATTATGTTACTGCTCTTTCCCATGTCTACCTGTTACAGTGATAAGACACAGATATACTCCTCCAGTATGTGGGAAACAAATTAGTCTTAAAGTCAGAAGGCTGAGCTTTTAGTCTCAGCTCCTGTACTAACTATGCAGTCTTAGGCAAATATCTCAAATTCTCTTGGCTTTAGTGTCCTTGTATGAAAAATACAAAGTATAATAGACATAGTTCCAATGAAATGGAAGCTGACTTCCCTCTAGTCATTAGGGGTTTCTCAGGCCATAGAACCAACATACAGACAAGGGGTGATATATCCTTATTAGCAGTAACGGGCTTGCTTCTACATGGAGGGGAAAGAGTAAAGAGAGCTATGTTTAGAACTCAGGAATTCAATAGACAACTTCTTAGCACTCCTTGGCCCAGTGGCCAAGCCTGGTCCTAGGATTTGCCTAATAAAGACTAGACTATCAATGCCTCACGTCCCACATGCATGAAGTTTAGGTTTCTCCAAATCTGATTTAGAAAAGCAGGCAAAAGCATCTTTATTCCTACAGCCTGGCACAAGGAGAGGGTTTTTAAAAAATTCAGCCAAAGTGCTAATAGAAGATAGTAACAGAAATGGGAGTTTGAAGGCAGCCTTGAATAGCAACTTAGGCCTTGTGACCTACTACAGAAGCAGGGATTGGACCAGCTATGTTTTGTGTTACTTAATCATTTTCCCTTTCTCCGCAACCTCTACTTTAAAAGAAAAAGAACAAAGGTGGCTAATGTTTTAGGTTCAGGTGAACATATGACCCATTTCTCACATTCCAGATCTACTCTCTAAGCTTCTTCTTTCTCCATCCCCTGGGAGGTTGACCTAAATGCATTGCATCAGTGGGTTCTCTTGCCTTCTGGTTTCCAGTTGGGTTCAACAACAGCAAGCACAGACAGAAGATCAGAGTAAGGAAGGGTGAAGAGTAAGGTCAGAGTTTTTATGCCCTGCCCTTTCCATAGTCACTGTACTCTGAGCTGGCTGTGTGTTTCCACTAGAGGATCGTAGCTTCTGTCAAGACACTCTCTTCACAGAGCTCTGTCCCCTGGTTCTAATAACAGCTTTCTTTCCTTGCCCCTGCAAGCCTGTGTGTGGTTATGGTACTCCCAAGTTACTAATACTAGGAGATATTATTATCACCTTTGGGTGATAATAATTATTACACCCTGACCACACTTTCGTAAATATTCCCTTTATTAAACTCTCCTCAAGTTATGAAATTTGCACAAATAAATTATTTCTTTTCTAGTGGGGTACTGACTAATATATATACAGGGTTCTTTTTTTACAGGAACCACAAAGGGTTAATTGTAAGATCAAATGGCATTTGTTTTAAACGTGAGAAATTTCTTTGAAGAATATGATGATTTTATAGAAATTCAAATGAAACATATGCAATATGTATAGAAAAATGCAAAAAAAATGTACAGTTTAAGGAATAATTATAAAATGAACATCCACATAATCAATACAACAATCTAGATACAGAACATTACTGGCTCCCCAGAAGCACAATCTCCCTACTCTACATGCCAGCTAACGTCACCTTTGTTCTGACTTTTATGGCAATCATTTCATTGCTTTTCTGCATTTTACCATCTAATGAATATTTTATCAGCTGTGTAAGCATCCCTTAAATCTACAGTTTCATTTAACCTATTATAGAACTTATGTAAATGGAATCATACTAAAGCATTCTTTTGTGCCTTGCTTCTTTTGCTCAATATTACATTAGATTCATCCATGTTGTTGTGTATAGCATCTATATCTTGCAGTGTACAGTTCCAGACTATTCTGAACAATGCTACTAAGAAATTCTTGTGCTTACTTCTAGTGCATGATGCAAGAATTTTTGTAAGAGAGTGGTTCTTGAGCTTTTTGGTTTCAAGACACCCTTATACTCAAAAATTACTGAGGACCCCATAGAACTTTTGTTTATGTGGGTGATACTTATCAATATTTACTGCATTAGAAATTAGAACTGAGAACATTTTAAAATTTTATTAATTTATTTTTAAAAAATAATAATAAACTCATTACATGTTGACATAAATAATTTGTTTTTAATTTAAAAACTGTAAAGTTTAGGAAGATATATGGAAGAATTTTTTATTTGAGATAGAGAAAGAATTCTTAATATAGAAAGTAAAACCATAAAAATTTGATAGATTGGACTATATTAAAGAACTTCAATTTCTGAAATGATATCTAAGAGAGTAAAAACTCAAGCCACAGAATAAGAGAAGATATTAGTTGCAGATATAACCAAAAAAAGGACTTGAAAAATACATAAATAAATAGATAGATAAATAGATAAATAAAGACTCATACAAAATGAAAAAGTCACGTAACCCAATAGAAAATGGGCAGAAGATCTGAATAGGCACTTCATACAAGAGGAAATCAAAGAAGCCAATAAAGGTACGAAGACTTGTCCCACTTTGTTCCCCTCATCAGTAATGAAAGAAATGCAACAGAAAATCACAGTCAAGTATCAGTGCCATACCAACTGTTGGTGATCATATGGCATGATGGAAATTCTCATAGGTGTCAGTGGGGATATAAATTAGTATAACCACTTTGGAAAAGAGTACGGCACTGTATAGTAAACATAAAATTACATGTACTTTCAGAAACAGCAGCTTCACTCCCAGGCTTGTATCTTAGACCAGCAGTTCTCAAAGAGTCGTCTGTAGACACTTAAAGATCCCTGATCTTTCCAAGGGTTTGTAAGGGCAAAACTTTTTATAATAATATAGTATGTTATTTGCCTTTTTCATTGTGTTAACAAACACATTGATGGAGCAAAAGCAATGGTAGGGAAAACTTCTGGAAGCTTAGCACAAATCAAGACAGTGGCACCAAACTATAGTGGTAGTCACTGTATCCTGCAACATCACTTTATAAAAAATGCCAGTTTTACTTAAGAATATCTTTAGCGAAGTAGTAAAATTGATTTTTTTTCTGATGAAATCAGTGGTGATATTAACAAATGTGAGATTTTTTATATATTATACAAGGAAGTGTGCTAATATTTGGAAAATCTACATAACTCAGTGAATCAATATTTTTTAAATGACCAAAGCATGATGCTGAAAAAAATTATACATATGTAAAAGTTTTATTCAAAGTAAAAGAGTGACCAGTGGATGAATTTTAATGTAACAGTATATGTACATAGTTGACTAATGTGGTTTCAGATTCTCCATTGTGACTAACCTATAAGAAACTACCAGTGTAGTACTAAATAGGTGATAGTAGGCATCTTTTTATTTTTCCTAATTTCAAAGGGAAAGCTTCCAGTGTTTCACTATTTGGCATGGTATTTGCTGTAGATTTTTTGTGGATGCCATTTAAGAGAGTTAAAGTTCCCTTTTACTTCAGGTTTGCTGAATTTTAACATTAAGAATCTATTTTTTGTTTGTTTTGTTTTGTTTTTACCATTTGTTTCTTCTGAATATATTGAGGTAGTTGTATGTTTTTTGTCTTTATTAATATGGCAAATCACATTGATTCATTTTTGAATGTTAAACAAATTTTGTATTCCTGGGATAAATCTAACTTGGTTATATGTATTATCCTTTTGTATTGCTAAATTCAGTTGGCTAAAATTTTGTTTCTGATTTTTCAATTAATGTCCATAGGTCAAATTAGTTTGTAATTATATTTTGTCATAGTGTCCATGATGAGTTTTAGTATTTTACTATGAGTTTGGGAGTTGTTCCCTCTTTTATTTTATGTTTATGTAATATTAGAATACTTTATTCCTTAAAAGGTTAGTAGAGTTCATAGTTCTGCAGTTACTGAGTGTAATATATATAATCTCAAGTCAAAATAAAATTGTTTCAATCATCGTTTGAATCATCTATAAGTGATTTTTCTTGTCTTCTTATTCTATCATTAATAGATGTATTTTTAAATTTCCCATACAATAGTAGATTTGTCTATTTCTTCTCATAGTCCTGATTTTCTCTCACATAGTTTCAGGCTATGTTATTAGGTGCATATAAATTATATATTTTCCTGATGAATTGAGATCACATTGTTAAGAAGTGATTATCTTTATCTTAGTAATTTTTTATTGTGGTAAAACATAAAGTTTATGATTTTATCCATTTTTAAGTGTACTATTTGGTGACATTAATTACATTCACAATGTTGTGTAACCATTACCACTATATAGTTCCAAAACTTTTCCATCACACCAAATAGAAACTCTGTAAGCACTAAGTAAAAATTCCCCATGTTCCCCTTCTCCTAGCCACTGATAATATACTTTCTGTCTCTATGAACTTGCTTATTCTAGACACTTTATATAAATGGAATTGTATAATATTTGTCATTTTGTATCTGGCTCATTTCACTTAGCATATGTTTTCAAAGTCCATCCATACTGTGGCCTATATTAGAACTTTATTCTTTTTTCTGGCTCAGTAATATTCCATTGTATGTGTATACAGGTTTCCCTGCTATTCGAAAGTAGTACATTCCTATGAAAACTTTCCTAAACTGAAATGGTATAAAATGAAGATGCAATTACCGCTAATTTATATGGAAAATTTTTTAACATTCCCAGACCCAAATTCAATGCATGCATAATGTCTTTATTCCTTTCACTATGATCAAAATGCTTAATTATGTCCAGTTTGTTCATTTGACAATAATCTCCACCTACACCTTACCCCAATCTTTTTCTTTGGTGTTAATTAGTTTTATCATAATAAATCTAGGTATAATGTTTGCTAGTTAGTTCTCTTTCTCCTCCCCACCTCCCTCTCCTCTCTCTCTTTTTCTTCCCCTTCTCTTCTCTTTCTCTTTTTCTTTTTCTTTCTCTCTTATTGTTTAGGATTTGTTTGGCTTGTTGATTGTGTGAATTAATACTATTCATTGGAAAAGTATAGGCCATTATTTCTTCAGATATTATCTCTGCTATATCATTTCCTCTCCTTTTAGAATTCTAATTAAATGTATATTAGACTTTCTCACGCTCTCTTTCATGAATCTTAATCTCTTTCATTCTTTGAATCTCTTTGCTTCATTCTGAAAATCTTGTGACCTAAACTTCCTGTTCTCTAATTCTCTTTTTCATTCATGTCTATTATGCTGTAAAACCCCTGGTTTGTATTTTGATTTTAATTTCAGTAATTGTGATTTTTATTTCTAGAAGTTTTATTTAGTTCTTTAAAAAGTTCTTGGTCACTTTTTATTGTTTCTAGTATCTAGAAGATATTTTTAAGCTTGTCTTTTATATCTTTAATAATAGTAGACATAATTATTTTTTAATCTATGTATGATAATTCCGATGTCTGAAGGCTTTTTGGCCCTTTTTCTACTACCGTTGTTTCTTGTAGCTCTCATACATGGTACTTATTTCTTTATGTGTGCTTAGTTGTGTTTAACTTTATACTGCTCATTGACCTCAAAAATTATTTATGTAAATACACTGACTCCTAGGAGGAAGATGACTTCTCAAAATGGATTTGAATTTGTCACTTTTAATCCCTAAGAGCTTCATTAGGATGGCACCAATGTAAATTAAGCTTATGGTGTGAATTTTTTTTTTTTTGATTACCAGTTGGTTATAACTATAATAACACCGGCAAGTGATTATTCATTTTCAAGGATGAGATTATTTCTCCATTGTATTGTTCAGTAGTCTCCTGTGGGTAGATAATTTGGGGAAATGTAGCCTTTAAATCCCCAGTTCTACTGGTACTTTACTTTTACACTTTGCTCTTTAAAAAGGTAGAAACTCAAATTGGTTGGATTAGCAAATGCCCTCAGGGCAGAAGTGGCTTTGGAATTTAGTATACCTGAGATTTTATCCATTTCATTAGTGTTTTGATACTTTTAATGTATTTTTAAGTAATTTTTATTTTTGAATAATTTTAATATTTGATATTATTTATATTCAATCCAGCATTCTTAGTTGTCAGTTTCTGTAGTCAAGTGGCTGGAGTGAGCTGCTCCTGGACTGGTGTCCACTGAGATCTCACAGGTACTATGTCTGGTTCCCCTCTCTTATGTATTGCTCGAGTCTATAGCTGGAGTATTTCATAGGATGGTCATTTTCTCCACGTGGCCAGGACCTAGTGGTATGCCTCAGCTGACTCAGACCCACCATGGTTCTTATCAGCACTACAGACACCTTTGAGTCTCTGCCACATCCTCTGTTCAGTGTCTTCATCTCCACGTATGCTGTGGGGTCACCTTGACCTCCTTGTGGCAGACCTGTTATCTCTCAACTGAACCATGTTCTGTGTCCTCTACTGGAGATGCAGGAAGATCTGAGTCCACATGGAATCTAAAGGAAGCTTAAATTGCGCCCTCTTTTATCCTCTACTTTACTTTGCTCTCTTTCTTCCTTTTGGTCCATTGTGCTGCTGGCTCACCTTAAACAGTGATTTTCTTCTGGAATCCCAAATGGGAAATAGAGAATTCCTTCCCCCTCTGGAACTTACTCCTTGAATTAAGAAAACACCTCACTCATTGGCTTTCCTAACTTCAACTTCTTCCTACAATCCATTGGAATAGGAAGAAGGTTCAACCATCTCACTTCTCCAACATCCATATCCTTGTTCTGTCCTGGGACAGCAAGCTCAGCAGTCTAGTCACCAGAGGTGGACAAAGTCATCTCACTGGAGTACTAAGAAAGAAACTCCATGATCTAGTCTATCGATCAGGTTTAACACTGATATGTCAATGGTAGTTAAAGAAATTATGGAAAATCTCTTTTCTCTCACCTTTTTTTTTTTTTCTAAATAACTATTTTGATCAAAAAATCCTATTCGGGATGTCAGAAGCTGGTTTTTAACACTTTCTTTAGTAATTCTTCCTTTAACAATCCTCTACATACCACCCTCAGGCAAATGGATGCTTCAGGCCAACTAAGGAAAATATCATATGCATGAAAATAGAAAAGAGAAAAGCATATTAATATGTTTCATAAGTATCCAAATTACAGATATATACATATATATTTTAAATGAAAAGCATTTGTATTAATCATCTATTGATGTGTAATAAATTATAACAATATTTAGTGGCTTAAAACAATAAATGTTTATTATTTCACAGTTTCTATATGTCATGAATTATGGAAGTGGCTTAGCTTGGTGATTCTGGCTCAGGGTCTCTCAGGAGGTTACAGATTAGATGAGAAGGAGGTACAATCTTCTGAAGACTGGGGTGGAAGGTTGACCTCCAAGTTCATTCACATGGCTATTAGCAGGATGCCTCAGTTCATTGCTGGCTGTTGCCTGAAGACCTCAGTTTCTCACCACATGGGTCTCTCCTCATAACATGGCAACTGACTTCCCTCAGAGCAAGTAATCTAGGGGGGAGAGAGAGAGAGAGAGAGAGAGAGAGAGAGAGAGAGAGAGAGAGAGGAGGGAATGCAGGAAGCCATCACACCTATTATGTCCTAGTCTCTGAATTCACTGTGTCACTTTTGCTTTATTCTCTTCATTAGAAATGGGTTACTAAGTTTGGTCCATACCCAAGGAAAGAGGAATTAGGGTTCCCCTCTTAAAAATAGTGTCAAATAATTTGTGGACATTTTAAACCACCATAGCATTCAAAATCACTTTTTGCCCCAGAGTGCAAAAATCAATGACAAAACCAAGATTTCTTGCCTAATGGAGCTCAAAGTTTAGTGGGTGCATGAACATGAAAATAGGGAAGTACAGTATAATGAGAAATGGATCTTGGTTTATTTCTATGTGACATGGGTGACAATAGATGCTTGGGGACACACAAGTTAATACATGTGAAAATGCTTTTGTATAAGTATAGTTTAGCAAAAATGATAAAGATTCAAGAGGTAGAATGTCTGCATTCCAACCCCAGCTCTCTGCCACTAACAGGCTATGTGACCATGGGCCAGTAGCTCATCATCTCTGTAACTCAGTTTCCTTATCAGTAAGATAAGGAATAATAACAAGACCTAACTCATAGGGTCCTTGTGAGTATTAGATGAGTTTGCATGTGGAAAAGACTTAAAAGGTACCTGGAATATAGCAAGGGTTAATTGTCGTAAACTGCAAGCTGCTTCAGAAATGAAAGGTAATATGTGTAATAAATACAATATGTGTAATAAACATAAGCATTTAGATGGATTATTCTAAGACTAGGTACATATTCTTATGTCTATCTTATTGAAAATAAAATTAGCTTTTTAAAAATTAATTTCTAATGATATACTTGTACATTTTCTTTTTAAACATATTGCTTCTGTAGTAATATGTGAATGTCACTTTCACCTACATCCCACCCACTCATCAATCCCACTTCCTTCCCCAGAGGAAACCACTTTAACAGTGTCATGGATGTTCTTTCAGAAATGTTTCTACCTATCTAAAAGCTATGTATTTTAAAAATACTTATATTTAAGTGCTACTTAAGTGGAATCGTATGATACGTATTCTGCTACTTTACTTGCTTTTTTATGTTAATAGTTTTGCTGTTAATAATTTAAAGATTTTTTCATGTTAGTGACCATTTCTTTACATTATTTAATACTATATTAAATTTTGTAGGCTAGAAATACTATCACTTCTTTAACCATTATTCTGTTGTTTCTAACTTTTTATTATTATAAATAATTGTGTAATAAAAATAAGCATTAGATGGATTTTCTGACCTTCAAAGACTGTGAATATAAATGTTTTTGATTAGAACCTGTTACACGCATTGAACCTATATAGCTCTAATGAAAACATCTACAGAATATTTAAACCTTTTAGCATGACATCCAGGAATTTCTCCAATGTGACCTTAAATTATTTCTCCAATTTTATCTCTTAGTACTTTTGCACAAACTTCATGTTCCACTCACTATTAATAGAACAACCATATGAATTTCTACCTTCAAGCCTTTGACTAGCAAAGGCTTTCCTGCTCCCCTTCACTTTTCTCTTCTACTCTTCTGTAATGGGAGACCATTAGGTGGTCTATCTATTTCATAGCAGTGGCTACCTGATTTTCTACCTTGATTGCAATTGTTCAAACCAGGAGTTGGCACCAGATCCAAGCTGGGCTAATCACAGCATTTCTCATGGGGACTTCGAATTGAGACTAAAAGCAAGGGTCAGTCTCTCTACAGGTCAGACTTAGGTCATCATGGTAGCTATGCGATGGTTATCTGATCCACTGGGGCCAGAAATGCAGCCAAAGTGAGTTGGCAGAGAAAAAAGAATGCGACAGACCTACAGAGAAGAGCCAAGAGGCAGAGTCTGGGTGTTTTCCCAAGAAAGCACCTGGATGTTCTTCCTTCCTCCCAGTTACACCCTGACTTGGATTCTGTCAGATACTGGGCTTGCTAAAACTGGTTTTTCCTATTGACATTCATAAAAGTGGGTCCCATTTCATTATATCTTCCTTCAAGATTGATCCCAAGTTACTCTGATCTGTGAGGGCTTTCTTGACAGTACTAGCTCCTGTCCTAAACCTGCATATATTGGCCCTTAGGGACACTCACTTGGAATTTACACCACTCATTTCTGCCACTTTGTTTCAAAATCATAATTGCCCAACATTACTGTGCAAGAGGAATTCTAGATAAGGAAGATAAAGATCAATGTTTTTCTTTTTAAGTCTTTTAAACATCTTAGATGGACCTTTCTAAGGCAGGTGACAAAAATTGCCTAAATTAAATGCATTACTGTTTAATTATTTCTGGATGATTCAAAGTAAATATTATGAAGAGCAAACATTTTATACACAAGGCATAATTCAGTGAGTCAACAGGTTCAACTAACATAATGAGCACCTGCTATTAAAACAGAATAAAATAAGCCTCCTCTCTGAAAAGGAAAATATGATATCAGATATGAGTACCTTTAATAATGAGAACTGTTTTACTGAAAGAAAAGCCATGAAGCAAATCACTTAGGCCTAAAGATAGTTTCAAATTCAGAAGCTATACTGTAAACTATTTCAGTTTGTGCAGTCGGGAAAGCTAACTTTATGACTTAGTGAACTACTCACAGAGCCTTGATGATTTATCAATTCGTTTACCAAATAAGATTTAAATTTATCAAACTCAATTCTCCAAGGTAAGAAACAAATGTTTCTCTGTTGCTTCCTCACACTTGTGTGAAGAGATAAAAATCTTTCTTGCTAGAAAGCCCATACTCATTGTTTACCACTATGTCCGTATCAAGATAGGTGAAACAGATTTAACAGAGTGGGATGTCCTAAAATGGGTGTTGCTGGTGTCCAATCAGGGGAGTGTGTAAATTATATTTACTGCAAAACTTATGAAGATCTTATTTTGGTTGCTTTGATTTAGAGCTAAGTCCCTTGTTTTCACCTACAAAACCTCCCATGTAAATTTTTGTTTTATTTTTAATTGAATAGGTTTTTTAAAAAATTAATCATACTCACATAAGAATGTGCAAGACATAAATGTACATTCTGAAGAATAAAAATAAAGTGAGCCTCCTGTCTAATGTGCCCCATGATAAGAAAAGAACGTTGTCCTTGTCAAAGTAACTCCCCATGTGGACCTCTTTAATTACTCAGCCCTCCCTGCACCACTATGGTAGCCAATGTCCTGATTTTGAGGATAACCATACCCTTGGCGATTTTTAGTTTTACGACGTGTGTGAATCACTAAACAAAATGTTGTTTAGTTTTATGTTTTTAACTTAGTGTAAAGAGAATCTGGGGCTTGCTTCTGTCAACATTGTGTTTGTGTTATCTATATTGATGTGTGTAGCTATTAGTTCATTACTTTCATTGCTGTATAATTGTCCCTTTTATAAATATACAACAGTGAATTATATATCCTACCCTTGGTGGACATTTAGATTGCTTCCAGTTTCTTTTTTTATTATGAACAATGCCACTATAAACATTTATGTACATGTCTCCTAATGCCAGAGGTTCTAGTCTGGAGTATATATGGCTGAGAACAGAATTGAAGAACTATAGGCTATGTAAGTGTTCAGTCTTAGTAGGTAATGCCAAACTGTTTTTCAAAGAGCTTATACAAATTTAGGCTCCTATTCTCAAAGTGTAAGAGTTTCCATTGTGCCACAACATATTCTACGTTTGGGATGGTTAGACTTATTTTCGTCAGTCTGGTGGATATGTAAAAATTTGTCAGTGTGGTTTTGCTTTAAATTTCCCTCCTTACTCATAAGGTCGAGCATTCTTTCATATATTTAATGGCGGTTTAAGTTTACCCTTCTGTGAAGTATCTGTTTTAGTCTTTTGCCCATTCTTTTCCATTTTGTGTTTGTTATTAATTCATAAGTGTTCTTGATATATTTTTGGTATTTCTCTTTATCATGAATGGGTTGCAAATACATACCTCCTCCCAGTTGAGGGCAAGTATTTTATGAAGTCTTTTGATGAATAATTGTTTTCAGTTTTAATGTGGCCCAATTTACCAATCTTTTATTTTATGGTTTGTACATATTATGTCTTAAGAAAACTTTCCATACCCCAGGGTCATAAATATTTTCTCCTATTTTGTTTTCTAAAATTTTTATAGTTTTATCTTTTACATTAGATTTTTAATTCATCTGGAAATCATTTATATGTATAGTTTGAAGTAAGGGTCCAATTTCATTTTGTAAATATGAATACCCAATCATCCCAGCACCATTTGCCAAAGGGTCGATCATTCTGCAGTGCCTCTTGGTAGATCTAGGTCTGGGCTCTCTCTTCAAATTCATTAATTTATTCTTCTATCCTTGGACCAATACCATACTATCTTAGTTATTATGACTTTATAAATTTTAATTTCTGGATGACAAGTCCCTTACCTTCTTCTTCAAGAGTGTATTGGCTATTTCTGGTCCTTTGCACTTCTATTATATTCTAAAATATAAATTTTAGAATCAAGTTGTCAAGTTCCACCAAAAAAAGTCTGTTGGGATTTCAACTGGAATTACAATTGAATTTATAGATGAGTTTGTGGAGAAGCCACACCTTTAAAGGTCTTCCAATTCATGAACGTAATGTATCTCTATTTAGGTTCTATTATCTTTTTTTAATTAAATATTTTGGATAACATTGGTTAATAAAATTATATAGATTTCAAGCATACAATTCTATAATACATCATCTATTTATTACATTGTGTTCACCACCCAAAGTCACCATATATTTGACCCCTTTACTCTTTTCTACCTCCCCCACACCCCTCTTTCCCTCTAGTAACCACTAAACTGTTGTCTGAGTGTATGAGTTTTTATTTGTTTTTCTTGTTCATTTGTTGCTTTCAGTTTTATATCTTACATACAAGTCAAATCGTATAGTTCTCAACTTTTTCCATCTGAGTTATTTTGTTTAACGTAATATTCTCAGGATCCATCCGTCTTGTCACAAATGGCAGTATTTCATCTTTTCATGTGGCTGAACAATAGTCTATTGCATATATGTACCACATCTCCTTTATCCTATTTATTAAAAGACACTTTGGTTGCTTTCATATCTTGGTCACCATGAATAAGGCTGCAATGAACATCAGGGAACATATATTTTTATAGATAATTTTTTTTTGGGGGGGTAGCTACCCAGAAGAAGTATTGCTAGGTCATATGGTAACTCTATTCTTAATTTTTTGAGGAACCTCCATACTGTTTTCCATAGTGGCTGTACCAATTTACATTCCTATCAGCAGTGTATGACAGTTCTCTTTTTCTTACAACCTCTCCAACACTTATTTGTCTTATTGATAATAATTCTAACAGGTGTGAGGTGGTATCTTATTGTTGTTTTGATTAGCATTTCCATTTAGGTCCTTTTAAACAACATTCAATAAAATTTTATAAGTTTATTGCATATATTTTGTTATATTCATTCCTGGGTATTTTTAAAAACAAATTTGGATGCTACCACAAATGTCACAGATGTTACCTTTTTAATTTTCACTTATGAGTTGGTACTTGAAATAAATTGTTTTGTAATTGTATTATTTTTCTAAGGTGCTGTAACAAATTACTGTAAACGTAGTGGTGTAAAACAACGGAAACTTATTATCTCACATTTCTGTAGTTTTCAGAAGTCTGAAATGCAACTCGCTGGGCTAAAATCAAGGTGTTGGAAAAGCTGTGGTCCTTTCTGGAGGCTCTAGGGGAGAATCTGTCTCCTCCCTTTTCTAGCTTCTAGCGCTACCCACCCACTTTGGTGTGTGGCCCTCTTTCTCCACCTTCAAAGCCAGCAACAGCAGGTTGGGTTCTTCTTACTGTTGTAGCCACCAGCCCCCGATAGACACACGGACCACCAGAAATCAGTGAGTTATAGGAAACATACTCTTTATTCAGCCAGCTGGGTCTGCCAGGGGTACACAGACCCCAAATTAAGCAGCCCTGAAATGTAGAAGTACAGGGTTTTTAAGCCCCAAACCCCATTCTTCATTCTGTTTGAACACACAAGTCTATTTTTCTTCTTTTTACTAACTGTCAACCCATAGGTCGGTTGTGCAAGTGGGGGGTACAGAAAGAGAAAGCTTATTGTTAAAATGTTATATTCCCATGGGCGATAACCAAGCAGTAATTTTCCAGCCAGCACATTACAGTGCCTCACTCTGATTGACTTTTTTTTTTTTGACATCCCCTTTCACTTCTGAAGACCCTCATGATTACATTGAGTCAACTAATAATCCAACGTAATCAACCCTTCGCAAATCCTTAATTTAAGCACACCTACAAAGTCACTTTTGCCATGTAAGGCAATATATTCAGAGGCAACATAAGATCTAAACAACTTTGTTGGGGAAGGGGCATCATTCTGCCTACTATAGTAATACTGATTTTGTATTCTGCAGTATTGTTACCAAACTACGGTTCATGTGGCTGATGCTTCACAAAGCCAAAATCCAGAACATCAGATTTAGAGCAAAGAAAAGCTTTTTGAGTGAGAAGGTGCCAATTGAGAAGATGGGTGATTTAGAAATGTCTCAAATCCATGTTGTTTGTTGGACTGAGTTAGAGGTTTTTAAGCACCAAAAGGAGAATCGGAAGTAGGGTAAATTTCTATCGTTTCCAATTCCTTGATAAGATCTAAAACTGCAGTCTTGGAGACACCATGGGATGATCACATGCATTTGGGCGTAGTCTTGGTTCTCATCCTTTTCTGCAAAACAAACCTGTAAATCATTGCCTCATCATCTTTTTCTCTATTCTCTTTACTTTTTTCTATGAGAAAGAATAAGGACATTATGTTTAGATGTTATCTATAGTTTTCCTAAGATGATTGGGTGACAGGTCACAGGTTATTATTAATATGAGACCATGTCGCAACTTTTTTGAGTCTAATGGTTAGGAACAGTTAAAGGAGAGGGCTTGGCTGTAGTGGTACAGTTATGATATTACTAATCTCTCATAAATTCTTATCATTTATTTATATATTCTTTTAGATTTTCTACAAATACGATCAAATTACTTGCAAAAAATTAGTTTTGTTTTGTCCTCTCTAATGAGTGTGTATGTGTGTTTCTTATGTTTAAAGCCAGGGTACAACAAAAAGAATGACTGGGAAAAAAACAAAAATACTCACTAGGACCTCAAGTATAACATTCAACAGGAATGGTTATATTAAACAATCCTGTTTGGTTTCTGATCTCAGGTGGAATACTTTCAGCATTTCACTATTAAGCATAACATTTGTTGTAGGGCTTTTTCTCCTGAAGTTGAGATGATCATGTAGTTTCTCTCCTTTAATTTGTTAATATCATTAATTATATTAATTTATTTTCTAATGTTAAGCCAACCACCATTTCTTAGAAAAAATAAATTTGGTCATGCATTTTAGTATTTATGTTAACAAGTGATATTAACCTTTTATTTTCCTTTCTTGTACGTATATCTTTATTAGGTTATGATAGCTAGGTTATAATTTTAATAAAATTAGTCCCAGAGGGTATGTTCTTTTCCTATTCTCTGAAATAGTTTATGTAAATTAGAATTATTTGTTACTGTACTGGTTTTAATAAAATTGCTGACAGTTTCTAAACTTAAAATACTTTGTGAAGTTTTGTGCATTCTTCAATACTTCTGTGTCAAGTGTTTTGATATATATTATCTTATTTAATGTATTTAATTATTCAATCCAGGGAGATTCTAGGTATTATCTTTTTTTTTTTTCCTCTGATAGGGAAAATGAAGCCAAACAGGTTACAGATATGTCTAAAGATTATATAGGTACTAAACGGAAGACCAAAACTTAAATTAAGACTTCTGAGCCTGAATCCCTCATACAACACATTTTCGTTGATGCTCTCAGGAAGTATCAATAACTTGGCGGTCAAACTTTTAAATTTTTTCAAAAATTTGTACAGTGTCTGTCGCTTCCTTTGACATTATTTCTTGCCATCACTTTTCTTCTTTCTCTTTGCCCTACTATTTCTTTATGTTATTTCTAATATGCTGTTTTCCCAGAGACAAAAATAGGTTAATATTTTCTAACAGTAAATATGCTCTGAGGGACATTCCCAGAAGTTTATGAGCTTTGTCTATTTCACATGCAAAGAAGCTTTATCATTCCTTTCATTTCTCTGTTACAAAAATTTCAGGTTGCTTGACCGTTAATTATCTTTCTTTTATATGTCCTACATTTTGCTACTTAACTGTGGTCTGTGAACCAGCAGAATTGGCATCTCCTAGAAGCACGTTAGCTGCAAAGCAGAGTCTCAGGCCCCATCACCAAATCAGAGATTCAGAATCCGCATTTTTGCAAGATCCTTAGGTAATTTCTATGGATATTAAAATTTGAGAAGCATTGGCATACATTACCAATTAGATTCTAAAATCTTTGAGAGCTTCTTGTACTTTTTCATATCCTCAGTTCCAAGAATCATTCCTTAAATGAAACCACAGACATGAAATAAAGGCTATGATGATTATTTTGTAAAACATGGCAAATCAGAATCCTCAGTTGTTTTTGACTATGTCAGGAATTTCATATATTGCTTAATTTCAATAGCCTTCAGTTTCTTATCTATAAAATGAAAGAATATAATTACATTTTCCCTAATGACCCAATGAATTCCAAAATGCTATACCAAAACTGATAAATAACATCCCTTAGTTAACAACTAAAATTTTTGAGGGGAGTGCAGATATCTCTTTGAGATATTAATTTTTATTTTTTATTCTTTGCATGTGTACCCAGAAGTGGGATTGCTAGATCATATGGTAATCCTATTTCTAATTTTTTTCAGGAATTTCCATACTGTTTTCCATAATGGCTATACCAAGATAACAATTGAAATTGTCCTGAAAGATTTTCTTTGCAAAAAATTCAGCAACAATTATGTAATGGTGATGAATGAAATATATAATATGTTAAAAGATATCATTTGCACCCAAATGGGTTGTTATTCTTAAGATCTGACTTGGAAAAGATAGTTTTGTTTGATCAGATGACTTTTCTCAAGTAGTAAAGTAGGGCAATAATAGGGGCCAACAATTTGCATTTCTAGAGT
The DNA here is from genome assembly GCA_028627145.1 of Eidolon dupreanum. NCBI lineage: Eukaryota > Metazoa > Chordata > Mammalia > Chiroptera > Pteropodidae > Eidolon > Eidolon dupreanum. Next base: position 39,919,046 of record CM053502.1, on the reverse strand, counting down.
TCAGGTTCAATAGCCTGCAAACTAGAAATTGCAGTATGGAAAAAATATAGGAGATGATGCTTTAATTTCCTGAACATTGTATAGGATTATCAAACCAGAATTAATATATTCTACCTAGCTTCCTAGAATTTCAAAATTTCCTAGCAATTTGTATTCCTACCTTCCTTCAAGATAGCAGGGGTAGAGAAGACAGCAAAGTTAGAAGATTACCCCATTTTAGAGTGTATCTGGCTGACCTAAAAAAATGAGACATTTCATAATCTGATCTGCTATTCATCACTGGAATCCACTCCTCCCCCAACTTCTTGGATAAGAATTTGTACTTGGATTGTGTTATTAGAACTCTATCGTAATCATTATTATGGAAACCATTTTTGACAACCCACAAAAGAATGAAGTTTTACTCATGATTGCCACTTTTGATTCCTTTGATCTTCACATCTACTTGTTTGGCAATTTAGTCCCTAAATTAGACATTTGGTAACCTTGGTCAGCCTTGAAATTTCAAAAACAACAAGCTGTCCAGCCATCTGCAAGACTGTCATTGAAGTCCCTTGTGTTCTCACAGATTGCAGCTTGTCTATTTTGAACGATGAACAACAAATGTACTTCAAACCCCAGTGAAATAAGACCAGTCTCAGAGCAACCCTACAGCCACTCATGAGTCCAGAAGTTCCCACACAAAACACCACACATCACCCTGACAAAAGTAAGGTTAGTGAGAATCTTGTATCTTTCCACAACATATTGGAGAAGCACTTTTATGCTTGTTTACTTTTCTTTCTTTTTTGAGGGGCATATTTTGCGTGATTAAGAAGTGCTATTAACTTATGGAAATAGGACAAAAAATGCCTCGCAAATATCTTGCTTCAGCATTGTCAAATTTAGCCTATTGCATGCATGTGTTGGGTTGCGGCTCCTTGCTGTTTTGTTTGTTTTAGATGGGTAGGGAAAGGATATGGAGTTAAGATTTGCAGACTACAGCAGAAGGCATTTTATTTTCATAGCGGGAAAAAAATACACCCATCTTATAATTACAAATATTTGGAGTTGAAACGTGAGACAGATTCTATTCCTGCCTTCCACGTTAATTAGCTAGGTGACCCTGCACAGGTCACTTAACCTCTAAATTTCCTCATCTGCAAAAATGAAAGCATTGGTCTACACACGGCCATTTAAATCCCTCTTCCAAATATTCATTCATTCATTCCCTATTTACCCACTACGCACTGTGCCCATCAGTGCTAGTAAAACTGGGATTCTTGGAGAGCTCAGGATTGTGTCTCCGACGCCTTTAAGCATCACTCCCCATACTCCTTGAAAAGCAGCTACTGAATTTCCCCCAAATAAATCGAAGCACTTTTTCTGTCTGAAACTGAACATGGGGAAAAGAAACGTGTCAGTTGCATTCACCTGGCGCCAACCCAAAGGCGAGCTTTGGGTGCCAGCGAGCTAGTGAGCTTTTCTTTCTTTGTAAAGGGCAACTTCTGCGTTTTGAAGAGCAAGCCAGTCACCCTAAGAAATGTAATTTAAAGGGCGCCTGAGATCAGGGTGGTACACCCAGCCGTTCCTTTCTGGGCTGGGGAAACCTGGGAAACATTTTTGGCCTTGGCCCGAGTCACGCGGCAGTTCCACCGCAGGAATTTTGCAATGAGGCGAGTCCGGCGGGCGTCCAGGGATGGAAAGAAGTGAGTGAGGCTTCCACAGTGCCAACTTTTTTTTTTTTTTTTACACACTACCCCACCCCACCCCCCAGGGAACTGTGAGGCTCAAAGGCGCAGCCAGAACGGCAGGGTTCCGGATAGCCCCATACCCGAGTCAAGAAAGTGTCGCTTCGCTGCAGAGGCCCGGGGTGGAGAAGCGCGTGGGTGCTGCGCCCCGTCTCGGCAGAGACCGCCACCATGCGCTTTCCCGGACTCTGAGAGGGGTCAGAGGGCAAGCAGGAACGGCAGCCCAAGGAGACGCTGGGGCCTCAGAGTGGCCAGATCGATCGCAGCTGGGAACTCCGGGCTCGCACTTTCCGTAAGAGCGCCGGGGCTTCCAGCCGCGCCGCGCCCCCGCCTCCGGCTTGCACTTTCGGATGGTGACGCAGCTGGCGCGCTACTCAGAAGTCTGCGCGGAAACCCGGAACCTCCCCGGGCGGCCGGCGCCTCCTTCCCGCCCCCGCGCAGGCCCCCCAGCCGCGCGCGGCACTCCTGCGCCTGCTGTGCGGCGCGCTGGGCTCCGAGCTCCGCTCTCCCTCCAGCTCCGGGTGGGAGACTTCAGACGCACTTGCAGGAGTTAAACTTACTGAGAGGTCTTTAGGTGCAGGCTCGGTGATAAACGTTTGGTCATATGCATTACTCATGCCACTGTCCTAGTGATGTACGTACTATTATTAGCTTCACTTAGAGGTGAGGAAACAGGCTTGAAGTAATAATAATAATAATAATAATAATAGTTACTTGCTCGAAATCAAACAGAAAGCAGAGCTGCGAATCAAATTCAGATTTGTCTTGACACAGCTGTATCATACCTCTCTTAGATGAGCCACTTCACAGCTTTCATTCCGGTGAACAGTGAGCAGGTAACAGTTGGGACAGGTAAACTGAGAACTGGAGACTCTCTTCGCCCGGCAATTTGCTTCTGGTTGGTGCTCACTCATTTTCCCAACTGTGCTGTAAAAATGTATTTTCCAAGTGGATCATTAAGTGAAAACGTTGGAAAGCATTTCGCAGACCTTGTGCCTCTATTTTCAAACTGTAGATTGGGATAAAGGACACCTTTCATAAAAGACTGGAGGATTAAATAAGAGTATTTTACATGGGTGCTCACACCCTCAATACATGTTAATTTTCTGTTCTTTCTGCAGCGCTCCCAGGGACATCTGGACACTCACCTCCCTGGACACTGGAGAGGGGTTACAGTCATTCTAGGTCAACACCCTCTCTGACAAGTGAGAGGCTTAATCCACTCAGCTGGAAAATCACTTACCACCATAGCCATCTAATTAGCGACAGACACAGAGCTAGGGGCCCTGTGTCTTGGGTTCTTGCCACCTCACATTCCTTTTCCTACCCCAAACTTTAAAACAGCTTTGAGGCTAGATAGAACGTGACTTTCTCAGAGACGGGTGGCGGTGACGTGGGTGGGGACCTCCGGGAAGAAGAGAAGAGGAAGTCAAGTCACCAAAACTTGAAGAGGGGAACCCAGCCCTGCCGGCCTGGGCCTCTTCACTGGTAAAGCTTTTGGTAACTCGGGGAATAGCTGCAGCCCAGTAAAAAGATAAATGTGTGTATGTGGTGGTGGTGGGAGGGGGGTTCAACTGTGGAATGTCCAAGTGCATGTAAAGTAAGAAGGAATATGCTTTAGGATTCTCTCCTGGATGAGACAGAGTCCTTCCATGGCAGATTATTTCATGATCAGCACAGAATTTTGAGGGGAGTTTATCTTGAAAAGTGAAACAAGCTAAAGTATTCCAATATTGTGAAACCCTGAGAATTGTTTGGGTTTTAAAATCACTGCTAATTGGAGCAGCTGTTTTTCCCTTCCAAGTCTCCGTTATATGAAATGAGGCAAAATATCTGGACAGCCCTCTCATTTGGACACCCTGAAATGTTGGGAATATGAATGGCCGCTTAGTAGAGTTGGAGCTCCAAAGGGAAGTAGGAACATAGAAGAATAGGACTCTCTTCTTTAAAAACAAAAACCTCCTTTATTAAAATCACAAAAATAATTAGTACCCATTGTAGAAAAGGTGTTTTTTTCCAGAATCAGAAAAAAAATTGAAATTCCATACCCAGAAAACCACTGACAATTTAATCTATATCATTATGTGTAGTAAGACTAAATACACTGCTTTTATCTTTAAACAACTTTTTTCCTTGAATAAGATATCATGGCATGCCACTAAATATTTTCCATAAATGTTTTTAAATTTCTATTTAGGATTCTATTGTGCACTCATTTAGCTAAAGCCCAAATGAAGGACTTAAAATTGTGTCCAGGATTTTGCTATTGAAACAGCAATGAAGTATGAGCCTTGTAGCTAAATCTTTGAGCACATTCTCAATTATTTACATAGGTAAATTTCCTAGAAGTATATTTCCGGGTTCATGGATAAAGATTGCCCTATAGTGATTTTTCAAGCTTGATCCCCACCCTCAGTGTTTTCCCAGACTTTCTATACCATTTATGCACCAAGAATTTGAGCACCTATCCCATGCTAAACATGCCTGAATACACAGATGAATACTTTGTAGCACAGGGTGCCATAGATGTTGTCAGAAAAAGCTTTGGGTAGCCAGATGCCCAGTTCAAAGAGGGTTGTGAAGGACCAGTAGACTTCCTTGAGACAAACAGATTTTAGGTGAGAGGAGGTGAGTGGGGATCATTGAAACAGGGTGCAGGGGAACAAGGAGAGGGTCAAGAATTTCCTATACAGAAATAGGGTAATCTAAGAGTTTAGTATGTGATCATATATTTGGGGAAATTGTGAGTTGTCTTGTGTGCTTATACTGAAGGTAGAGCTGGGAAAAGGGCAAAGACAGAAGGAAAAGAAGTAGGCTATTATGTCATGTTAAGAAGGTTTGGACCTTATTCACATAGCAAATGGAGAAAGTGATTGAAAGAGCCTCTAAGGTCATGATGAAATTGGATCCTACCACTTAACGCACTGGAGGGTACTGTCTTCAGTAGATCCTCAAAATAATTCCTAGGAAAAGAAAACAAAAGATAGGAAAATATGCAAAGGAAATATCCCCAAAGAATGTTGAAATGAAAACTGCAGAGAAACAACCAAATTCAGTGGTGGTAACTAATATATTCATCACATCTAAAAGCGTGCTGTACTAAACATTAGTAATTTTGGTCTTGAGAAACTTTCTCTTCTCTAATGAGAGTGGCTTTAATACTGGTGCATACATGGAGATTACTTCAGTTTCCTATCAGGAAAACAAATCAAAGCTTTCCAATAAATCTAAAAACATGTAGCATAGACTTTAGTATGTGAAAGATTTTGTAAACTGTTAAGTAGTGTTCAATGAAAGACATATTTCTGGGAGGTGGCTTAATAAAAATGTTTACTTATAGATGGGGTTGAAAACTCTGTGACTAGATAGGTAATGACTTCCAGTGACTCTGGAAATTCTCAGTTATTACCACATTAAATGTTACCTCTCTCTCATTTTTGCTATCTCCTTAGGGAATTCTGATTATGTGTATATTAGACCTTGTAATTCTGTTGTCCAAGTCTTTTTCTCTTTCATATTTTGTATCTGCCTTTGGATATATTTTTTAGGATCTGATTTTCAGTTCACTGATTCCTTCTTCAGCTGTATCTAATCTCCTTTTGAATTTGCGTTTTAAATTTCTATCCTTTTTTCTTAATCCTAGAAGTTCTACTGCAGAACTATTTGGACAATTTTGTATAGACTCTTGTTTCTTGCTTATATCTTCAGGCTCTTATTTCTTGAAACAAAGGATTTAAAGGTTAGCAAATCTCTCCCCTGGCCTTTAGGCCTCCATCAGCAGAAAAAGAAGGATACCCCAAGAAACCTGTGCTTAAGATATGAACGTTTCTTCCCTACCCTCCTATGAATATTGTCAGGAGTGAAAAGGAAGGCCTAGGACTGTATGCTCTTGAGAAATAACTGCTTCCTTCATGGCACGCATTCTCATAGATTCACCACTACTATCTGCTTTGCAACCATTATAATCTCATTATGTCCCTGTTTTTGTCAGTCACAGAAGAAGCCCAGGACTCTCAGGTTATCCCTCATACCCAGAGATAATCTCTATATGGCTCTAAAAACAGTGAGACCTCCTCTGCTATAATACTTCTTATCTCTTCCTTGGTATTTTTTTTTTTTAACCACCTGCCATACTACATATTTTAAGTTATTTGTTTGTCTTCCTCTCCTAAAATGGAACTTCCTTGAGAGTTAGGGTATTTATTTTGTTAGCTATTTCGTCCTTACAGCTCCTAACATTACCTGGCAAATAGAATGTTTTAAAAAAATATTTGTTGGGTGAATTAATATTAAAATTTCTTACATTATATTCTGTGTCTTGTCATTCCATATCTGAAGATTTTGTAGTTCTAATTTTTGTCCTCTGTTGTTGATGGCTTTTACTCACTGTTCCTTGTTTACTGTGTGTTTTGTGGATTTTAATCTGATCTCATATTCCTTGGATTTACATATAAAAATTCTTTGAGGCACAGATTGAAGTTGCATTCGTTCAGAGATCATTTGCATTTACTTTTACTAGTTGCTTATGATAACTACTTACCTAGGACTAAATTAATATTTCTGCTCGTATTTGTTTTTAACTACAAAAGTAGGGAGAATTTGACTGTAAACCCATGTTTGTGGGAGTATCAGTATATATATAAATTATCTTTTGATAATTTATAATTAACATATCTTTGGCAATTAAACAGTCATGAAATAGTCATATGTCCTCTCTCTCTTTTTCTCTCTACCAAGTTCCAAGATACAGACAGGCAAGTTTCTTATTGTCCCTTTGCATGCAACAGGTATCTTTCTTATGCATCCTTATGCTGAGAGCGTAGGTTTACAGTTTTATTAGATTTCCCTATAATGGGTAGACTTTAGCTTGAGCTGATTCCTAAAACCAAGTCATCTTAGATCTTCAAATTTCTCAAGAGAATGTTGGTTTTTACATGAAATTAGCAATTTTTAAATTTTGGCAATCAATTAAAATTACTATTATTAAATCATTGTACAAAAAAATTATCATGAGCCATAGCTGAGCTTCAGTCTGCAAGTTTACAATTTCTGTTCTAAACAGACTGCATCTTTTAGCTAACAATAACCACAGATTTGGAGAGAAAAGTTCAATTTTAGGTTTCTGCTTCTTTTTCTCTATAAATGTACATGCCAGATATTGTCTAGATTTTCTGTTCAGGAACTATGGTCACTGTATCTCCAATATAAAAAAATATAGAGTATACTCTCTGCTCTCAAAGATTTTATATTCTGTGCATGTAGAATATGTGAGATGGACTGAAGTATCAAGAGACTTAAAGAGAGAAGAGCAACTAGGAAGTCACTGCCTCAGTGTGGATCTGCTTTAAAGGAGTGGTGGCTAGGGTGGGTGTGATGGCACTAGAAGGAAATGGGCAGATACTAAGTATTTAAAGGACGATGTGACAGGAGCTGATAACTGAATGAATCTGGGGTGAGAATAGGGAGAAATGGTATTTGTGCTTGGTAACTAAGAAAATTCTAACTAAACATCATGTTTCATGACTGTTTAAAGGGGACTTTCAGTGATTATTTTGAAGGAAATTATTAAAAAGCCCAATGTCACTTTTTTTTTGGGGGGGGGTTGTTCATTTCTTGTAAATCAAAGGCAATGTGAAAGATTTTCTGATTTATAAGAGGCTCAAAAATGTAATCATTTTTTATATAATACGGGAAAACTAAGTATTAGGGAAAATATTTTGACTGATATATTCATGTATTTTATCTTCTACTTACTACCTTCTTATTAAAGGATTGCTTTTCTCCTCTAAGAAACAAAAGAAAATGTGCATAGGCACATCAGATTTTGAAATATCTATAGGCTTCTTATGTTGGAAAGCTTTATTGAAATGGACCATAAATATTCTCCTAAATCAATGCTATTAGATTGCTTATGGCATTTCACTAGCGTTGATTGTTTGAAGGGGCTATAGGGAAACTGATGACATTAAGTAAGATAGATAGATTATGGATCACATTCAACTCTCATCTCTTGTGAGCCTAGCAGGCATAACTCTCATTATTGCTAATGGGAGTTTTGAGCATAAACCTTGGTGTGCTTAATCATTTACCATTAAAAATCTATCAATCTCTTAATCCTTGCAATAGGTTGCAAATGGGCTTTAACTTTAGGTGTAATTGGTTAATTGGTTGGAACAATGGCCTGATTGTAAATGATTAGCACCCAGCAGGTTTATTGCTCCCTCCTCTGCCTCTTTTTAGTTACAGAAAAAAGAGACCTTTATCAATAACCATTAGTAAAGACAATACTAGGGGAATTTAGTTGCTTACGTAGATTTAAAACACAGTGCAGGAATCTAGGTAGGGTTATGTCTGTGGTACTTGAAGAATTACCAAGTACACTAACATGTACAATATCACATTTGAACCTCACTGTAGTTCTGTATTGATAATAGGCTAGTGTCTTAGTTCGGGTGGTTATAACAAAGTACAACAATAGAAATTTATTTCTCACAGTTCTGGAGGCTGAAAGTCCAAGATCAGGGTGCCAGCATCATTGGGTTCTGGTGATAACCCTCTTCTAGGTTGCAGAGTGCCATCTTATTGTATCTTCCCATGGCAGAAAGAGAATGAGAGCTCTCTGGGGTCCCTTTTATAAGGGTGCTAATCCCATTCTTGAGGGCTCCACCCTTATGACCTAATTATAGCCCAAAGGCCCCACCTCTTAATACCATAATACTGAGGGTAGGATTTCAACATATGAATTTGGGGAGGCATAAACATTCATTCCATATCAGTTGAGTATACCTATTATACCAATGTAGAGACTGATTATCAGAGTTGCCTTAAAATTTCTTGTCGAATGTCACAAAGTCGCATATATGAAAATTAGGACTAGACCTGTATCTTATGGCAACAAGTCCAATACTTTTTCTAGAGCCCCAAACTGCTTCTTAGCCATTTAATCTAACAAGTATTCCTTCAGGGCCAATTACATGTGTGACTTCTTCAGGGTCTGAAAGTGGCAAGAGTATACAACATTGTCATGGTCTCAAAGGACTTAGAGTTTATTTGATCAACCTATGTGTACATATAAAATAACTACAGCATAAGCTATATTTTCACGAAGTGTTTTAGAAATATAGAGAAAAGAAATCATCATGGGCTGTTCATTGGGGAAAATCTCATGGAGGAGACCTGTGAGTGTTTACAGATGCTCTACAGCAAATGAAGTAACTAAGGAGCTAAGACTCTTGAACACTAACTCTGTGTTGGGTACTGTGCTAGGTGCCTCTTATATCTTCTCTCATTTAAACTTCACTCTCATCCTCTGAGGTAGGTGTTCTATTCTCCACTTTGCAGATGAGAAAAACAGTACAAAGAGAAAACAGTGCTCAGAGAAGTGGAAGGCACACTTGTCCAAGCACACAGTAGAAGCAGAACCCATGTTGAACATATGGGGGCATGAACACCCCAACTCTTAACTACTACTGTATATGATTTTAACTAGATTTTAAAATATCACTTTTAAAAATGTGTGCAAATTAGTGTGTAGTCCCCTAAAGCTAAAACAAAACAAAAGAAAACAAAACACAAACAATTAGCATTCCCTAATTCCTTGACATGTAGGCAGACCTGGGGGTAGAACAGTGAAAAGGAATTTGTTATGTCCCACATTCTCAGTTTATAAAAGAAAGTCCTGGCCCACAAAAAATACCCTCGAGTGTCAAGATAATTGTGAAAAGGCCAAGTAGCCAATCAAACATTTCGCCAAATTTAGAAAGACAAAACCAGAGAGAATATAAGTACAGAAGACATTAAAGGATCAGCATGATAAGGACTATACTAAATCTTTGAAAGACTCCATTTTTGTGGCCTAATGCTTGGGGGACAGTTTTATTCTATTGTATGTATCTGCTTTAGGCGGTAGAGTTGCTACAGTTTTGCTCCCCAAACTCCTTAGGGAGGTGATCCCAGAGAAAGCTCATAACTCTGGCCTAGTTTCTAAAGCTATCAAATATGGTTTACCTGTGCTTTCTAGAACTTTTATTTAATGTACATTTTATACACACATATTTACAGTACAGAAATATTTTTGTATTCACACTATTTTAAAGTTTTTTTCCCCAATGCTATATTTTCTAGGCCAACAGTTTTTTTCAACATTATATCAATTGGCCAGTGGATGGTGCTGGTTGATTCACCCTTCTCTACAGGTGTTACTAAGTATACAATGACTTGTTGCCAAGTATACAATAGGGAGGACAAAGGCTTCAAGCAATTGGGAAAGAACTGAACAACATTACGTCACTTGGCTCAAAGAAGGAAGATAAAAAGATGCTAAGAAATTAGGTGAATTAGTTGAAATTAGTAGAAATTAGTTGAAACATAACAAAAATTTAATTAGGGGTGTGTGTGTGTGTGTGTGTGTGTGTGTGTGTGTGTATGTGTGTGGTTATAAAACATAAAGAACACATAATGTGTCATTATAACTGTTTTTTAAGTGTGAAATTTAGTGGCATTAATTATTCACAATCTTACGCAATCACTACCACTATGTATTTCCAAAATTTTTTATCACCCCAAACAGAAACTCTGTACCCATCATGCAATAACTTCCCATTACTCCTCCCTCTAACCCTTGATAAGCTCTACTTTCTGTCTCCTTGAATTTGCCTATTTAGATATTTCATATATTCATATGTTTCATACAATATGTGTCCTTTTGTGTCTGGCTTATTTCAAGGTTCACCCACATTGTAGCTTGTATCAGAACTTCATTCCTTTTAACGGTCAATTGTATGTATATACCACATTTTGTTTACCCATTCTCTGCTGATGGATACTTGCACTGTTTCCACCTTTTGGCTATTGTGAATGATGCTGCAATGAACACTGGCATACAAGGATCTGTTTGAGTCCCTCTTTTCAATTCTTTAGCATACATAATAAGAGTAGAATTGCTGGGTCATATGGTGATTCTATGTTTAACTTTTTGAGGAACTGCCAAACTGTTTTCCACAGGGACTGTACCATTTTACATTCCTACCAGCAGTGCATGAGGGTTCCAATTTCTTTACATCCTTGCCAACACTTGTTATTTCCATTTTAAAAATAGCTATCTTGTAAGTATGAAGCAGTATGTCATTGTGGTTCTGAGTTGCATTTCCTACTAACTAAAGATATTGAGCATTTTTTATATGCTTATTGACCATTTGTATACCTTTTTTGGATAAACATCTATTTAAATCCTTTGCTCATTTTTAAATCGGGTTGTCTGTCTTTTGTTGAGTTGTAGGAGCTCTTATATATATTTCAGATGTTAAACTCTTATTGGATATATGATTTGTAAATATTTCCTCCCATTCTATGTGGTGTCTTTCACTTTCTTTTTTTAATATTAGAAAAGTTTTACTTCAATTTTTTTCTACTTGTAAACAACCCTGAAAAAGCTCATATGGAGAGGCTAACACAGTTGTTGTCTAAAGGCAATGTGGAGGCCACTGAGAATGCCTCTCAGACAAGCACTGGGGCCAAGGCAGGGGGAGCGGGTAGAACTCTGCCAACAGAACTGGTGGGCCTAGCCAGGAGCCCAGGTTCCCTCCTCCCCAGCTCTCTTCCCTGTAGTAGATCAGACTCTGCCAAGTTGACAGGTTAGAACTCCCAAGGCTACCTGAACATTTGGGTGCATTAGGGGGAAGCGTCAGGGTTTCTAGGTGGTCCATGTGTCAGTCCATGTGTTAGCATGAGGGGCCCCAGGCCAGTACCCTCTTCTCATTTCAGCCACAGGAAGAATCAAGCTCTAGGCAGCCTGGTGCAGGAGGCAGCCTTTTTCCTTCAGCAGCCTTCGTCTCTACCCCCAGGAACTTTTGATGTTGTCTCACATAATGTCAGGTGTTGCTGAAGCCTAGCTGTGGCTCTGAGGCAGACAGTGAGGGGTGGTAGGCAAAGGTCCCAGGACTGTGGCAAGATTGGCCCCTAGCCCTTGTACCTCTGGCCTGCCTGTACATTATGTTTATTCCAGACTGTGGTCCATAGCAGGGAGAGGTGCTAGCAGCCTCAGCAGTGTAGTGTTGGGGGGGTGGGCAGCGGCAGAGGGAAGGATGAAAAGAAAGTCATGAGGACAGAAACAGGGCTGAATGAGAGCCAAACAGGTATTTGCCTTGAAAGCTGGCTATAGCCCACTTGAAAAAGAACTCTGCTCTCAAAGGGACCCCTCAGGTCAACCCACCAGGGTGACCACCCAGGGCATGGACAGGAGCCACAGCTTTAAAGAAGGGTGGCAAGAGAGGACTTGGCAGAGAAAAGGCATGGTGGGTAACCAGGGTGTGTGTGCTACCAATGCCCAGCCACAAGGCAAAGCAGTATTCCTTGGACTGGCCCCTGAGATGTAGGTTGGGCAGGCATGTATCCTGGCTCATGGGCTCCTCCTCTGGGAGTAGAAGGTGGTCCTGGATCATCAACTTGCTCACAAAGCCCTAGCTGTAGTCCCAGGCCATAGTGGCTCTGTCTACCACATACTAGAGCTTGAAGCAAGCAAAGTGCTTGTTCCTCAATTCCACCAGCTCCAGCTGCAGCAAGATGTCATTCTCAGCCTGATTGGCAAAGAGCAATTGACACACAGTGTGGTCATCCAGGTCTTTTGTGATGGCATGGATCAATTGCAGTATCCGAGTGATGCCTGTTCCTCCCACAGTGATGCCAACAGACTTCACCATCTTGATTTGGGGGTTAGATTTCTTGTCTGGGTAGATGGCAAACTTTCCTTTGTCCTGGTAGACTAGCAGCACATTTGGGTCCTAAATCTCAATGATGTCTTCAATGTTCATGTTTTCTAGGTATTGGGACATCTTTCCTTCCAGTGTGAAACTTGGGATGGGCATCTTTGAAGTAAACCATGATGACCAGGTCTACTAAGCCCTTGCCTTCCTGGCTGGAGACTGGTTTTGGCAGATTTGCACTGAAAGGTAGATGTGCTAGCCAACAGAATGTGATAGCCCAGAATGTGATGGGGCCACAGCAGGGCGAAGTAGAACCAATGGGTGTTATGGCTGATGATCTACTTGTCAATGAGCTATAGTGGGATCCTGATGTCTGAGCTTTCAAAGGTGATGGCTGGGGCCCAGTGCTGGGTAGGTTTAAAAGGAACCAGACTGGGGAGAGACCCACATGGTCCAGTGTGCTGAACTGGGCCCTGTGGCGGTAGCTTTTGCCCTCACCAAGACAGCTGGGCCACCATTTTTTCACTTTCTTAATAATGTCCTTTGATGCAAAAGTTTTTAATTTTGATTAAGTCCAATTTACCTATATTTTTTTCTTTTGTTGCTCATGCTTTTGGTGTTATGTCTACAAAGCATTGCCAAAACCAAGGTCACAAAGATTTGCCCATATATTTTCTTTTAAGAATTTTATGATTCAATTTTGAGTTAATTTTTGTATTTGATGTGAGTTATGGGTCCAACTTCATTCTTTCGCATGTGGAAATCTAGTTGTGCCAGCACCATCTTTGAAGAGACCAATCTCTCTTCATTGAATGGACTTAGAACCTTTGTGGAAACTCAGTTGGCCATAGATATATGGCTTTATTCTGGACTATTGAGTCTATTCCATTAGTTTATATGTCTATCCTTATGCCAGTATAACACTATTTTGATTACTGTTGCTTTGTAGTAAGTTTTGAAATCAAGAAATATGGATCCTCCAACTTTGCTTTTGTTTTTAAAGATTGTTTTGGCTATTCTGGGCCCCTTACAATCCTATGTGAATTTGAGGATAGATTTTTCCATTTCTGCAAAAACCACTGTTGAAATTTTGATAGAGATTGTATCGAATCTGTAAATTATTTGGGGTAGTATTGCCATCCTTACAATATTAAGTCTTTCAACCCATGAATATGATTGTCCTTCCATTTATTTAGATCTTCCTTAATTTCTTTCAACAATGTTTTAGTTTTCAGGGTACAGTATTTCACCTCCTTGGTTAAATTTATTCTTAGGCATTTTATAGTTTTTAATGATATTTTAACGTTAGTGGAATTGCTTTCTTTATTTCCCTTTTGAATTATTCATTGGTGGTATAGAGAAACACGACTGATTTTTGTATGTTAATCTTGTGACCTGCAACTTTGCTGAATTTGTTTATTATTTCTAGTAGCTTTCTCGTGGATTTCTTGGTATTTTCTATATATGGGATCATGGCATCTGCAAATAGAGATAGTTTTACTTCTTTCTTTCCAATATGTTTGCACTTTATTTTTCTTGTCTATTTTCTTTGGCTAGAACTTTCAGTATGGTGTTGAAAAGCATTGGTAAAAGCAAACATCCTTGTCTTGTTCCTGCTCTTAGGGTAGAAAGTGTTCAGTCTTTTACTATTGGGTATGATATTAGCTGTGAATTTTTCATAAATGCTATTTATTATGTTGGAAAAGTTACCTTTTATTCCTAGTTTTCTTTGCATTTTTGACCATGAACAGGTATTGGATGATGTTAAATGCCTTTCTGTGACAACTGAGATGATCATTTTTAAACTTTTTTTTCCTGTTAATATAACTCATTACATTGATTTTCTTATGTTCAACCACTTTGGCATTCCTGAGATGCATCCTACCTGGTCATGATGTATAATCCTTTTAATATGCTGTTGAATTTGATTTGCTAGTATTTTGTTGAGGATTTTTACATCTATAAGGGATATTGGCTTGTAATTTCTTTTTCTTTTATGTCTTTATCTACCTTTAGTATCAGTGTAATGCTGGCCTTATAGAATGAGTTAGGAAGTTTTCCCTCCAACTTTGGAGGCAGATGGTGTGAATTTCAATCCTGCCTTTGCCAACCCAAATTTGTAATAAGTTCTTTTGTTATTTAACCTCTCTAAACTTTACTTTCCCCGTCTGTAAAGTAGGAGTGGTGGGGGATTAATGGAAATCATTCATTGTAAAGCCAGTGGTATGCTGATAAATGTTTAACAATCAGCTCTCAGAGGATGTGGGGTGCGAAATCCTGATTTGTAATGTTTGCCAGTTTCCATTCTGTAAATATTCCTGCCATGGCTGATTTTAAGATGCCAGTGTGAAATCATCTAACATAGAGTTGAGAAGACATGCGCACATTCTGCTCTTATGAGCCAGTGGGAGCTGACTCCAGCACATCACTTTTTTAAAAAAAGTATGAAGTACGTAATACATGACCAATAAATATCATTATCAGTTGCCTTTAATGAAAATAAAATAAAAATGAAATGATTCCTGAAAAGTCAAGATATATAATCTCTCTCTATATTGTTTTATACCCTGTAATATTTGATAATCTTTGAAATGTTATTCTCAGGTGGTCTATCCTCTGTGGGAATCACATTTCAGATCCCCTTTCTATCTCTAGATCTCACATCATTGTTTATAGTGAACATAATCACAGGGAGAATGATCCTTGCCCACAAGCCTATCTGCTCTGCTGGCAATTGATGACACCTGGAAGGACTTGTTGCTCCTAATTGCTTAACATATTAACCTTGAAGACTGCAGGAAAACTTAGAGACATCACCCTGCCTTGGCTTCCTGGTTGCTAAGGTGTTCTGCTTGATACTGTCCCTGCCGGCAGTCACCAGCCAGTCACGTTTTCCCTAGAAGGCACACATAAATTGCCCAACAACCCTCATCATAAAAACAGTTCTGCAAATGTCATGTCCTCTACACCTCTGCTTAGACTCAGGCTTAGGAAACTAAATGAAGCAAATCTGACCCTAGGCCTAATTCTATTACCAAGTTGCTGTTTTCTCATGTTCCTTATCCATCCATCTGAGACTTACAGATTGCCCATGACTGTAAATACAAAGATGCTATATGGTCCCCACTGTCCATAAACTCACAGCATGGGATGGTGTAGAGTGGAGTGGAGATAGATATGCAAACAAATAATGAGAATGCAGTGTGATAAGGAGTGTATGAAAAGTACTCTGGGAAACTAAAGAAGGAATTTTGCTTTCCTGGTGAGGCCAAGAAGGGTTTTTTTCAGGGTGTGTGCAGGTAACCAGAGCATAAAGCAGAGGCTTGGGGCCAGATTATGATAGACCTTGTATGCCCGACTTGTGGCATTGGACTTAATCCTCAGCAACAAAGGAGCCATTCTTTCATTTCCTTTTTTATTGCCTTGCATCATAGAACTTTAAGGCCTTAGTCCCTGCTAATAATAAAATAATAACCGACTGTTTTAAAACTTAAAGTGTGCCAGATACTGTATTAAGTGTTTTAACTTCATTATTTAACTTAATCTTCACAACGTTAGAAGACAAAATATTATATTCCCATTTTGAAGATAAGAAAACATTAAAACTTGAAGTCACACAAGTATGAATATACAGAGCTTAAACACACCTCTGTTTCATTGTCAAGCCTGTGCTCTTAGAAACACAAGTCAGCAGGACTTGGTATAGTTGAGGGACTAAGAAGAGGGGTTTTGTCTCCTCAAACCAGTCCTCCAAAATTCCTCCACATTTTATACTGATTATACCTAAACCTTCTTATCTCCTACCAGGGTTGATAGGAAAATTTGGAAGCACCTTGTTTAGAAGGCAGTGATAGTTACCATGGAGAAGGGCTTCAAAGGATGTGGACTGTGTTATCAATTTACCTCCAAGGACTGTGGTTGCTGCTGGGTGACATTGAGTTAATGATTAAGCTGCTCTTCTGTGAGTCAACTAATGCTCCTCCCAAATATGTAATGTGTTAACCCAATTAAATAATACCTGCCCAACTAAGCTGAAGTCAGACTTGAGTGTTGACTTTCATTTTATACTCTAAAAGGAATTCCATTTAATACTGCTTGCCAGATATTTTGTATATATATAAATTTAATTTAGTGTTGATATCAGCTCTGTAGTATTGTGTGTGTAAAAATAAGTAATCTGAAGCTCAGAAAGATGAAACTACTTGTTCAAATTCATAGAGTCAATATTGTTTTAACTACTCCAGGACTCTAACTATTGGGGTATTCTTGTTTAGTTTGCATCTTAGAAAATAAGTGCCCCCCAACTTAATTTTTTCTTTAATAATGAGAATTTGAATGTCTCGAAAGGGGCATTATTATTTTAGAGACGGAGTATAAAAGAATAAAGAATAAAAGCTTTAAATCTAGGTGTTCTTAGGTTAAAATTCTAGTTCCTGCTGTGGTAGTGTAATCTTTGGCATATCGCCCAATTTTACCTAAAAAAATGATTGTGAGAATTGGAGCAGATGGCTGGTCCCTATAGGAACTTCAATACATCTTAGTCCTTTCCAGCTCCTCCTTGGTGTAACATGAGTGGGCAGCTCCAGCTATCTCAAGCAATTAGTTTAATACTCAATACATCTTTAGAAGTATTTGAATTCATTTTAATAAAAACAAACTCCTGCCATATGGCGTTTTAGGGGGAAATTCAGGAAGGTATTGTGAAGCTAGGCAAATGATACAGCTCCCGCAGATTAGCACTCAACAGACCAGTCGGTGAGGCCCATTACTCATGAGCATTCTGGGAGCAATGAGAAAAGCTGCTGTGTTGGAGCTGCAAAAAATCTGATCAGGGAGACAAAACACACGGACAGATGGAAAGAGAAATAGCAATAGAAGTAGTAGAGGACAAGTTCCCAAGGAGTGACATAGACGATAAAAGTTATGTGAATTTGGAAAAGAGAGAGAGGAAGAGACCACTTAGAAGGGGCCGAGAAACCCTTCATGACCCATTTCTTGCACTTTCTCCTTCTTCTGTCTCTCCATAGCATTTGGATTTCTCTTAGAGTCGCTAGATCTCTTATCTCTTTGTAACAAGGTAGAGAAAATAACACTATCTTTTAATAGCTGGCACCAGAATTCTTCCTGGGGATAGAAGTACTAGGTTTGGAAAATTAGGTACCTATAATAGAATTGGTTGGAGAGTGCTTGATGCAGGAAGTTGAGACTGGAGGATCTGGGCATTAGAGGAGGGGCAACTGGCTGTGTGTACTACAGGGAGAATTTGGAATTCTTTTTTTTTTTTTTTTAATTTTTTAGGCGAGGCAACCCTTAATTGACCTCACAGATTGCAAGGACTTTGTCAGTTTACAATCCCTTATTTTTTTCCGCCTACAGCACCTGGTCTTCCTAGGTGGTCTCCCATCCAAGTACTAACCAGGCCTGACCTTGCTTAGCTTCTGAGATCAGACAGGATCCGACTTGTTCACACACACACAAATGAGCCCTTCTGTATGGCAATTCATTATAACTTAGCTTTATTGATTCTGTTATAGTGCTGTTAATTATAGAAACCACAAAAATCTTCAATTAAAGTCATAATAACGTTGTTAATAATTATTCTGCTCTGTATATTGTTTTTATAATAAACTGATTTTTATCTTTTAAGAATTATATCTACTAATTATTATATCTACTAATTATATCTACAATATTTTGATTTTTTGGCAAAAATTGCATTCCATTTGAGTATCTTTTAATAACTAATGATATTAACTATCATGATTAATTCTTGATAACCCTGATATTGGACATTACGATTATCATCACAGATAAAGAAATCTAAGCTTATAGAAATTTAATACCTTGCCCAAGATCCCACAATAGGGGAAGCCAAGATTAAATGAGATAATATACATATACTTAGCACAATACTAGGCAGCTAGTGTGTTGAATAAATGCAACTGAAGGGTCAGTGTAAAGTGAAAATAAGTATAAGAAAAGACAAAGCTGTTTTGAGGACAGTACATAAACCACATGTTATAAATTCTTATATATACTACATATATAACTCAGATTTGATTCTGAGCTTCTTAATAATCAAAAGTTAGAAATACAATCAATTACACAAATGATAAGTAACATTGCCCAAGAAAAGTGTAACTATTTCTGGAGTTCAGACCTAAGGGTCCTCTTTTAAGACATCGGAGTTGACACCTTCCAAAGGACCTTAGAGGATGAGGCAAACAATATAGGATGGCTGTTAGGAATCTGGAAAACATGATGGCCAAACCTAAGTGAAGTGCAGAAGCCTGAGTTGCCCTGGCAGAAGGCAGAGGAAGGATTAAGAAGTTGAGGAAAGGGGCATGCTAGAATGGAAACATTATCTAAGGCCAGAAGACCAACCAGAGGATTACATTCCATGGGAGACCCAAAAGATACATCATTCACAAAGACTATTAAGAATGCACTACAGAGAGGGGTACCTACATCACAGAAAGTATAGACTATCTCTGAAGGCTGGGCCTCAAAGTTGGAAAGTGGTCACAGAGCTGGGCTCCTTAATAGTCATGGGCATGATGGGGCTCTGCCCACGTAACAGAGACCAATTGCAAGTGCTTAACTGTCAGAAGCCAAGAGGACACAATTACCATAATGAACTGTAGCATTAGAGGGGCAGCCAAGGCAGCCAAGGAATTGTGGAAAGGGTTAATAATTCATGGTATCCCCATGCGCAAATGTGTAGGCAACAAAGGTACTAACAAAATCTAAAAAAGAGAGGGCCCATTACCATGAGGTCCTCTGATGACTTGCCAATACGAATCTATGAATCAAGAATCTAATATGCAATTCATTTGATTCAATAATCACATTTCTGTGAATCTCTCCTGAGGTTTGTTATTTATATCAAGAGATTTATTAGTTATGAAGATTTTTGTAGTAACATGGAAACATGCTTATAAATTAAAGTAACTTTAGGGAATAATTTACAAAATTACATGTATATTACACTTACATTGAAATATGCCTAGTGAAAAAAAATAACTGCAAGAATATATGTAATATGGTAAGTGTGTTTATATTAGGGTTGTAAAATTACAGGTGACTTTATCTCTAGTTTCTAACTCTTTAAATCGAACTTCATGATTTGTACTATGTATTTTAGTTTTGTTTTGTTCAGTAGAAACTTTTAAAGGCAAACCTCATTGTTCGAATCTAATATATTTTCCCACTGTGATCAAGGCAATAGATTTTGCAGAGAAATAGGCTGATGAGGAAATGCTCTTCTGGTGAAGATTTATGTGTGAAACCCGTGTGTGTGATTGCTGGTTGGATAGCCTTTTTTTTTCAAAGAGAATTTACTAGTAAGAAGTGTCTACTCCATTACATTTGGTTTACTTCAATTCAGATGAATATTTGTAGCAGGTTTGCAGGTTTCATACCACATAATGTGTTAAAAGGAAAGATGTATATTTTTCCTATTTCTCCTTTTACGCTGTGTGCACATGTGTCTGCGTGCGCGCGCTCTCTCTCTCCTCTCTCCTCTCTCTCTCTCTCTCTCCTCCCCCACCCCCCCGTATGTTCCCTACAGAGTAACTTTAATTTTTTTTTTTTATTCTCAAATTTAAAATTGAATTCCTCATTCAACTTAGCTGGTGGCATTCTTGGTTAATTTGTCAACTAATTCAAACAATTTGGGAGTCATATGAGGATTCCTCACTCTGTGTCAGCACCCAGTGAGATTTCTCCTTCTGCATCAGTACCCACATCTAATCAGTCACCGCAGACTGTCCATTCTGTCTCCACAGGGTTTTGACACCTTCCTGGTCCACTGTCCTAGTCCATTACCTTAGATATATTTTCATCGCTTGCAGCCTGCAGCTCTACAGTTTTTGCCCTTTGATCCATTTTCTGCATTATCCTTAGATTAGTGGTTCTCATTGGGGGTGATATTTGTCCCCCAGGGGACATTTGGCAATGTCTGAAGACATTTTTTGTTGTTATAACTGGGCCAGGAGTGGGGAGATGATTTGGAGGGGATGGAGGAAAAGCAAGTAGTATTGCTACTGGTATCTAGTAGTTAGAGGACAAAGATGTTATGCTGTTAAACATCCTACAATACACAGGACAGCCCCCCATAACAAAGAATTTTCTAACCCAAAATGTCAATAGTGCTGAGTTGAGAAACCTTGCTCTAGAGTGATTCTTGTAAAATGAAAATTTGCTTAAATACCTCAAAAGCACACTATTTCTTGTAGGCAGACATTTTTGCATAAGGCTCATCTTTGCTTCCCCAGTCATGCAGCACAAAATTATTACTTCCTGAATATGCCACCTATTCCCTGGCTCCTGTGACTTGTCTGCTGCTTGTAGCTCTTTTTCTTCTTGATTTCCTCCAGCTGGGTTGGTAATTCTCCTCTGTGATCACTTTTAGAAGAGTATGAATCATATTGAATTGTTGCTTGTGTGTCTCCCTGACTCCACTGTGAGCATCCAGAGGTCAGGAACCGTGTCTTTTTTTTTTTTTTCTCCACATCTTCAGCACCTAGTGCAATGCCTGTTACAGGGGAATGGATCTAAATTCAACCAAGCCCCTCTTTTCTTATTTTATTTCATGAGCCCTGCAGAGCAGTCAATCATTCTTGAGCACAATGGGGTTATTGCTGCCTTCCTGTTTCTATTTTCTTTACCCTTATTCTTACCTGAAATGTGGTTTATGTTTTTTCTTTATTTATGTCACTCCCACCTGTTCTTTAAGGCCAGTTCAGTAAAAATAACGGTGATTTACCAAGCTCACCACATGTGCCAGGCCTGCATTATCTTACTTAATCCTCAGTATAATACCTATAAGGTATTGTTCCAATTTAACAGGTGAAGAAAATGAGTGGCAGGTGCAGCAAGACATGCACACAAACGCTCATATTGTAGGCAGCTGGGCCATGACCCTCCCTGCTTGATTCTCCTGTCTTTGGTAGCTCTTCTATCTCTTCCTGGAAGGCACATTGGAGACCCTTTAGTCTGCCCCACAACTTTTATGAGTAACCTGCAAATTGTTTAGGGTACGAGCTGGTTAATGGTGGGAGCCAGACCTAAAATCCAGGATTCTAGATTTGAATGCTCTTTTCACTCGCCAGTACCAGGCCCAGCATTTCTTGCTCATTATATGGTAAGTTGTGGTAACCCCCCAAGTCATCAGGATTAGTAGACTCACGGCAGGTGGAGCAGCCTTGATCCACAGTGACCCCAGCTGCAGAAGCCTGACTATGCATGGCCTAGGAGGATTTTCATCCAAGGATTTTCCGGGGGAAGGCATCAGGGTGCTTTAAGTTCAGGAATGAGGAACAGATTTTAATTTTTAGAAGATCACTGTGGAGAATTGGTGACTGGAGCGAAAGCAGTGACAATTTAATAGATATTTGTGGTCCTTCAGGTGAGAAATTTTGGCAGCTCCAGTCATACCGCTAAAGCACTTTGAGAAGCGATTGGACTGGAGAGATATTTAGAAAGTAATATTGTCAGGATCTGGCCGTAGACTGCCTATGGGGTATGAATCCTAGTCATAGTATGACCTTGATTACGATACTTAAGCCTCAATTTGTTTCCTCACGGGTAAAATGAGGACAATTCCTACTTTTGAGGATGATTAGTAAAAAGTTAAAAGTGCCGGACACACATTCAATATAGACAAATGTTATTTACAAGTTTTTTTTTTTTTTAAATTTAAAAAAGCTCTGTGGAATAGGTTGGATCTGAAGTAACTTGTCAACGTTGGCAGATTTATTTCTTAAGTTCCTGTTAGTCAAGTGCTCCACGGCTCACCTCTTACTCGGTCGGGACAAGAGGTAGAGGACAGTGATAAATGCATCGCAGTGCACAAAGATGTGGAGCACTCCAACGTGTGGCCAAACCCTGACAATTTCACTTTCTGCACCATTGGACCTCTCATCCCTAGGTTGGTGTTTCTAGAAGACGAGGCGAGCTACGGGCCGGGCGGGGGCGCGAGAGAAGCCGGATGGGGGCGGGGCTGAAAGCGCTGGGTTCTGCACGCCGCTGCCTTGACCGCGGCCCCCGCCCCCCCTTTCCGGGGCTGCCGCTCGTGACGTCACTAGGGGCGGAGCCGGCCGCGGGGTAGGAGGCGGGGCAGTCACCGGGCGGGGTGGGAGACGGATGCGTCGCCCAGCGCAGGCCGCGGCGGCCGCTTAGTAGCCAGCAGCCGCACACTGCGCTGGCCTGCGACCTAGACTTGGTCGCCCACCCTGCGCGCCCACCTCCGCCCCCGGCGCTCGCACGCCGGGGACCTGCGGGGGCTGGTCGTTTAGCGAGCAGGCCTCCTGATCGGGACCCGCGCAGCGACCGGAGCCCCCGGGTCTGGGCGCACACGGAAGTGGTGAGTGTCACCGAGGGGAGGTGGAGGATCCTTCTGCGGCCGCGGACGACGGGGCGAGGGGCGCGGGGCGCGGAGACTGGCGCTGGCGGGCGACGCGGCCGCCGCTCTCGGTTCTTGCGCGTTGCGCACCCCGGGCCGCTCGGCGAGCGCGGCGCGGGACGTGAGGGCCCGGGCGGGGTGGGGGCGTGCGGGTGCGGGCGGGGGATTTCCAGCCGAGCCGAGCGGAGCCGGCCGGCCGGCGGCCGAGAGGTCGTAGGGTTGGGGCCCAGGGCCCGGAGGGGAAAGGTTAAGGCTCGCTGCCCCCTCCTCAGAGCGCACACCAAGTTTTCATAAACAAGCCTGGATCGCGCCGACATCCTGTTTATACCACCCCGAGATACAGGCGCGGGCTTGAAGTCTGACGTCCCTCGCTGTTGCACGGAGAACTTGACCGCCAGCTCTCTGGCAAAATTTTTCTGGCCTTGAGATGGAGGCTGAGGGTCTTAGCGATTTTCCTCTTTTGCCATGTCAGCGAGGGAAAGTTTCTGGGATTTGAGGCCACGTTTGCGGCGGGAGTGGGGGGGTGACTGTGGACTCAGGAAACGCCTCCTCCTCTTTTAGGTTTGGTTGGGACCCAGGCCCTAGGCTGCTAGGGAGAAGGTCGAAAGACGCACCCTGAGCTAGAGGCCCAAGGAAGAGGAACAGAGAGATAGAGAGAGTGTCACCAGTAGAATTGCGAATCCTCTGAAAGGGACTTATTGATTAACCGAAACTGGGGCTGGTCTCTGGCCCGCTGTCACTCTGCAGACCCCATCCGCGACGGTCAGTGGTCAAGCATCAAAGGGAAACGTCGCTTTAGCGGTAGTAAACACCCCTCAAGCCACTCTCCAAGGTTCCAGGGAGATGGGCTCCTTGGATGTGTGCTTACTAAGGAACTTCTCTAGGGAGCCTAGATAGAAGTGATTATTATTACCAGGTATTTTTGCACATTTTTTTAAATTGAAAGTTTTATTTATTTATTTGCACATTTTTTTTTGATTGCATGTTCTCTAAATTCCTGCGTGTCCCTGAGGAAGAGGACCTGCCACTTCTATTAATAATACGTGGCTATGAGCTGTCTTCTGCCCCTGGTTTGGATATATACTATTAACATTTTTCCTTGTAGGGTTTTTCTCTGAGCGGCAAGAGTTTACAGCTGTATAAAATTGTCATTACTTTTTTTTTCGGGGGAGGAGACCATTAAAAATCTTGGAGAGTTAGTGTTGATGAGTATAATGCAGAAACAGATGTGATATGGAGTCTGATTGTTGGCAGTTTTTTGAAAAGGATTCGAGTAATGGGCATATACACAGTGGAAAATTTTTTTTAAACAAAGTTTTATGTTGATTAAACTTTTGGTCTTTGTTCCAAAACCTCATTTTTTGTTTCTCGCTTTTGCTTTTGGTGACTATGTTGTTTTCCAAGACCGGAGAGTTGTTTTCACTGGAGGATCAATGTGTTCTTTTGTACTTTGTGGTGAAGGTTAATGGAGACCAGGAGGGTACCAGACACTTTGGGTCCAATATACTTTGTAATATGGAGAAAATGTCTCCTATGTATAGATCAAGATCGCATTTAAAGATGTAAGTACATCATACCTAAGTGATAATGGACATTATGAATAGGAATAATCACAACTTCTTAATTCTACATATGTTAATGAAGCACTTTCACTGTATTTTATCTTTTCTATTTAGCTACAAAAATGTATTTTTTTAATACTAGGATTGCAGTGTGACACTCCACGTTAAATAAAATCCAGTATAAAGTTTCCTCATTCCACAATATTCTAATTACTACCATTGGGAAATAATGATAGAGAGTAAATACTTTATACATATATAGATAAAATAACTCAAACATTTCCCAAAATATAACTACATTTCAATTTGCTCTAATTTAGGCAGTCTTAATATCAGGTTGGCTGCTATACTTGTAATTATCTCTGTTCATTTGGTATACAGCCTTTGCAGATTTAAGGTTTTAAGGGGAGTTAAGTTGCAAAATTCAAGCATTTGCTGAAAAGCTTATGAAAATAAGGAATTTTGAGGGTGGAGTTGCTTTTGCAAGAATAGATTCTCATTAAATGGCATGAAGAAATTTAAACTGAGTGTTTAAAGAGGATTGTGAGGTCGGCTAGTTTAGATTCTGGGTTCACAAGCACTAGTGTGGTTCAAGCCACAAATTCTAGTAATGTTCCAAAGTTATCACTCACTTTCTTCTGAATAGCTTTAAGTAACACATATTTGGACAGAAACCTAGCTGAAACAAGTATTGAGAACATGTGTAGGTTTATACTCATTTTTATAGAGGGAGTATAAGGTATTACTGTATTCATAAGGCTTATTAGCAAAGAGCAAAATTTGTATTTTCTAACTCCTCTGCTTTTCCCCCCATATACATATTATATATCTTTATTATGTATGTCTTTGTTATGTTCTAGTGAGATAATATGCTTTTAGATTTATCATCTGAGATATGAATATTCGTACGAGGAGTTTTTCTTGTTCACTTCCACATTTAAAAAATTGTTTTAAGTGGATGGAGAATTGGTTAACTGAATCTTGCTGAGCAAGCAGCATCTAATGCTCTGTGATTTATGGTGGCTCAATGGTATATGGAGCCTTGTCATAGAGTAGAGATGCTAGAAGGAATGTCTCAGATTATTTCAGACCAGTGTTTCTCGACTGGGTATTATTTTTGCACCCAAGGAGATATTTGTAGCTTCTGCAGACATTTTCTGGTGTTATAACTTGTGGGGTGGAGGTGAGAGGAGGCAATGTTAATTGTATATAGTGAGTAGAGGCCAAGGATGCAGCTAAACATCCCATAATGCATGGGGCAGTCCCATACAACAGTTATCTGGCCCAAAATGTCAATAGCTCTGGGGTTGAAAAATCCTGTTTTGGAATGCCAGGTAGGGGAACAAAAAGATCCAGGCTTCTGTGATGGCAAATGGTTTCACCTTAGGCCTCTATTTTCCTCATCTGTAAATGGAACTAAAAATATTCACTTTGGCCATCTCGCGAAATAGTTGCAGAAAATCAGGTACATAATGCATGGAAATTGTGAATGCTACACAATTTATTACTATTTTGAAGAATGAGTTTTTTATAAATGAGTTGTTAGATACACTGGCAGTTGAGGAAGAAAGGGGGTAAGGTAATATGTTGAGTGAAGAGATGGGTGCTTTGCTATTATTGAATTGTTATTCAATTTTTTTGCGTAAAGGATTTTTTAATGTAGTTTTATTATTAGAACACAAACATTTTTAGCTCTATAATTTCCATAAACATAAAGATTGTTTTCTCATAACAAGAGGGAAAACAGTATAGAAAAATTAGAAGATAACGGAAAGTAGTAAGTGGAGGAGAAAAGTTATCCATGGTCTACTTCCTTTCCTATGGATTGGTAACAACCAAGTTCTCACACAGTTCTTTTCTATAAGAGTAAATGGAAGAAGACTTAATGATGGAAAAGGGGAGAGCAGTCGGTGACCAAGGAAGGTGCTAGTTGTTTCTAAGCCCTTCATTCTCATTCTCTCTCTCTCTTTCTCTCTTGGTTTTTTTTTTTTTTTCTATGTACAGGTAAATTCCATTATAGGAGCCATCAGAAAAATTGGTTCATTGTTTTTATACTTTGCAGTCTAACCTCCAAGCTCTATTCTCATTCGGCATGTTGTTTCCTTTCTGTTTCTTGTTCTCCACTGTACTCAGCTAGGTGTGCCATTATTGCTTCCTGTCTTGAAAACCCTATGGTAACATGGGGTTTTAAACAGCTGCCATGCTGAAATAACTGGGTTTCAGGGGCAGGAGATTACTTCCTATGAGTATTCTTCCCTCGGAAGTGCACCAGCTTTTATCAGTTTGAGGGAACAAGAAAACATAAAATATTAAGTTCATTTCCATGATATGTTTACTTCTGAGTTTTTATGATCTGTGATTCTTAACAGCTGGCAGTGGGCACACATTTTTTTCCTTGGTGCTCTGTGAGTAAATTGCCCAGTTCCAAGGCAAGACATGCTTCAGAAGCAAAACTAAAATTTCTTTAAGTCTACTCCAGCCAGAAGACAGAGCTGGTCTCTGTTAGGATATTTTTAATCTGTGGTAACTGAATTTACTTAACAGTAACATTCACATAGCACTTTGTTCATTTATTTATTCAATAAATACACCTTAAGTTCCTGCTATGAGTCTCAGAGAGTGAATAAAGAGAACAAAACAGGCAAAAATCCTTGCCCTTATAGAGTTTATATTCTAGCGGAAGACCCTTGGGCCTGTTCATTCAGTTTCTCAGTTGCAGATTATACACGTACAAGTAAGTAAATCCTACTTTGTGATTATAGAACATTTTCTAGAAAACTTTTGGCACTCTTTTATAGTCTAAGGACTAAGAATTAACTTCCCCTTCTCCCCCTTTTTTATATTAGAAATTAATTAACTCATTCTTTGTATATGCAAATATCTCTTTGGTACCAACTAAGTTCCTGGCAGATGGATAAGAAAGTTTACATGGAAATAAGCCTATCGTATGTAGCCATAATTCAGTAAGAGCAACACAGTACCTTTGTGGGTGATATTATAGTAGAGGTTGGTATTAAAAGCACGGGGACCCCTGAAGAGAGCTAAACCCTGCTTGGAGCAAGTTGTGGGTGGAGGTGGGGTGGAGTCAGAAGCTGCTATCAGAATTGTAATAGAAAAAGCTCAGAGAGGAGGCTTTCTTTAGAATGAAAACCAATGAGGAATCTTTGTTCCAAAAAAGGCGCTTTAACTCTTCTGGGAAGGAGTTACCCAGAGGATCTGGGAGAGGAGGCTGCCTCTGTGAAACCTAAAAAGAGGAGCTGTGGCTATATACAAAGAAGGCAATAATGACTCGAACCTGGCTGGGGGAGACCAAGTCAAGTCAATTTATTATATCTCTAGATAGAAAACAGACTGATTTATTGTATTTTAGCCTTGTTTTCCATAATCTGTGTTTTCAGAGGCTCTGGAGCCAAACTGCTTGGTTTGATGTCAGCTGAGAATGTGGGCAAGTTACGTCTGTTTTTTTTTTATCCATCAAATGAAGATAAAGACGGTACCTACCTCTAAGATTGTTTTAAAGGTCGAATGACTACGCCTAAAGATTTTTGAGTAGTGCCAGACACATAGTATGGGCTATTTTTTTTTTTTGTGGGAGGTGGAATTGGTGAACATGCTATGTGTTGAAAACAAAGTAAAGAGCTCAAATTATATTCAGAGTGCTTTTTAAGACTGTAGGAAAATGCAGTCCACTAAATGCAAAACAAAGAGCAGTCTATCTTAGAAAGGCTTCAATTAGAAATGGATAAATCAAAAACTTAAAAAGACAGTTTCTCAAATCCAGAACAAATTATTATGTAGGCAGCACCAAAGGTGATAAATTAGGTTTTACTCAATTTTTAGGGAAAGATGAGAAACAAAGATGCCTTTAATTTAACTTTAAATGCCATCCAAAGTATATAATTTGGCAGGACTATATTAGACTTTTTGGGAAAGTCAATATAAAGGTACTGTGTTGCTCTTACTGATTCAGTTTACTTAGCAAGTGCTGGGCTGTTGGCAGGGAGGCACAGGCATACCTGTTTGTAAAATGGTGTCTTCAGAGTTGTGTGTAAATTAAAAGTCTTAAAGCAGATCATGTGCCAAGGAGGCACATTTGCTGTTTAAGGGAACTCTTAAATGTATATTCAGTTTCTCATGAATACTGTTTTATTAGTTTCTATTTCCATATATGTATTGTGTTTTCCTAAAGCATCTTTTATGCAAAACATAAAATTGTACAAAAAAATTGGCCCTTCCTACTAATCATATTTTAAATATATTTTTAGTCCTTGTGTGATGTTTATATTGCATTTATTCATATTCTCAAGAACAATAGTTGCTGCTTGGTTGGGAAAAAGCTCTTGATGATATTCTCATTTCATGTGTTTTGATAGCAAAAGAGTTAGCTTTGTCTTTTCCTTGCCTTCCCATTTGAGAAGAAAAAAGACAGTAAAACTCTGTAATTTGTATTTAGGGGTTGGGGCAGTAGGTAAGGAAATCCAGTCCAAATGGTGAACAGGCTGACCTGTAGGTATTTAAAAAATAAACTTATGTGTATTATTTTCAGGTACTTCGGGTAACTCAGACAAGTTCCAGTGTATAAAGTAGAAATAGAGAAGAACAATTTGTAATTAATGCAGCTCTTGTTTTTAAAGGTGTTTTAAAGGGCTTAAGGGTATTAGAACTGACAACAGTTCATCCAGTTAAGCAGAATTATATCTGCGGGCTTATTTGCAGTTAATTTGCTCAGACTGTAGCAAGGGTGTAATATATAGCAATTTTTTTTTAAATCAGTAGAATTTAATGTTATGTTAATCTTTTACAGTATGATAAGAGAAAAGACAAAAGAAAAGAATCAGGGAGAAAACAATTTGCCAAACATATATTTTTCCAGTGAAAAATCTTGTTATTAAGCACGCATAGGGAGGCAGACAGATGTGAGTCATACCATAAAGAGGTGGACTGGATCTTTTGCCAGGGATACCTGCAAATCCATTTTAGGGCTAATTCACAAAACACAGACTTAAGAAAATAAGATGCCCAGTGCCTAAAATTAAAACATGACTGATTGTGATCAGTTAAAGCCATTCTGTAAAACTTTATGCAGGACTGCTAATCACTGTATATCAGTTATCTAGTTGGGAAACTCATTTGGTGTATGGTAGTGTCTCCAGAGAAGCCGGTCTTTTCACTTGTTTAGGATGACCATTCACTCAGGTTGGTTAGATGTAGGAGGGCCAGGGCAGAGGAAGCACGACTGTCTTGAACATAAATTGTAAGCCCACTTGATGTAGATTTAGGAAATAGGACACTTGTGTTGTACAAACTGACAGAAGATAAAAATGCTCCCAGGTTTTCGTGTTTATTTCTGTAGATCATGTGTTATGTGAGCACAGGACAGGCCCAATTCCTGCCCCGAGGAAGCTTCCTTGCTTGTGGAGAACACAATAATTTAACAGTCGTACAACTGTTTGTTACAGTTATGCTAAGCACAGGAGAGATGTCTTAGTTTGCTATAAAGCAGAGGTGGGGGGCATTAAGAAGAGAGGGGGTCTCTGTGGTACATTATTTTACATTGAAATCTGAAGGATGAGTTAGCCAGGCTAACAGGGTGAGAACGTTTTCCAGCCAGAAGAAACAACATGTGCAGAGGACCTGAGGTGGAACTAACACTGCCAGTGGAGAAGAGAGGACAAATATGCAGGCTGCTGAGGTTGGGAGGAACTTGATTAAGCAGGGTCTTTGGGCCATATTACTTTGGACTTCATTGTAATCTAGCAGGGAAAGTTGAGGCTTTAAAACAGGGTATGACATGATGGGACTTGAGTCATTTTATGGAAAAAAAAAAAAAAAAAAAGGATTCCATCCCTATCACTACTGCCCCTGTGAGTACCTTTTTCTCTCTCTGCCCACTCTGCTGCCAGATGCCTTGAAAGCCTTCACTGCTTCCCTCTCTTCCTTCACCCTTTGCAGCCTGACTGCCATCTCCACACTCCTGAGAGTGCTTCTTTGAGTGACCTTCTTGCCATCACAATCAGCCCCCTTTTCTGCACTTGTTATCTAAAACAGTTGATGTTGCTAAACACTTCGTTCCCGAAACATGTCCCAGAATCCCACTGCTGTCTTGCTTCAGAAGACACAGTACTTCTTTCCTTTCTGTATCTCTGCTCTATTCTCTTGGTGTTTCCTCTTCCTCTCATCTCTTTCCTTCCCCCAGTGAAGACTTTTCTAAAGGTTCTGCAAATGGCAGATATCATTTGTTCCTAAAACCGTGCAGATGACCTGCTTTCATTTGAGCTTCAGTTATCATATTTCTTCTCCACTCTTTACCTTCTCAAATACTGGTTGAGTGGCTTCAGGCACTGTTCAAGGCACTGGAGGGATGGTGGGGAATAAATGGCAAGGCCCCTGTCCTTAGGGAGCCAACATTCTAAGGTGTTAAACATGTCGATAAATAAACAGGATAATTTTGGGTGGCGATAAGTGCAATAAAGAAAACTAGTAAGGTAATGGGTAGAGAATGCTTAGGTTGGTGGGAGGAGAGGGGCTAACTCTGAGGAGGTGACATCTGAGCTCAGATCTGAGTGATGAGTAGGAGCCAGGTGGTCTGTGAAGGTTAAATGGTCTGGAGGAAGAATGTACCAGGCAGGGGGAATAGCAGTTGCCTCAGTCTTGGGGGATGAGTTGTGGGGGATGATCTTTCCATTTCATCCTAGGCTCCCTTACCTGGATGTCTTGTTGACACTTCACATTTAACTGCTCCGAAATTGGTATCATCCTTCTTTCTGACCTAGCCAGTGCAACAGATGATTTCTCTGTTCCTCCTGATGCCCTCTCTATCCACCACCCTCAAAACCTTAGACCTGTGGTCAGAAAACTTCCTGTGAAGGGAAAGACAGTACATATTTTCAGCTTCGAGTGCCATGCTGCCTCTGTCACCTCTGTGCAGTTCTGCTGTTGTATAACTAAAACAAACAGTATGTGAACCAATGAGTGTGACTGTGTGGTGTTCCAATAAAACATTATGGACACTGAAATTTGAATTTCTAGTTGTCACAAAATATTTTTTCCCCAACTGTTTAAAAATATATGATTTGTAGAGCTTCTTGGCTGTACAATATAGGCAGCAGGTCAGATTTGGCACTTAGCCAAAGCTTGCCGACTGGTGCCTTAGACTTCTCTTGATCGCTCCCTTTCATTGTTCCAACAGTTGGCCAAGCCCTCTCTGTGCTCCCTCCAGGTATATTTGTACCTTTCCCTTCTCACCAATACCTGCCATTAATGTAGCTTTCTTCTACTCGGGTAATTGCAGTAACCTCCAATCTAGTCTCCCTGCTTCCAGCCTTTTCCCTCCATCTGTCCTTTACACAGATATTGAATAATCTTCCTGCAGCTTAACTCAGGTTGTAGAATTTCCTGACCACCAGCCTTTGGAAGCCCCTATCGCCCACAGAAAACAGCCCAAACTTCACCTTGGTGTGGTATTCAAGGCTTCTGTGATAAGACTTCAACTTCTTAGCTTGTTCTCCCATTTGTCTCCTCCTACACTCTACCAAAATTAATTATTCACTGATTTGCGTTAGACTCCCAAACATTTCTCATATTTTTCTGTATTCTTCTCCTTTTTTAATAGCTAGAGAGTTACAGCCTATTGGCATTATTTTCTAGATGAGCAAACAAAGCCAATAGCAAAGCTGGAATTCGAATATGAAACTTTCTGGCATTAAGACAAAAACCCCTCTTACTCTTTTATCCCCCCTAGCTTTATTAGGGTATAACTGGAAAACCTTTCTACTCTTAAAAAATAAAACAACCCTTCTTTCTACTGTCCTGTCACTTGTCTTTTTTTTTCTTTTTGCTGACATTGACATTTAAAATGAAAATGTATGGAACTTGTTCCTATCCTGTTTTCCAACCTAAAGCTTCTGAAGCAGTTTTAGGCTCTTGGAGAATTGCTTCTATGCATCTATATTGCATTTGGCATTGTTAGATGCTGAGTAATAAGGAGGATCTGAAAGAGTTTTGTGGGCGGGGGGAGCAATTCTGAGGGGATGGGTGGTGAAATGGGCAGTTGGGTTCATTTAGCTGCCCTAAAGAGAGTTTAGTATTTTCTTGTGAAATAGTTGTGGCATTTAAAATCAAACTTGATTTACTATTACTTAATTTTACTTGGGTATTATATAACATGTCCCATGTTTACCTGTTTGGGGCTGAGCATACTAGATGTGTTATGAAAAGCCTGCTGAACTTGGAACCAGGAAGAGCCAGGTCTGGGGCTGTCCTCTGCCACTTACCAGCTCTGTGACTTTGGGCTCATAATTGATCCTCAGTTTTTCTCAACTATAGTATCGATTTAATAGTAGCTATCACAAAGGTGGTCTGTGAAGGTTAAATGAGGTAGAACATATGTAATAGCTTCAGACAGTGCTTGGGATTCAGCAGCACTTAATAAATGTTAGGTACCTCCTCTCACCTCAAATACTGAACATTGCCAGAAAATCTGTAAATGATTATGTAATGTTTACATGTTTCTAGGTGAGAACTTTATAGATAGATATTACTCAAGTTATGAATTTCCAGTGCAGAACATTTCCTTATCAAATGGCTTGCTTCCCATTACTATGAAAATGTCAGTATAAGACAGTGATTCAGTCTCTGAAATCTGGAACCAGAGTCTGTGCTTTATCCTGCTTTAGTTGATCCTGGGCAAGTTATTCAATCTTTTTGTGCCTCAGTTTCCTCATCATAATAGTAGTCTCTACCTTTTAGGGTTGTAAGGATTAAATGAGCATGTACATGTGTGTGTGTATGTATACACACCAACACTATTTAAGGATTTGCCACTCTTATTACTTATTATCCCTGTAGTCTTCTCCTTCTTGTTTAGACAGCTTATGAGTCATCTGGAAATTACCTGGAATTCCCACTCATATATTCTCTCAGGAGAATCCTCCATACTTCATATACCTGTCTTTCCCCTCCATCTTTATTCCCTTCTTTATTTTAATTCAGTTTCTTTTCCTCATGTGTAATACATTCTCATCAGTTCTCTTCCTTGTACTTTCTTGAGTAGACAATTAAAAAAAATCTATTTTTATTTTATGTGGGAACCGAACATTTTCTAATAATGACTGATAAACCCAGCTATGTATTAAGGATATTTTTCTACCAAGGAAGATGAAAGCTATATAGTTTCAAGCAAATGAAGAAAATAAAATACTTTGTTTATCAAATGCTTACTCTTGTCAGACATTCAGATCAGTAAAATGAGACTGAGAATAGTTGAATAACATGTTTAAAGGCATCCAGCTTTTAAGTGGGGGAACCTGGATTTGATTGAAACCAGGCCTACCTGGCCCTTGGTCTACAAATCCCTAAGTTTACTTGCCTAAAAGCCTGCAGGCACCTTCTCACCACTCCATCTGTGTACCCCTTAATAACCTACTCTCTCTGCTTTCTCTCAAGCTCCAGCTTTTGAGATGACAAGATCACTCACTTTTCTCTTTGGTTGCAGTGTTGTTTTCTGGTTTTTTTTTTTTTTTTTTTTTTTTTTTTTGGCAGGGCAGATATATGGTGTTTCAGGTACTTCATGTGTTAAATTGGTCTTTTGTGTATTGGTTTGGAAACTTAACCACATTTATAGCAGTGTGTGTTTAGGGAAAATATGCTCCAAATTTCAACAACGAACTGGGAATGAATTTTTAACAAGGCAAAATTATTTATAAACTAGAGACTACCAGTGTGTTTGTTTGAGTGTGTTACCTGCATTGATATACTTTAAAGGCTTGCATGTCATGCCTGAATCATGCGTATTTTGGAACTTAGCTTAGTTGTTTATCCTCATTTATGGCTGACCTTTGTATCCCAAATCACTACCATTGTGTTTGGCACATAGTAGGAACCCTGTGAAGAGACATATTTAGTACTATTCAGAAATCAATAGTTCTTTATATTTTTCTCTATGCTTTATGTATTTCAACAAAAAAAGCAACGAAGTAAGGGTCAGGCAACATTGAAAGGGGAATGTTGCCATGCATTTACCAATCAGATGAAAATACTGCTTATGCTAGGCTGAATTGAGACATTTAAAGGTATTTGAGAGGCAGACACTTAGAGAATATTGTTTTGATTATTGGGAGGCAAGGAAAGCAGTCAAACAAGTTTCTTCTTGGCTTGGAGTCTTGTTTATTACTTTTCTCAGGAGAGAACCAATCTCTCCGTTGGTGTCGAGATCATGAAGACAGGTTTGCCATGAAGCCCCACATATTTGATTCCAAGTTAATAGACATTTTCTAGTAATTGCTGTTTAAGGATTTGTAGCACAATGATCATAAAATCTGATAATTTCAGAATTGGAAGAAATCAAAGTTGCCCCGGGACACTTCCTTCCTCAATTTTGCAACAGAAAACTAAGAATCAGAGCACTTATGTGACTTGCCCAAGACCTTAGTGGGCCACTGCTTTAGTTTTAATACAGCATCATGCCAGATTTAGATTGAGTAGACAAATGATGGAGAAGGTAGTTACATGTAGAATTTAGCAAACTAAATACACATTTGTTTAAATAGTTCTGAGAAATGTCAGATGTATTTGTGGATAGGAGATTTAGAGATTATTTAAGAGAAATTGGTATTGTGCAGGGTCCAGCCATTACCTTGGACATTATGACGCTCAGTATCTCATGGGAGAAGAGAGATCAAGCCGCTCTCTTTGATGATTGCCACACTGGAAGTGCCAGAGGTTAGGGACCAAGTCTGTCTTGCTTATCTTTTCAGCCCTAGTTCAGCCCCGTGCCTGCTATCAAGTAAATTTAAAATATTACTGAACACACAAATGCCAGTTGTAAGAAGGTAACTATGGATTTGTCTCATGGAAATCCTATTTATTTGACTGGCATTGCTTTTTTTATGTTGTTTCCTTTACCAGGAGAAAAGCCACTTTATAAAGCACAGCTAGCCTAATTAGACCATAATGGAGGTAACAGTTATATAAAGAACAGCAAAAACAGTTTTGAGAGCTCATTATAGATAAAAAGATGCTCTCGTATAACTTTCATTCGCGACTTAAGGCAGCTGAGATTCAGAGAGGTGAAGCTATTTTGAGTTAGCCCTAAACCTTGTAGCCTCCCACTGTGCCCGCGGCTGCACTGCTCTTGACTGGATTTTGGGAATAGCACAGCATGTAATGCTTCCCCTTGTTGCAGTCTGCTGCTCACGGCCCCTCTCCTGCCACCTGCTCCCACAGAGCCTGCCAGAGAGCTTGGTCTTCAGGCCTGCTCCCTTCTGTTTAAAGTCAAGGCCCTGACCACATACCTGAGTCAGAATTACCTGTCCCTTTCTTGTTCTTGCAGCCCATCCTGCCCTTAGCACATTCTTACTGTGGGAATGAAGCCTGAGGAAATAATTCAAAGTATTTATGGCTGAGACAGGGTGCCTCAATGCAGTCTGCTAACCCTGACTTGGACTTCTGAGGAAAGAAAAGTTTTCCCTTTTCTTTTGACCATTTTCTTAAGTCATTAAAAAGCTACAGGCTGCAAATTCAAAAATTTTTTCAATTTAATTATAAAAAATGATTTCAATTTTTTATAAGAAAAATACATATTTATGGGATCTCAACTGATCTATGTTTAGTTTCTATAGACATTAGGCACTTGCATTTTTAACTGTTTCTTTAAAGAGTTATTTTTGAATTAATTTTAGATAATTTATTTGTCCAGTCTGTGTTCAACAAGTTACAGTTTCCTAGAGAATACTGTTAGTCATTCTTACATTAACTTTCAGAGAAGTCAGGATGTAAGCCTTATATTGGCCTTTCCTAGGCAATGGTTTGAAATTTGCTATAGTTCTTGAATTCTTTTAAACTTTTATTTAGCATTTTAAAGAAATTAAACAAATAATGTATTTTCATTTTATAAAAATTGAGAAATAAAATACAAAATCTTAAGACCTGTCATTCAGATAAACATTTTTGTCAATATTTAGTGTTTGTTATTTTAGACTTTGTTTTATGCCTGTATAGACCTATAAATTAAAAAAAAATTCAAGGATATTGTAGAACATAATGCTGTTTTATAATCTGGCTTTTTCACCAAGTGACTTCTCACAGTTTTACCCCCATACAGTAATAACTTTTTATGGTACATAGTTTTCCATAGTATGGATGAATGCAAGTTTATTTACCTAACCCTTTAGTATGAAACACATATATTATTTGTTTTTCCTACTTTAAATAATTCTGTTATAAATATTTTTGTGCTTCTGTTTTTGTGGACTTCGCTGGTTTTTCCTTAGGGGACTTTAAAAATGATATTATCAGAAAGTTTTTCACATTTTAAGATTTTGGATGTTTATCTGTGCCATAATTTTAAAAGCACACACTCTAACGGAAACATGATAAATCTGCCTACTTGGTTTTCTAGGACAGTAAGTTCTGTAAGTTCCTTGGAGAATATATGGCCCTGGGGACTGTGGGATGCCTGAGCAGTGTTTCTAGTGGTTAGATTTTCCCAGAACACCATAAACATTCTGGGCTTTCAGATTCCAAGATTTACTCTGAAGGTGTGAGGTGGAAGCCACCTAAATAGCTGGAAGAGAATCCTGTGGAAGAGACACGCTTTATCATTTTATGTTTACCGAGTGTGTAGCAGTGAACCTTGAAAACGCTTCCAAGTGAAATAGGGTCTGTTTTCTTTTCCCTTCTGATTAGTATACTGGCTGCTGACCTTTCAGGTGAAAAAGAAGTACCAAAGCAATTTCAGAAGATAAGTCTTTTACTGATTAGTGGTTATAAAGATTTCACAGGGATAGTATTTTCAGTGTTCTGAAGTCATTTCATTGGTCAGGTCTGCTTCAGTGAAATCATCAAGGCTAGTTTATCTTTGCAAAGACTTGTGACAACAAGTTCATAACTACACTCCCTGAGGAGCGCAGTTCACAATTAAGATTTCGCCTTAGGCAGCTTTATGCAGCTTTATGGTGTGGGCCTTTCAGATTCTAGATATGAAACTGGTTTGACATTAATTCCTAGCATTACCGCTTTTTAGATATTCGCTTAGCATAAGTCATAAGTCAGACGTCTGCAGAGCTAGCACCATGCCTGGCACTCCCTTTATTTGCTTCTTTCTCCATGCCTCCTGATTCATACAATAGAGCCATTATACCTAGGCAGTCATAAACATTTATTGGTTAGATTTGTATTAAATAAAATTAAGACTTGTCAATAGTTAACTGAAAATCAAACCAAGGGAACCTACAGTTAGTGAAGCACTGAGTTGAAGAACTGGGAAGGGGTGAAGTTCTTCAAATAAGGCACGAAGGATCTTATCTGTGTATTCTCCTCCTGATCTTTGACTTAAGTATTACAATGTTCCATTCAAAGCCTTCAGTTCGAGGATAATATTTAGATGCTCTCTTCTATGTTGTATAACTTCAGGTAATTTGGAAACATTTTTAAATTTGTTTATTTTTATATAAAACTTTTATGCATTTTATCTCTATAATCTAATATAGATTTAGATTGATAATGATTAAAAAGTTTTTTTTCTTTCAGAAATGTAATAGTATTCTGGCTTAACATAATGATGTATTTACCAACTGGAAAGATTGTTAAATTTGAAATTATACTCACTAAATTATGGAATTATGTACTACTGTTCTAGTGAAGATATGTGACTCTGCAGATAAAATTTCAAAAGGAGCTGTGGAGAGAAACTCGTTCAGGGACTTCTTGCTCAATGAAATTGATGTCTATAGTAGTTATCTTTTGGTGACCTAAGTGAAAAAAGGTGTTGGAATTTATTGCCCCATGTAATTAGAGCCTCTTAAGGGGAGAAGGGAAGACTCCATGTGCTCCAGTGATGTCGAGCCATGGTCCCTTCATTAGGAGTCCTACTTGTTTCTGCTGTTCTTTCATTGGTCTCATTTCTTACCACAGTGAGGTTTTCTCCAAATGGCTGCCCCAAGATGATGTTCTTCCAGCTTCCATTTATCAAATCTCCCCGAAGGACTCTTGTTTGGGTCATCCCTTGGTTGTAGGTAGACTAATTGGTCATGACTGAGTCATGGATAGGGATCAGGCAGGAGGACACCATGATCCTTAGTCCTAACAGAACCACATGGGATGGTTTCCAGAAAGATAAAGACAACAGATGTCTACTGTAACATCTTGAACTGGCAGGTAAAAAGTTTTTGATTGTGGTAAAATATACAACATAGAAATTTACCATCTTGACCATTTTTAAGTTACAATTCAGTAGTGCTAAGCATATTCACATTATGGCGCAACCTATCGCCAGAACTCTTTTCATCTTGCACAACTGAATTCTTTACTCATTAAACCCCTCTGTCCCCCATTCTCTCTTTCTCCCAGCCCCTGACAACCACATTCTACTTTCTATGAGTTTGACTATTCTAGATACCTCATATAAGTGGAACCATACAGTATCCTTTTGCAATTGACTGGTTTCACTTAGCATAATGTCCTCAGGGTTCATCTATGTTGTAGTATGTATCAGAATTTCCTTCCTTTTTAAGGCTGAATAATATAATATTCCATTGAACTTATATATCACATTTTGTTTATCCGTTCATCTATTGCTTTCACCTTTTGGCTATTGTGAATAACACTGCTATGAACATGGGTATACAAAAATCTCTTTGAGACTTTGATTTCAATTGTTTAGTGAACTGGTGGTTTTTTAGATAACTCTAACTCAAACAGGTCTAAAACCAAGTTCATCTTTTCCCTCAAGAACTGTCCCTTATTGTAACCTTCCTCTCATATCACCTTCACTGGTTACCGAAGCCAGATCTGGGGGCTTATTTTGACTCATCTCTTGTGGGCTATAGCCTCTTCCTCTTGGAATAAGAGAATATATGTAATTAAATACATGAGATTACAAATCATTCACTGATTTGCTAGAGATGAGCTGTCCTCTGGTTCATCTTTAATTGCTGCAGACTGGAAACGCTACATGGGGAGTATTGTGTGAGCAGTGGACTTAAGACAGTTTCTATGGGAAAGGTGTTTAACTTCTCTGTCTCAGTTTACTCGTCTGTAAAATGAAGATATTAATAGTACCTACTTCATAGAGTTGTTATGAGAATTGAGTCCTTATATTTAAAGCATTTCAACAGTGACTGGTATATATAAGTGGCCAATAAATGTTGCTATTTCTTTTCTCCCTCCTTCCCTGAGAACACCATTTTTTTTTTTTTTTAAATCTTATTGCAAAAGATGATTTACAGTTCCTGTGAAGTTCATTATTCAGACTTTGGCTGAATTTCTATAGTTAATCCTCGCCAAAAGGAAAAAAAAATCATCTTGATAACTTTACCCATTATTACCTTTTTTGGTCTTCAGTTAAGTGGCTAATATAGAACATCCTTTTATTAGTTGTAGATGTAGAATGTTTGCTTTATTTAGCAAAGACTTATTCTCAAAATGTAGAAAACCCAGAATATTAGAGGAAATACTGTGGAAGGAAGTGTGGTTATGGGTGAATGGCTGACTTACAAGATTTTCATTTTTACTGAGACTTAAATATTTCCCTTTGAGAGTTTTAGCAGATAAGAGCATGAATTCCAGTCACAACCCTGTGACTTTGGGCAAGTTACCAAAAATGCTTTGCCATTTACTTATTTACAGAAATGGGGCTGGTTATACCTACAAGGGTTAATTTGAATATTAAATGAGATGACATATGCAGAAAACAACCTATGATAGATGGTTCGTAAATGGTTTTTATTCTTTATTCTTCCAGGGTAGTAGGAGAAGATCCCTATGTAATCTATTTCTCAGCTCTGATGCTTCTCACATTGTGAGTTGGTGGCAAATCTCCCTTGGTAAGAGCATTTTTAACTTTGTATTATTATTATACTGTTTGCATTGTTGCTGTTACTGATATTTTGTTTGGCATGGGTAATATATTTACATAGTTCAGAAAGCTAATGTAACAAGGTACAAATTGAGAAGACTTGCTTCCATCTTGTCCCTGTCAACTTCCTAAGTAACTTCCTTTATTTTCTTCTGTCCAGATACAAGTAAACTTTTTCTGTTTTTGTACAAGAGGTACCATACTTTATGTACATTCTGTTCTTTGCTTTCTTCATTTTACAGTATATCCTCTCTTTTCATATTAGGACATAGAGTATTTCGTGTGTGTGTGTGTGTGTGTGTGTGTGTATTAGAGCTCCAGAGTGTTCCATTGTAAGAATATACCATGGTTTACTTAACCAGTCCCCATATTCATGGACATTTGGTTTGTTTCCACATTTTACTACTGCAAATAATGCTTCTTTGTATAACCTAATATATACAAGGTTGGATAAATTTACAGAAATGGGATTGTTGGGTTAAAAGATAAATGCATTTATAAATTTTATTAGCATCGTAAATTGCTCTCCATGGAGTTTATACCATTTTGCCTACATTGGCATGTACTTATTTTTTTGTGTTGCAGACAGTTGTCACCCCCTCCCTCATACCTTCTTTTGAGCTGACATCTTGTTAAATTGGAGGGAGCTGTACAAGTGAAGGAAATCCCTTCTCACATTTCCTCAGTGGTGCTGGGCTGTTTAGTATTTTTCAAGCCAAATTGCTAGGGCACAGGGTTGTGTGGTATGAAACTAGCTTTCTGCCCGTCCTGATTTTCCATTGTCCCTGTTTTGGGATCTGAAGATGGAATGGCTGGATATATTGTGCACCTGAGGCACCAGTGGGTCTGGGAGGACAGTCTTGCTCTGTACATAAAATATTATTGACTGTTGTTTCCCTTCCTTGGAAATTATTTTTTAAAGAAGTTATGTTCACAGCTTTTTGTAAAAGTTATTCTTATTTATTGAAGATTTAGAACCCAGAGAAAATAATAAAAACCACTTGGAATCCCACAATCATTGTTAATATTTTGATGAATATCCTCCTAATCTTATGTGTGCATCCCCAGCATAAATGGTGATCATAGATTGCATGATGTTGTATAACCTTTCTTTCATTTATCAGTGCTTCATGAATATCATTCCATCTTCCAGTAACCATATACACATATGTTTATGTGTGTGTGTGTGTGTGTATGTGTATGAGTGTGTTTTATATAGAATTCTGTTGGATTTCATCATGATTCTGTGATCCTAGATGAACATTTAAGATTGCTTTGTTAGTCATTTTAAACAACCCTTTGATGAAGATCCTTGTAGCTAAGTCTTCTATATAATTGTTATTTCCCTAGAATGAATTCCTAGAAGTGGAACCGCTGGGTCAAAGGACATGTACAAATTACTCATTAAAACTGACATGTTGTGTATATTTCTAGAGTACTTTCTTCATCACATTTAATCAATTTGTGGATATCATAATTTTTAAAAATTTGCCAATATGTTAGTAAAATATGCT
Source organism: Eidolon dupreanum (assembly GCA_028627145.1). NCBI lineage: Eukaryota > Metazoa > Chordata > Mammalia > Chiroptera > Pteropodidae > Eidolon > Eidolon dupreanum. Next base: position 39,877,282 of record CM053502.1, on the reverse strand, counting down.
AGATATGTATTTTCCTCTCTAGATATTTCATTATTATTACATTTAAACCTTTTTTTCATATTTGAGAACCCATTTTCTTTGTAAATTGCCTTGTCAAGCCTTTGTCCATTTTATTATTGGTGTGTTGGTATTTTTCTTGTTGATTTTTTAAAGCTGTATATGTTAAAGATATTAACTTTTTGTCATATATGGTACACATATTTTTCCTCAGGTCACTCACTGATATATTCAGGGTCTTTTGATGTTGAAGTTTTATATTTTCATGTACTCAAATCTATCAAACATTTCTTTATAATGTTTCCTCTTTTGATGTCATGTTGGAGAGATCTTTTGACTTGCCTAATTGTATAAATATTTATTTACATTTAGTATTTGGCATATTTGTTATTTTTAAATGATGGGGCATTTATTTTAGTATATGGTATAGGATGAATACTAACTTTCTGAATATTTTTTCTAACTGTCTAGTTGTTCCACCACAGAAGAATTATTCTTCCCACTGATTTGAAATCTATGTCTTTAAGAATTGTTTTTTTTTTCTTAAACACATTTGAAAATTTATACTAATACTTTATAGAAAGGGCATTAGAGCTCTGGACTGTGTTCAGGTTCTTGGTGCCAGGCTGGTATTGAAGAGGTAGCTTAACTTCTTTTTAACTTGATTTCTTCTGTGAATTATGTCTGACCATTCAGTGGAGTTGTTAATGAGGATCTGACAAGATAAAGAATATAAATTATGAATTTCTATATAGAGAGTAAGGGTTTGTAATGCTACTAATTAGGAGGGGTCCAGGTATTCCTGAAGCCCTATAACCACAGTTAAAACCAGGAACACAACATAATAAAACATAACATTTTGTATTTCAGAGGAATTAGAAAAATCAACAAAATAGCTTCCCTGGCTTTTGAGTAATTTCCCATTAGTCAAATATAAAATAGCCAGATTTTTATTTTGGTAGGGATTAAATACAGTATTTCTTAATTTTAAAATATAGAAAAGCAAATATAATACTGTACTTTTCACATATTCATCATTTGGTCATTTTCTTTTGTAAAAATTGAGACAGTTAATTTATTTTGAACAGAATAAAGAAAGTGGCATAAGAAATTGAAAGTGTGCCCCATCATAACAGAGGTTCTTCCCCAGTTTCACTCCATACCCTGAGATAAAATTTCGGCCAGAAAAATGTCTTCTATTTGGTTATGTTATCTACTATTATTACTCCTTCTCAGGCAGGCATGGCATTGACTGATATCTGGCTAATGTCTAAGAATCATGTTCAGATAGAGCATGCTAAATAGTTCCATTTTGGGATTAAATTTGAGATTAAAATTCATTTGGGTTAAAATTGAATGTGTATACTAACACAGGGCTACCAATCCACTATTCTTGATTTAATTAAAATGAATGTGGTTTGTCCTCATTTTCATAGTTCTTCCAGGTAAAAATTAGTTTTCTTGTTCCTTTCACTAAAAAATATCCTGATAAAATAGGCTTGCAAAGGAAAACTAACCTAGCTTAGAATCTACAATAAAAACAAAAAGAAAAGATTAATTTTTTGCTCATTATATTTAGGATCTTTATAAGTAATGTATTCATCTCTAGAGAGCACCACTCTGCTGCCTGTGCCAAAAATTTTATGTACTGTTCTTGAGATCAAAATGGTTCATACTGGTTCTCTAGTAAACATCTGGAAGAAAAGAACATAGTTTTGTTTTTTTAATTCAATGTAAAGTGCTAATAAATTCCTGCAGAAGTGTTAGCATTTCTTTCTCCATTAACATCTAGATCCACTTGTCCTCTTTATCTCATCAAAATCTCCACTTCCATTTTGATATAGCACATTTCATCATTCATGTTCATCATAAAACATCTTAATTTTTCTTCTAATTTGGTAGTTTATCTTTGCATATCGTTATGTTCATCCAGGAGTAGTTTCTCTCTTTTTCGATTTTGTCTGTCCTGGATCATTCCCATATTTGTCAGAAACTTGTTTCCAGTAAAAGACACCAAGCTGACATAGTTGCTCCAGACAGACTGGACTTTAGTTGGTAGAGCTTCCTCAGTCCATACCACACCTCCATCATCTTTCCTGCCTTGCCTGGAGAATTGCCTGTAAATCCCAGGTGGCACTGATGAGAAAACGTTGACTTCAGACACTTCATTTGGTCTTTAGATTCAGACATTGCCACTAAACTTATAACCAGGTGTCTGGATTCTTGTTGGGAATCTGATAGTAACTTTGAGACCATAGTTAAATCATCTCATGCCTCTGAGCTTTGTTTTTTTTTTAATCTTTAATCCTTTGTAGGAGTTTGAATGTAGTGTCACAGCTCTGAGGCCTTTCCACTTTCCAGTCCCAGTTTCCCTGATAGGAGAAGCAGAATACTTTGGAAGGAGGCCTTTTTTTTTTTTTTTTTTTTTTTTTTGCGCATTCCGACTATGGGAAATTTGAAATGATTATTTACTTAATTTTTTTGTCCCTAAAATACAAGACAAATGATCTTCTTTATTTTACCTTTTATTTCTGAGATTATCAGAGTAATAAGCTGATAAGCCTTAATGAAAGCCCCAAATGAAAGAATTTCTGGTAGTGTTGCATTCTATATTTTAAAATGTTTCCAGAATTCAGGAATTGATTTTTTTTTCCCGGATGTAGATGCAAGTTACAGTAAAATGACTCTTTTAAACCCTTAGAGATAAATCATTTTGGGGTAACCAAGTTTTCTAGATGAGTGAGAACTTATTTTTATCATCACCATATTTTAAAAACTTGGATGAAAAAGTTTGAAATATATTTACTATGTCTTTACACTGAGTACAATTTATTTTTCTTTGTTAATCAGGTTCTATTATGAGCATAAAATTTTATGCTAAGCACAGTGCTGTAAGGGCATAACATGGTTTAGAGTAGAAAGTCCTAGGTTTAAATTTAAGTTTTGCCACTTATTGACTCTGTTGCCCTGGAACAACAAACTCCTTTCCTCATTTTTTAAGAAATTGAGAGTGAAAAACTTGATATAAAATAGATCTTCCATAAATGGTAGCTCTTATGATTATTATGATAGGAATGTCCTAATGAGTCGTATATACATAACACACATGCAGTGTCTTTGTTTCATAGTAGATAGCTTTGGACTAGAATTCTTGTACTTTTCTATAGTTTTTCTATCAACTTGCCTCTTTTCACTTCTTGTAGTGACTTTTTAAAATATTTTATTAGTTCCAGGTATATAGTACATTGGTTAGACATTTATATAGTTTATAATACGATCCTAATTTCTCTATCGGTTTGACATCTAGCTATTACATTAAAGCTGACTGCATTCTCTATGCTGTGCTCTGCATCCCCTTTACCATCTATCAACTACTAATTTGTGCTTCTTTATCCCTTCACCCCATTCTCCCAGCCTCCCAACCCCCCTCCCCTCTGGCCATCACCAAATTGTCCTCTATATTTGTTAGTCCGTTTTTGATTAGTTTGCTCTTTTTGTTCCTTAGATTCCGCATATAAGTGAAATCATATGGTATTTATCTTTCTCTGACTTTACTCAGTGTAATAAACTCTAGGTCCATCCATGTCGGTAGGATTTCATTTTTTGTAATGGCTGAAGTGACTTCTAGAAATGATGAGTGTGTATAGAGCCTCTTCCCATAGCATTTACAAACTTGTTGACATCTAGTCAGTCTTACTTCATACACAACTCTAAGTAAAAAGGCCTGCTAATATGTAATGTTCATGAATATTTGTGTGAGATTCCTGTAGCACTTTTTTTGATGAATTCATGTTTTCCGTGTTCAAAAACAATGATACTTAGTACCATTAAAACATAAGTGTATGTTTGCATCTTGGTCTTTATTTAGACAGGAATGGTATTGAGTAACCCAGTAGGGAGACATGAGTCTGAGTTGTGTTTCCTTTATTTCCTCTTCTCCTTTTTTTTTGACTGTGTGGCACACTAGTGGTATAATACATCGGAATTTGAGTGAAGATTGAAACCATGTGATTTTCTGTGAGTTTTTTTAAGCCTTGTATGAGATTATATCCATGACCTTGACCTTATTACACATCTGTGGTGTGCCTAACCCTTGTGCTTTGGATGGTAACATCCCCATTGAAAGATGAGGAAATCCAAAATTTGGAGAAATTAAGTATCTTACTCATTTCATAGATGAGTAACTCTTGCCTGACTTTAAAGCTCATTCTTTGTGTTAGCTACAAACTAGTGATTCCAAACTTCTGCAAACTGTGAAGCTCTTGTGAATTTGGGTGGCTGTATTAGAGTTGAGATGGGGTAGACGTTTATACTTCTTTTCTTGTCTAATGAACAGGAAGCTGCCACCTGCTATTCCCAACTGCATAGTCACTCTTAGAGTGTTGTTGTGCTCATCTATATATATTCATGCAAAGACCTACTCACAGAATCATCTGATATCCAACTGCCTCTAGAAAAAAGGGTTGGTGGCAGCTAAAACAGTGTGCCATGGGGCAAGGATATATTTAGGGCAAAATATGTTTGTTTTTCAAATAATACTCTAAACACATATGAGCCAGTGAAGTCCCTATGAAAAGAATACTAGATGAATCTTCAGTTTGACTAAATTAATTTTTAAATTTTTACATGTTAAGTTAATTATAACATCAAATATGAAAGCCAGGGGAGAACAAATGCCCTGATTCTGTTCTAGGGCACTAGGAAGCATGTCCTGAGATAGTATGGTGCTGCCATCTACCTCTGCCACATCACATCCTTGTGTAGACATAAAATATTAAGAAGAGGGACTCTGTGAGGAAGCATTCATTTTTTCATTTCTTTTGCAGTGAACCCTTAATTTTAGCTGAGGAAAATGAAAAGTATATGGTTTGGTGTTGATAAGAGTTTACTTACTAGTTTCATTTAGAACTAATATGGTTTTGGGTTTTATAAATGATTCTGGTGTTGAAGGAAGTAGAGAAGATGAATAATTCTGGTGCTGAGGGAAAATAAGAAATAAAATCCAGCTGAGATGTGGCCATTAAGCCCAAACTAATCAGATCATCTGTGTGCCTTCATATAAGGCTGATTGAGGATCTAGGTCCAGGCCTTTAGTACATGTGATACCATGGAATCAGGGTTTCAGACAAGTACAGGTGCTTCTGGATATATATTTTTTTCTGACTAGGCTTAGTTTATAGGCCAGAGAATGATTCTGCCGCTGTTCTATTACTGGGCCAATAGATGAAATACCCTTTTTGTTATTAATTGAAAAAAAAAGACATAAAATCACACAGTCCCTCTAAAAATTTTGATTAAAGTTGCTATTTACTAAAGAGCCATTTCTTGTGTCTTTGTATATAATTGAACTCAATTTTTTTATTTTGAAATAATTTGAGATTGGCAGGAAGTTTTAAAGATAGTATGGATAGGGCCTGTGTTGTTTAATTGAACTTTAACACAAGTGAAATGCTTTTCTCTTTAATTTTAAAAGGTTTTAGACTTATGGAAAAGCTTTCTGAGATTAAAGATGCTCAATGTTGGGTCTCTGAAACCTCTTTTGAATGACTTCAGAAACAACTGGTGGAATAGTGGTTGAAATCAGATAGTGCTGGTCAGGACTAGGTCTGTGACTGTGTCGTAAACATGAACTAGTGTCCCTGGAAGCCAGAAGCACCATTAGGAGAAGAATGCCTTGGAGTTCTCTGGTCACTCCAGCTTGGGTCTCTTGAGCCTTTGAACTTCCTGTAGGTGATTGGGGTTTTGCAGATGGTCCTAGTAGCCCTGAAGCTACAGTTGTCAAAGTAACAGTGTTAGTGGCCGGGAGCCAACTTGGTGGCCAGTAAGCTCCCCAGATAACTAAGGTTGCTCAACCTTCACAAGGTTCTGCAGACCAAACGGGGTGGGAGGATCAGCCCCACACAGATGTTTGATTCTTTTTTTTGAACAGTCATTTGAAGGATTTTCTAATAAAAGGCCTGAGATTCTTTAGGCGCTTAGGATGAATTGCACTGCTCTGTGTTCTTATTCTTACCTATTTGTTATAATCATATGAAATTGCCATTTTTGTAGGTACAAAATGTTTCATATGGTTCAACCTAATGTTTTTTGCTGCCACATTAAAAATTCTTATGAATGTGGAACAGTATGTTTTTAAGGGAATGTTGGCTCTACCTCTTCATTTATTGAGGAAATATAGTACTTACTGTTTTAAGTAGATTAATCAACTTAATCCTCTCAACAATCATGAGGTAGTTTCTAGAATTTTTTTTCTTTTAAAATCACAATTAGTGAATGGAGAAGATGGGTTCACACCCAGGCCACCTAGTCATGAAGCTGTGCTGCTTCTCAGCACTTCTGTTTGGCCACACCTCTCCAGTCTTACTTGTGCAAGTCCTGGATGTTTGGGCAGCTGACGGGCAAGTGACATAGGTGCCTCTTTGACTTCATGGGAAAAAAACTTTTGTTTTTTTCTAAAAATGAATTCTTCTACAGAACAGGAATCTGAGGGACTTAACAAGGATACTTTTACAGGTTTTAGAGGGTCAGGGCAGAAACTTTTTGACCCTAATAACGATGGTTATTGCTTTGGAAGAGGAGGGTGAATGTTTGTTTGGTAGAGTCCATTCCAGCCTTGAAATCTTGTAGTTCTCTAGTAAACCCCTGCCTTTCCTCTGTGTTGCTTAACCTCTTGGATCTTCAGCATGTGAGGAAAGGAAGTGACTCAGGCCATGAAGGAGTTTTATTTAGAAATTGTTCATTGGCCTCTTGCCTGCCAAGTACCATATTGATATTGGTGGAGTAAGGCTGGGGCCTAGGAGACTAGGCCCCATGGGAAGCAGAGTGGGGATTTTCCTTGGGCCATCTATTTCTGGGGGCAGCTGTCCTAGGTATTGAGATACACACAGCTCTGTTCTAAGATGGTCCTCCTGGATTCTGTCAAGTCACACTCGCGCCTTTCCTTTTATTTGTACATTAGCTATGGCTCTGACATTCATTGAACAAAATAGTAAAGGCTCAAAGAGTGGCTTTCCAGGGACTTTCCCTCTTTTCAGCATCAGAGATGAGCTATGATGGTTGCAGGCGATTCTGTCATCAGCATCTCAGGTATTCTGTCACAGCAGGAAAGGCTGGAAAAACAGACAGAGACTGCCAGAGAACCCAGATGACTTCCTGTTCAGACTGAGCTGGAGGAAAGGACAGGTTATTGGAGACTTGTTTTAAAATAAATTATAAACAGTCTTCCTGGTTTTATCTTCCGATAGGTAGAGGAAGGAAGTCGATTTGTAAATATTTTTCAACACCCTTCAAAATCTAGTGCTTTTGTTTGGTCACAGTGGATGCGAGATTGAAAACAAGTTTAATTTGTTCAGTGGGGTCGTGCCCAAACATGTCAGCTGAATCTGCATTTCCATTCCCATTTCTAGAGGGCAATCGAGGGAGAAGCTCCCTCAATCCTGTTTTAGGGGGAGCAAGGAGGTGAGTGATGCATGTCCCCATGGCTAGGATTGGATAGGTCTTCAAGTAAGCTGGTTTCTTAAGTTGATCACAAATCTTCCTGCAGACTGCTATGGCCTTGGGAACTCTGGATGGTCCTGCTGGTGGACATTCATTCATCCATTGAGTACCTGCTATGTTCTAAACACTGACCGTGAGAAAGAAGAATGAATAAAACACAGTCTTAGCTCCCAGTGTAGCCTGGTGGGTGATATTTACAACACTATGCAACTTATGATTGTAATGTACAGGTTTAACAAAGTACTGTGGAGGCATGGAGAAGAGAATGATTACATTTGTCTGGGGAAGTCAGGAAGACCACAGGGAAGATGAGGCACTTGAGCTGGACTTTTAGAGAATTCGAAACAGAATTCTTCAGGTCCAATAGATGGGGAATAGCCATGGGAACAGTCAGGGTCGATGGGGCACTCATGGGGGTTCATGACCTGAGGTCCCTACCCATCTCATTTTGTAATGAATGCCAAGCCCTCCCCTTATTGTTTAACTTATTCTATGAATTCATCATAATGAGTCACTGCAATTTTTGTTTGTAGTGATGCCAGCTACTGCTGGTAAGAAAACAGCTCAGCCCTTTACTGTCTGGTTCTCCTGGTTATGGCTGCCCCCAACCCTTCACACTTCCCTTTTTAAGAACAGCCTCATATATTGTGTCTTTGTGTCATTTATGAAGTTTCTCAGGACCAGACTGGAGGATGTTTGAATGATGGTTTTTGGGATTCCACTGAAACCCTTCCTCGCTGCTCTCAGGTGGAAACCAGAAAAAGAGACTGCTTTTGGTCCTTTCCCATCTCTCCATGTGTTTTCTGGCTTCCTAAGATATCTCTGCCCTTCCTGGGTTTTGGTCAGCATTTATCTTTCCTCCTGCTCAGGACTCCTAATAGTGTCTGGGTCACTTTCTTCTACCTCCCCAGCTCCAGAGGTGGATCTGAGTAAGGCCCTTGGCTGTGTGCTTTGTTAGTGTGTTTATATTACCTGAGAGTATCTGTACTTATACTGTAATTGTACACTCTGTAGTGTCTGAAAATCCTAAATACCAAAGCAGGTTTGAATGATTCAAAGTTAGTCACTTCAGTGTGAAACAGAGTGAGTCTAATGGCAAACCAAAGATTCTTTGAAAGCAAAAACTTTTATAAAGAAAGTATAAAACTGACATGCTTGATGAAGCAAATAAATTGTTTTTGTGGTGCCAAAAATATATTGTTCTCTTTTTATACTCTGCATTCTGCCATGTTGTCAAAGACACAAGGATCCTTTGAGGTGAATTCTAGCAGCACAGTTTTGTGGAGAAAGTCAGTATGATAGAGCAGCATGAGAAGGAAGGGCATCCAGTCTGTCCTTTGAATTTCTGTTGAAGAGTGAGCTCTAGTCAGCATGTTGCCTGCATGGATGATGAAGGGAGGATGCAGGTGGGAGGTGGGTAATGTCCTGGGACATTGCGAAGACATGTGAAAGGCCTTTTGGAATCCTGCTTTTAGGCAGTGTTGTGCAAGTCCCTCAGAAGCTTATTCACTTCTTCTGGAAACAAGTACAAGAGAGGGGTACATCACTCTTATGCAGAGATGACTCAGGGGCTGAAAAATGCTGCACTTATGAATAGTTTTGCTGAACTGGAGATTGGTCATATATGATGCCTGGATGGTGGCCAGGAATCTAGGAATTTAGAAGTTCAAAGCAGAGAGGTGGGAGAACATAATCTCCTTCTTACCAGGCAAGGGAAATGTTTTGCTAGCTATGGAATGTTCAGTTAAACTGAACTTCTTTGCACCTGGGCTTACATCTATACAATGGGGATAATAGTACTACCTCCCTTATAGGGTGGTTCAGAATTAAATAAGTTAATATAGGTGAAAGGCTTGGCATGTTGCCTAATTCATGTATCCTACACTGATGTAGTGTTTACTTTTTTCCTTTTTATCATTCTTTCTTATTTGAGATTTTCCTGAGGTTCTGTACTCATTTAAAAAAACAAAAAAAAAACAACAAAAAACAAAAACAATTTCTGTAGCTTTAGGCTCCATCAGCAGTGGCTTGAGAATTCTTACCGAGAAGAAGAACCTTTGGCTTGTGGTAGTTTTCTTAATTCCCTTCCCTTGCTTAATTCCCCACACTTGGGGTGGTGTAGAGGCGAGCACAATGCAGAGACAAAAGTCAGTAGGGAACAGAGATGTGTAGTCAATAGGCAGAGGCACTAGCTGGAGCTAATTACTGCCTGGCAAAGAGTCAGGCCCTCGGGATTATTTGATGATGGGATCAATGATGATTCCATTTTGCCAATTAAAAAAATGCCATAGCATTAGTATTAGGAGAAGCTGAACAAAGGTGTATGAGAACCCTCTGTAATGTCTTGGCAGGTCTGTAAATCTAAAATTCATTCAAAATAAAAAATGTTTTAAAAATTGGGGGGAAACTGAGAATTGTTCAATGGTTACAGAGTTTGTCATGCAAGATGAAAACAACAATGTGCATATAGTTAATACTGTAAATCACACTGAAAAATTGTTAGAAGTTTGTTGTTTGTTTCACCACAATAAAGAAAAAGAATAAAAAATGTAAAAAAAAGAAAAAGTTAAATGAAATTCCTAGCAACAAAGCTGGCATGTAGCACCACGCCTGGCACATAGTGGATGCTTAGTAAATGCTGGATACAAGAAGGAATGAGTGAGTCAGGTTCGGGACTGACACTGACACTTACTAGATAGGTGACCTTTGACTAAATTATTTTATGAATCTTCTTTGCTCTTTATAAAGTACAATAATATCTACTTTATAGAGTGTGAGAATTGAGATTAAAGAACCTTACCAGAGAATCCAGTATATAGCAAGTGCTCCAAAATGTAGCTATCATTATTACTGTATTAATTACATAATACATATAATTATGTATAAGTGCAAGAGAGATGGTAATGTGTGTTCACCCTTTTTATTTTAATGCAACCTGTTGTGAATTAATTTGTTATTGCATAACTGACTATTCCCCTGTGATGAGAGTATGAGCCCAGCAGATATGCCTGAGATTTGCCTGGCAATTAATTGAGCATGCTGCAAGTGTGCTCTAGTTGTATACTTGCTTGAGCAATTTTAAGGGAGCAGACAAGTATAGGCTTGAATTTAAAAAATAAAGAGTTCTAGCTTCCTTCAGAATCAATTACATGTTTACAGGATGTTCAAGTATAAGCTTAGATTTGATGAGAGAAGCTTTATTCTGAGGTCTGCAGAAAGAAAATGTGAGCACATTGATGATCTTCAGTGGGTTAAAATTTGCTATAAAATTGAATTTATGGGGGTTTATTATTTCAAAAGTTGTCAAAATATATCTTAAAATTGGAATTTGAATAAAGTCTTTTCCTTGGAATTTTATAGCATTTAGAACTTTTTGGGTACTTAGAACATAGCTTGAAAATTACATAATTTAATATGTTACATATTACAGCCTCACTCACTCTATAAATGATGAAATTGAGGCCTGGAGGAGGAAGTGACTTTCCAAAGGTCACTCTGGAAGTTATTGGGTCTCTTTATGCTTTTCTTTGCTGTTTTTCTCTGTTGAGCAATTAGGACTTCCTGAGGGGTCAGGAAGCTGGGAGGCTGAAGTGGCCACCTCCCCTTACTACTGTGTGTGCATATGTGTATGCAATGAGTGCACTCCTGTGTACCCACTCACACACTAGACACCATGAGAGCTAGCTAGCTTCAGGTAAGAGAGTGAAGTGTGTGAAGTTTGTAGTCCCCAGACGGCGCCTGCCCTTCCTGGCAGTACTTCGTATTCTGAATTTTTCTCACCACTTTTTGCTGTATGAAAACAATCTTTTCAGGCCTCAACTTTCAGGCTTCTCTGCTCTAACAAGTAATAGTTGCTAATCTGATAAACTAGTCTGAATTAAAAGGTGGGAGTGAACTGATTGGCTGCCCCTCCCTGTTTTTGTATTATCATAAGCATCTCATGGAATAGAATGCTTTCACCTGAGTGGCTGTTTCAGGGGCACTGGGAGAGTATGAGGGTGTTCTTAATACTCAGTGTCATTTATACCCTTAAAATCATGTGGTATAGAGACCCAGCCTTAAGAAATAACACTGACCCTCCTCAGGGCTGCTGCTGACCTATATATTGCCTTTATGAGAATTAGAAAACAGTGCCTTGTCTGGGTGGGGCAGCTCTGTACCAGGTAGCATGGCCTGGCTAGTAGAAGGCCGGCAGGATTTCAGCCATCACTCCATCTCGGCTGGGCACTCTTGGCAGTGTACAAACTGCCCAACCATTCATTGTAGTCCTGACCTTGCCTGTTATCTTTCAGCTAAATACAATGATTTTACTGTTTTGCATTGTAAAGAGAACATATAAATTTGCTCAGGGGGGGTGTTTAATAGATGTTTTGGTTGACTGAAAATTCAGAGTTGACCAAATACAGAAAATGGCACTTTGTAGGGTGACATCTGTCTTCATACCAGCAGTGACCATCCATGCATTACCTTAAGGATTCTATTTATTAAGTCAGTAGATACTTCTTGAGAACTGACTGTGTTGAAGTGCAGGGCACCAACAAATATTTAGCATTGATATATAACCAGGCTCCTGGCTGGATAAAGAAGCTACAAGGATGAGAAAGATGGACATGGTTCTTTCCCTCATCTCTGGTGAGGGAGAAAAATTCCAAACAAATACACCAATAAGTAACAGAATTTTAGATTGCGGTAAGTGCTGTAAGAAAAATAAATAAGGGTGTGATAAGGTGCAAATAGTTGGAGGGTGGAGGTGGATCTTGTTGAATAGGGTTGTCAAGGAACATCCCTCTGAGACAAGCACATAATCAGACCCAAAAAGTGGTTAGGAGCTGTGTGCAAAGAGCAGTCAAGGCAGCGTGGACAAATGTGGGAAGTAGTTTGGTATGTTTGAAGACCTCAGAGTATGGACATGGAGCATAATGTGAGTTAAAGTTGGAGGCAGTAGATAACAACAATAGCAAACACATATAGTCCATATTTTGTGCTAGGCACTGTGCTGACTGCCTTCTTGTGTATTAACTCTTTTAATGTTGATGATCCTGCGAGTATCTTTTATTATCCTTTTTTTTTTTTTTTTAACAGATGAAGAAACTGAGGCACAGAGGTCTAAACAGCTGGTAAATGGTAGGTAGAACAGGAATTTAAACAGTCTGATTCCAGACTGCTCGTATCCACTATGATACAGTGCCAGTGGAGGCTGGATCATTCCAGACCTCAGTTTCTTCATCAGTAAAATGAAACTAATATGTGGATTCAACAAGATAATGTATATAGAGTGACTGGTATATCAGTAGCCATTCATTAAGTGGACCTTATATTTAGTGGTGGTGGTGGTAGTGGTAGTGTGGGAGTATATAGGAGTAAATAAATAAGGAACTAAAACTCTAGGAAGGGAGTATCCTGATTAATGTGATGAAAGGAGGAGTGGGGTAAGAGCCCTGAGAAAAATTCTATGAAAGCTCTGAAGTAGGGTCAGTCCTGTCCAGCTGGAGAGTGAGAAGAGGCTTGGCAGGATAAGGAACTGTAGACCTCGAAAGATGGGCAGAACTCACATATGCAGAGGAGTAGGAGAGGCATTTCCTACAAGCCACCGGATGAGCAGAGATCTAGTATTTGCTCAGAGGCTGAAAAGTAGGCTGTAGGGGCAACAGCACTGGCCATTCCTAGGAGAGAAGCAAGAACTAGGCATAAGCAGAGTGATGATTGGTTGGAATTAGCATTCATCAGGGCTTGATGCCATCCTGAAGCTTTGGGTCTTTATGCATCAGGGGAAATGATATCCTGGTGTCCAAAGCATGGTTCAAAGATCTAATTTGGGACTCCTTCCAAGCCTCAAATTGGCCTTTGGCTGAGTCAGGGAGAGGCATTTTTTTGTTTTGGCTTTTATGTGACATGCTGTCTGGCTGTCCACCTGGAGGTGCCTGCCCACCACCTAGATCCCTGCAGAGAAGTGCCACTCTAGTAGGGAGCTTTATTACCCCACTCCTCTAGACAGGTTGTTTTACAGGTGGTTATAGACAGCTAGAACAGGCTTTGGAGCTAGGTAGATCTGGGCTATTTGGGCTGGAATTTGAGCTCTGATACCAGCTTCTGATCTTGGGCCTTGTGTTTGGGCCTTGTGTCACTTCCTATGAAGTAGAGATTTTTACCATCCCATTATTGTGTGAGGGTCAGATGAGCATTTAGCACTATGTGCTGAAGTACATAGTAGGTGCTCAGATGATAGTAGTGGAAGTTACTAGATTGCATAGGTGCAGAAGGCTCCAAATAACCACAAGAAGTCTGTTCAGCCTCCTGATTTTATTCTCCCATATTTCTGAGGTTAGAAAGTCTAAACAGTTGGCAGGACTCATAGGATCCATGTTGAGATGGATTTTAAAGCCATTCCCAGGCTCAGTAGGACATCATGCCATGATGTGTATTTGCTGTCCTACTCTTAGGCTGTCATTGAGGGGCAGAAAAAATAACATCCTTTAAAGTGTTTCTGATTGTTAGTGAAATTTCAGCAGTTTTATGTTCATTCCAGTAGATGCCATCTTCCTATTGACTGAAAATATTGACTCTGTTTTTCTGCTACCTAAGAATAAATGGAGAAGTTTTAGAACTACCCCCCAAACCCTCAGACTTATTGAGCACTTTTGTAGGAGCCATAATTCTAAGGTCAACAGATGAAACACAAACACAGTAAGATTCCTCCTGATCTCAGTGCAGTACCTATCTATCAGCTGACTCAGTGATTTTCTGTGGGGTTTTATATCCTATAATAAGCACTGGTATAGTCCCGTGCAAAGAACTTTCCAGTAGTTTACGTGACTTTCAAATGTCTCTTCAGACAGTCTTTTTTTTTTTTTTTTTTTAAAAATGCCTACAGCACCTGGTATTCCTAGGTGGTCTCCCATCCAAGTATAAACCAGGCTCGACCATGCTTAGCTTCCGAGATCAGACGAGATCCGGTGTGTTCAGGGTGGCATGGCCATAGACTCTCCAGACATTCTTCTAGGGGAAAAATCTGTTTATAATTTTCTGAGTCTAGAACCGAATTCCGTAGTACTTTTTGCATCATTTTGATATACCCCAAATTTTCTAGGAATGCAACTATTATATAATATATATATATATACCCTATATTGTTGATATACTTACTATACTATATAAATAGTATACTGTTTTACTTCATTTTGTTTGGAACTTTACCAAAAGCTGTTCACCATTTTTTGGAGTTGTGTTACCAATGTTGATGTGCTTCTATTTGTCTTGCCAAGAAGAATACAACAGTATCTGTCTGCATTTATAATTATTACCCTCATGGTTATTCTATTATATTAGACTACTTCATTATGTCTTCTAGTTTACTCATGATAGAGCAATTACATGTTGAAATACAGAGTCTTATAAATTTCTTTCAGTTCTTCTTTATAGTTTGGACATTATATTGATTATTTTGAAATTTTGCATGTAAAGCTTATATTTTTGATTTTCATTTCATGGTAGTAAAGGGAGCAGTACAAAATATATATGTAAAAAAAGGGAGGAGAATGTTTAGAATCATTGGTCTAGCGCACTGGTTTCATAACAATTAGACCAAAGTGTAGAGAAGTTTATAGAGAGAGTTAAAACTCCATTTTAAGTCTTGATATGTATAGTTTTAATTCCAAACTCATTTGAAAGAGTTGTTTATAGCTAATGGTTTTGAAGGTCTAGAAAATGGGTGTGTCTGAATGGATGTAAAGTGGTTACAGTGGTTTAGTCCACAGCGCCCTGTGCCTGAGGGACTCTAATTCTTGTCACAGTCACCACAGCCAACCAATGGGAATGTGCCCATGTGATCTGAACCACAGCAGTTTTAGAGTGTTAGATGTTTGTTTAAAATGTTTAAATTATCTGTCAGTGTTCAAGAGTGATTTTTGCATTTTCAAGCTTCCGCAATTCTAATTAAATGGCATTGGTAAACGCTTGTGGTCTCAGTGTAGTTTATTATCAGCTAGAATAATGAATGGGTGTTGAGACTGAAAGTTAAAGAAACAGAGAACTCTTCCCCTGAAGGTCTTAAATGGTTAGGCGTTAGGACCAGCCAAATAGTGATCCTGGAAATGTAATAAAATATTTAATAAAGTGCTAATTATGTGTCAGTCATTGTAGGCTGCAGTTGATGGAGATAGGTGGTAGAAGGGTTTGGGTTGGGGTGGACCTTGGAAAGACGAGAATAGAATATAAAAAGCTCTAATTGTTTCCTACCCTGGATTTTCATGCCATTTTTACCCAACCGGTCACACTGGCTTGTATTCCGAATTTACAATCATAGTAGTTAATAGATATCTTTTATTTAGTACCTAATGTATGATTTCCTCTGTGCTTGGTTCTTGGCAGCAGTTAGATGAGAGGGAATTGATATTACAGATGCAGAAATTTGATCTCAGAAACTCAAGTGCCCACGGCCACATAAGTGGCAGGGCCATGATTTAAACTAAGGTTTGAGTGATGCCCTAACCACTCCTTAAGGCCTTTTCATGTCTTTGTTCTTTAGATGGTTATCATGATTAGCTTGTTTACTCACCATTTTCTACCCATTTTATAAGGCAGATCTTATTTGGCCCAAGACATGGAGATTTGTTTTAAGTTTTTGACATGTAATGTATGATTGTATTTAAATGAAATATGGTTAGAAAGTTCCTGCCCCCTTAGTAATTGAACAACTTAAAGCATTTGACAAGCGCTGTTAACTAAAAACCTAAATCATACTAAATGTTTGAAATGGTGAAGGGTAGGGGAGATTTTTATGTTGTTACTAGTCTGCTTTAAAAAAATGTGTTTGTAAACTGAGAAGCCTAGGTGGATGGTGTTTATACTACTGATGTTAGACTGGCTTTGGAAATCCATTGTGACTTCTTGTAAACTTGATTGAATAAACTGATGGAATTTCAGCCCTTGTTGTGTAATTAAAGGTAAAGATAGAGTGAATTTCCATGCCCCCAACTATCATCAGGTTAGTTGTCGCTGCCAATGAAACTGCCAGGTCAGTGAAAAAATCTTGTTTTTAAACAGGAATGATCTGTCTGGCTAGCTGTTCTCAAGTGACTAACTCGGGAGAACATTTAATAGTGTTTTTTTGTTTGTTTGTTTGTTTTGTTTTTAATTTATTTTTCTTTGTAAAAACAAGTGAGGAACCTAACAACAGTCTTGGCTCCTTAGGGAATTTTTGTCACTGAAAGGATGACTGAAAGCCCTGTTTCTCAGGTAGGATTACCAAATGTCTAAATTTCTATATGTAGAGAGGATTCAAGGCCCCATGCTGTTCCACATTGCCTGTGCAACATTGTGATCTGAAGCGGTTACTTAATCTCTCTTTGCCACCCTCGCATGCTATAACTAGCAATTTCTGTTCTGAGGCCAGATTTCAAAAATTGTCTCCTTAGAGTTGGGAATGGAAGAAGGAGCACATATGGGGTCAAGCCCAAACGAGTCTCCTTCCCTATCCTAGCTGGCCCCTCTCCCATCCCTGGAATTTCTATCCTGGCCTCCTCTTCTAGGCACCTGAGGTTCTCTTGACCCACTTTGTGAGGGACAAGAAAGACAGGTAGGTGATGGGAGCAAATGGGATTGGATTTAGCCATAGAACTGTCACTGGGCCTGGTTCTAATTTTGACTCCATCATTTCTTTGTTCTCTTTGCAAATAAGATTCACTCATTGGTGATTTGAGGCATAGGAGTGAGGGGTGGTAGCTGTTTTACTTACTGGCTTTCTTTAGCTGACACTTTCTTAGAGGTGATAACTCCCAGCAACCCAAGGTACAGGGGATAAATAAGAAAGGGAGCAGGAGATTTAAAAATCAGTTTTCTGGTCTATAGTGTTTACAAAAGATTGAACAGTTCCCTTAAGTAAGTTTACAAAAGGTTGAAATTCTTGTAAAATCACAAGTTCCAACAGATTTCATTTTGATCACTTATTTTTTTATCCTGGATCATAAAGCAGTTTGGTGACAAGAGCCCAGGTTTTGGTTGGGGATGACCTAGATGCAGCTGCGCCACTCACTAGTTGGATACCCTTGGGCAAGTTACTTAAATTTTCTGAACCCCTTGTTTCTTCATCTGTAAAATAAGTACAATAACACCTGCCCTAAGCACTCTAGCGGGTCACTTGGAATCAGCTAAGTTAATGGATATGAAAGTGCTTTGGAAACTTCAAAGGGCTATTTATATAAGCCTGAAGGATAGTTGTTGGTATGGTTTCGAGTATCAAAAGTCTAGGTGGCTGTGCATGGAGAGGTGAGGGGAGTCATATTTTGGGCAACTGATTGGAGATCCTGTCTTCCAAAGCCCGAAAATCCTCACTTGGGTTTTTTCTAATACAGCATTCCTGTGCTGGTTTTTGGAGTATGGCCAGAAACACATGCTACATTTATTAAAGGGCTTTGGCACTCTGTAAAGTGGGATTACTGGCACTGGAAGATAAAATGATAAAGGAACATCTCATTATATTCAGATGTATGAGTCATGCACATTTATGAGTTACTTTAAAAAATGGAATCATAATAGAAATGGGCATGTGTTCAACTTATATTGTTTTTCTTGTTTTTAGCAATTTTTAGGTTAAAAGTCACTGCATTTAACTGTCTTAAAACATAGTATTTATAAAAAGCTTTTAAAACTTAAACTCCATATAAAATCACCTGAATTTGAAATTCTGTCTTTTAATTTCCCTACCAGCAGGATATTAGAGACAGTTTTGCATTGAAGTGTCTCTGTGTATTGCTCTCTTACTCAGTGAATCAGAAAATAGGAACGTCTAAGTCTTATAACCCTGTTGGTCTTGAGGGAGCTTCATGGTCATTTATTTTGCCTACTTGCTTTACTATGGGGAAAACTGAGGCCCAGAGCTAGATTATGACAGGCAGGATTAGAGCTCAGTCCACATCACATTGCCAACAGGGAGGTAGACTCCCCCAAGATTTAGTCACTGTGTTGGATGAGAAGGCCCTTCCACCATCACCATTAGTCTGTTCCATTTAAAATCACAGTTCATATAGTTTAAACCACTTTTCTCTGGTTTAGTTCTTTTTAGACTTGGAAATAATTTTGTATCCTTAATATAACACCACTTCTTTACACTTAAAATTTTTGCTTGATTCATTTAACCACAATGTTTTTACCTTTGTATATTGGCCTACTTTTCTTTTAATCAATTCAGTCATATTTAGTAAACTTTTTCCTTCTGATTTCATTTATTATTTGTCAACAGACATTTGAATTCTTACTCTGTTCCAAGCCCCGTGCAAGGTAGGTGCTGGGAGTGGGAAGGCATTGAGTGACAGGAAGAACCTCATCTAAGAACTTGACATTCTCCAGATAGAATCTAGTGTGCCAATCAAGTCCCACCCCCATTTGACTTAGGACCATCAGTGTGTTTTATAGTAGAGAATGGAAGGCTGAGAGAGGGAAGTAGTCACCGGGAAAAGTAATGATTCAAAAATTTTTTTTTGTTCTCAGCCTGTCTAAGGAGACATACATTAATTCAGTAATGACACAAACTAGAAGTACAAGTCAAGGGGATTATTGCATAGTCAAGACTTCAGAAAATTGCTTCCCTTCGAGGTGGTCTTTAATGAGCATAGGTCTTGGATAATTGGAGAGGATAGGTAATTGATAGTGAGTATGTAATAAGGGTCTCTTATTTATTGGAGGCTTTAAATATATTAGCTTACTTAATCCTTTTGGAAGGGAAGTTTTTAAATTGAAAAATGTATCATATACAGAATAGTACATAAAACATATGTGTGTAGTTAGAGAAGCATATCTACGTACTCACCTTACAGGTTAAGTAATAGAACATTACCAGTATTCTAGAAGTTGCCAGGTACCCTCCTCACTGTACTTCCCTCAGAGATATCAACCATCCCTACTTTTGTATTAGATAATTTCCTTTCTTCCAGTGTAGATGTCCCTAAAGCAAACACAAACCTAGGTATGTAAAGGGCAATGTTGCCATTATTCTCAGAAAGCTTCATGGTCCCAGTTGGAATTCATTACCACTGGACCTGAACAGAAGCTCTTGGTCAAGTCTGGAGTTGGAACTGAGAGATTGCAGGGAAACTTTTAGAGAAGGTCACGTGAGAGTTGTGGGAAATGGAATTTCTCATATTTGGGGTGTCTGGAGAACTGCAGTGGGTCCAGCTGTTGGGATCCTGAAAGTAGTATAGTCAGGGGGAGTGGGCTGCTTTATATTTTATTTTTGCCTCTAAGCTCACCCTGGCTAATGTCTAGTTCTCAGGTGTAGGCCAAAGCAGAATACTTCTGTGAGGTGAAATGGTCTTCTGCTGATTCAGGCATCTGGACGTGGAGGAAAGAACAGGGACTTTATCAGTGCATGATAAAGTCAGAAAAGCCAAATTCAGTTAGGAATCTGGCATTCTGTTCCTTGATGCAGTTTGTGGGGATCTTGCTGATGACAGCCCTAAATATACCCGTCTCTTGAGTCTCGCTGCCCAGGTGGGGACTGGTTGACCTCTAAGACAGGCTTCAGCTTTCTGTTCTGTCCCCCCTAGAAATTCCCTTTGTCTTCTCTGTTTAATCTTTACTTCTTGTGTTGGGCCTCTCATCTACTAGCTTCTTGAGAGTATTTAGCTGGTAAATTTTTAAAGATCTTGAATGTATAAATATGGATTTAGTTTTCCTTCAGACTTCATTGATAATTTGGCTGGTTATAGACTTTTAGGTTGAAAATTGTTTCCCTTCAGAATTTTGAAGGTGTTGATTGATTGTCTCCTTGCTTCTTGCAGCTGTTAAAAAAGCCTCCCAGTTATTTAAAAAAAAAAAATGCCAGAAACATTCTCAATTCTGGGTCTTTTGAATGTGGTCTGCTGTGTTCTTTTTTGGAAGCTTATAGTCTCTTCTCTTGTGTCCAGTGTTCTTAGTAATACCCAGAGCAGGTCTTTTCCTCCACTGTATTTTTGGGCCTTTTAAATTTGGCAGCTGATGGCCTTCAGTTCTGGAAAATCTTCCTAAATGGTTTTGCCATTAATTTTCTTTTCTCTGTTTTTTTTTTCTTTCTGTCTTTAGGAACCTCTTTTACTTAGATGTGTGGCTTCCTGGATTGGACCTCTTAATTTTTTTATGTTTTTTTTTTTTCTCATTTTCAAGCTATTCTTTGCTAAGCAATTTCTCAAACTTTATACTCAAACTCTTCTATTGAAATTTTAAAAATAAAAGCATACAGTAAAGTGTAATCCTAAGTGGTTATTTTACTTAGTTTTGGCAGTTGGATACACTTACGCAATCACCACCTGAAACAAAATATAGAATACTTTCATCAACCTAAAAAGTTCTGTAGGGCCCTTTTCCATTTCTGCTGTTAGCCTTTTAATACTCAAGAACTTACTTTTCTCTGAAATGTTACTTTAAAAAAACCTTAATCTTACTACATAGATAAAATACATTCCTTTATCTCTCTGAAGACAATTAAATTTTTTTCCTCTCTGTGTTACTAATGTTTGTTCTGAGTTGCTCTTTTTCTGTCTATCTCTGCTTTAGAGGCTTTCCTCAAACATTTGTTTGCCTTGGCTCTCTGTCCTTGATTAAACATGAGGGGAAAGCTGAGCATGTGCATGGGGCTTGCGAACTTTGAACAGGAACTTTAACAGCGCAGAAAAGTGACTTGAGGGTTCCACAATTAATGGTCTACTCAATGTCATTATCTTTAGGTTTGTTCTCATGGATGGTAACATTCCTCAGAAAAGAGTATTTCATTCTCTTGCCTGGAGGGTCAGGGACTGGCTGCCAGCATTTCTGGAGCCATGTTGAGAAGAGGGCACAGGTTGCAGCATCCAAGTTCTCAGTATTCAGTGTGTGTGCAGACACAGTTTGTCTTTGTGTGTGCCAGGAGGTTTCCATGCTTTGCTTGGCATCTCTAGTCCCAGGAGCCTCTGTCTTATCTTCTCCAGAAAATAAACCTCTAGACCTGTATTGCCATAAAATGCAGTAGCCATTAGCCACATATTGCCATTTAAATTTAAATTTACTAAAACATTAAATAAAATTAAGAAGTCAATTCCTTGTTCACTCTAGTCACATTTTAAGCTCTAGTAGCTACATGTGGCTAGTAGCTACAATACTGGGCAGAGCAGATAAAGAATATTTCCATAACTGCAGAAAATTTATTCGTCGGGCTAGACTTTTTCTGGGATGGAAGAGAGGCCAAGGGAATTCTGTTTCTCAAACACCTCTCCCCAGCCCTCTTACCCTAGTTCCTGGTGCTTCCAATATTAGTGACTTTTGAGGCATCAGCTTTTGCCATTGTCAGCTTGGAATTCGTTTTTATGGGTTATCTTAAGTCATTTTTCTATACATCCAGCTAATTACTAGCTCCCAAAAGTTAGTTGCAATTTTCTCTTCTCCTATTCCCCTCTTATATTTGTGGTTTTGGTCTTAAAACAAAAAGCATTCCTATATTTACTGTTTTATACACACAGACATTTTAGAGGGGTTTCAAGAGGGAATGAAATTGGACACTTGTATTCAATCTGCTGTTTTTAACCAGGAATCCTGATTCATTTACTCTTTGTAGCTCTATAAGATATAGGTGCAGTTATTTTTCATTTCATAATGAAGAGAGGCAGGTAGATAATTGGCTGAAGGTCACATAGCTAGTGAGTGGAATTTGAACCTACGTCAGACTTAAAAATTTGGTATCTTTTTCATTGAATAGTATTGTGCCTCATCTTGTACTCAGGAAAAACTCCCCCATCACATGCCCCATGTTGCAATATTTTTATTATATTTGCCTTTGAAATATATTAGCCCAGATACTTCTCAGTTATCCTTAAATCTATTTAAGAGGTTGACCTTGAATAATTCTGTCTCAGAAAGGCTTTTTCTCTCCAGCTATTCATTTCTACTTTGTCCCAGAATTTCATGACTTCTAAACTTTGTGTTAGCATTCTCTTTAGCAATTCTTGAAGTATTTAGAGTCCACAACATTTTGTTGTTTAAGCCATTTATTCAAACTATGCATGGGTGTTCTCTCATGTTAAAATTGTTCCTATTATCTGACTCTTCAGTTGGACCCCACTTGCCATAAAGCAGCAAGTAATCCTGGTTATCTTTGAATCCCTAGGGCCCAGCCCCTTGTCTGAGGTGAGGGGATTCATAAATGTTTGTCAGTCTTTGGTCTGACATCATTTCTGATTTGGACCTTTGTATTCATTGCTTTCTAATTGCTGGTCTCTCTGCCTTGTATCTCCTGCTTGCCTGAGATGACCTGTACATACTGGTCTTTCTCAAATGCAACATTCACTGGCTTCCTCTGACCTTCATTATAAACTCCTGGCTCCTTAGCCTGGCATAGAAGGTTGACCATGGTCTGCCTTTTCCCACCATTTTAGTCCCATTTCTGACCACCCACCTCCTGTACCACATCCTGCATTTCATGGAAGAGTCTCTGCATGCTCTTGAATCTGTGCCCTTTACACCTGCTTTTGTGTGCAAGATGTGCTCTTTCAGTTTCTACCCATTCCTCCTGTTTAAAATCTACAATATTTTTCCTGCATATCTCAGCCCTAGGATTCTCTTTCCTGTGACACCTTGCCTGATCCACCCTTATGTAGAGTTTGAGAATTCTGCTTTCTGTTCCCACAGCACCATATCTCAGTATACTCCATCCATCCATCCATCCACCTACCCATCCAGATGGGATCCTGCCATACATATTATTCTGTAGTTGGCTTATTTATATCACAACTATTGAATGACAGTCCCTCCTGTTAGCTTTTGGTTGGGGTGAGGAAACTTCTGTATTCATATAACCAGTTCCTAGAATAGAGGCTGGCACATAGTAGGCACACAGAAATCTTTTGTTGGACCAAACTGGAGCCCCTAGTGTTTGATGTGTTTGTGGCAGTTTATGTTTCCTTTGTTGTCGAGTTCTCCCGAAAATAGGGTGATCATAAATTTCACTATGTCTATTTTCCCAGCATAAGTATAAATACACCCCACTTTTAAAAGTGTCCTAATTTGGACAATACAACTCTATGGCCACCTACCAGTCATATCTAGGTAAAGGACCATTTTTCTTTATCCTTTGGAACAACTAAAGAGAAAGAAATACTTGAAGTGTGAGATTTTGTTTGAAATATTGCATCCCATTTCTGTTCAACCAGCCAGAGAGGAAAGCCCAAAATTATACATTGTAGAAGTCACCTTGGTTGCACCTTCAAAGTTTAAATGTTCCATTTTCCAGAAGTACTGCTGATTCTTTCCAGAGGACTTTTATAAGTAGCAGATTTTGTATCAGTAATGGATGTTAGCTTCCCTTTCCTGATGCTAATGTTTAAATTTCAGTTTGAGTCTAATAGAAAATCCAAAATTCTCTTGGATTCTTTTTCTCTTGAGACTCTCCTAGGGTCCTGGACTGTAGTGTGCAGCCTGAATGGAAGCTAGTTGTCCTGATGGCAAACGAGACTCAAAATTGCTTTAGGTTAGTTGGTGGGTGAATTAAGAAGAGCTCGGGATTTAGGTTCAAGTCCTGGCTCTGTCAATTCCTAGCAGTATGACGTTGGGAAAGCCATTTTAGCTTCTCCCATAACATGAAAATAGGATGAGAATAGTTTCACCTTATAGGGTTAAGGTAGAGATTGAGATCATGCAGAGTGATTAGCACAGCTAGTGTCATAATAAATGCTTGCAAATACCAGCTTTTATTGTTGTTATGATCATGGCAATTATTTTTTGACATGGGCTAATTCAGAAGATGTTTGTGAGGGTGTTGGCAGAAGAGCAAATAGGATCTGCCCCACAGCTTTCTGACTGCAGTGTGCAGGTCCTCAGCTACCCGTCAGTGCTGCATTGCAGAATGGAAAAGAAAATCAATAGAAAGAAATCATGTGTGTTGTAGAGGAGAGAGTAGAATGACTGTGGTTGCTGGCGAGTTGAATATTACCTGCAGCTACCTTGGAAGTCTTGAGTTGGCTAGATTTGGATTGGAATTAGAAAGACTGGGCCTCAGAATCATCTGAAGAGTTTAAAATATATTCTTTTCTGGGTTTCCAATTCAGTAGGTCCAAGGTATAGTATGGAATAACATATTTTTGAAAAGCTCCCAGGTGATTTTGATGTCTAGCAGGGTTTGAGTATTACTACATTAGGTCACGGTTACTCAATATTTATATAAAACATTTTTTCTGATCACTTGTTACTTAATGTAGAGCAGGTGATGGCATAGTAATACTCATTTTAGGGTTAGAAAATAGGGACAGATTATTGTTACTGTACTAAAATGGAGAGCCCGAATTAACTGAGTTAAACCAAATTAAATTTTATGTGAGTTTTGAATTTAAGTTTGTCATGCCTCTATGTTGTTCTTATCCAGGATTCTTGACTACATTTAGGTTATTTGAAATGAAGTAACAAAGAAAATTGTGAAATCAGGAACAATAAAAAAAATCCTATCAGAAATGTAAAATATTCAAAACAAACTCAGGTATGTTTGCATTTAAAACATAAAGGAAGATATTTTTTCTCTATATTTAAAAATGTCTTCATTTTTTATTACTATTACTGGAATAGAGAAAGAACTTGGATAGGTCTGCAACACTGATACTTGCCTGATCCTGGTCATTACATTATTTAGTGGAAGGGTATTGTGTTAGAAGTCAGTAGACCTGGTTGGATTCACTGCTCTGTTATTTTTCCATGTAATTGAGTTAGTTGCTTTGGCATATGCTTTCTTTATCTGTAAAATGAGGGTAATGTTGGCTTTCTGTATCCTGTATGATGTTGTTGGGGTATAATGAGGAAATGTATTCCATAGGAATCTAAAGCCGTGATGAACTCACAGAGTGAACATATGTTCCTGTTTGCCTGGGATGACCCTGGTTTATGCCTGTTGTCGGGTGTAATTATTAATAGCACCCTCTTTAATTCTCAGGAGTTTCAATTTGGATGATAAATTACTTGGTCATCCTGTACTCATAACACCCACCTATTTGCTTACTCTTAATCTGTTACAGCAGGAAGTTTTTCTGGCCTTTTTCTTGCAGCCCCAAATATCTCACCAGATCATCTAGCATTTCTTAGATGCTGTCTGGTAATTTTCTTCATTTCTCATCTCTCTACCTAGATTTCCATGGATAAGAATTGTTTTTGTTTGTTTCTTTTCTCCTGATTAATTTTCTAGATTTGTTATGGTTTTAGCATTTTAGACACTTTAATTGCCCATTTTGACTGGTGTGTCCTAAGGAAGTAAATTCTAAGTGCAAGGAGAAAACAGGAATCATAGAGGGGAAAGTGGCTTCATAGAAAAATACTAAAAAAATAAAATAAAAAATACAATTTTTAGACTGGTGTGCTGTTTTTGTTGTTGTTGTTTGTTCGTTTGTTTTTGAAATGCCCTATGTTGATAGTCCCAAGTGCAGCGTAAATCTCTTAAATAATTGGGAGAACTACAGAAGCTTCATGAGATCAAATTTTAAATCCTCCCTCCTGTGGAGAAATTTGTTTTAGAACTAAGGCCAGAAAAAAAATTTCCTTTCTTCAAAGAATTGGTTCATTTTCTTTGTTGCTTTTGGAATAATTTGGTCATGTTTCCCTTCTCTTTCTGACCCCAAGGAAATTCAGAGCCAAATTGGTGGCTCCTCTGTTTGGAAAGCTGTAGCTTGCAAATAATGTCTTCCTCGTCTTGACTTTCTGTCCTGTGTTATAATTTTCTTGTTCCTGGATTTTTATTATTTTTAAATGTATTTCTGTTTTTAAAATATATTATTTGTTATTAAATATAAACTGCCTTGGAGTCTTGTGTGTTGTCAGAGGTTAAATAACAAATACAAAGATAGCATTATAGCTTCAACATTATTTTCATGGAACTGTTTGGAGTTTAGAAGGCAGAAACTTTTGTGGCAAAAAGACCTTTAATACTTTAGAATAAAAATGAGTATACATTGATGCACCATCCTGTTGAAGAGGTCACCTATCCTCAAGAATAAGGGCTAAATAAAAAAGTTAACTCCATACACTACCTATTAAAGCTCTTGGACAAAGAATCAGTAAAACTAGTATATTGAAGCATTGAGGTGAGGATAAGAACTGAAACTTCAAAAATTCGACCTGGATTAGAATATCTATTTTCCTTACTCTAAATGCTTCTCATGATACTGTCTCTCCTCTCTCTCTCCATATCTTTTCATTTCTCTTTCAGTTTTCTTAACTTCAGTATTTAATCTACCTTTTATTCTTGGTTTAATCCTCACCTTTTTTCATCCTAAAACCTTTGTATTTGATTACCAGTCAGTTTCCCTTCCACTCCATCATCTCCCCTGTAATAAACACCACTTCCCCCTGCCCCCAACTTACTTTCAACTACTTCTGCCTCTGGGACCCTGTCTTCCTATTCACCTCAGTCCAAGTGGTATGCATGTGCCAGCTTACTTGTCAGCAGCTCCTATGTGAAGGCACCCCTCAAACCAGAAAAAAAGGAATACACCATTAAATATCAAGCTGTAATTTGGAGAAAAACAAAATAAAACAGATTTGATTGGAATGTCTTATATTGCATTCCAATAGTTTAATGGAGAAATAGTTTAAAAGAGAAATAAAAACATGGCAGTAGCTCGTGTAATGCTAGACAGCAGTTAGAGTAGAAGCTTAGTTCTTATGTTCTCTGTTCTTTGGTTCATTCATTCACTCATTGACTCAGCAACCACTTATTCTGTGTCTGTGATGTTGCTAGTAACATTTCAGTGGTCTGGACTTTTGATGAATAGAGCTTGGTGAAGCCTGTGACCTTGTCTGGGAATTGAATATATGATTTTTGAGCCAGTGAAAGGCTGCCTCTAATTACACAACTTCTATGCATAAAGGTTTGTTTTAGTCTGTTTGGGCTGCTATAACAAAATACCAGAGACTGGGAAGCTTATAAACAACAGAAATTTACTTTGCAAGGTCAGGATGCCAGAATGGTCAGGTAAGAACCCTCTTCCAGGTTGCAGACTTCTCTTATATCCACACATTGCAGAAGGGGCTAGGGAGCTCTGGGGGATCTCTTTTCTAAGATCACCGATACCCTTTATGAGGGCTCCACCCTCATGGTGTAATCACCTCCCAAAGGCCTCACCTCCTGACATCATCACATTGGGTGTTAAAGGTTCCAAAACATGAATTTTGGGGGACACAAACAGGCCTAGCACTGTTATATTTACAAATACAGTGTACACTGAATATTTAAACAGTGTGTGTGTATGTGTGCCATGAACATACAATATATTATTTTCTAAAAACTATGAGTATATGCTTCCATTTTAGCAAGCTTGGAGTGAAATGCAGCTATTCGAATGTCTGATTAAGACCATTCAAATGGCATTTTGCTAGTAAAATGAGTAAAACCATGAGCCTGGGAAAGATAGGAACCTTAATTACCTGCTTCTGCTCTGAGGTCTTTGGAACCTTCTCCCAAATGCACTAATTTAAGCAAAACATAATTATTGTGGTTTCTTTTCAATCTGCATAGTAAAACTTTTACCAATTGGAACAGATAGGCAAGAAGACTTGCCTGAATATGTTGAAAACTTGAACAGTAGAATACGTACAAAGGAATAAAGAGTACCTGGAAGTCGTAGCTCAGTAGAAAGACCTTTATCATGTTAAAATTAATAAGGATACTGTTCAATATGCATGTCATTTTGGGAGGATCACCACCATAAGGATGAGGACTGAAAAAAACTAACTTTCTATGTGGCTTAATAGAGGTTTTATGGTTAAGGATTTGATAAAAATTATTTGTGATTACAGCACATAGTGTTTTAACTTGAGCATTGTTGACTTCTTCACTTTATATTACCAATACTGTTTAGAGATAAATGGTCCTTTTTAAATTGTCTGAAATCTACCTCTGTCAAGGAGCTTAATAGTCTCCTTTACTTTGTTGTTATTTTCTTTACTAGCTTCATTATGGACAGTTGGTGCAATGCTAAATACTTTTGAATGTGTCTCAGGTTCCAAACTGGGAAAATCTGATTTCGAAGGATTTAGGCTAATGGGAATAGCAGAGTAAGGGTCATAATTATATTTAACTCAGTGAGTAAAATTTTGGTGTGAGCTGAGTCTTCCTATTTTATTTGCAGTCCTTACTGTTTGGTAGTAAAGGAATATGTGTGCATTTCACTAGTGTATTTTATTGTACTTGGAGGTGGCTCCTATTTTTCGCAGGGCTTAATTCCATAAAATTTGGAAATCCTGACATGTCAGGGCTAAGAAGACACTCCTAACACATCTTATTTGTGTGCTCTTGCACCTGAGGAATCTGAGGCTCAGAGCAGTGGAGATTTATTGTGGCAGAACCTGTAATGGATCCGGCACTTATTATAAATTCCACTTTGCTACAGGTCTGAGAAAAGCCCAGAGAGGTTTATTATGCTTAGAAATGTATTAGTCTTATCTTCAGAACCCAGCCTTTTCATTTTCTAATAGCTCTTCTTTAAGAACACCAGTAGGAATATATAAAATTCATTTAAATAAAATGTACATATAGATCGCTTTACTTCATAGAAACACCCCCACACCCAACCCTGTGTCCTAATATTTTCAGTTCAGAATTGGGATTAGGCTACAGAAGCACTTGAACTGTGCTTTTCCTCTTCATCTTTATTAATCTTTAAAACTCTTTACACTGTTTTACCAAAGCAGACTCAATTTAAAAGATGTTACTGAAAAGTTTTCTGTACTTTGCATCCTAGAACATGTTTCTCCTTTGTGTCCATTTCCACGTTGCCTAGAGTAGAAGTTTGTTGGAAAATAAGTTTTGAATATGTGCATTTGAGAGAAAGGTGAAAGGTAAAGGAAAAACAAGCACAAAGATGAAAGGCAGTAGTATTTACCAGCATCCTTCACCCCTCTTCCTGCCTCCTTTAAAGCTTTAAAAGATATGGAATAGTGAGAATGATCCTTCTTACACACGTGGAGATCTGGGTTCAAGACCTGGCTTTTGTCATTAACTATACTCTGTGAGTCAGATCACCTCTGAGCCAGTATTCATTTATTCATTCATGGCTTATTATTTATTGTGTGGCAGACATTGCAGATACAATAGAGGATAAAATTGACACAGACTCTGCCTTCTTGGTTGCTTATGTTAAGATGGTGACAGAGAATGGGGTAATAGCGGAGGTGGTGAGAAATTGTTGGATATATGGTGCATTTTGAAGCTGAAGCTGATAGAATTGGTGATGGTTTGGATATGGGATGTGAGACAAAGAGAGAGATGTCAAGACCGACCTGAGATTTTTACTCAGTGTGGTGAATAGTGGTGGCGTTTACTGAGATATTGAATGTTGGGAAGTGGGGAAGGTGATCTGTGGTGTTGTGGAATCAAGTGTTGCTTTTCATATAGGCTTTAGATGGTTATTGGACTCCCAAGTGGAGATGTTGAACAGATAGTTGGGTATCTGAGATGGGAGTTCTGAGGTAGAAGTTAGGAAATTGTCAGTACATAAGTGGCATTTAAATCATGCAATAGGGTGTGATTATTTTGGTAGTGAGTATGGATAGAGAAAAGGTGAAGATCAAGATCTGAATCCTGGGGCCCACCAGTGTTTGGAAATTGGGAAATGGAGGAGGTTCTGGCCTCTGAAAATGAGGATGCTAGAATCTGACCTCAAAATTGTTACTGGGATTGTTTAAGATATGATACATGAACATACACTGAAAATTATTTTGTGCTTAATTGCATAAAGAAATATAGGAGTAGGGGAAGTTAGGGAAATTATTTTCCCACTTGATTTTTCTTCTGAAAATCTGTTCACATGGGATTGGGTGAGGTGTGTATGAATTTGGTATATAGCAGAGGTTCTCAGTGTGTAGGCTATGTAACTAGGGGGTAAAGGGGTGAGGGTGGGGAGGGTGTTTGGGAAATTTTACAACAGTTCTACTACATGATGTATGTTTTAAATATGGTTATTTTTTTTTTATCAGTCCAAAAAATATAGAGCAGAGGGATCATGAGCTACTACCGTGAACAGGGTTCTCATTCTCAAAAAATTTAACACTATTTGACATGTGTAGAGAGGTACACATGCATAAAAATAATGTTTATGTATTAAATATGAATTGCATACAATTGACATTGTCCATTTTTGTGAATAGCTATCTGCTTGAGTTCCCAAATCTTAGTAAGCTGTTTGAACTTGCCACCATCTCACTTTCTGCCCCCTCCCTTCTCTGTCATCTTCTCTTTACTGGGAAGGAGGCAGGGTTTCCTGAAAAGTGGGCTCTCTTCTGGGAAGACTCTGTGGCCAGCTGCCAGTGTGTCATATAACTTATCCAATCACATAGTGAAAAGAAGACTTGCAAAAGGATTGGGGATAAAAACAGGAAAAGCAAGTGATTAGAAGGAGAAATAAAGCAAGAAGACTGAGGCAAATTTAGGCAGAGGATCATTTGGAATGGAATTGGGGAAGAGTGCCTCTATTGTTCTGTAGGTGACGTATCCTCTCTCTCCTTGGGATATTTTCTTTATGCCCACTTGCTATTTTCAGAATTGCAGGGACTTTCCCCAGGTGCTTGGGTTATTGAGAAAAAGAGAAATGTAACTTTGCCTAGGCATTACTTTCCAGAATACCTGCTTGAAGTGACATTGCAAAAATACCCATCCTTCCCACTTTTATGAGTACCTTTTTAGTCTGATATGATTAAACTGAAATCTTAGATTTTATTCCTATGCTTGTGTGTATTCAATTTTTGGACTTGTGTGGTGGGCGGGGGGTAGGAGGGACAGAGAGAGACACAGAGAAAATGAATCTAAATGATTGGATAGATGGATGGATGAATGAATGAATGCCTTTTCTGAAGAATCTGGTATATTAAATTACTTAAATTTATAGCATTTGAGAAGTAAATGAGAACATAGAGGTAAACTGATACAGACTTTTTCAAATGTATATTTCATTAAAAAAGAAGTCCTTAGGTTAAATAATTTTTCAAAAATTGGAGACTGACTACACTTGTGAGCATATTAAAGGCTGAGAGTTCTTGTTAAAAATACTGTTTAACTTTCTTTTGTTAGTGTTTCCCCAATTTATTTCACTGTGGACCTCCATTTTTTCCTCTCCCCATTTTCTGAGCAATATGTATGTAGAACAGTTATTATCATTGCAAAGAAATACAAGGTTCTAGAAAACATAGTTAGTTTGAAAATGCTGATTCAATCTAATTCTTAAATTTATTTTGAGTTTGCCATTTAACTTCTCATGGTCTCCGTTCACATTTATGATATGAGTAGGAAGAATGAATTAGTCACTAATGTCACTCCTGGCTATGACATTTTCTGGTTCAGATTGATTAACTAAATCAACATTTAAAAAGTTATATTTGTTTGTGTATTAAAGAATCTTATCTTTCTCATTCTTCACTGTAACCATCTCAGTGATACTAGTTGGGAATGCTCGGTAAGTTATTGAACAAATACCTACTTAGTAGTTTTCGTAGCACTGTGCCAGCTATGCCTTGAGGCTGTAGAGAAGAAAAGATCTTGTTCTTGCCCTGCAGGAACTAGTAGTCAAGTTGATGACTTTCTCAAGAGCATGGGATGTGCCAGGGAGAGAACCCAAGTTAGATTTTATCTCTGGCAAGGACTTTACTATCAGCACTGTGAGATAAGAGCTAGTCTTATTTCTATTTTATTTTTGAATTCTTGAGAACTTTTTTCTTTTCCATTTTTTTTCTTTTACTATATTCTAGCATGTTGTTTACTTTAGGCCTTCTAGTCTCAATCAGGTCAACATAGATCATTCATTCATTTATTCTTTTATAATTGACATAAATTGTATTAGTTTTAGGTGTACAACATAATGATTTAATATATGTATATATTGCAAAATGATTACAACAATAATTTTAGTTAACATCCATCACCACACATAGTTAATTTTTTTCTCATAATGAGATTTATTCTCTTAGCAACTTTCAAATATACAATATAGTATTATTAACTGTAGTTACCATGCTGTACAATACATCCCTGCAACTTATTTATAACTGGAAGTTTGTACCTTTAGACCAACTTTACCCAATTCTTCCTCCTCAGGCAATCACCAATCTGATCTCTTTCTGTGAGTTTTTTTTTTAATTTTGATTCCACATGTAAGTGAGATTATATAGTATTTGTCTTTCTCTGACTTATTTCACTTAACATATGCCCTCAGGGTCCATCCATGTAGTTGCAAATGGAAGAATATCTTTCTTTTTATGGCTGAATAATATTGCACTGTGTGTGTGTGTGTGTGTGTGTGTGTGTGTGTGTGTGTGTGTGAGAGAGAGAGAGAGAGAGAGAGAGAGAGAGAGAGAGAGAGCGCGAGCGCGCGCGTGCGCGAGCGCGCACGCACGCTGACTTTTGTGTATGGTGTAAGATAGTGATCCAGTTTCATTTTTTTACATGTATTTGTTCAATTTTCCCAACACCATTTATTAAAGCCCATTTTATAGATAAAGGAGTTGAGGTTCAGAGATTTAGAAACATAGTTAAATTGAAATACCTCCTGAGTGAAGAGTCACGTGTGTGATTATTTTAACTTTGTGCATTTACCATTATGCTTCCTGCCTTCCCACTTAATCCTCATATCTTATCACAGTCATATTGGAAGTTCACCTTAAACAGGTTCAGAGGCTGTACCCATTTCCAAAAGAAATTAAGAAAAAGGGGCAAAGATCATATGCCAGCCTCTTAGAAGCTGCCATACAACACATTGTTGTTTCCCATTGGCCAGAATTTACTCGCGTGGCTCTATCTTGCTACAAGTGGGGCTGGCATTTGTAGTCTTTACTGTGAGCATCCATGTGCATGGCTAAAAATTACTAAAGGGGAGGAAGGGTAATGGCATACAACTAGCTGTATCTAGCACCCCTCTTAATTGAGGGGCTGTGTTACCCATCCACCTTCATCATCTTCTGACCGTTAGTAGATCATTCTTTCCCTCTCTCCTACCTTTATTTTCATCTTTTTGACTCTTTTCTTGCCATCATCATTTAAATGTTCTCAAGTCTCTCTTATCTTAACATAACACAGTACAACAAAGGGGAAAAATTTGTGAATAAAGGCACTGTGTATCCTCAGCATTCATGTTACATCCCTAGATCCTTGTATAGGACATACGAACTAGGAGTTTTTCAATAACTATTTGTCGAGAGAGCACATGAATGAGGGAGGAGTTGAAACATTGTCCTTTAGCTTTTATCAGCTGGTTCGCAGGGAGATGGCTGCTTAGTTTTGCTTATGGCACAAATAGTAGGACTGATTTTACTGTTGGGTATACCAAAGAGAGTCGTATATATTGGTTGTTGTGGTTTTACCACTTATTAGCTACACTGACATTTGGCAGTGTAATCTCTGTGAGCCCCAGTTTACTCATCTGAGGAAATGAAGACTCCACAAGGTTGTTATCATGATTAAATGAGAAAACTATGGTAAAGAATACACCCTGATAATACCATTTTTGCTTTCTATGGTGCTTTGGATCATTAGTAGCTCTTGAACTGTTTTAAAGTTATAGCAGGCAGAGTGATATATCGATATGATGGCTTATATAGTGGACTAAGAATCAGCTCTTTTGAATGCCAGTCCCAGCCCTAACTTATAACCTGGGGAATTACTTTTGCCCCCTGACTAGAGTAGTGACACTCGGTTGTTGTAGAACAC
The DNA here is from genome assembly GCA_028627145.1 of Eidolon dupreanum. Lineage (NCBI taxonomy): Eukaryota > Metazoa > Chordata > Mammalia > Chiroptera > Pteropodidae > Eidolon > Eidolon dupreanum. Next base: position 39,843,123 of record CM053502.1, on the reverse strand, counting down.
TTGGAAAATCTTAAAACCTGCAAAATGAAGTAACCACTAATCCCACAAGCACCAGAGATAATTATTGTTCACATAGGTAATTTTTCTTATAGTATCCTCCTCATCCTACATGATTTTTCTCTCTCTAGGATTATGTACATGTGGCCATGCAACACAGTTAAGATCATCCTCTACATGCTATTTTGTAATCTGCTTTTTTCATGAATATATTTTGGGGTTGCTGAATCTAAACCAGGATTTTTAAGTCCAAAGTTGAAATGTGGGGCCAAATTGTCCTCAAGGGAGGGGTTGCACCAAAAAACTGAATAGTGATTATCTCTGGAAAGTAAGGGAAGGAACTTTTGCTTTTCAATGATATTTTTCTATATTGTTGAATGTATATTTTTATTATCATGAGTCTGAATAACTTTAATAGTTTGAAAATGATGAGAATTTATACTTCTATCTAATCCAGGCTTCTACCTATATTTAAACACAACTGTACCACCTACTGATTAGATAGATAAAAAATGACATCCTGTCGTTTTCATTTGACTGTTAGTGAAATTTGACCTTTTACCATGACCATTTCTCATTTTTTCTTTAGTTATTTCCTTTGCCTCCTGATGAGTTGGATCTGAGTCCCAGTTAATAAATACATGTGACCTTTCACGAGTCACTTTAGGATCTCTAGGCTGTAGTTTGCTTATGAGTAAAATAAGAGGGATGATACTTAAAATTATTTTGAGGATTAATGGAGCTCATGTATTGAAAGTGCTTTGCAAGCTGTAAAAAGTATATAATTGTATTTATTGATTTCGTTTATTGATTTTGTATTGATTTTGATTAGTTAATGGTTATGAACAGTTGCCTACTTTGCTTTTTTTGCACTCATTTGAAGAAAGGCTAAAAAAGCAGAGTTTCTTTCATTAATATTTATTTTGGTACAGTGTCAGATCTATGAGATTTGCCATTGGAGGACCTGGTTTGTGCTGCATTTCTACTAATTAGCTGTGTGTACAGGTGTAGTGCACTGGACAAACAGCTCTTTAGACCACGACCAGAAATGTTCAGGGAACACCTGGCTGGACACACATCAGAGAGCTCTGTGAACTGATAAAACATTCATTCAAGCTCAGGAGGCTGTTTAAATGGATGATAGTACAAGGGAACTTGATTATGCAAATTCCACTAACTGGATTCACTTGCCCTCCTCAACCAGTTCTGCCCCTCATAGTTTTGTGAAATGAAAATTGGTCAAAAGTATGATTCTAAGGCCTGAGAAGGTCTGATATGGTCTTCTGAATCATCAAAGGCAGATATATTTCCATTCAACGTGATTTTTGTGAATTCTGCCATATTTAGATCCCTGGAAACATGGATGGTGCCTTATGTCTATCAATTATCGAAAGCACTGAATTCTAGATAATAGAGAAATGGTGACTTAAACAACTCTACTGAGTAATAGATGACCTCCTGGCCTCCTGTTTTTGATTCTCGTGTTCTCTTTTATCCAAGGACAAGATGTTACAAAAATAATTCAGAGTGACTCCCAAGGGTAACCCTCAGACTGTACCCATGGAAGAGGGTGAATCACCAGCAGCAGAATGTTGGTTCCCCTAGCACTGTCAGGCTCTTCAGCCATGAGACAAAAAAAGCTTTGGGAAAGTTTTTTTCTGATTCATTCACTGCATGATTCACAGAAGAAAACTTCTAGTTTCTCATTTTATTTTATTTTTTGAAGAAAGACATTTTTTCTTTGTGTGAGTATGTGCTTAGTAAGATGGGGTTAGAGTATAGAGTCTTCAAATGAATATTTAAATTAGCTTTTACTGGTAGCAATGGGACTATTTTCTCAGTTAACTTTTATTGTCCTGGGATGCTCACACAGTGGGGGAAGGGGAGAGGGGAATCTCAGTGTATAGTGCCTACATATCTGTCAAGCTAGTTAATTCATTTAAAGTACTTTAACCAAAGGATATTATTTTCCACAGTTGAATTTCAAATGTCCCTGAGCCTTTCCCCATCATCTCCTTGTGTCTGAGACCCCCACACCCACATAGTACATATTTACATGCAGGGGGACTTTCTTGTTTCTGAAGAATTCATGTGAGGCAGGGATTTAAGTTCTCCTTGAGAGTTGTCTTTTCAGAGGAAAGTCCAGATTCCTTACGTGTGGACATTTGTGGTCCACTTAAACTGGCCTCAGCTTTTTCCCTTTCCCTTGTTTCTTTCTGTTCTACACAGACTTTCTGTTCAGGCTCCAAAGAGTTTTACACTCCTGTTTTCTTTCTTTTGCTAGTCTTTACGTTTTCAGTACTTGGAACGTTTCCCTCAGGAAGCTGCTGTTCTCATCCTGTTTGTATCCTCCCTGTCTCTAAAGGTACAGTTCAAATCCCATCTCCTCTATAATGGACATGTGATATGCCTGCTGTGGGCCCAGTGTTCTATTAGACCTGTATGTTTTTTTTCCTCCCGGAGTTTAAAACAATCCTATAAAATTATAACTATTATTTGCAATTGAGAAACAACCACAGAAAATTAAAAAGTGGCTTGAACCCAGCTACTAAGTGGCAGGGCCACTGTTCCGGCTGAGGTCTTTTTGACTTGAATGTTTAACTCCACCACACTAGTGTTCCCTGAAGTCTTCTGGATTGGACTAGCTACACCAGCCTTTACTTTACACTTTTTCTAAATATGCTCTTTTCCCTTGGTCGAGTATTCTTGTGTTTGGTGGTCAATCATGTATTATTACCCTGTCACATTCTTGGGTGGCTAACTTCTTTGATGATACATCTTTTCTTGTAGTCTTTTCTTCCCACAAAGCTGTGCTTCACAGGCTTTTCATTGACGAGTTTTTGTTTATTTATTTTCTTAGTAAATGATTTCCACCAGCAAGTGAGTTTTTCCTTCTTGTTGTTATTATGTTTATAATATTTCTTTTTAGTTCAATTAGTCACTAACATCCTACTATAGTACTTATCTCCACAGTAGCGTGAACAAATTTCCCTCTTCTTTGTTTTTATTCCCTTGAAAGGAGAAACAAAAGAACTGTCTTAATTGGAATCTCTGTTGCTCCCACATCCCTCAAAAATAACCAACAGGAAAATTAAACGGAATGAATAAGACCACTAAATAGTTTGGTAAAATGAGATTGATGCAGGTTTCCCTAAATTCAAGTGTTGTCTTTTTGACAAGGGCTATTCGATAAAAGAATTATGGATGTAGTCATGCTCTGAACCTGCATAACTTATCTCTGAACCTTGAGACTTATCTTCAGGGGTACAAAAGAGTGTCTCATTGAGGTTTTGCCTTCTTATGTGCAGAGTAAAAGTGAACATTTATCTTGAGAATGGATAGCTGTATCTGATCACTTTTTTCAGTTTATTGGTAGAGAAATAGAAAGTTGCTACAAAATACTCCTAACCTAATTCATGTTATCTGTTATCTAAATCCCCAAGACTTAGAAAGCTCTCTCCTTCCCAGAAATTCTCATTGATGGCCATACACTGAACTCTTCCCTCTATTCATAGTGATTATTCCATGAAATACATTGAAGATTTTGCACAGATGCGAAGTAAAGAGACTGGATTTTGAATTCTTTAGGTCCCCGCAGAGCATAACTAGGAGATGGATCTTAGTAACGTTAGAAACTAGGGACTGGGAATAAGTAGTGGTTATCGACAGAATTTAAAACATGGATCTTCCATGCATTGTGGGTATAGTTTCTATGTTTTCTTATCTCTGGCACCATGATATGGATTTAGGAGGTAACCAACTGAAAAGCTTTCTGGGAGAAGACACTGTGTTGTAAAATGAAGACTGTGAATATGGCATTGTACAGTGGATCTCAGTGCAGCTCTTTGTGTTGAAACACTAAAGGCTACACACTGCAGGAAAAGAGGAATGAACTTCTGGTAATCAAAGGCATTCCAGTGAAATACAGTTTGCTGTTTTATGTTCGGCTGCTGATCGTATGCACATTAGATATCAACAGCGAATATAAAGTAAATTTTATTAGTAATTTTGTTGTATCCTTTAAACTAGTGTTTTTCAGACTGTGATTTGTTATTCATTAGTGGATTGTGAAATCTGTTTTGTGGGTCTTGTTTAGCATTTTAAAAATGTATTATTAAATAGAAGAGAATAACATAGAACAGAAAATACAGAGTGCATTGTACATAGTAAGGATATCTCTGTGAAACTCATTTTTTTGGTCTCACACACACACTAAAATGTATTTCTTAACAGTGGATTATAGTCAGAAAGGTTTGGAAAAGTGTTTTAAAGCATGGCTGTTAGCACAAGTTCATAGGATATCAGATAGTGATCTGCAACCCTTACTGGATTCTCAGCTGATGCTGGAGACAACTGGAACAGATTGAAGAGGAGAGTTAGAAGTGTCTCAGTGCTCTGAAGGAGCACTGTCAACCTGGTGATCAAGTCTGCTGCCTTGGTGAAGACCAAGTTCATTATTCATTATGCCAGTAAGATTCACTGAAGATCTCTGCCTGCAATTTAAGACTGGAGACCTTGTTGGCACGCTGTTTTAAAGCTAAGCATAAAAACTGATTAGAGTTTCTTGGTTGAGGAGAGGTGTAGGGGACCTTGTAGGGAAACATTTTTCTTGACATTTCCTCTTATTTTTCTCCCTCAGCTTCACTTATATTTTGAGACAATAGCTGAGTTCTTTTGGGATATAGACTGGAACGGACTTTGCCATTTGGGGGATCGTCCAGCATCTGCATCCCCTTCATTTCTAGAATTATTTTCCGTTGTTGCTATAGATGCTGAAGAAGGTGCAGACCCATGACTGGAAGTGAACTAGGTTCAACCTCTAGGATCCTTCTGTCCCAGACTTTTAATTTGGAGGGAATGGCACACGTACATAGGGGTGGCTTGAGATCACCGGTGGAAGCAGCAGTCAGGAGTCCACTTATAGTAATGGCTGGTGACTGGTGGCCATGCTAGAATGGTGTCCTTATCAGACTGTTCCTGTGTTCCTATTTCTTTCTCTTTTTTATCCTAAGGTAAGCAGAGCTGGTTTCTCTTGTTTGTACCCCCAAACCCTGAGTGGTTAAAGAATTACAGGGAATATATTAGATGCATATCTGCCTCAAAAGCACTTAGTACATAACACAGAGAAGGAGTAGGTGAATAGGCAGTAGACACACAAATACATTGGTAAAGGTCAGCAAGGGATGGAGGGATTCAGAGTTGTCTCCTGGTATTCCTCTAAATTAAGGTATTTACCTTCAAGCTTTGTCAGATGGCATATCAGCAAGAGGTTCTATGTCTTTGCATCATGACATTTTGGAAATACAAATTAATGAAACATTAGCTGTGTTAGGATGCAGCATAATATGGTTTCAAACATTTTTTTTGTAAGATAGGATTTGTTTCTGTTATTTTTTTAATCTAAACATTTTAAAAAGCCTTGAGTATACTCACAGAAAACTGATTTTCTAATGAACTGTGAACTTTTTGAGTATGAACCAGTCAAAACTTACTTTAGAGTAAGAGATTTAGAGAATTTTGAATCTTCACAACAACCCTGTAGAAACTTTTGTTAATGTCATTTTACAAAAGAAACCGAAACTCAGGTTGTAAAACTTGCCTCATGTCATGCAGATGTTAGAGCTGGGATAAGACTCAGGGTGACCCCAGGCCCAGGCCTCTAACCTCTTTTGTTCTGTAAGGAACTTAAGAGGTCATGTAAACACTTTTTTACTACACAGGATTTGAGCTTAGAAAGCTTAAGAGGCTTGTTCAAGACCAGGCGATCCCGGCAGAACTGGGATGGCACCACGGCCTCTTTCTGATGAGTGGTTTCTCCTTTTAGCTATAGGACTAGAAGCTGGCGCATAGACACTGTCCTCAGTCAGACCTTGCCTTACCTTTTCACACTGTCTACCTCTTTCCCGTACCATCCGTCCTGGTCTGCATATTCTTTCCTGCACATCCATCTTCCATTGTTTTCCTTCCTCCTGGCCCTTCTCCAGAAAAGCTGCACCCTTCCTTTCTTTTTAAATCTTCTCTACTCTTCAAAGCTGGGAACAGATTCCACACTCCCTGATCACTTCACAGCCCTCTCTTGACTCCTGTAGTCCTTACTACCTGTTTCTCAGCATCCCCTCCACATTAACTTTCTTGAGGTTTCACGCATATATATTTATCTTGCCAGCTTTTAATAGACTGTAAGGGCTCAGATTTAATTGTGATACTTCTTTAGATTCCCCCAAAGCCCAGTGCTTTGCCTAAGGAAATGTGGCAAACTGAAAGGGCAGAGAAGCTGGAGGCCGAAAAAGTGTTTGAGTCTAGTCTCGCCATTCACTGGCCACTTGACCGTGGGAAAGTCTGAAGTTGAATCTTCTCATCTGTGAAAGAGGCTGTGAGACTCGAATGTGGTTATAGATGTGAGAGTCTTTCCAGAAGCTATAAAGTACCATACATATGCAGGTTTTTGTTTTTGTTTTTTTTTTCTGTGCTGGTACAAGTGCTTAATAGGTATTTTAGGAATAAATGGTTGAAAAGCACATGAAGTAGACAGACTCCACCCCTCATGTTTGGAGTATCCATTTCTGCTACATATTTTTGACCTCTGTATTCTGTGCTCTTTAATAACCCTACAGTTATATTAATGGTAAAAGAAGAAAAAGGGGGAAAAAAAGAAAAAGTAGCAAAGGAGCTTTGATATAATGTGGCTTTTAAGAAAATACTTATTGACTTTAATTAAGCAAAGTACTGTATTTACTTTGATCAGAAACTGTCTCTCAGGGAAAGCAGACTCATTGGGAGCAGTGCAGAGAGCCCCGACCCATCCAGTTGGCATTGATTGTTTGATCATCCCTAGAAGTTTATTGTAAATGAAACAGCACTTACGGTTCTGGGGTATTCCTGGAATTGCTGCTGTAGTTATAAGTGAGTTATTCTGTGTGGCAGGAGTGGCATATAGAAAAGCCATAATTCTGACCTGCTTACGGGAAAAAATAGCAGATTTTGTATTTATTGTGTAGTCCTTTTGGCTGGAATCCATTGGCCTCGCACAGTATCTTGAGAAGCTTTCATCAGAACAGTTATTTCGGGTCTCGGCAAAGCAGGGGGCACGGGGAGCAACAGACACAAGTCACTTTCAAGGCTCCTGTGGGTGTGAAGCCCCTGGTGATGAGACTGAAAGGAAAGCAAAGATGCTTTCCCTGTTTTGGTGTGTATGTTAGGCTTCTAAAAGGTTCCATGCCCACATGGGGGGGGGGGTCTGTGCCAGGGCCACCAGAACTTTCCTCCCCACCTGCAGTAGTGGTGCCAGAGCAGTGTGTTAGTTGTGGGCTGGAATGCAGGCAAGGCTGGGTGCTTTAATGATATTTTTAAAATTATTTTTAAATTTAGTTTCATATATAAAGTGCATCGGTTAGACATGTATGTAGTTCATAAAATGATCCTTCCAATTGCTCCCTCCCTACCCTGACCCTCCACCTAGCCAACGTATTAATGCTAACTGCATTCCCTATGCCTTGCTCCCCATCCCCGTGACCATCCATTAGCTACTAATTTGTACTACTTTAGCCTTTCACCCCATTCTCCCAGCTCCCCAAACCCCCCTCCCCTCTGTCTGACACCAAATTATCCACTATATTTGTGAGTCTGTTTTTGATTAGTTTGTTCTTTTTATTCCTTAGATTCCACATATAAGTGAAATCATGTGTTTATCTTTCTCTGTCTGACTTAAATACCTTCTAGGTCCATCAAAGCAATATCTTTTTCCATACCCTTCCTTTTCATATGTAGGGGTATTGTTTATCTTTTCAGCCACTCTATCTTTTAGTTGGCTTTGCTGGATAAATTCTTGGTTGTATATCCTGGGTGTTCATTATGTCGAATATTTTTTGCCAAGCCTTTCTTTCCTGCATAGTTTCTTTTGAGAAATCAGCTGCCATTCTTATGGGTGTTCCCTTATAAGTAATTATCTGTTTTTCTCTTGCTGCTTTTAATATTCTTTCTTTGTATTTAACCTTTGGCATTTTAATTATGATGTGTCTTGGTGTGAGCCTCTTTGGGTCCCTGATTTTTGAAATTTTCTGAGCTTCCTGGGGTTTTCTGTCCATTTCCTTCACCAGGTCAGGGAAATTTTCCATCATTATTTCTTCAAACAGCTGTTCAACATCTTGATTTTTTTTTTTTTTTTAGTTATGCCAATCAGACGAATATTTGGAGCTTTAATAGTGTCCCATATCTTCTTCAAATTATTTTTATAGTTTTGGCATCTTTTTTCTTGCCATTCTGATTGAGTGTCCTAATTGGCTTTCCTGTCCTCTAGATAGGGCATTTGGTCCTCTTCTTTATTCACTTTGTTTATTCCATTGTTTATTCCATTTAATATACTTCTCATCTCAGATAATGTGTTCATTTCAGACTGCTTCCCTTTTATAATTTCCATTTCCATTTTTATGTTTTTTATCTTTGTTGAAGTTCTCACTGAATTTATCTACATGTCCCAAAAGTTCATTGAGCATTTTTATAACCAGTGTTTTGAACTCTGCATCTGTTAGATTATTTGACTCCATTATATCTGGATCTCTATTCTGTCCTCTCATATGGCTTCTGCTTCTTTGTCTCCCCATTTTGGCTGCCTTCCTGTGTTTGTTTCTATGTACTAAGCAAAACTCCTAAGTCTCCCGGTTTTATTAGTGTGGATTTGTGAAGTAGGTGTCTTGTGGCACAGTCCTGAGAGGGTTCAGCTGCAGGCCAAACTTAGCCCAAGCCTCTTCCCCTCTGAGGCCACCTGATCCACAGATGCTGTAGATAAGCAATAGGTGCCTCAAAAGGCCACACCGGAAACCGAGGCCGCCTCCAGAGTGAGTCTTAGCAAGAAGCACCTGACTAGCTGAGGATACACCTGGATGTGGCTTGGGTGGGGCTGCGAGTTGGGGCAGGCGGGGTTTCAGGGAATCCTCTGGGCAGAGTGACCTCTCTTATCCAATTTTATGATGTCAGGGCTATGGCGGCACTTTGTCCGGTGCACTGGTAATGGGGGAGGGCTCAACAGGGAACAGTGGATACCCTTGGCACTTCTGTAATAGAGTGAATCTCACCTTGGCCCTCACTCTGACAGTGTCTCCCTATAAGTCCCTGGAGGAGCCCCCTGAGTGCAGCCAAATCGTCACTGATGCTCAGAGCGAGCAGGTCCGCAAAAATCCACTCATGGACGTGGCCCCTTTAAGAGGCATCTGCCATTGCAGGGTGTTTTCTTGAACTTCTCCCGAGTTGTATGGCTTGTTCCTCTAGATCCCAAGTGATGTTTCCTTGCTGCTGCTCCTTGTTTCCATCACAACTTTGATTTGGTTGCCAGAGGGATGAACAGAGCCTCTATCATCTATGCCACTTTTTTTTTCTCTCTAATGATTTTTTTAATGACAGTTATTTCAATCTCTGGAGGGAAGGGTCTTGGAATGAGATCAGTCTCCTAGGTAGATGTTAGACTATCAGAAGTACAAAAAGGGGTGGGGCAGAGAAGACAGTGGCATTGGTGATGGGTGCATCTTAAAGCAGGTTTTTCCTCTCTTGTGGAAAGAGCATGATCCTTGGAATCAGGAGTCATGTCTTTGACTTCTGGCACTCCACTCCCACTAACTGGCCTAAAACCTTTCCTGCTTTTTAAGGGAATTAAGTACAAGTGCCTAACTCTGTGTGTGAGATATATATGTTGGAGTTCCTTCTCCTTGACTGGAACTGTATGCTATCAAACTGTAATCAGTTTAACAGAAATTATGGCCAAAATCTGAATACTTACTGCCTGCTAAACTCCATTGTTAGGCACTTTATTTGCATTAACTCACTTAACACTTAACAGCTCTATGAGATATACACTATTTTCATCTGTACATTTATAGCTGAGAATATTCAGGCTTCAGGATGTTAAGTAATTTGCCTAAGAGTCCAATAGCTAGTAGGTGGGAAAGGCAGGATTCAAACCCAGGTCAGAAGGACACCAGCTCATACTCTTAACTGCTCTTCTGTGTCATCTGAGTTTATGAAACGGGACTTTGATTTGTGACTAGGCTTTTGCTCAGACTCTCTGTTTATTCTTTTGTTCTTCTAAGCAAGCTCACAGCTCACTTTAGTCCCCTGCCATAAAGCCTACATTATACTGCTTTAGTGCATAACACCTTTCTAAGGCATTGAAAAAGGCATTGTAGGAGCTTGATGAGGACTTTTTGAAAGAGCTTTTTGATCCTTACACTGACCCTTTTGACAGGATTTTTCCTCTCAGATTAATGGATGGGGAAACTGAGGCTCAGAGATTAAAATAACTTGCTCAAGGTCATACTTGCTATTTATATATTGAGTTATTAAGGACCCACACACCCTAGAGTACTCTGATTTTTCATTGCGTATGTTGCTTAGTTTGTCACCTTCATTTAACAACTCTTTATTTATTGATTATCTAATATGTGTTGGTGATAAAGTGCTAAACAAGAGATGATAACCCCTGCCTTCTTGGAGCTTATATTCTTGTATTACGTTTCTTTACCAGTCTTAAGACTGGTGCCTGCTGAAATAGTTTTTTAAGGTTTAATATTGTTAGTCTTAAAATTTCTTAAGGTATTAAACAGCTGATTTCAGGACATTTTCTAATTACATTTTTTTCCATTTTTTTTCTGGTTCATACCTTAATTCATCAACATTTTATTTATATTTTCTACTTCAGAAAACAAAAACTTTGATTCCTTTAACCTAGTTCCCATTTGCCCCAAGAATATTCGCCGGCAGCACTTACAGCTGCAGCATTTCCCCAAGATAAGTCGTGGGTTACAGTCCTAAACTTACTCTAAAGTTTGCCGTGAAATATCTCGCTTTTATTATTATTTTTTTGCATCGCTCTAATCCAGGGGTCCCCAATCCCTAGGCTGCGAACCGGTGGGGTCTGTGATGTGTTAGGAACTGAGCAGCACAGTGGGAGGTGAGGGGCGGGTGAGCAAGGGAAGCTTCATCTGTATTTGCAGCCGCTCCCCAGTAGTGTCACCGCCTCAGCTCCACCACAGGTCATCAGGCATCAGATTCTCATGGGAGCATCAATCCCTGGTGCCAAAAAGGTTGGGGACCGCTGCTCTAGCGTATTGATGGTCTTTGGAAACAAATGACATCATTCTATTTATAGTATTTTGTTTTTAGTAGAGGTAGGTATTTCCATTTTCAAAATATAGTAATTCTTGGTCACTGAAAATGTCAAATTCCAGAAAACGTAGCATTCCTACGCGTGTTGTTAGCATCTTTCTTGGTCATTAGCCTAAAATTGATTTGATGAATCTGATTTATGTATATGTTTCTGTTACATTAGGATTAGAGACAGGTTCTGTTTAGAAATAACTGCAATAAATTTTTATATTTTATTTTCACATTGAAAACCAGTCATATTTGCTTCAGCCTCAAAGAGCGTGATTATGTAAAATTAAATTGATGCTGGCAGCGAACTGTACTTTTTTTTCTAAACAGGAAATGGGTTTAAGGCACACCAGAGGTGTAATAGTTTCTTCAGTAAAAATAATCAAATAACCAAAGCATTTTAATTTAATTCTCGTCATTGATTTTAACCACCATCCAGTATATTTCTATTTCTAAATTTGGCAGTGGCCTTTGACCAAAAGCAGTCATATTCTGATGTTTATACTTGTGAATATTAACATGTTCTGTTTTTATGTCTCTTTTGTCCACTATTCAAAATGTAATTGTATGTTCTTCCTCATACAGATACCTGTATTTCAAAATATGTCCTTGAAAAAGGGTTTCAGTATCTTCAGACACAGAGTTTTGGAAGTTTGCATCTTGGAAAATAGTTGTGATATTCTATCTATTGTAGTTAGTCCTGTTTAGGCTCACATAATTGTATTTTGTTTCTGTTATCTTTCCCTCATTCAGAAAGCATCAGATATGCTTACCTCTTGCATAAGACTTTTATAAACTAAAAAAAAAAAATTTGAAGATATACAAAATGTCCCTGATTTTTTTCCCTATGTAAGTAGCATCTACAGGATGCAGCCATAAGAGGAATCCTCTATCATGGAAAGAAAAGCATTTTCTTTCAAGTCCTTGAAAATTTATGAGTAAATTAGGTGGAAGAATTCACTGCTATTATCAAAAAGCTTTTGATTTTTCACTTTTATCTTTCCTATTTTCTACCCTTCATTGTATTTACTTGAGTTGGGAATGGAACCTAGCGAATCGTGTTATTTTTAAAGGGTATCGTTTGATTCCTACCGGTTAGTTTTTCTAGCATTAAAGATTTTCTTTTTGTATTTTGTAGCAAGAAACTTGAATTATTTCTTGGAATTATTCAAAGTACTTATCAACTGATCTTTCTTTTTTCCTATCTGTTCTAAAAATAAATAACTGGAGCATATTGTTTGGTTTATTTGGAAAGAAATGTTATTTGAACGAAGCCATTACATAAATGCTGTAGCACCAAAAACTGCTTGCCATCCTGAATGAGGACAGTTGTCATTTAAAATAAATTGAGCAGTAGTCCTAGGTTTCGTGCCTAGGATAGTCTTAACATGTCTTTTAAGCGCTATGTAGGTGTTTTAAAATTTTTATTAAAATATCAGTTTTCTGAGAGTAGAATTTTGTTGTTATTGAATCAGCATATAAAAACATAGTAAATGGCATATTGTCTAGAAATTCTGTTGCTGTCTTGTTTTCTCAGAGTTTAATCTCTAGGCTAAGCATCACAAATTGATATATTTTATTGTTCTACCGAGTAATACTGGAGGTCAGTTTGGAAATTAGATACAGTGTGATTTCAGTATAATGTTGCTTGCAGTGGAAAAATAATGGAAGAACCAAACTCTCCTGGATTACAAGTTTTCATAGAATCCTAGTTCTAGAAAAATCTTAGTGATTTTCAGATTTTACGTGAGGCTCAGAGCAACCCCACTACTCCTAAATTTAAGTAACATATAATCTCATGGTGCATATTAAAATGCTTTGTGAGTTCTCAAAAGGTTTACGCTGTAGCTCTTAGAGAACCTTAGACTGGTTGAACTTGTAAATTTTTTCCTGCTCTAAAAGTCTCTGAGTATGTGTCTCTTTCCTAGTTTGGGGCTGGCTTCTTAATGTCCTAAAGCATGGAGCTCATCTGGTCAATTTTCATACATCCTCGACATAGAATATAGTGGTACGTTGCAGGAAACCTGGGGTAGAAAGGCCCCAGACATACTGATAATTGGCTAGTTCTGTTTGTCCAGGTTTAAAAAGGTGTATTGGAGGGATTTCTCTGTATATGCAGCTGGAGAGACCAGACTAGCTCCTTCTGTCTATAGGGCCTCCGCACATGCTGACCCTTCACCCAGACTACTTTCTCCCCACCTCCCCAGATATGTATTATGTCTCAGGTCAGTATTACTTTCCTCTTGAGCCCCCTGGTAGATCACATTCCTGTTATTATATGTGTTCTCTTTTGCCTTCAGGACATTTTAAGCTCTTAATAATTACCTGTTTCTGTGCATTTTTGTTTGATTCCATTGGTCCTGTAGACTATAAGCTCCATGTAAGCAGGAATCATATTACTCTTGTTCTTCATTGTGATCTCCTGATATAGCCCAGTTTTTGGCATGTAGAACTGACCAAATATACTTGTTGAATGAACTTCCTAAATGTGACATTTGAAACCTTGCTTCTGAGCGGAAGCAAGACGTTATTAGCATGTAGCTAATTTGAGATTGCTGTTTTGATGCAGAGCAGGGTAACTAGTCACAAAATTAAAACAATTGATTATGTTAAAATTTTACAAGCTGAAAGTATAATAATTTGTTTTTTGAATCTTGTTATAACTGTCCATGTCAAAATAGCCAAATCAAAGTTGTTACATTAAAATTCATACTTGTATCCCTTGCCTGGCCTCCTGTCGTTACTTTTACTTAAATCTCATCCATTGCAGAAAGCCTTCCCAAATTAGCCTTCTTCAGTGTTAGTCCCCATAGTTAGCAAGAGGTACAGAAGATGACATGTGACACACTGATTTTAGATTGCTTTTATGTTTTCATCTGTGGATTTTAAGGTCCTGTGGGAATTGCTGGCCTTGCAACCTCAGAGGTAACCCATCCTCATATCCTTTTCTCCAGCCCCCTCCGCTTCTGCCATGTAATGCCTGGGACACTTCCTAAAGGTGGATTCTGATAAAATGTGTTGAATGACTGACAGAAAACTGAGGCAATAATCTATATTAACTTGGAAACCACTTTCAAATTACTAAGGGTGGTTGCTCCTTATTTGGAAAAATAATTTGATTTTACTGTTAAGAGAATTTATGAGAAACACCAAGGAAAGTTCTTAAAACAACACGGGGGGCGGGGCGGGGTGTGTGTGTGTGTATGTGTGTGTGTGTGTTTGGTGTGGTGGCGGTGGTGAGGATGGGACCAGGTACTTAAATTCTCTAGAACCAAGCTGGTATTCATATTCGGTAGGCTTTGGGGGAGTTTTGGGGGTCAGGGGAGCTTTATTTGCTACCTAGGTTTTCAACTAAGAATGTCTTTAAAAATATTTATTGAACCGAAAGCATTATTTGTCAGATTTATCCCCCCTTTCATTATACCATGTGTTGTTTTCATTGTTAAAATGAGACAAAGGACAGATTGCATTGGGAAAAGGGTAATTCTAAAGGAAATGGAAATAGGAAGTGAAAGTGCACATCTTTGGGCCTCCTAAACTATTGTTCACAGCCCCAGGAGAGAGGTTGTTAACGGAAAAGGTGTGCAGTCTTCACTTACACTAGACAGGGCACTCTACACCAGGAAGCAGAAGTCCCTGGCTTCCTTTTTTGAAGCAGTGAGAATAATATCTTCTTTGATATTTACACCCTAAAATGCCTCTCTGTCCTCATCATTTTTTTTTTTTCCTTTCCTCCTCCTTCCTCCTAAACACTTTTTCCTGCCTGCTTATGGTTTGGGCTGCTTCATTAATGAAAGTGTCCTCTTATTTTCTGATGCAATTGCCTCTGCAGCTGATTTACTTATTTATCTTTATCTTTAGCTCAGGTCTGAATGGGCTTTGGGAAGTAGAGAAGAAAATCCAGTCTGCTTTTGGGGATATTGGACAGCCGAATAAATGCAGGTATGTATATTTGCATATGAAAAAAGACAAAAAATAGCTTTAAAAAAGAATAATGAAACTGATCTTGAACCTGTACTATATCCTTTAGTTCTTTAATATCAGTATTTTAATTTTTGTTTATTCCAAATGTCGAGTGTGTTGTTTAAAAAAAATCTCAAGTATAAAAGTATATGAAGTACAAAGTAAAAGTTAAATTCCTTTTTAATCCCTCCTAGATAGTTACCATTTTAAACAATTTATTGTATGTTTTTCCATCTTATATGTACGTATGACCAAAAGGATGATAATATACATATTATGCTTTTTTTTTTTTCTTTGTAGTGTGTCTGTACATCTTTCGATGTTGGTTCATACAGCTTTATGAACTTCAGCTTTTTAAACAGCTGCATAGTATTCTTTTGTGTTACTGTTGCTTATTTTGTTTATTGAGTCCTTTCCTATTGGACATTGTTGGTTGTATTTTTTTTTCCATTTCAAATAGTGCCACACCTTGTCCATATATAATTATGTATACTTGCCTGATTGTCTTCTTAGGGTGAAAAGATGTAACATTGGCTCTGAATTCTTCCCCTGCCATGTCTGTATAGACTCTCAAGGATGAAGATTTATCTTACATTGTGAAGCAAACTTTAGTTACTCTGTTTTCCACCTCTATTTGTTATTATGGGGTGGATTTGGGGGCTCATTGTTGAGTTTTAGGACTTTCTTGCTTAACAGTTGATCTGAACCTCAAAGTAAGTTATGAACGTCTTAGTCTTTCAGCCTGATTTCTGGAAGAGTCTGTTTTCAGATTTATTTTAGGGATTAAACAAGTAAAATCAAATGCCTCTTAGTTTGTAGCCTTGAGGCATATCTGGTTCATGTCCCTCCTGTAACTGTCTTCTGACCTCATAAGGGCAGCTAATAGACCAAGCACATGAATTTAGTGAAGAGAGCTGTGACTATTGTACACCCTATATGACTTTTCTATTTTTGAGGACTTCCTTGGGTCATTCTGTAAGCACGTAAGGCTCTGTGCTAGGTACTTGGGATACAGAGATGAATGACACAGTCCTCGTTTTAAGGGAAGTCACTGCACATGCGAGTGAGAGAGAAACAGACACATGAATAGGCTTCGTAATTCCGTGTAGTTAGTGCAATATGGTGAGTCTGGGAGAGGGCGTCTGTCTTAGGAAATAGGATTGAGGTTCAGAGGCAGCTTCCTGGAGGAGGTAATGTCTGAGCTGAGTTTTAAAGAAACTTGAAGTTTTCCGTGAAAGGGTTGAGGTGGAAAGGTATTCCTAATAGAGGAATCAGCGTGAGCAAGGGCAGGACAGTGAGAAAAACAGCATTAGGGGGTGGGGTTTGAAGCAGGAAGTAAGAGGCTGAGGGTGAGAGAAGCTGAGACTCGTGAGGCTAGCTGGCTAGGTGATGGAGGGCCTCTGTTAGGAGTCTGAGATTGGTCTGTAGATTAGTGGGGAGCTTTTGGAGAATCTGATTTGTGTTATGGAGACATTACTTTGGGGGCTAAGTGAAAGTTGGCTCAGTAGGCAAGAGGAAAGTTAGGAACCTTGAGTCAGGGAAATTAGTTTGTAAGTCGTTGGTATTGGGGTGAGGAGAGAAAGAATATATAGGGCTTTCCCTTGTTCCCCTCGTCTTTCTGGCCTTACCCAAGACTAAGTTGCTGGGGTTGGCTCTTTGATCCTAGTTGTCCTCCCTTTTGAGGGAGCTCACATGAATGACTTATTTCCAAGGCTTGTCAGCAGAGGGTTCTGACCTTTTCAAAGCAAGGCTTTCTGCCCTTATTCTGCTGCCACAATGTGCTGCCCATCCTCCTGCCTGCCCATGGGGTGATGGGGACCTGGCTCCACTAATTAATTTTCATGAGCCTTCCTTATGGCTTATGAACATGAATTGCTAGTCATTTTGTGTGCATTATGTCAGAGCCAGCCCCGGGTTACTGCCTTCACTGAGCTTGCAGTTTAGTGGAGGATAGACATAAAATGAAAAGACAGTGTAATTCATGCCATAGGTGTATTCAAAAGTTAAATGATTCCAGTAGAGGTAGCAGCAGTATTGGTAATATTAACATCAGTGGTTCCAGAATGAACCACATTTTCAATTACAACTTGTGTGCAAATAGAAAAAATAAATTTGAGCCATGTCTAAAATTATTCTGAGTTTTGAGACTATGGTCTGACCATAATTAATTAATTAGAATGCATAATTGATTATTTTCCATAGTTTCACCTCTCATGAACTCTGATGCATGTATTTAACTTTCAGAGAGGGGAGGGGCAGAAATACCACGTATTTCTGCTTGTTTATCTCCATAGCACTCTCTTTTACCACCAGAGCTTTTAGCACATGGAATAACCACAGTCTCATTTTTCTTACAGTATCTAAATATAAAAGAGGACTGCAATGCCATGGCTTTCTGTGCTAAAATGCGGAGCTCCAAGAAGACCGAGGTGAATCTGGAAGCCCCTGAGCCAGGGGTGGAAGTGCTCTTCTATCTGCCAGATAGGGAGCCCTTCCGGCTGGGCAGTGGAGAGTACACCGCAGAGGAACTGTGCATCCGGGCAGCACAGGAATGCTGTGAGTACTGGCAGCAGCGCCCAGGGCCCATGGCAGATTTTGGTGGCACGCCATCCCAGAAGCAGATCTGGGCGTCTCTGCCCCTGGTAGCTCTCCTGAGTGGAAGGAGGTGTGGGATCTGGGAGTCACGGGTTCTGCCCTGTGTCTGCCACTTACTTGCATTTAACCTTAGGCCAGTGGTTTGAGAGCTTCACTTTACCACAAAGTGGCTTATTCTTGCTCTGTCATTAATGAATGTGGGATACTAAGGAATGATGCTTGCCTTCTGTGGAGGTTCAGTTTTTATTCCCTCTGCTGCCAATTGAAATAATATCAGCACTAAATGAGCAAAACACCTAGCACAAAATTACATGCTCATTAAGTGGCATCTCTCAAAATTATAATAATTGCTCAACACTTCTTTTGAAAGGTGCAGTCCATCCTTCTGTTTCTATGACCTGCTTCCTCCCCTCAGCTTCCACCCACCCATGTGATGCTGAGTTGAAGTGAGAAACTGAGTGTTTGCGGGTTGGTCAGATTGTCAAGCTGTGAAAAGGATAGTGAGGTTGTGAACAGCACTATCCATTTATTTAAAGTAAAGCTTATTTTATTAAAGTTGCTGATCGCCCTTGAAAGGTATAAAACCAAACTTGACTTAACAAAAAGAAGCCTTTTTAAATCTGAGGTCATTGGTAGTTTTTGCCTGCCTACATTTAAATGACAATTAAATCATAGAAACTTATAAATCTAATCCACTTAGATCCTAGTGATGGTTGTACAACTCTATAAATATACTAAGATTCATTGAATTATACCCTTGAAATGAGTAGACTTTATGGTATGTGTATTACTTCTCAATAAAGCTGGTTTTTTTTAAAAAAAAAACAACAACTCATTTTATGATGATGAAGTAACTGGCTATGATGGCAGACAGTCAGGCACGTTTTATTTATATCATCTTTAGCCCTTAGAACATCTCTGTGGGGATAGTATGGTTATTTCAAGAATCATCCACCTTGTTTATAACACGGCTTATCTATATCTTTCTAACTAAAATGCTTTAAATATCAGAGTTCCAATAACAGAGGGATTAGTGCTATAAGGAAGAGTATAGTAGACCTTTACTAACTAAACAACACTAGATAAAGTTGGCTGAGCTATAGATTATTAGAGGGAAATGCATTAATATCCTAAAGTTATTTTAACTACATTGCAAAGTATATCACCTTTAAAAATATTTGTATTTGGCAAAACAAGTAGATGTAAATTGATGCTTCTAAAGTATTTTCAAAAGTATTTTCAAAAGTATTGATGCTTCTAAAGTATTTTTCTCTTTTCTCTTGAGATTTCGTTTATATTGTTTGTTGTCTTAGCCAAGCTTCTTGCCATAAAGCATACCAGGTGTAAACCTCAGTTTGTTAGCAAGGATCGTTTGTGCAGAATTGTTGGGCTGCAGTTAATGAGAGATCAAGGAACTGCTGCTAAAGGAGATAAGAGCAGAGTCTGTGAGTCTGAAGACAGCCACAGCCACTGGGCCTCCTCTCTTTCTGGGCTCAGAGTCAGTCGCTTTGGGGCATCAGTTTTCAAGCCCAGTTTGTAGAGCATAAACTATCTCTTTTGCAACCAACCCAGGAGAAAGTTGCAAAATTTTTTTAATTTTAAAAATACGTGAATATGGAGTGCCACATATTTTTGTAGCTCTCATTATTATTTTATAGTAAGTGAGGTTTGAGGGCAGTATTATTTTCTTCCCTTTTTTTTTTACTATTACATGGCAAATTTTTGTATTTTTAGCTCTCATTATTTCACCTCCTCGGTAGCTCTATTCTTGGTTTGAATCCCAGCTCTGCATCTTATCAGCTGAGTAACCTTAGATCAGACTAAGTCTTGGAAGGCCATTTCTTCATCTATAAAATGGCAGAAGTAATACTTACTTCACTAGGTGTTAGGATTTAATGATAAAAAAACTTAAGCGTGTGTTAGCCTGATGTCTGACACTTAGCCTGAAGTAAATGTTAGTATCGTTGTTATTATTCCATACTTTTGTATAAAAAGATGTGTTTGATCTTTCTCTTTATCAGTACTGATATTGTTAGAATCAGACCTGTGATGAATTTACAAACAGATCCATGATTATAAATCAATTATGCTTCAGATGTGTGTGTCAGTGCACATTCAGATATGGATATGCATAAAGAAAGGTTAGGTTTCCAGGCTAGTCCACAAAGGCCGATTCATTATGGAAAAACTGTAATATGGCAGAAACATAGTCCTAATAATACTGGATCAAAAAGCCACTTGCCATTGTTCCCAAGAAATAATGCTATTTTGAAGTTTAGCTCCATCTATATGATAGAAGGAAGAGTTAACTTCTGAAGGGGTAATTCCCAGATATCTTTAACGGCAGGAATTGAGGCATTCAGCAGAGGCATCGAGAGGCCAAGGCATTTGTAACTTCTTAACTCATTGTGTTCATTGGAGAGAGTTTCTGTCAGTGTCAGTCTCACTTTGACTGCCTAACTTGGGAAACAAGTACCAGTTACTTCATGTTCTCATATGTTTTTCAGTTAAGTTCACTGTATCTCAGTTTGAGGCCTAGCCACACATGAAAATGTCAGTCAATATGGATTATTTGCAATCATTTTCCTCCTTTTCTCACCTGCTTTTAGATTACATATCTGTAATTTTAATCATGGGCTCAGAAGTGAGTGAAACGGTGCTTTCCTGACTTCATAATCTCCCTTATCTTTTTGATCATTCTTGAATCGAAGGAGGCAGTTGGTGGGGTGGGGAAGCCCAGTTTGGACCACCTTTGTTAAGCATATATCTTCTTGTTAGATGGCTACTAATAAAAAATATTTATGCTAACTCTATAGAGTACTCAAGAAGTATATTTATTATTAATGGTAAGAGATTTTAATCACTGACAAAGTCACTTTGGTTATTTATTCTAACACAATTTTATGCACTATTGCCAGGAACTACTTTGTTTAATGTATAATGTTATAATGTTTAACGTTTAATGTATAATTGCAGTATGTTAGAATTGTTTAAACATTTTCTGTAGGAGACAGATTGGGGACTTCTCAAACTCCAAAATGTTTCTAACTGTGGTTAACAAGGTAAATATCAGGTGGGATCCAGCAACCTCAGATGACCTTTTTTATTCCTTTTTTTTTTTTTTTGAAGCAGAATTTGGTAAGACTCTTGTCATAGACACTGTAGTGAGAAATATTATGAGGCATTCATTTTAAAATGTTTTTAATCTGGTTTGCCAGGAGCTATACTGCATGTTCCTAGGGAGCCATAGTTCTTAATTTCTATGATTCAAAACTGTCTAATTGAACATGATTGGAAATCGTATTTGCCCTAAGAGGATATGAATGTGACCTAGATTTTTTTTTGAATGAGAGAATTTCTTACCTTTGCATATGTCATACATTGGAAACAGATGGCCAAATGTATCTGTCTTCACCTTTCTGGTATATTCTTTACTTTTCCCCAGGTATCTCTCCTCTGTGTCACAACCTTTTTGCCCTGTATGATGAGAACACCAAGCTCTGGTATGCCCCAAATCGCACCATCACCGTTGACGACAAGACATCGCTTCGGCTGCACTATCGGATGAGGTATGGGTGCTTGCCTGGCCTTCTAATGAGGAAGGGATGGCGGTATTAGCCTGGAGCCCTGACTCACTTACCAAGAAGGATTGTAGTCAGTATTGTAATTTATAAGTTTTGTATTTGCTTGGTATGAGAAAGAACTTCTTCAGTATTTGAAATACAGTTCAAGATGAATTTGATCACTGTCCTCTGCCAAATTATAGAAGAGAACTCATTATGATGCAGAGGGTATTTTGAATAGAATTAACATACTACAGCAGAGTTTTTCAAATGGTGAGATGAGTCATGGTTATGAATTTAATTTAGTGACTTGTGACCAGAATTTGTTTAAAAAAGAAACAGGCAAGAATAGATAATATCAAAATATATACATATCCTAAGAATATTGTCTTTGAAAAATTTTGTTTGAGATATATATGTGCTAGGTTATCATATCATAAAATATATTTCTTACTAAAAGTTGCAGCTAAAGAGATTGAGAAACACTGCCTGAAGTGATATCCTAGAAATCCTAGGTTGGTCTTGCTCTCAGGGGATGGATGTTTTAAAGGATTTTGTCTAGTGAGGCTGTGATTTTCCTTCTGATGGGTACTTGCCTTTTCTCCCATATTGTAGACTTTGTTAAATGTCACATAGTGTCCCAAGGTGGCATAGACAGTTAGTACTTCATTGCTGTTGTAGTCTCTTGAGTTTATAAGCATGTTTGCTTTGTACCTGAATTGAATGTAGTTCAGCACAAGTTAGCATGTGTTTAATAAAGGAGCTTATAAATAGGATGAATATTTTTTGAAAAGGATCTTAACTTACATGGATATGATTAAATCAGTAGGTTAGTTCAGGTGCTGATGCAATGCAGGGACATGCTGGAAAAGCCCTTGGGGGATCTTGGAGGCTCTCCACGTGTCTTTGCTGCCATTTCCTTTGGGAGTCATTAGAGTCGGTAACGTTCTAGAATGGTCTGGATGTTTTTCTCAGCAGATGATGAACCATATCTACTTTTTGGATAATCACATAGGGCTGACTTTTTCTCTTCTTTTCGTACTCACCCAAGGTCTCACCTTAGGAGAGGTGTGTGCCATGTGTGAGATTTCACGCCCCAGATTTAGGGAAACATTTACTCCACCCAGCTGAGCCTTCCGACTATATTTGGATTTGTTTTTCAGAGTGTAATCTTGCTTTTCTGTAGCCCGGCGGTTGGTTGGCTGTGTGATCCAGCCTTCAGACTGCATTTGCAGCGCCCTGCCTAGGAAGGGGACATGTCACTGAATTCTGGTTCTTTCCCTCTGCACTTGGCTAGGAATGATAAAATTTGGGACTGGGAAGAAACCTGAGCTTCCCTAATTCAGCTCTTCCAATATTTTAGGGGGAAACTGATGTCTAAAAAGAGAAGTGAGTTTTCCAAAGTCGCACAACTAGTGAATTGTCTTGTTAGCACAGCACCCTTTTTCAGACATGTTGGTCATGTGAATGGCTTGCTATTAAAAATATTTGCCTGCTCCCCATTCTGTTAGGGGCCAGGAAGTGTATTGCTGCTTCATTTTTGGCACCTTGACTTTGTACCTGACATTGCTGCTTCAACAGGATATTGCTTTGTTACCACAGGCTCTTTGAACTTGGAAGAAAAGATCTCACCCTAAGCTAAAAACATTTGCATTACAACAAACTACAAAAAATCTGAAACCTCATTATCTCACCACTAAAGAAGGTGCAATATCAAAATAAATGTTGGTGGCTATTTCAGTGGAATCCCAGCTCTATTTTGGGAAATACTTTTGTACTTTAATTATAGTTTTCTGTTTTTAGATAATGATTTCGATAGTTACTATTTTATAATATATCTTAATATAAAACAAGCATATTCTTTATTCCTTTTTAATAAAAATATTTTTTCATCCAAATGAATTTCATTATCCATTAGTAAAGTTCTATAGAAACCTAAAGAGAATTTGTTGTATATAATACCTGTACCTAAACTTAGAATTATGCAGTTATTGCTAATATAATTTTCTCAGAAATGTGCAGGGAAGACATATCTCTGATTGATATCTGTCTAATCTGTCTATCTCTTTCTCCTTTCTGCATTATTCATCCACATCATTCTGAAAAGGAATCTAGGAGGCTATCAAATGACATTTATTTATGTCATTCTTAATTTTTTTCCATTAGCATATTAATATTAGGAATTAGTGTTTGCCCCAAGTTTGATGAACATCTTCATAATTAATTTTAAAAAGGAGTGTAGAATCTTTTCAATGTAGCTTCCAGTTTTGTCTTATTGAGACAAAATTAGGAAGATTTTAATTTTGGCCATCACCCCTTTAAAGTTTTTTTGTTTTGTTCTTTTTGTTTTGTCATCTTATTAGATAGAAAGGTGTCAGCCTTTGACTATAGGCAATTTCTAGTGATCCAGCCTTATTTTAGGCTCCTTTCAGCCTTTAGTGAAGTGGAAAACCTGCACATTATCTTTGATTTCCTTAGCCTAGTCCTTTTTGAACATCTTGCTAAAGGCTTCCAAGCCAAAGCCAGTCTCAGAGGGCTCACATAGCAGCCTTGAAGAATGTCCTTGTTCAGAATGAAGATTGTATTCTGCCCAGAGGGAGTATGTTGGGCCCTTGGCTCTGCCAGGTCCAAGGACACTTTCTAATAGAGACTCAGTGAGATGTAGAAGAAGGGGACCATGACTTGGACTCATTCAGGGAAAATCTGTCTTCAGGGCTTCTTTTTCAAACAGCCTCCTCCTTTTCCCCCATTAACCCAGGTAACTTACCATATTGTACATAATTCTCATTTTCTCATCACTATCTTCCTCTACTTTCAGACAGAATTTACCTGTCCTGTCCTCATCCTGTTTAGACCCTTTCACCTATCGTCTTCCAGGCAGACCCCAAGAACTTCTAGTAGATCTCTAGTTATTGTATGAATGATGCAGATGCTCCATTTTGGGTTTTCCTTGGCTGTCAGAGGAATTGGCCATGTCCTTGTCCCTTTATTTTTTCTGCCCCAGTGTTAGATTTCCGTGTATCTGCTCAGCTGGAGGAGCTGGTTCACCTCTTAACTTTCTGCCTGCTCTGGAGAGCTGATCCCAGCTAAGTCCTCTGGGCCTGTGCTCCCTTCTGCCCTTGGAGAGCAGGCTCCCCAGCCTGGGGACAGCATGAATGCCAGCCTTTTCATCAGCCTCAGGCTTCTACTGTTACGAGTACCTGATGCCCTGCCATGTTAGTGTGTGAAGTGACAGTCCTGTAACTGAGGTTTATGCTGCATGTGTGCTCCATGACAGATGTGTCTGAGTTTAATGGCAGCTGTTTTTTGGAAGGAAATTTTATTTGTTGTTTCTCCATGCTGTGGTTATTTTTCATCAGCCAGCCCATGGACATGTCAAGGGAGAGAGACCCAGGCAGCAGCTGAGTCTAGAGATGGCCTGAATCAGCTTGGCTCACTCACTTTCACACATTTCAGAACTTACTGTGTTTCTCTTGCAAGTATAGAGGAAAGTGGCAGTTAAGAGAACAGGCTTGTAGTCTTAGTTCACCTTTTAGAACCTCAGATTTCCTCATCTGTAAAATAGAAACAATGAAATCTACCTTGTATAGTTGCTGCAGGGGTTAAATAACATATATAAAGTGCTTATTAATTCACAACACTGCAAGCTAATGCTTATGGTAATAATGTTCATGTATTTTTTTTATTTTAAAACTTTATTGTAAGATAAACCATCAATTTAATAACAGCAGTCTGGGAAATAGGAAACTGCCATATTAATTGTACATCTTGGCTGTATGATGAAACTAGATTTCAAAAATGTTAAAATGTGAATAAAATAGGTCTTGGATTCAAGGCAGGATGACCTTATTAAAGGTAAAGGGAGTGGGTGGGCTACTTCTAGTTAGCAGTGTTTTCCTATTTAGGAAGTTGTAGTGAAAAGTCAGAGAATCTATCTTTGTGATCTTAATTTTTAAGAAAGTCACTTTATCTCTCTGAGTCAAAGACCATGCCTTTCACAGAGTAAAAATGAAAAAGAATGAAAAGAAAAGGACATTATGTACAATCAAGTACTAAGCAGGCAAATTATTTGTCTGCTTGCTTCTCAGCGAAGGTTAGCCTCTGGCATTGATAATGCTGGGTAGAACCAGCACAACTTTCCCACACATTTCTAGGTCCCCTTTCCCACAGTTGACATTTTCCTGCTTTCCAGGTTCTATTTTACCAACTGGCATGGGACCAATGATAATGAGCAGTCAGTATGGCGACATTCTCCGAAGAAGCAGAAAAATGGCTATGAGAAAAAAAAAGTTCCAGATGCAACTCCTCTCCTTGA
Source organism: Eidolon dupreanum (assembly GCA_028627145.1). NCBI lineage: Eukaryota > Metazoa > Chordata > Mammalia > Chiroptera > Pteropodidae > Eidolon > Eidolon dupreanum. The sequence goes on along the minus strand of CM053502.1, from coordinate 39,817,548 downwards.
TGCCAGCTCCCTGGAATATCTGTTTGCTCAGGTAAGAAGTTTGGGCCCAGGAGAACCTTGAGTTCATGGAATGGGTGCGGCACTGTAGGGTTCAGATTCCCTAGTGCAGCTGAACTTGGTGGTAGCTGAGACATTTTATGGCCTGTCCCATGGGCCATTCTTTCCACCCCTGGGCTTGCCCGATATGAAGAGGGGGAAGGCAGCAATTCCATGTCCCATGAGGCTGGTTGTCCCACTTTTGGGTTTTCCAGGCTTCACTTCTTATCTGTTCCTTTGTTTGCCTCCTCACCTTCTACCCTTTTACTTCTCATCTGTAGTGCCTTCTGTGGAGAGAGCAGAGGAAAGCTGTGAGAGAGGGAAGGTGTAGTACAGTGGATCTAACAAAGGCAGTTCTCAGCAGTCACAGTTTGGGGAGGAAGGAGGTGGCCACTTTCTATCACATAGTGGTAGAAAGACTAGACACTAGAAAAAGCCGGAAGAAAACTTAGAGTCACCTAAATGACATTCCCCTGAGATAACATATATATAACATGTATTATATACATCTGTTAGGTGGAGTTGCTGATGTTAGCATCCACTTCATAGGGCAGTTGTGAAGATTAAATGAAAAGTAAAGAAAAGAAACTTAGCACAGTATCTAGCACTGAGGTTAGGATTTAACAAGGGGGAGCTAGCATTGACATTATCTTCACCACTCTGTGCAAGACAGGTGGTGGGTATTGTTTTTAGTTTTCTTTTTCATTTTTGAAGCCATCATTGGCTCTTGGAATGCTGTGCACCTCCACCATTGAGGGGTATATTTTGGTGATATATTTCACTACTGGAAACTTGAACAACAGATTTTGAAAAAACTTACATGTGATATTGATGCACTGTGAAATGTGGATTCATTCTGTTTTTTTTTTTTTTCTAAATCTACATCAGAATGGGGTGTGGTTCCCTGTCAGTTTTACACCCAGTTCCTAGAGTAGGATATCTCAGTTCAAGTTTGTGGAATTAGCAAATGATCAGACCCCAGCCAGCTGTTGCCATCTCTTTCCCTGATGCAGTCCAAGCCTGGTACACACTACTTGTCACCATTATATGGTAATCCCCACGAAGGGGCTTCATGTGTTCATGCTGTTCACCAGGACCGAGCATATGCTCAATAAATATTTGTAAAATGAATGAATTAACCTGGGGAGAACATCTCCTGAACCCCTTCATACCAATTGTTGAGAAATAGCTTTGGTGCCAGAGGAATTGTCAATCTTGTGTCATTGCTATGCTGGTTTTCTGTATAGCACCTTCCTATGTGGAGAAACTTTCTCTCAAGATCAGAAACATGGAGGGTAGACTGTTGAAACTTAAATAGTGATTCATTTCTTCTCACCTCTGCTCTAAAGGGACAGTATGACTTGGTCAAATGCCTGGCTCCAATCCGAGACCCCAAGACTGAGCAGGATGGGCATGACATAGAGAACGAGTGTCTGGGGATGGCTGTCCTGGCCATCTCCCATTATGCCATGATAAAGAAGATGCAGTTGCCAGAACTCCCCAAGGACATTAGGTAAACCTTTCTTCTGGTCAAAGAATTGATTGTGGGGATGGTGTTATTTTTATATGTTCTTGTACCTCTCAGTTTAACCACTACCAGCTTTTGGCTGACCCCTCTTCTCTGCAGAGCTCAAAGGTTTTTTAGAATATCTATTAAAGGTAGTGCAATTATGATTGTGTCCTGATTTTGAATATTGGCTGGTGACCTCAAACATTTGTACTAAGGTGAAAAGTTTTGGGCTGGAGTTGCCAATGAAATTACTGGCCCTTATACCCTGCCCTTTCTTCTTTGCCCATGGAAGGCATTGCCATTTATCACTGCATTTTTTCCTTCTGTGCTGGACCCATCTTAAAATCCTTCTCCACATAGTTCTACAGGCAGCCACTACCATCCCCAGCCTGAACTATAGTTCACTGGAGAGCTGGTAATTCTGATGTGAAGGATGATCAACTGTTACCTTAAGGAAATTATGTCAACTTAAAAATATCATTTATGATCAAGTCTTGTGAAGAAATATTCAATATGCATAATTTCCACTCATCTATGAAATAATTTTTTCCAGTGAGATATTGTGATTGTCATAAATGAAGACGGTCTTATTTTGAAGACAAAATTATTTATAGCTGTAATAGTTGTGATAGGCAACATGTATCTTCTTATAAGGTTACTTCTTATATATACTTGTCCTTGGGCAGACCTCCTCTGCCTTTGATCACAGTCTGGAGCAGGTCATGAGTTGCTCCTCAGTAATGCAGGGACTGATGGGATGCATGCTGTATTGCTACTTTCTCTTTTTGTGCGTGCGGCTTTTGCTCTGGGTACCTCCTCTTTATTTTTTCAAGAGGCTAAAGCGAAAAATGACAACCCTCCCCTGATCTTCCCCTCATTAATATAAAAAAAAATTATGACAGTTTTTGTGAATAAATTCAAATTTCCCATTTTCCACTGTTTTGAAACCACCCATTCATCAGCAGGGATTACCCTGTGCCAGGTTCTGTCTCAGGTCTGGGAATGGCAGGCACACCAGTCTCTCCTCTTGTTCTTTCTTTGATGGATATTCTTACTCTCCTTAAAACTGGGTCCTGTTCTAACAGTGTATCAGTTTGTTGAGATTCTGTTAGTCATAGATACTCTCCTATTGGCACCTGGATGAGTAATAAACTTTCAGTTTACTTGTTGACCTATTTAATATAGCTGGAACATTTTCACATGGCAAACAGTAAGTCTTTTGTATTTAATTAGCTTTTATGTGTTTTCTCCGTTTATAATAAAAACAGTACGTGATCTTCATAGAAAAATTATAAAACAGATATGTAAGAAGAACATACAAAGCATCCATAATCACCAATGACACTTTTCAGGCCACTGTCTAAGTGACACTAAATCTTAATAACAGCTTGCTTACATGAGGGCTGATGTGCACAGGAACAGTGACACCAGCAAGCAGAAACATAAATCAGTTTTGCTGCCTACCTTTGTGACCCAGATAATTCAAGGATACCTGTAGGAATTCCCCTTTCAGTAAAAATCTGTGAGAAATGGACTTTTCTACTTTCCTATAGTCCCTGTTGACCTCCCTCTCTTTAGGATTGTCATCCTCGGTTCTTACTCCGTCTATGACCCTCTGGGAGCAGATTCTCCTTTCTCGTTTGGCAACACAAGGAAGGAAGATTTATAGATTTAGGTTTGTTTCTAAACTATTCTCAGCTAACCTGTACATGGAAAAGAGATCTTTTTTTCTACTTTCTTTTAGCTACAAGCGATATATTCCAGAAACATTGAATAAGTCCATCAGACAGAGGAACCTTCTCACCAGGATGAGGATAAATAATGTCTTCAAGGATTTCCTAAAGGAATTTAACAACAAGACCATTTGCGACAGCAGCGTGTCCACGCATGACCTGAAGGTGAAATACCTGGCTACCTTGGAAACTTTGACAAAACATTATGGTGCTGAAATATTTGAGACTTCCATGTTACTGATTTCATCAGAAAATGAGCTGAATTGGTTTCATCCAAATGACAGTGGAAATGTTCTCTACTATGAAGTGATGGTGACTGGAAATCTTGGAATCCAATGGAGGCAGAAACCAAATGTAAGTGGCATTGGTGACTGATGAAAACAACATCCTGTGTCACATGGTGTGTTCTGTTTATCCTGTTGGAATCAACTGTTTGTGTGCCCATCACCCTTGTCAGTTTATTTAGGCTGCAGACCATGTATCATTCATCATTTATTGTGTCCATGTAGCAGTAGATATGAATAATATATACTAAGTTCTGCAGGGAAATAGAAGAAATATAGTAATATATATGATATGTAATATATTAACAGCAGACATTAACTGAGTGCTTACTACATATCAAGTACTTTTCTAAGCATTTACACATATTAACTCATTTATTCCTCAAGATAAAAAACCTTTTAGGGGAATACTACCATTATCCCTATAATATAGATAAAAACGAAGAGGATGAGAGAAGTTAAGAAACTTATTCAAGATCTTAACTAATACAGTTGTGCCAAGAATTGAACTTAGTCTACGGCCATGCCACCCTGAACGTATCCAGTCTCATCTGATCTTGGAAGCTAAGCAGGGTTGGGCCTGGTTAATACTTGGATGGGAGACCACCTAGGAATACCAGGTGCTCTAGGCATTAAAAAAAAAAAATTGAACTTAGGCCTCTGGCTCCCTGAAAAGCGATAATTGATTTTTTAATTTGAAGCTTCCTTGAAGTATTTGTTAAATGAAGCAGTAGAGCAAAGTGGTTTCAAAGTATGGGTTTTAAACCTAAATTGACCTGGTTCATATCCTAGCTGCATTATTTATAGTTACATGGCCTTAGAAAGGTTGCTTCACCTCTATCAGCCACATATTATGGAGATATTATAAAACAGAGATACTGTATCTCCCTCATAGGGTTCTTGAGAAAACTAAATGTCATTTAGCACAGAGCTTGGCATATAATAAATGTTCAGTAAATTATTTTAATTGCTATCATCATTATTACTGTAAATAATATTAAAGTAAAGGTGAGATTCATTTTTTCCTATTTTATTCTTTTGCTGAGATAACAATGCCTGACTTAGTGCTTTGTATGTAGTAGGGACTGTGTTAATAAGAACTTACCTAATCTTCAAAGAACGTTGTGGAGGTGTAAGATCTCTGCTTAATGGATGGGGAAATGGAGGCTCAAAGAGATGAACGAACTAGTTAAGTAACTGGAAGAGGCAGGATCTCAACCCAGATCTCGTCTCCAAGACTCATGCTACACAAAATGTTTAAACTTATGCAGACATGTATGATTCCCTAGATTATTCAAGCCTTGGATTTGTACTATCTCTTGAAAATTCTGGCTTGAATATTATTATAAAAGTCAAGACAACTGGTGATAGATTCTAAAAGGAGAAATCCCGTGTTCTGTCCAGTCATGTTTGAGAAGAATGTGTTCTCTGCCTGTGTTGAAACACGTCAGTCCAGAAGTGAGGGAACCTGATTGTAGATGCATGTCTAGTGGGCAGTTATTTCCCTTTCTAAGTTGACTTGTACATTATAGATTATGTAAAGAGTTTAGTCAGTGTGTTAATAAAGGTCTCCTCCAGGCATAAAATCCCCACATTCCGGTAGGACCCAGAACATCGTGATCCTAAGCCCATGTGCCAGCTCTGTAAACCCAGGCATGCTTGTTTTCTCCTCCTTGGATGTAGGCTCTGCACTGGCTTCCCAGAAGCACTGACCTTTTTACCAAAGGAAAGTGAGAAAGCCGGCTTAACTGTCATTTTTATGCGTGTTATCAGGTTGTTCCTGTCGAAAAGGAAAAAAGTAAACTGAAACGGAAAAAACTGGAAAATAAACAGAAGAAGGATGAGGAGAAAAACAAAATCCGGGAAGAGTGGAGCAATTTTTCTTACTTCCCTGAAATCACTCACATTGTAATAAAGGAATCTGTGGTCAGCATTAATAAGCAGGACAACAAAAAAATGGTAAGTTTGCTCCAGAAGGTATTCAGTTTGGATCTGGTGATGAGAGGAAGATTTTGCTGAGGGCAGTTATACAGCACATGCTTTTCAGAGTTCCTGTCCTAGAGAGAAAATCTGATGGTTATCTATCTTATTTAAGCCAAAAAGTCCCTATTGCTAACACTGACATTATCATTGTCAGGCTTTTAAGTTACACGGGTACATTTCTGTGCCTCTCTTTGGTCTTGTAAATGTGAATCTGTTTCAGCATTTGTTCCTCTCCCAAAGATATTTCAGCATAATATTTAATTCACAAAAATTTTGTGAAGTTTGAAGGAAAAGCAGATTAGTGAATGTCAGCATTCCCTCCCACCCCCGCCCCCTGGGCTCCTTCACAGTCTCTCTGCTGAGTTCAGTGGGTCATCTGGGGTAAGGTTGATGGGAAGCCCCACTTTGCACTTTAGGGACTGTGAGGCTGGTGGCTGTGACCACGTTGGCAGTCCTCATTGTGGTGTCAGGCACACCCAAGTGACTCTTGGACAGAGGAAAGGGTGTTCAATCTCACTTCCTTTCTTTTGGTATCACTTGAGGATATAATCTAGACAGGCAGCCAGTTTGGCAGGGGAAGTGTGAACCCTGCCAAAATATACATGTTTGTGTCAGGGAAGTCACCGTTGACAACATGTGGAGAGCATGGGCTCGGAGGCAGGGCTCTTGCAAAGTCAAGGTAGTCAACGCTAGGGAAATGCCACGTTTTGTCTAAAACTTGGCAAATAGTGTGTCAAAAGAATAACACTCAGTGAATGGGAAAGAATCTGGTGACATGGTAGTAGGACAGTCAGTCATCCTTTTACACCTAGGGTAACTGTCTTTTTGGTATACTTTTTGGAAAGCAATTTGGCTACATGTGTTGAAAATATGTATGCATTTCTCCATTCAGGAGTCTAGGGATCTGTCTTCCGGAAACAGTGAGATGCAGGCAGTGGTCTGTGAATGAGAATGTTTATCCCAACAGTATTACAGTATCAAAATACTGAAAATAACCTAAATATGCAACAATGGGAGAATGGGAAAATAAATTATAATCCACCTGAGTGGTAGAATATTACATAAATGAATTGCTGAATTTTTTTTAATAATCTGGAAAAATGCTTTGTCAGTAGAAGAGTAGATATAAAGCTATTTATCGAATGGTACCAATTTTGTTAAAAAAATATTGAGAGGGTATGCATATACATACACATACTCTTAGAAAACTAATAAAATATTAAGTTATTTATAATGGGATTATGAATGATTTCAATTTTCTTATTCCTCACCCCTCCCCTCTTTTTTAAAAACAATAAACATACATTAATTTCATCAGGAAGCCATAATAAAAAATAAAGTGAAGGGAGAAGTAGAAGGGCTCAGATAAATGTTAGTGACAAGATGGAAAATGGAGGGAGGGAGAAAATCAAAACAAGTGCTGTTTATTCAGCATTTTATAGATATTAGGCTCTGTTATATTGTTGTGTCTACATTATCTTATTTAGTCCTTATAAGAACCTTAGATATAGGATTTTGGGCTCCATTTCCAGTGGGTAATCTGAGACTTACAGAGAGGTGTAGAAATCTGTACAGGGCACAGAGTGAGAAAGCGGCAGCTCCGCCTATACTGCTTTGGTTTCCAAGGCATTTTCTCTCAGAGCCAGTGGTGAGGACGAGTGGGGGTTAACACATCTGTGATCTAGCTCTTCAACATGGCCAAACCCTAAAGATGCATAGCCAAGGAGGAGATGCAGCAGCCAGCTGGTACAGTTTTTGTGCCTGCCCCTGTCCCGTCCTGGCTGACAGAGTTTCAGGTCTGGCACCCAGTTGGTGCACCTGTCATCTAAGTCAGAGCTCACTCTGACCACATGGGCTGATGACTCTGTGCCAAGCTGCAGTGCTGAGTAGGGAGCAGGAGGAAGTCAGGAAGAAATACTTGCTCTCTCCATTACTTTATTTTCTTTTGTAAACACTAGCTCTTATTACATGCCAGGCACTTCCTATTCTAAACACTTTACAACTATCAGCTCTTTTCATATTGACCCTGTGAAGTGAGTGTATTATTATCCCCTTCTTACAGAGGAAGAAACTGAGGCACCAAAAGATTAACTTACACATGGTCACAGCTATTAGGCTAAATAATTTGACAGTGCCAGTTTCTTGGCAGTTGGCTGTTTTGACCTATGAAAGTGATTACGTCTGCTTAAATATAATAATTGGAAACACTGATATCTGAACCCAGATAAGCTGGCTCCAGAGCCTGTGGGTTAACACTGCACGATGCTCTCTCTTCTTTATCTTACTCCCTTGTCCCTTCACAGCCAAGGGGTTTCCAAGCCCTTTGATCAGGCAATACTTTGGCTGCTGGTCTTTCAGGAAAGCATGATGCTAACATGTTATCATATCATATCTTGATTTATCTCATCTCTCTGAATCTTTTTGACGTTCCCCATTTTTGTTCTTACTTCCGCTCTCAGGGAACTTAAGTGTTTATGTGGTCTCACTCATATATGACTAGATGAAGCGCTGTCCATGCTAGCCCCTCTCGAATTTGCTCTTTGGGGATCTGCAGGTAGATGCCAGGTCATACCTTAAAGGAAGCACATTTAGCACAAAGTCTCATTCCTGAATCGCCATCCCTATGGTGGCCCTGCCCTTCTTGGCTTCCTGGCTCACAACCCTAGAGCACCATTCCCTTGGCCTCACAGCTAACTGTGACTAGGTCCCCTTTCCTCCATCCTGTCTTGTTGCTTATATCTGCCCCCTTTCCGCTTCGCTGGTCTGTTTTTCTCTGCTACCAGCCTCTCTTTTTCCCAGTGCAATGTAAAGAGTCTTATTCTCAGTAGTGTTTTGCCCTTCTCTGAAGACTCAGGTGCTTTTTAATGTTTTTCTGGGTCAAAGCTCTAAATCATGGCTTTGCATACATACCTTCCTTCCCTAGGAGATGTTTCTGGTTGACACTATGGCTCCTCTCAAATGGTAATCTCTGCTCAGGGCTATGTGATCAAGACAGACAAACAGATACAAAAACCTACCTGCCTTCATCTCCAACTGTTTTTATGAAAACATTTCTTTCATGGAAATTCTCTCCCCCTTCTCCACTTTTGCCTTTGCCTCTCACACTTTGAGTAAGACTCTGCTTCCTCCAAACCCTCAGGGGTCCCTAAACTTAACCTAACAACCTCATTATTGTATCTGGGACCATCCCTGGATTAAAGTCTAGGAGTTGCACCTCGTAGACCAGTCCTGCATGGGATGAAGCGTCTGTGCTCTGCTTCCTTTTCTAGAACAGGTATAATACTGACTGAGTTTGCCATTGCTTAGCGCCAATACCAGGTTACCACTTGCACGCTCTTCTCCTCCCTTCTCCTCTTTTACCCCTCTGCCACCTTGGTTCTGGCTTGCTTTTCCATCTAGACCCAGGTGACAGCTTCTTCACAGGTCTGCCTACCACAGGTCCCAGTTCTCCCCTTCCTCACAGACACACACACACACGCACTGTACCTCATTTGATAGTGTAGAGATAATAGCTGAGAAAGTGATAAACAGTGAACATTGTATATAAATGCAAAGGGCACTGCTATTATCAACAAAATGAGTTTCCCTTTGGGGTCCTGCATTCTCCATTGTGTTTTAAACATCTTCTCACTGTGTACCTCCCTTTAGTCACTGCTTAAGATAGTAGGCACATCATGTAACCATGGACATTTCTTTTCTCTTACCAGGAACTGAAGCTCTCTTCCCATGAGGAGGCCTTGTCTTTTGTGTCCCTGGTAGATGGCTACTTTCGGCTCACAGCAGACGCCCATCATTACCTTTGCACCGATGTGGCTCCCCCACTGATCGTCCACAACATACAGAATGGCTGTCATGGTCCAATCTGGTTGGTTCTAGAACCTTTTCAGTTCCATTTTAGTGATGGGGAGTGTGGACGCCTCAGACACAGGTGTCATCAGTTGTTTAGGTTGGGGGCAGTTGAGCACGTTGTTTAGTACTGATTGATGTGGTGCCTGCCCTCTTTTCCATCCCCGCTGTCCATTGGCTGGGTTTTTCTGTCAGTTCTTACCTTCGTCCTTGCAGCAGCCCCTCACATCTTGTCTCTTACTTGGTTCTCATGGTTTAAGCCACCCCCTGCCACCTCTCCACAGCTGGCCAAGGAGTGCTATACTTCCTAACCCCCTACTGTGCCAAAGTGACCCAAGAAAGATAAGACACCACATCTGACAGAGTAGTAAATAATGCAATCCTGAGTTAGCTTGTTCTAAAGTGTCAGATAAATGGTGGGGACAGTGAGGGTGACCAAGCTTAGAGCTGGAAAGGGCCTTGCTGGATATCTTGTCCCTCTTGCATCTCAAAACTAGTAGCCTGTGCTCAGATACTTCTGGTGATGGGGTACTTAACACTACACAAGGCAGCCAGTAGATTTCAGCTCTAAAACTACAGAGATACATACCTCTGATATGGCATTGAACTTGCCACTCTGTGTCTTCTGCCTACACATTTGAATTCTGCCACTTGAAACAACAGAGATTAGTTTACTTCTTTTTACATATGACAGACTGTCTTCCAGGCAAAAGAAAATCGCCACAGTGTTTCTTCTGAGTCTCTATTTCCAGACCATAATATATCTGGGGAAGCATCGCTTTACCTGCCTTCCACATGATACAAGTCCCACCTTCTTCCCTATCCTACTTACCTTGTAGACAGGTAGTTTATTAGTGGGTTGAGGTGAACCCTGGCCTAGAGAGGCTCACAGACCCACGGGCAGAGAGACAAAGAATTACAGAGTGAGGGGTTGAGCATTACAGATGAGCATGTCCTTTAACTATCCCAACCATGGTTAGACCTCAGGGCCTTGGCACTTGCTTTTTCCTTGTCCTGGAATGTCTTCTTCCTCCAGAATCTACACAGCTGCCACTTCCTTCAGGTGTTACTCAAATATCATCTCATCCGTGAAGTCTTCCCTGACCACCTTCTGTAAAATAGCAATACCTCTTCCCTCTCCACATCCTGCACTTCCTGGCTCTTTTACTCTGCTTTATTTTTCTTCAGTGGCATTTATTACCTCCTGACATACTATGTTTATTTCTGTGTCCATTTGTTTTTTGGCTGCCTACCCTCACTGCACAGAACATGAGCTCCATCAAGGCAGAGACATTGTCTACTTTGTTCACTGCTTTTTTTTTTAGCACCCACAGCAGGGCCTGGCACATTATAGGTGCTTAATATATGTTGAATGAATGAATGTTTCATGTTCTGTGGGGGGCTGAAACTTATCGCCTAAGACACCTTCGCAGAGTAGGTAGCATTCGAATAAGATTAAACTTTGAAGAATCAGTGATGGTTTACCAGGTCATAAAGAAGAGAAAGGGCATCTTAATATTAGGGATCAACATGCACAAAGGCATGAAAGTGTCGCAGACCACTTTCTGACTGCCTTTCTAATGTGTTGACCGTGCCAGCCCCCTTTCATCAGTACTTAGCACCATTCACTAGGTGTGGTAACCTCATGTGTGTGTTTATTTAGCAACTGTTCACAGCCCTCTCAGCGCTAGGACTGGTCAGTCCTAGGGCTACAAAGGCGTGTAAGGCAGGCATGTTCCCGCTAACATCGTTCCAGTCTTCAATGATTTCTTTATTCAATGTTTATTATTCAATTATTCACTCATTTATTGAGCAGCTACTGTGAGTCCAGGTGTGCTCTGGTTACTGGGGATACAGCAATGAAGAGAATGACCCCAAAGTTATGCCTTCCTGAGGCTCGTGTTCTCATTTTGCTGCCTCGGGACGGTGGGGAGGGGACCCCTACCACTGCATCACAGGCAGCGCCACCTCACCAGACTTGGGGATGCTCTTCTAGCAAGAGCTGGAGACAGATTGTATGAGCACATTGGGGATGAGCAAGGCTCAGTGCCTTGGGAAGCAAGCTGAATCCTCTTCTAGATCTCAGAGACTCAGATGATCTGTTTCGAGCCTCCTCGGCATCTCTGCTTGCTTCATGTATAGTATCTGAGAGGACTTCAGGACCCAGGACAGATAAGGTGATAGGACCGTTAAGACTTGAGGCATCTCAGGGAAGTGGATATCCCCTGGGTTCAGAGTGCTCCTGTTTGGCGTGAGCTCTTTTCCCCTTTGCCCCTCTCTCCCTCTAGCACAGAATATGCCATCAATAAATTGCGGCAAGAAGGAAGCGAGGAGGGGATGTACGTGCTGCGGTGGAGCTGCACCGACTTCGACAACATCCTCATGACCGTCACCTGCTTTGAAAAGGCTGAGGTCAGTCAAGCCATATGGCCTAGGGTGTCATTGCATCCTGGCCCAGGAGCTGGTGCAGATGGGACCACTCTTGGGGGGTGAGGGTAGAAAAGCCTGGGTCTCTCATAAAATTCCTGACAGTTCTGACAGGGGCAACCGACTCTCCAAAAGGAGACTTCTGTGAGCAGCCAGACTCGTAACCTTTCCTCCTCATGGCCCCTTCTTTCTTCCTTTAAGAGACCCATGGTAGGGGTCCACTGTGGCTCTGGAAGGTAGAACGTGACCAGGAAACCAGCTCACACCAAACACTCAGAAGTTTAGAATAATTATTTAGAAGGGTTTTTTTTTTTTTTTTTTTGAGATACTCGGTGCCAAGGTCAGCACAGACCCAGAGCTCTGTGTGTGTTTGTGGCATTTACTGGTACAAACCACTGCCAAGAGAGCCAACTCTGCATCTGGCCTAATGCAGTTTTTCACAGATGGTAGCTTCAGACATTTTAATATACAAATTGCCATCCCATGTTTTGACAAGTGGAGATGTTTATAAGCGGCTGGAAGTGAGAATGATGTGAAAGAAATCCCTAAGGCTAAGATAGAAGCCAGAATTGTTGACATTACCCCACCAAACCACAAATGCCTTTGTTATTCATGTAATTTTTTTTAAATACAAGAAATGGAATATTTAAAAGACAATGAGTTTAACAAAATTAGTCCAAATATACTAGTGTTGAATGAATTTAACGTGAACTGAGAGAACTGGAGCGGGGAGGGGCCTGCGAGGTGGAAGTCAGCACACGGGCCTATTGAAGACCTCAGACACTGAAGGGAAAAGTACCAGAGAATGCCTGGGGACTGGACTCAGTCAAGAGCAGGAAGAGGAAATGGCAGAGGGTGCCCGGTGCTGCCAAGTGTCCTGGGCAGTGTCTTCGGAGGCCACAGCCTGCCTGCAGGTGTTCCTGTGCAGCTCGGCCCCATGGCTGATGCGGGTGCAGTGGCTCGGACCTTGTCAGGCTTGTTGCCTTGGCAGGATGCCTGTCTTTTGTGTTCGTTAGGCTTTGGAGGAAGACAGCCCACACTCCTTCTGAGGTAGAATTGACCTGTGGTGTACCAAGAATGTCAGTGATTCAGTGACGTGATTTACCTGGTGTCACCTTACCTGGGGAAGACAGGGATCATAGATGTGATTGCTCTTACTGTTTATCTCAAATGATTCCTATTGTACAGATGAAGAGCTGAGACTTTGAGATTTCAAATAACTTGTCCTAATTTACACCATAAGTAGATCTTTCTGGCCCTCATTCTTAACCACTGATAGAGTTTCTTTGTACCAGAAATGCCCATGAAGGAAAACTTGTGCTTGTACTTCCTCTCTGTGCACCATGGAACCTGGAAACTGGACCAGACAGCTGACTGCTAGCTCCTAGGCTTGTTCTCAGATAAATAATGTGTGGCCTGGAAGGACTCAGTTTGAGGAAGTTTCTGGACAAATTTTGCTATAGATTTCTTGCATAATAATATTTGTTAACCTTTATCAAGTGTTTACTAGGTTTTTTGCATGTACCCTGTCATAAATCGTAGCAACAGTCCTAGGAGGTGAGTATTTCCATGAATTTCATCCTGCAGGTCCAAAACAAAGTGATGCTGTCATGGAAATCACTGTTCTGTTTTGCCGTCTCCCTGGTGTCCACTCCCTTTTATCAGTGCCTTCTCCTGGAACCCCTTTTTGTTATTTATTTATTATTTTGCTTATTTGTTTATGATGGACTTTTTATTTTTAAGTAATTTTAGATTCACAGAAATGTTACAGAGATAGCACAAAATTTCTGTATTCCCTTCACTCAGCTTCCTCTATTGTTACCATGGTACATTTGCCTGACCCCTTTTAAAGCAAATCATTTCTGGTCAATTTCCTGAATGGCAGGTGCTGGGTGGCCAGAAACAGTTCAAGAACTTTCAGATTGAGGTACAGAAGGGTCGCTACAGCCTGCATGGTTCGGACCGCAGCTTCCCCAGCCTGGGAGACCTCATGAGCCACCTCAAGAAGCAGATCCTTCGCACAGACAACATCAGCTTCGTGTTGAAGCGCTGCTGCCAGCCCAAGCCCCGAGGTTGGTCTTCCTATGCCAGAGCTAGGCTGTGTCCCCTCAGTGATGCCCTGTGCCCTTCTGATGTTCCAATACTCAGGTTGACCAAAAGATGCCGGTAGCTTTGAAGAGAGTGGCCTCCCCTCACAGTTTCTAGGTGTCTTTCATTGACTCATTACACGTCTGTCCCCAGCTCAAATCCCATTCCTCAAGTGTCAACATTTTCTATAGAAAAACATACACCTTTCTTAGCACCCCTGTTAGGCTACAGAAAGAGGCATGTTTAGGATTCATAAGCAGAAACTTTTTCTTTAAGATAAAATGTCTTGAGAGTTCTGTCAATGGTTTATTTATCCGAGACATATTCCTGGGACATCTTCTTGGACCAAGAACTATGTTAGATGCAAAGAATCAGAAATGCCTAGCACGTAGTCCCTGCTCTCCAAGGGTTTCCTGTGTAATACAGAAAACGTTGCAGGGAAATGAGGCCACTGGTGGATGTCATGGGTGTTTTAATCAGTACATACATGTATCAGACCCTGGGCTTGCAAAGAAGCAATGGATGGTCAAAATCTCTGAGTCATAGGGAAGGCTCTATGGAGGAGGCGGATCTTGAGCCAGGTGTTGGACAGTGAGTAGGAGCTTGCCAGTTAGATAAGGGCACGTCCAGCAGAGCATGTGCAGGGGCATAGAGGCAGGCAAAAGCAGGGGCTGCGAGAAGGTTCTCGAGGGCTGATGTGTTTGGGCAAGTTAGAAAGAAGATGCAGGTGAGACTGGGAAGGGAGATATTTGGGATCATGGGAAGCTTTGAATGCCATGCCAGGAAGCTGGGACTGTATCCTATAGGCAGTGGGGAGCTATGGGAGGGTCAGAGAGTAATAAGATGGAGAGGAGGGCATGAGGAACTTAGCTGCCTTTTTTTAAAGCTTCGTGAGTATGTCACTGATGTCCTGCAGGTGGATTCATCCCCTTTTAGAATGTGAGAGCCGGAAGGACACTTAGGGGTGGCCCAGTCAAGTGCCCCATTTTACACATGAGAAAACTGAGCTAGAGAAGTGAAGTAGGCCTTATTGAAGGTCAAGGTCAAGGAGGGGTTTGAATGCCAGGTTTACCCCAAATGCCAGATCCCTTGAGCATTGTTGTTTTTTGTTTTGTTTTGTTTGTTTTGTTTGACATTCTCCCACCGCAGAGTGCTGCCCTGTGTGTCAGATACTGCCTTAGGGGAGGGGTCAGGCCTCAAGGAAAGGGCTGCACAATTGTTCCTGAGGCCCCAGTAAGTGCAGTTGAAGGTCCTCAGAGGGCTCTATCTGAGATATTTCTTGTTCTTTTAAGGAAATGCTTCTTTATGTCGGGGTGGGCAGAGGAACGACACTAGGACAAAAAGGGCCTGGGTTCTTGATGTTTGAATCGCATTTTAGTCTCCCAGCAAGGGACTGTCACTGAATTTGGTGAAAGAGGAAGGACTTGTGTTCTTGTTGATCAGATATGATTTCCTGCCAGCCTTGCAGAGTAACTGCAGCCTTTGTTTTTGTGATAGAAGATGTTCCACAGAGGTAAAAACACATCTGCCACTTGGTCGTGAGTCCTCAGAGTGAGTTAAAACCTTAAAGCCCAGGGACCCTGTTTACTCACATAATCTCTCCTTCCAGCTATTAGAAGCAGTTTTTATTTTCCTGGGAATTGGTGGTCTCTAGGTGAGGTTGAGGACATGGAAAACAGCAGCCACAGGAAGAGAGAGGCGGTGGCAGATGGGAGACTGGGATATGATTCTTTGCAGGCATCAGCTGGGGAGGTCTCCGGTGTAGATGCCACACCTACTAACCCAGACCTGGTAGCTAGTAGCTGTGGAGGGGAAAGCACAGGAATGGAATTGAACCCTCTCTCCTGGCTTTCTTTTGAGGCTCCATGAACCCTGCACTGAATATGTTTAGTATCTGTTTCTCCCACTTGACTATGAACTTGTAAGACAGAATCTGGGTCTCAGCACTCTGTGACTCATGGAAAGCACAACACCCAGTACAGAATCGGCATTCACTAATGCCTATCAAGTGAATAATGTCAGCAGTAGCTACCATATTGGTGGGTACTTACTAGTCCCAAGCAGTATGCATGCATATTTCATTTCTTTCATCTACATAATAGGTCTTTGTAGCTAGTATAAAGATGAGAAAACTGAGGCTCAAGGATGTTCAGTGACATGCTCAAGGCCACACAGCTAGTATTATCAATGGTATTTACAATAATAGAAACAATAGATAACGATGATGACAATGGCTACTATTATGTGAGTATTGCTTGCAGTTTGCCAGGCAGTGTTTGAGGGTCTTTCATGTTTTAAATCATTTAATCTTCAGAACAACTCAGAGTATATTTTTATCTCGATTATACTTGCCCAAGATAACTTAGGTAGGTAGTGGAAGAGTGGGGATTTGAACTCATGGATTCTAGCTCCAACTCCAGTGACCTTTCCCCTTTATCGCATTATCTTGGCAAAGGTGCAGGTGCAGCCATCAGGGCCAAGACTTTGGGGAAAGGACCAAGTCTCCTGATTGGGGCATGTGGGGGGATGCGTGCTGAGGAGGGGAGGGGAGGGAAGAGAAGGGACTGGAGGTAGGGAGAGTAAGAATAAGCCCTGTGTGTGAGGCTTCCTCATGTAGGCCCCCAGAGCCCTCTATCTTTCTCTGCCACTTGCAAATTAGAGAAGTGGTGAAATCATGAAAATTAAAGAGAATGTTGTTTTGAGTTCCTCAGTGTCTCTGCTCTTTTAACCACAGAGTTCTGATGATCAGACCCCAACATGGGTTTCTTACTTGTAAACACAACTCCTTGTGTAATAAAAAGCAAGCAGTCACTCAGAGTGGGCATGACAGTTAGTGTACCATTTCTCGTGTATTGTCCAGCCCCACTGCCCCTTTCTAAGTCCGAGGGCGACCATGTTAAGAAGGAGGTAGGAGCCCACAGGACTCACTGGCCCAGTCACCACTGATCCTCTCACATCCTCATCTGTGGCATCAGGCCTGGTGCTTGATTTCTTCACCTTTCAGCTCTGACACTGAGAACTTTGGTCAAGGCTCGAGGAAGCACTAGTACAACAAGGATGATGTCGCTAAGATACAATACTCGTCGCAGTCACAAAGGCGACCAGTCATGGAGCATTCACTATACATCAGGCACTGAAGCAAGCCCTTCACCTCGGGTATCTCGCTTAGCCCTCACAGCATCCCGACAAGGGGCACAACTGAGTCTCATTTTTCTAGTGGAAAAGCATCCATAGAGGTTAAATGGCTTCCTCCACTTGCTTGATTGACCCTAGTGCTGTGTTCCCTGAAGCAGCTATGAAATGGCCCCTGTCCGCTTTCTCCTCTCTAATTTCCCACACAGCTCTGTTACCCTGGCCCTTCCCTGGGGACACGATTTGCGTGGCCTTTTCCTGATGTCTTTTCTCCATCAGGGAAGTTGGGAGTTGCCTGTTTGAATCTGACCCTTCCCAGGTAACAAGGTGGAGTCAGGATAACAGTGGAGGGGAGAGGGGTAGACTCAGGGTATGGTGACAAGGGGAACCCGTACTTGAACCCAGTTTCTAGCACCCAGATTTGTATACCCCAACTAGGGTCAAGGGTGTGGTGGAAAGAAAGTAAGAGACTAGACCCATCCCTGACTCGGCGAATCCCAAGTCTGGGGTGTACTACCTACCTGACCTTAAGCAAATGGTTTAATCATTTGGAATTTGTTTCCTGACCTATAAAGCGGGGATAAGAATACTGTGTACCTCAGGATTGTCATGAGGAACAAGGAGTTAATGTGGGAAAGCTCTTAGGATGGTAGCTGGTGCAGAGAAAGCCATCAGAGATATGAGCTTAAAAAAAAAAAAAGAACCTCTGCCTTGCAGGGCAGTGAGAGTTTGGGAGACCATGTTTCGATCACTTGGCTTGGTGCTCAGTAGCTAACAGGTAAACAGAGATCTTGACAGGTGTCTGGAACACTCTGCTAGTCAGTCTGGAAGGAGCTCTCTTTGCCTATGGCAAACTGTAGCCTGCAGTGGCCCCGTGGTGGGAGGTGACTCCCACAGACTGTAAATTCCCAGTTAGCCACCTGTGCAGACCTGGCCCAGCAGATTTTGTAAGGTGTTGGTTTGCTGTTTGAATTAGTAAAGTTTGGGAGGTGGTCTGCTTATAATCGATACAGTTAACAAGTACTTAGAAAGTGCCTCCTTGGTGTCGGGCAGTGTGGGAGCCCGGAGAGGTTCAGGTACAACCCTGTCCCTGGGTCACCTGCCCTGTTCTTCTACACAAAACTAGTGTTTTTCACCCTCCTTTCTTGCTTCCCATCGCTCCTAAGGCCCAACATGCTGCTGCATTATCCTCCTTAGCCTACCGTGTACCAGGCTAAGGAGGTAGGTAGAGCAGGAATTCTTGGGGAAACCTTGCCTGAGCTCTGCTGTGTCGATTCCTAGCACCCATGCCTGTCCTAAGATAGCTGCACAAATTTTAGCTTTCCTTTTGATTGGTTAATTTTTTGATTAGTTTTCATTCTGTTATTAGCCTGTGAGCTCTTAGAGGGCAGGAATGAAGTACTTTTAGTAAAAATTAGTAAATGTTTGTTGAATGACTGAACCAACAAATGCACAGATAGGTGTTCGGCAAGCCCCATGGCTCAGCAGACACTTGCTGCTTGGCATCTTGGGCCTTTCCTCCCCTGCTCAGACACCTCTCCTCTTGTCCACAGAAATCTCCAATCTGCTGGTGGCTACTAAGAAAGCCCAGGAGTGGCAGTCCGTCTACCCCATGAGCCAGCTGAGTTTCTATCGGATCCTCAAGAAAGACATCATGCAAGTGAGTTGTTGCTGTGGTTTCTGGGTCCAGCCTTGGTCCTGCCTCCCTTCTGCAGAGCAGTTGGGGACCTGGGGAGGGCTAAAGCCCAGGTTTGGGCAAATCCTGTTAGAAAAGTCCAAGGAGACTTTCCTTTCACAGTTAAAGCAGTTTAACCAGCACCCTGCTGTCCTACCCAGACTTGCTGATGTTCCCAGAAATGCTTTCTTCTTGAAGGAAGTTGATTAGTTAGGCTTTGTGGGATTGTCTCGGGTAAAGGGACCTTCTGTTGTGGGTCTTCTGCAGACAGAAGGAATTGTAGAACTCAATGGGAATGCTGACAGAGCAGCAAGAATCAGGTCTCTGTGGCAGGGAGTGAGCTGATGACCCTTATTGCCCATGTCGTTTAGTCTGGACTTTCTTAAGCATTCAGAGGAGCAAAGCTGAGAGACACAGAACACAGTGAGGGAGCAGGAGATGCACAATTTAGGCCTGAAGGAGACCTGTCTGGAAAAACATCCCAGATCAGTGTCCCAGCCTTGGCAGGCCTTTTGCTGAGAGTCTGTAGCCTTAGGCAGGGTCAGTTTTCCTCATAGCTGCCCTTTGGTCTTGGCTAGGAGTGTGACGCCCAGGGCATAGCCCACTTTCTGTTCTCTACTCCTTCCATAGTCCCCTTACACAGAGCCACACACAGGAGGAGGTAAAGGGGACAGTGTGCAACAGCTTTGGAGAGAAGAAATCTGCTTGGAGCCATTTACTACCTATGAGAGGTTGCGACACCTCAGAGGTGTTGGAGGGCAAATCATGGGCTCACTACCATGAAGGAGCCAGTAGAGAGTGCCGGGCATGGGGTTGGTTTGTTAGTTTACTTTAAGTTAATCCCTGAAATTATTGGGCAGGGTTGTGAGGCAGCTACAACTGCCTCACTTTTTTTACTGCAAATCCTTCACTGAAGGCTGATCTTTATTATTTTCTGTCCCTCTGGTGGTGTCAAAGCTGTGTCCAGAGATTAAAATTACTAGGGCAGCAATACCTCAGCCTCTTTTCTGTCTAGAAGTTGACATATACTTCAGGCCTTTCTTCTTTCTTTCTCCTCGAGCTTCTTGGCAGATAACTGCCACCCTCTGTTCCCCCAGTGTTTACTTAGCCAGCAGTACTGGAGTACTTCGTGTGCCAGGCACGGATGCCACCCTCAGTGAGCTTAGTCTGGTGGAGGAGGCAAACTCTTGTCTATTTTACACAGGCAATTACATTATCAAGAGACAAGTCCTAAGTGGGGAAGTACAGCAGGATGTGGGACTGTCAGAGATAGTCATCCTGCCTAACCTCAGGAGGACAGAGACAGCTTTCTGGGGGAAGTGACATCAAAGCAGAGACCCAGAGAATGAAGAGCAAGTGCTAGGCAGAGGCAGCAGCTTGGAAGGAGGCTGATGCGAGGCCCACAGGGTCTTTGTGGGTTACTGTGGAATTCTGACAGCATGGTGCCATGACCTGGCCACTGGAATAAGTAATCTTTCTGGGGAAGAGTAATTATTCTGAAAGCATATGGCTTTTATGGGATGTTCTGGGAACACAACTTCCCATAACCTGATGAGTCGCTTCATGACAGATGCAGCTTTAATGAATAGTCACAGGACCTTGCCAGGATACAGGACCCAGGGTGGATCTATTGCTATTCTGCTATGACAGATGACAAATGTTGGCATTTGTGCAAATTAATATACCCAGTTAATGGTGGTGTACATTCCTGTGGGGGACAGGAGTCAGCCTAGAGTGTCTGCTACCATCCATTTTCTCCACTTACTAGGGGTGGAGGGAGGCAATCCTAGGATAATACAATCATAGAATTTCAATTTACGAGTTTTGTGTGTTAATGTCAATAACTTGATAATGCCTAAGTTTTGTGAATCACATGTTGATTTCCAGATATTAAGAATGTTTAAATCAGAATTATTCAAACTTAAACTGGGTCTGTGGAGACAGATCATTATATGCTAAAGGCTTTGTGAGGATGATTTCATTTAGCCCTTGTACCATCATTTGACGGCATTATTTCTTTCCATGTGTGAGGAAACCGAGGAACTGTCCTTCTAGTCTGTGCCTCTGTCTTCATATCACCTTCTCTATGGGCAAAAATTGCTAGAGGAAATACATGTATAAATTGCATCACTAATTTTAAAGCATGCACATATGCACACATATACTGGATAGAGGGATAGAAAATGAACAGTTTGCGTGAGAAACAGCAAATGCCTGGTCTAGGGGGTGATCAAACAAAACACACTGGTCCAACAGATTGGTTTCTGCCCACTGTGTGCCAGGGTCTGTACCAGAAGCTTTTATATCTATTTGCTCATTGACTTTTTGGAATAACCCTAGGAGACAGGTATCATTATCCTCATTTACAGAAAGTAAGCAGACAATTGAGCATGGTGAGAGAGTGTCCCTAAGTTAAATGGCCAGCAGGCAGCAGAGCCAGGACTAACACGCCCCTTTGTGCTCCATCCTGTTTGTGTCGGGGGAGGAGGGAGCCCCCAATTGGGCCCTCTCTGAGTCTGCTCTGGAGGCGGTGGGTGGGGCTGATGTCACTGGCTATTGTGGCACTCTTAGAAATTTTGTGGTAAGTCAAGGTTGTGTTTTGGCTGTAGGCGGTTCCTAGAGGTAGAAAGGATGGAACTGTTTGGGAATGTGAGGACTGTCTCTTGGGGCCCAGGAAGTGCCAAGACTGTGTTTGGCCAAGTAGCTTTCATTTCCTCTGGAGGCCTGAGCAGGGCCAGGTGCTGGAGAGGCCGTGAGCTGTTAGGAATCTTCGCCTTTGCCTCACCCCTTTCTGGCATTCTGTGTTCCCAGTAAGTCCTCAGTCTCAGATTTTGGCACCAGAGTAGCCCCAGAAAGCAGTCACCCAACTTCCAGTTTCTTCTTCCAGGGTGAACACCTTGGGAGAGGCACACGGACACACATCTACTCTGGGACCCTGGTGGATTACAAGGATGACGAAGGAGTATCTGAAGAGAAGAGAATAAAAGTGATCCTCAAAGTCTTAGACCCCAGCCACAGAGACATTTCTCTGGCAAGTGTTTTCCTTATAACTTGACCCTTCCCACCTCCATTTATGGAACCAGTGGTACACAGTGGACTGGGAAGAACATTTACCCTTATTTTGGCCTTATTTATGATTTTCAAATTTGTGTTTTAGTCCGGATTTCTATCCTCAAATGTAATCTTACATAAACCTGTATGCAAAATAAGTAAGGGAAGATTGGAGATGGAGTAGATTGAGCAGCCCCTCTCTGTCCATCTCGCTCCCCTCCCATTTCTACCTAGAGGTCCTTGTGGTGGTGCTGGAGCCCCGGCCTCCAGCCGAATGGACACAGAGTCCCTGGTGTGGTCCAGGGCTGTCACTTCACAGTCTGGAAACTTAAAGCCCAGAGCAGTAAAAACTTACCTGGGACTGGCAGGCCGTGGGTGGGTGAGAAAGGCAAGTCTTGGCGGAGCTCTGCTGCCCTGGTTTCGCTTTCGTTCTAATGTGCCAAACATTGTTTCCCAAAGTTTAAAGGAAGAGAAAATGATGGGCACAAGCACCCAGTGGGGAACTTGTTAGATTATCCCACCCGCCTGGCTCTATATCCTGTTAGGTTTTCTAAATAAATACTACAGCCCAGCCAGACTGGCCTCAAGGTAAGGGTTTGGCCTTTGGGCTCTCAGGGCCAGGAGGACAGTTTTCAAGACCTGGATGATGGGAGTTGTGAGCTTTCCTGGGGCCCACTGATTTTCCTCTCAGCAGATCCCCTTTGAGGTCAGACCAGAGTCTGGTCCTTGACATTCTTTTGTCCTGTTCTCCCACAGGCCTTCTTTGAGGCAGCCAGTATGATGAGACAGGTCTCCCACAAACACATTGTGTACCTCTATGGCGTCTGTGTCCGAGACGTGGAGAGTAAGTGTATTCTATTTGGAAGGGGAAGCTGGCCCGGGCTGGGGAGCATGGGTGCTGTGAAGACGAGTGTGGCTGTTATGCACTTCGTGTTGTCCACGTTTCTTGCCTTTTTGGCAATCAAAGAATTCGAGGCTCTGAGCAGGTCACTTGTTTAATAGTGGACGTGGAACTAAATCCCATTTGTTTTTCACTCATTTCTTGAACATTTATTTCTTGCCAACTCTGGGCCCTGGGAGGTCAGGGTAAGCCGAGTTTGTTGCCCTGCGAGTTGGTATAAGGAGCCCTGGGCCGGGGCTGAACCCAGGCCTGTCCAGCTCTGGAGCAGTCTGCTGTTGACCCCTCCCATGGGGGTTTGCATCCTCTCAAGCTGAGTACCAGCCTCTAAAGTGGGCTCTTGTAAGGGAATGAGGGAAATTACTGTCCCAGATGGACAGAACGTTCCAGATGTGGCTCTTTCCGTGTTTGTAGACATCATGGTGGAAGAGTTTGTGGAGGGGGGGCCCCTGGATCTCTTCATGCACCGGAAAAGTGATGTCCTCACCACACCGTGGAAGCTCAAAGTCGCTAAACAGCTGGCCAGTGCCTTGAGTTACTTGGTAAGTGTATTCTGATGTCTGTGGTGGTCCCCCAAAAACCAGAGTATCCCAGTAGGGAGTGGCAGGAAGGAGGTGCTAGCCAAGCAGTAGCCAAACAGGCTGGAGGGACCCACACTCTGGCTAAACACATGTGTGCCTGGTGCTGGTGAAAATGGTTAATTTTGGGCTGCTCCCTGTGATCCAAACGTGTGAATCCTGTTTAGAGGGAAGTTTTATCATGTCAGAAAACTGACTTCTGTATTGCAATGCATGGTAAGAGGAAAAAGAATGTAATACTTGTTGAATGAATGAAAGAAACCACTAGCATCAGTGGTAGTTCACATTTAGTGCTTACCATGTTCACCTGTTCAGGAGTTTTACAGGTTCTAATCCCTTGAAGTCTTGAAAAAGCCCTATGAGGCATGCTCTCCTATTATCCCTGTTTCACTGATGAGGAACATATAATGTGCCCAGGTCATGGTGGGAGAGCTGTACCACCTGGGTCTGGATGCAGCTGGTGAATGTGGAGGGATTGATCTGAGGGCTAGGGTTGAAAATGGCGTGTGGACAGGACTGAAGACACGCAGCCCTGCGGGCAGCTTCGCTGAGATCACTCTTTCTGCTCTGTAGGAGGATAAAGACCTGGTCCACGGAAACGTGTGCACGAAAAACCTCCTCCTGGCTCGTGAGGGCATCGAAAGTGAGTGCGGCCCATTCATCAAGCTCAGTGACCCCGGCATCCCCATCACTGTGCTGTCCAGGCAAGGTGTGTGTCCCTATCCCCATATCTTGTCTTTCTCCCCTCCCCCCAATCCCCACCCCAAGGTAGGGTCTGGCCAATGGGAAGGGGGCTGGGGCTGGGGTTATTTCTGTCTCCTTTTAGAAGTATACTTCAGCAGATGGGTGTCTGGTGCTGCTACTATGCCCTGGGGACCAGGGAAGACATGGAGTGTAGGGCAGGTTGGTCCCTGATTCCTTTAAGGAGCAGACTGTGCAGTAGGAGAAACATACAATTCACTCGAGGCACATCTGGTCCTTGTAATGAAGGGGCTGTGTTCAGGGTGTAGCAGTAGCACAGAGGGATGCTGCTGGGTTCAGAGGTGGTCAGGGAGGCTCTTGGATCCTCCCCTGTTTCTTTGAAATCCACTGTAGTTAGTGAGCAGTTTGGGGAGGCACCCGAGCAATTGTGGTCATGGTCCTCTGAGGTTGTAGTGTGTTGTGGGTGCCAAGGGAAAGGATGGACCTGGGAGCTAAGACCCTGAAACCCGCGCTATGCAGGTTGTGCTCTGCCTCTTCGCCTTGTAGGCCCTACATGGAATACCAGCATGTCCCAGGGTATGCTGCTGGCCAGCGATGGCCAGCAGTCTCCAGTCGTTGAGCATAGTGCCTGGCACTTAGAGTTTTGCTCAGTAATTCAGGACCAGATTAAATTTAGAAGGGAGCCAAGATGAAAAGCAAGTCTTATGAATAAGACCCAAATCATCGACTCCTTGGAAGGGGAAGGGGAAGCAGCCTGTTTGACGTTTGTCATCCAGCCATCGTCCAAGTCCTGAGGCAGATTCAGCCATGAATGTGTCAGCAGGCCTGTCCTCAGCAAGGGTCCGAGGCATGGACACAGGAAACTCTAGAATAAGTAGGGACTAGATTTCCCACAAGAGATGCCAGTCAAATGCTGCGGGCTTTCAGAGGGGAGAGGCATCATCCATTTGGGGAACAGAGGGTGATTCAGGGAAGTGGTGGGATTGCAGATCAGTAAGGTGGGCCTGCAGCAAGGTGACAACACCCCCTGCATGAACGTGCATTAGGAGGAAGGACATGAGAAGGTGGGGGAGGAAGGGAAGCGGGCCTGACTGTGAATGCCCAGCTCAGGAGGGGCCTTCTGCCTCTATCCAGAGCCAAGAGGCTGTGCTGTGAGGCCATTGTGCTGATTGAGGGACATTTCCATGGACATGGCAGGGGTTTCTGCTCAGATTACTGGTTTTGGTTAGAAGCCAGAATAGGGGATACAGAGGTAGCTGGGTATGAGAGATGTGTGACTTATTTACATCATTCTTCCCTTCCCTTGTTCTTTCCCCAGTGAAAGAAAACCTACATAAAATGAATACAGTATTTGGGGTGATTGTGCAGAATACATGAGGTTAGCCCATGCCTGCCCTGCATAAGTTGGCTTCTCTTCCCCTGCGTCTCTTTCCTAACCTTTGTCCACATGACCCCCTGTTCTTCCTCCTCAGGGTGTTGGCCTCCACCCTGGATGCTTTGCTGTTTCTGAGGCCAGAGCTTCAGAAAACTGGCTACCCTCTTGGGGAGTCTGTGATCAACAGACGGTCTGCTGGCCCTGACTCAGACTGACGCACTCGAAGCACCAGGGATGAGGGGCCTGGAAAACCACACTTTAACAAGCTCCCCATGGAGCTAATGTGGCGTGTTCTGTGTTCAGAAAACACTGCTCGAAATTGTTTCTTTGTTGGCTCACAGTTCTTGCTGCAGTGGTAGTGATTTATTCCCCAGGTGATCCTAGAAACTGATCTGTAAATGTCTGCTGTCTTCTTGCAGAGTGTATAGAACGAATCCCATGGATTGCTCCCGAGTGTGTCGAAGACTCCAAGAACCTGAGCGTGGCTGCTGACAAGTGGAGCTTTGGAACCACACTCTGGGAAATTTGCTACAATGGCGAGATCCCCTTGAAAGACAAGACGCTTATCGAGGTAAGTGGTTGTTTCTGAGGGTGCAGGCTGGGCGAGGGCTCCTTGGGTGTTCATGGACTTCCAGGAGTTCCCAGGAAGCCTCATGTTGTGGGATGCAGTGGGCAAGGCTTTGTTTTGATTTCCCTCCTCAGGCTTACTGCCTATGTGACCTTGCAAATTAAACTTAACTTACCTGAGCCTCAATTTCATCATCTGTACAACATGGGTAAATAATACCCAGTTTTTGGGTTGCTGTGAAGATTAAGTAAATAATGCATATTGAGTGCCAGGTACACAACATGTGCTTAATAGGTCATTATAGTTTTATTTATCTGAGATTATGAGTGCATGTTATTCAGCAAAATTAACACATATTTGTTGCATTCCTATTGTGTATCAGGTATTGCCTAGGTAAAAGCCGGGGGCTCACAATGAAATAGACACAGGCCTTGCCTTCCCTTGAGGACCTTAGGGTGTGTTAGGAGAGTTAGGCTGAAATAGTAACAAGGAATCCTCAAATAATATCTGAAACTGTCACCCTAAGAGCCCTGCAGGTTAGGTAGGACACTGTCGTTACCTTCATTATACAGGTCAAATAACTGAGACACACGTAGCCTAAGATACTCTCTTGGGTTCCCCAGCTAGAATGCAAAACAAGTGAGGCTTGAACCTCTCATGTTTACTTGTGGGAAGAGTGTAGACTCTAACTCCAAAAGAATAAAGTGGTAAAAATAACAAAGGACCACTGACTCTGGTCCAGTGATTCGATTATTGGAATGTGCCTGTGTGTGTAGGCGCTTTTAGCTGGGAGGGATTGACCAGAGGGAAGGTAGAATTTCAGTTATCTATGGAAAGCAATGAGTGGTTTCATTTGCCTAGAATATGGAGAGGAGTGACATGTGATAGGTCGTGATAGGTCGAAAAGATCATTTGGGGTCACACTGTAAAAAATCTCTGAATTCCAGAGATTTTACTGGGGGGGGGTCATGTGGGACATTGAAAGGTTTGGGTGATGAGTAAGGTGGTCAGAATCGGCTTGGGGACAGTTCATCTGGATGCAGTGGTTGGGATAGACAGGCTGAGAAGAGACCAGGAGGAGATCCATGTTCGGAGGCTGAAACAGGGAGTGGCAGTGGGAATCCAGAGTGGAGGGTGTACACATAGGAGGTGATCGAAAAGGTGAAACCTTTAACCAGTTAACCTTTCGCCAGGTAGAGATGGTGCAGGATAGAGGAGTTAGGCGAAAACTGATAGGGAAACCATCAGATCTGTAATAAATCTATTTGGTATTTTCAGCCTAGGCTTTCAGGAAAGCCATTTTATTTTGAACTTCTTTGGAAATAAAACAGCATACTCTTTGTTGTCAGTACTTATTGAGCACCTGCTGTGTACCCAGGGCCATATGGGGATGATGTAAGGAAGGAAGTGTGCCTTTGATAAAAGAGGGCTCCCTCTCTCCTCCCCAGTGTCCTTGGTTGGGTTGGACAGCCCTGGAGTGGGGAACAGTGAGGGCAGCTCTCAGCTCCTTAATCTCTTCCTCTGGGCCTGCCCCCACCCTCACCCCAGGACTCACGAAGGTCGAGAAAGGAACCAGTATTCTTGAGATTCAGCTACAGATGAGAAACAAGAGTGTAGTGATTCCACTTAATTTTTTTGAAGTAGCATCAATTATTTGTTTCTGAATTTTAAAATTTGAAAAACATAAAAAACTTAAGGAAATAGCAGTCACCATATTCTTGCCACTTTTTAACACCTTTAAGCAGGGAATTAAAATTAGGGATTGGTTTTTCCTCTTGACCTGGGGCTAAAAGGTTTGTGGCAGTTCCTTTGGTTTCTTCTATGTGGTCATCCTCCTCTTTACAGAAAGAAAGATTCTACGAAAGCCGGTGCAGGCCAGTGACACCATCTTGTAAGGAGCTAGCTGACCTTATGACTCGCTGCATGAACTATGACCCCAACCAGAGACCCTTTTTCCGAGCCATTATGAGAGACATCAATAAGCTGGAAGAGCAGAGTAAGTCACTGCCTTGCACTGTTGAACCAAGATTAGCCAGTGTCCTGAAGAGCTAGTTGTGGGGGGCAGGGGGGCAGAATAGGAGCCCGTGAGTGGCATTTGCATCTTTTTAACATGTTTGCTTTTTTTCTTCCATTAGATCCAGACATTGTTTCAGAAAAAAAGCCAGCAACTGAAGTGGACCCCACACATTTTGAAAAGCGGTTCTTGAAGAGGATCCGTGACTTGGGAGAGGCAAGTCACACTCTTGTACCTTCTGACCACATCACTTCTGTCTACATTTAAAGTCGCTCTCCATTCTCTCTCATTTTGGGTCAAAGTTTATAAAAGAAAGCATCTTAGTGCATCTTCTTTGGGCTACTTGTATCATAGGGGATTGTGTCACTCGCATAGTGACAGCATGTATATATGGCTATACCTGCACATAGGACATTAGCCAGCTCACTTGAAAGACTTGATTTTTCTCTGAAGGACAGAGGAAGATGGAAAGGGGCAATATTGGGTAGTAGGCGTAGATACGGTAGAAATGAAAAATCCATGTCTCCGACTCTCCTGGCTGTCTATAGCCTGTGTGGCTGCTTAAATGGGGATGAGTTTACACAGGATGCCAACATCAGCTTTCCTTTGGGCCTCACGTGGGAGTCTCCTAAGTTAATATAATGTGATAGAGATAGGGCTTTGTATCTTTGTACAGATTTTTCTATAAAGTCAACGAAGACTGTGTCCTGCCTTGAGTCTCTGTGGTGTGACAGGCTATGTGCTGGGCATTTTACAAGCACAGTGTCCTAGTTACTCACAATATTCCTGAGGGTTTATCACTGCAGTATATATTGAACACCTCTGGACCAGCTCAAAAGATTTGGTGACTGGGCCAACATCACTATCAACTGGCTTAGCTGGGGCTTATCCCATGTCTTCTAAAAACGCCTCATGCAACACTCTTTGTGGCTGCACTGTGGGGCCTCCCCTGCAGTGTGGGCTGTCCAGGAATGCCACTGGTGTCCCATATGTCCAAAAATAGCCTTTATTTCCTTTTGGGTTACATTTTTCTGGAAACTGGATTGATGTGTTCATTCACCAGTTACCTGATACTTTCCTTGTCTTAGCTCAGTAATAGAGGGGATGGCATGTGAGGGAAGGGGCTGTGGTGATAAGGTAGGAAGGAGCCTGCTACTGCAAGGTCAGGCTATGCTGTTCACTTTTGGCCTTTGGGGGAACAGCATAGGGAGCAAGCCTCATTTTTTTTTTAATTGAAAAAATTTGACATGTAATATGTAAAGGATACAGTGTGTTTTACCCTTATGTTATATATCTATAATATACATACATTTACATATTATAGTATGGTTGCCCATGTAATATGTCACATTATATACTTATAGTACAGTATTATTGTTTGTTCAATGTACTGTATAGTAACTCTGACTATTTTAGTACCCTGTTACAAGTTTATATCCTTAAACACTGTCAGTCTTAGCCCCCCACCTGCATCCCCTGGTGACTCCTATTTTATTTTTTTTAAACAGGTTTGATTTTTATTTTTTAGATTCCACATATAAGTGATATCATGCTGTACTTGTCTTTCTCTAGTCTGACTTATTTCGCTCAGCATAATGTGCTCAAGATCCATCCATGTTGCAAATGACAGGATATCTTCCTTTCTCATGGCTGAATAATATTCCATTTTATATGCATACCACGTTTTTAATCTATTCATCTGTGATGGGCTTTTGGGTTGCTTCTGTATCTTGGTTATTACGAGTAGTGCTGTGATAAACATGGGGTGTGTATATCTCACTGAACTCCTCTTTTTAATTCTTTTGGGTATACTCCCAGAAGTGGAATTGCTAGATCATATAGATCCATTTTTAATTTTTTTTAAGAATCTTCATATTGTTTTCCACAGTGGTTGGACAAATTTACTTTCCCATTAACAGTGTATAAGGGTTCCCTTTTTGCCACATCCTCGCCAGCACCTGTTGGCTCATTTTCTTGATGATAACCATTCTAACAGATGTGAGGTGATAGCTCGTTGTGGATTTTATTTGCATCTCCTAGTGATGTTAAGTGTCTTGTCATGTGCCTATTGGTGATTTTGATGTCCACTTTGGAAACTGTTTATTTAGTTCTGCCTATTTTTTAACTGGGTTGTTTTTTGTTATTAATGTGTATAAATTCTTTATATATTTTGGATATTAAACTCTATCCAATATATGGTTTGCAAAAGCTCCCATTCTGTTGGCTGCTTTTTCAGTTTGTTAATTGTTTCTTTTGCTATGCAGAAACTTTCCAGTTTGATATAGTCCCATTTGTTGATTTTTTTTCTTTTGCTATCATGTTCAAAAAATCATTTCCAATACCAATATTGATGAGCTGCTTCTGTTTTCTTCTAGGAATTTTATGCTATCAGGTCTTAAGTCTTTGATTCATTTTGAGTTAATTTCTGTGAGTGGTGTGAGATAGGGGTTCAGTTTCATTGCTCTGCATGGGATTCTCCAGTTGTCCCAGCATCATTTATTGAAGAGACTATCCTTTCCCGACTGGGTGGTCTTGGCTCTATCTTGCCTCCTCTTCTAAGTTGTTTCTGCTGGCTCAGGCAGGGGCTTCTCTAATCAAGCACATGCATTTTTCCCTCCAGGGCCACTTTGGGAAAGTTGAGCTCTGCAGGTATGACCCTGAAGGGGACAATACAGGAGAGCAGGTGGCTGTCAAATCCCTGAAGCCTGAAAGTGGAGGTAACCACATAGCTGATCTGAAGAAGGAAATTGAAATCTTAAGGAACCTCTATCATGAGAACATTGTGAAGTACAAAGGCATCTGCACAGAAGATGGTATGTTATATAGAGAGGTTGGTTTAAAGACTGGCTGACTGTCTGAGCAGGCAGTGCGCTCGGCTTTATCTGGGCCATCCTGAGTGCATGCTAGCTGATGGCCCCCAGGAGCTCTAGGGCTTCAAAGTTGTATGCACTGTCACCTTCCCCAGCAGCTGCAGAGCTTCTGCCAGCCAGGGGATGATTCCAGTATTGTCTCTCCAGGCTGTTCACACCCCCATAGTGGGGGTGATCTTCACCTATCCAGATACTGGGACTTGGGACATTTAGGCCATATAAAACAGATGCTCACCCTTCCCTTTTCCCTAGTCTTCTGATCCAACACTAGCCAGGAAATTTTGTTTTCTACTTGCCTAAATCAAAGTGGCAAGTAGTATTTACTAATAAGGGTATCTTATTTGCAAGCCAGTCAATACTTCTGTATTATTCTTTAGAATTGGTAGTGAAATGATATTTTAAAAATATTATCATTTGTCTAGTGGTTTGCTGAGCACTCTGTATTATCTCAGTGAATGCTGACAACTCTGGGGGCAGGTACCCGAGTGTTACTATCCCTGTTCACTGCTGAGCATCCTGAGGCTATGGGGCTTAAGTGGTTAAGTTAATCTCTATTCTCCAAGGAATAGAGATTTAGGGGTGATGCTGAAATTAGTTTGGGTCCCATGTCTCCAAATCTCATCCCCTTTACTCTACCCCAGTTCCTTCATTTGGAAACCTCACACTGATGGGTGTATTTTTCTATACAGGAGGAAATGGTATTAAGCTCATCATGGAATTTCTGCCTTCAGGAAGCCTGAAGGAATATCTTCCAAAGAATAAGAACAAAATTAACCTCAACCAGCAGTTAAAATATGCCGTTCAGATTTGTAAGGTAAAAAACAAAACAAAAAAATATTAAAGATGAAAAAATCAGGCACTCAGGCCTGGGTAATTGGTTTGTAATTAGACTGTAATTGGGAAACTTTTCCAATAATTGTACTGAGTTTATTTTGTTCTACATGATTTGGATGAAAAATTAGCCTCTAGTAAGAAACTGAACCGTATTTATTAAGTATAGATGATTTAATGTACAGTTCTTTGAATATGGTTGATTTTACTGTATTTGCATAAAAAAACAAAACAATCTGTGAGAGGCGAATGAAATGACGTTTTGTTGTTGTTGTCATGAAGTAATAGATACACACACACAAAATACAATCTGAATTGACCTTCAGCAGTGCACTCTTAATTTTACATCTCTTCTTCAGGGGATGGACTATTTGGGTTCACGACAATACGTTCACCGAGACTTAGCAGCAAGAAATGTCCTTGTTGAGAGTGAACACCAAGTGAAAATCGGAGACTTTGGGTTAACCAAAGCAATCGAAACCGATAAGGAGTACTACACAGTCAAGGATGATCGGGACAGCCCTGTGTTTTGGTAAAATCACAAAGATTTTGTCACTGTTTCACAGGGTTTCTGCTGTTTTGATAGACCCTTTCTAGCTATGTTAATGTCTCTCATTCCTCTTGCCTGAGTTGGGGTTGGAAAGGACTTAGAACATTTAGAATTGGTTGATCTTTGCCTTCAAGCTGTTTCACTGTAAGCAAACCCACAGAGCAATGCCTGAGCTTCATAGGACACTATCTTCCAAGGAATAGAGAACTCAAAACACCAGTTTCACATCTCCAGCTTCCCAGGAGAAGGCATTCATCTAACAGTTCTTAAAATTGGGTTAGAAGTTGGAGTAGGCACATACATGCAGAGGAAGCCTGAAAAGCAGGTAGGAAGGAGGCAGGAATGAAGTGACAAAGTAGGCATAGAACAGATTCAGGGAGATCCTGGACAAAGCAGAGCAAAATCCCTGGGCAACTTAGCCATCTTCTCATGAATCACCAAGAGTATCTTGATTAGAGGGCTACATCCGGACTCTAACTCATCAGCCTGGAACACTGTCTTATAGAGAAGTTGCTTACATCTCCACCCCACACCCCACCTGCCCCCATAAAACTGATCCACACCTGGAAGGTACATCCCACATAGACACAAACATAGATCCTGTCCCACCATAATGCTTAAACCTTCATTCATTAAATACATGTCAAAGCCCTACTCTGTGCCAGGTACTGGAGATACGGTAGACAAGCAGACTGAGTTTAGAGTTTAATGGGTGAGGCAGCCAATTTTGTGGTACCATAAGTATAGTAGGTTCAGGCTTGGTTTTCTTGGAAGTTCTGACTATAAAACCATAAAAGATTCATGGGGGTTTGTAAAGGTGGTAAGAAGAAGGCATGTGTGACTAACAAGAATGAGACAAGACCAATTGCAATCCCAGGAACTGAAATCAGCTGTGGCTGGGTCATAAAGCAGGAGGCCTGTCTCAGGTGGGTTGCTAAGAAAGCACTGGTAGCTGAGTTACAGAGCTGGGACATCATCCCAAGAGCTTCAGGATGCTACTGGAGGGTTTGAGGATGGGGACTTTTTAAAAGATCACTCTAGACTAAAGGCGAGCAAGATTGGAGCTGGAGAGGCCGACATGGCTGGAGCCAGTGATGGGCAGTGATTTAGCAAAGTGACAGTGGGGTTTGAGAAGTATTTAGGAACTGAAATGTGGGGCTGCCTGTTTCTGGCTTAGGCACTTCGGTATCATTCATTGAAACAATTGACATTGGAAGAGGACTGAGCAGTGAGGTCACTGCTGGCTCATTCTGAGCTTGCAGGCAGATAAAACCTGGGCCCTATCATCACATGCCACCCTCTCCTCACGGAGAGCACAGGCTTGTCTTACTGTTATTTTAGAGTAGGTTTGTACTACTGAAAGCCTGTATGGGACATTGCTCTGTGTGTCAGGATGTACATCGCAGCAGCACCTATGGGATCAATATTTGACACACTTCATTAGATTCTAAGTAAAACCAAAGGGGTGATTTTCCTGAGCTCCTCTAATGTTTGTTGGAATATCCTTTTCAGGCAATGAAGTTTCATGTCCTACTTTCTTTTAGGTACGCTCCAGAATGTTTAATTCAGTGTAAATTTTATATCGCCTCTGATGTCTGGTCTTTCGGAGTGACCCTGCACGAGCTGCTTACTTACTGTGATTCAGATTCCAGTCCCATGGCGGTAAGTCTTGTCTTTTCATTTGAACCTAACACCCAATTGTGTTCCATCCTTCTGCTTTGCAAGTTTATTCTTAAATGGAATTCGATCAGTGTATTATAATGGAAAGTATCGCTTTCCATTTAATGTCGTTACTTGAGTTATTTATGGCTCTCTCCAAAGTTCTCTAAGATAACTCTGACCATCAAGGCTCTTACCTGTGCGAGGAGTCCAGGGACAGTTGCATGGGAGGGAGCACTGAGTAGGAGCCTCACGTATTCTTAAATGAGACCATTCACACGGGAAAAGCCTCTCCACCAGGAGAAGGGTGGTTGGTTGAGTCAGAGATCCATTACAGACTGATCACTGAGAGCTAATAAAAATTTTGGACTTTCATTTAAAGTTACCTAAGGCAAAAGCCTTTTTGTTATTTTAATTTTCAGTTAATTCTAGAAATTTCACCTTATATTTAGTGTTTGTATAAATATGTGCAAAGTAACACATTTTGTTTGGTTTTATTTTACATAGTTGTTCCTGAAAATGATAGGCCCCACTCATGGCCAGATGACAGTAACAAGACTTGTGAATACATTAAAAGAAGGAAAACGTTTGCCTTGTCCACATAAATGTCCAGATGAGGTATTTATGGGTCACTTCACAGTAATAAAAGTTTTTATTATTTTCACAGCTTGGGTTATCCAACAAGGGAGTAGAGAGGAGTAGAAAACTTTAAAATCATTTTCTGAAGCTGAATTTCAGATAACGTATCAGAGAATCATATTTGGGCCAGATGACAGCCACGAGTTATTTATTTTCAAAGCAAGGATACCCTCCAAAAGTAGGCTCACCTCAGTGAGCACCCCAAAGGAGCATATTTTGATATAGCCTTATTGTGACATATATTTAATTGCATTCTGTGTATAAGTTTATCCCACTTAATAGAATTTATGGCATTCAGTTTTCTGTATTCTAAAGTGAGTTGAGCCTTTAAGACTAACTCTTTAGACTATTTAAGATGTACTGAATAGTATGAGTCAAAAAGAATGAAGCAAAAAGTGTGGAAATTTATAGAATCTAAATTGAGATATAAGTTCACCCTTAAACTGGTTTATGGTCAGTTAACTCATGAGCTTCTCAAATGTTATTTATGAAGTATAACTGTCACATTTTCTGTATTTTTAAAATTATTCAAATGCTCTTATAAAGGAAAGTGATTTGCACAATTTTTTAAATCTTGATATGTCTAAAATTTTTACAAAAGATCCCAAATCTAACATTTTACTTTTACAGATTTATCAACTTATGAGAAAATGCTGGGAATTCCACCCATCTAATCGGACAACCTTTCAGAACCTTATCGAAGGATTTGAAGCACTTTTAAAATCAGCAGCATGAAGAACATTTAAATCCCACTGTGTATCAAGTTCTCCTTCCCCCAATGAATACCCAGGCCATTTGAAATCATTTTTAATGGAAAAAGTTTGTATTCTGTCTAAAAAGATACTTGGGTACGTATCCATGTATAAGACACTGTAGTGCTTAATATGTGTAAGTACTTCTTCCTCTTTAAATTTGGCACCTGTAACATAGTGACAAATAATCACAACCAAAAATATTAGCACTCCTCCTTTTGGAAAGAATACACCACCATTTCATCGGGCTACTTTACTCTCACAGCTGTATAGCAGAACGGCATTTTTCAAAAGATGAGCTGATCACAGTAAAGTCACAAAATGATTGCTTTCTCTCAGCTGCCAGTTGATTCGAAATGTTTTTCTGGCATATAAAAGTCAAAGGTTAATGGACTTAGATGATACTCTAACATGCTCTTAAATTGCATTATCTACACAGTGATAGATACCCATAATATACTATACAAAGACGAGGGTATGCCTGTGACCAGTAGGACTTAAACTTTGAGTTGTTTCTCTAGTGGCTTAGCTCCTGTCCCTTTGGGTGACCAGTGGTACCCTTTTTTTTTTTTTTTTTTGGAGGAAATCGGTCATATCCAGGGGGACAGCTGTGGAATAGAGCCTTTGCTGCATGATGTTAATTCTTGAGAACTGTGCCAGTGCTTTCCTAAACATTATACCTTTAATCAAATTTGATTCCAAGAACCTGGATGCTATTATACATGCTTTTAAGAAATGTCAATGGATATCCTTTTATAACTACCACTTTGGGGCAAGCTATTCCAGCATTGGTTTTGGATGCTGTATGTAACCAGTTAGACTATATACCATGTACACTGCACTGTTCTTAGAGTATTTCAATACTTACTATATCCATCTACAAGAGTCGATCACCCTACAGCATAAGACTTGAAAGAAAAGACCCAAGTAGAAGCACTATGGAGTTCAGGATCCACTAGACAGTTTTCAGTTTGCTTGGGGGTAGCTAGGTAATCAAAATGTCTAAGCTCTGATTCACTGTGAACCATAAGACCTGTATGACGAAGAGTCTGAAAAACTGTGTTAATACTGTCTAGCATTTGTTCGATGTTATTATTTTTCACCTTTTGAGCCTGATAGAGTTCTGGATTCAATGGCAATAATAAAATTGCCATTTAAATTTGTTCAATAACTTTACATCACTAAGACCTGTCTATCAAACCTGTGTCCACTCTATATGCACTTTTTGTTTACTCTTTATACAAATAAATATGCTAGAGACTTCACATGCATATGCTTTTTAATATTAAGATTTCGTTTTCATAGCATTTCAAACAATTTGTTTACTTAGAAAAATAACAGTAACTTTGAGAGGTTTGGTAATGGTCCTTATTACTAACAACACTTGATTTGTGCGCATCTGTTATGTCCAGTGATAACGGGGCACAGGCCAGTACAGATGGCGGATCCACATGTGCTACAATCCAAAATATCTTTTAGTTCTTTCAACCTCTTCCTGCTTTCATTTTTGCAGCTCTGATTTAAAATTCACTATCTTCTGTTTGTACTGTCACAGAGGTGACTAAGCTTTGAAGAAGATTAATGCAACAGGAAAATGGGAAGAAGTGCAGAGCAAGGAGAAGCCATTACTTATCTCCTGAGTCACAATCAAGGAATGCTTATCCCGATCAGTTATTCGTAGGTAGTATACTTCTTAGAAACTTAGTTTTAGCTTTCTGGCTGTCATTTCCCAAAGAATATATGCAATAAATTAGACCAAGTAAAATTCTTTACAAATCATACAACATATGTACCAATTTTAAACTTCATAATTAAAATAGGATCTTATAAGTCCCCCAAATTACAAGGTATTTTAATGCTCAGAGTTCAAAAAGACTAGGATCAGTGAGACCCTAAACTCCATTACATCAGTTATGGTCTCATAACAAGGAACAAACTTAGAGATTTCTAGATGGCAAAGCATTTCTCATGCATTTGATACCAGGGTCTTCAGGAAATGATGTGAAAAGTTATATGCAATAAAGTTTTTCACAAATTGGGTTAAATATCCGATAAATTTTTAGCCTAATATACTACAAAAGAATGAGACCAAGCAGAGTGAGGTAAAGCTCATTAGCTCAAATTAGTTATAAATACTGTTACTCCATAAGATTCCTTCAGAAAGGACAATATTGACTGCTTTATTATAATTTTGTAGAAATAGGGCAGTTGGTGGTCAAAATATGCTCTATTCTAGTAATTAGATCATCACTAGTCTATGCTATGAAACGAGACAAACCTAGGTTCTTTGCCACTTACAAGTCTGCTGCAAAAGTTAAAGGTGACATAAAAAGATTAAGTAATCAGTACTGTCAGATCAGGGGTTAGCACATTTTCTTTATGAAGAGCCAGATAGTAAATACTTTAGGCTTTGCAAGCCTTCTGGTCTCTGTCGCAGCTATTCTGCTCTGCCACTGTAGCACAAAAGTAACCACAGAAAATATGTAAATGAATGAGCAGGGTTGTGGTCCAATAAAATTTTATGTATGGGCACTGAACTTTAATAATTTTAAAGTCATAAATTTTCATTTTTCCTCCAACCATTTAAAAATGTAAACATCATTCTTAGCTTGTAGTCTGTACAAAAACAGGTGGAGGACTGAATTTAACCCCAGGGTAGAGTTTGCCAACCCCTGAAATTAGATCACCAGAGCTACTTTTCTTAAAACACCTTGTTCTTCACAAAAGGCATAAGTGGTTGATAACATATTAATAGTAAAGCATCTGTAGCAGTGTATACCTTGGACGTCACTATCGCTCTGTTTGGATTTTATATTGCATGGCTGGTGTGGGGGTAATAATTTAGTTTGCATATAAGAACATCTTTATAGCAATACCATCACTGCATTTTGTACTTGTATTCCTATAGTTCTAGGGAAAAGATCTAAAAATCTATAAATGAGATTACTTCTAAGGGAAATTGAATTGAAATACACATTGGCTTATAAGAAACTCATTCTTCTAAGGCCCGGGAAACAAGACTGTTCCCCATTTATTGCTTCAAATTTTTATATATGGTGTCACAATTATTCCCAGTCCTAAAACAAGGAATATTGTTAATTTCTACAATGGACTTAGATCACATTGACTAAGATTAATCTAATTCTAGTGGAAAATGTCCTCAATTGATGTCTCTTCTTATTGCTACTTTTTATTTGGCAATTATGCCTGCTGCACAACACAGTTCCTTCTGGGAAACTATAAACCCGTATTTAAAGGATATGGCTAGTTTGAATGTAGTTAAGGCAGCGATGAACAGCAGAGAACCTTATGAGGTTACATAAGGAAAGAACTTAGCTCAGTACACGCGCTTCTTTTTTAAGTAGGTCTCCATGTAATATGCTCCTTTGCCCTGAGAATGCTGGTCAACAAATTCCACTGAACCACCTTCTGGGGCAGAGACGAGATATGATGAGCCTCGCTTTTCATTTCTTAAAGATGACACCTATGAGAAAAAAAGAAATCACAACTAATGCTAAAACCTATGTTAAAATTGATTTGCTAAAGATGTTTACAGGAAAAGCAATTCTACTTCCAATCTGGTATAAAAATGGAATAGCAGGATAAAATTTCTATTATCAAAATCACTTGTGGAACTTTTGCAAAATATAGACCAGTCTGAGTGCCCTTTCTCCCCCATGACCCCATTTTGGGGAAAGGAAAAAAAAAACATTGCAGTTGCTTCTACTGTTTGCACCTAGTTAAACCCCACTGGATCAGAATACCATACCTGATACCAGTATTCCTCTGAAAGGAGAGTGCCTAAGAAACTGAGCTGCATATCAAACTACATGTTAAGTTCATCTCATCATAAAAAGCAAGAGAATAAACTAGTAAGTGTAAAAACTGGAAAATGCTGTCAGTGAAAATAACATGATACCTTCTAGAGAGCAATGTGAATTCAGACTTTAGAAAGCATGTTAAAATACTATTGCCAGGCTTCATCACGGAGATTCTGATCTGGAAGTGTTTATGATAAAAAGGGCCAAAACATTTCTCACAAGTAATCACAATAATCAATACAGTAAAACAGATCGTGCAGCACAGCCCCATGAGCTCCTAATTTCTTTCTCACATTTACAATCCTGTTGAAGCAGAATTATATAACAATATACAAGAATGTAGAATGACTCATTACTTCCAGTAATGCAGATGAGCCTTCTCACATTACAGTTAAAATTATAATAGTTTTTAAACCAATACTGGTCACAATTTTAAAAATTGGGGTTAACTTGTGAGATGATGAGTCTGTTACAACTCCGCATAGATAATGTAGTTCTCATTCATGTTGAAGGATAAGGAGATGACTAAGAGTGACACAGGAGGCTACTGAGTGCCCTCCTCCCATGGAGTCGCCAAACATACAACTACACATGGGCAAGTCCCTCTAAAAGGGGTCTAGAAATGAGCTGAGCTACTCCTACATACTGGACAGAGAAAATGCCCACACAGAAATGGACAGGAAAGGCTTGAGACATATCGCATAAACTTCAACCTCAGCACAGCACCATACAACAAATAGACTTAAGTTTTATGTAAGCCTCATGGTGACAAAGCCAAAACCTACAGTGAGTGTGTATGTATATACACACATGAGATGAATTCATATATACTATGAATGACATGAAGAGAAAGGAATCAAAGCATGCAACTGCAGAAAATCATCAAATCACAAGACAGCAAGAGGAAAAAAGTTACAAAACAACCAGAAAATAACAAAAAGACAATTGCAAGTACATATGCATCAATAATGACTAAATATAAATGGACTAAATTCTACAGTCAACAGATATAGAGCAAATGACTGAATAAAAATCAAAGCCCAACAATGTGTTTAGAAGAGTCTGAGCTTAAAGGACACACAGACTAAAAGTGAAAGAATGGAAGAAGAAATTCCATATAAAGGAAAACAAAGGTCACTATACTTGTATCAGACAAAATAAACTTTAACAAAATGTCATTATAAAAGAGGTCAATAAGAGGATATAACAATTGTAAACAATTATAAAAGAGGTTAATAAGAGGATATAACCCCAAATAGGACCACCTAATATATAAAGCAAATATTAATCACTGTGAAGTGAGAAATAGGCAGCAATATAATAATAGGGGAATTCCATACACCACTTTCAACGATGGATTATGTGGGAAGAAAATCATTAAGGAAACATTGGTTGTAAACTACATGTTAGACCAGATGGACCTAACAAAAACATACAAGACATTCCATTCAAAAGCTACCAAATACACATTCTCAACAACACATGGGACATTCTCCAGGGTAGATTGTATATCAGGTCACAAAACAAGTCTCAATAAATCGAAGATGACAAATCACATCAAGCATCTTTTCAGACCACAATGGTTATGAAACTGGAAAATTCACAAGGGAGATTAAACAACATCCTCCTGAACACTGGGCCAAATCAAAAGAAAAATTATCTTGAGAAATGTGAAAACGGAAACACGATAAATCAAAACTTTTGGGAGGAACAAAGCAGTTAAAGGGAAATTTATAGTGATAAATGCCTACATAAAGAAAAATATCTCATATAAACAACCTAACTTTACATTTCAAGGAACTAGAAAAAGAACAAACTAAGCTCAAAGCTGGTAGATGGAAGGAAGGAAAGATCAGAACAGAAATAAATAAAAAACCAAAAAGACAATAGAAAAAATTAATGAAAATGAGAG
Organism: Eidolon dupreanum; assembly: GCA_028627145.1. NCBI lineage: Eukaryota > Metazoa > Chordata > Mammalia > Chiroptera > Pteropodidae > Eidolon > Eidolon dupreanum. The sequence goes on along the minus strand of CM053502.1, from coordinate 39,776,614 downwards.
CCAGTTCTTTGAAAAGATAAAACTGACAAACCTTTAGCTAGACTCACCAAGAAAAAGAAGACTTCAATAAATAAAGTTATGAATGAAAGAGGGGACATTACAACTTATACCACAGAAATCAATCACAGAGACCATTAAGAATAATTATATGTAAACGCAATGGACAACCTATAAGAAAAGGTTAAATTACTAGAAATACACAACCTACAAAGAAATAGAAAATGTGAACAGACTGATTACTAGTAAGGAGATTGAATCAGTAATTAAAAACCTTTCAACACAGAAAAGTCCAGGACCAGATGGCTTTAACTGGTGAATCCTACCAAACATTTAAAAAATTAATACCAATCCTTCTCAAACTCTTCCAGAAAACAGAAGAGGATGAACACTTCCAAACTCATTTTACAAGGCCCGCATTTCCTTTGCACCCAAACCAGACAAGGACACTACAAGAAAATTACAGGCAAATATCCTTGATGAACACAGATGTAAAAATCCTTAACAAAATATTAGCAAACTGAATTCGACAATACATTAAGAAGATTCTACACCATGATCAAGTGTGATGTATTCCAGAGGTACAAGGATGGTTCAACATCCACAAATCAATGTAATACACCTCATTAACAAAATGAAAATAAAATTATGGTCATCTCAACAGATACAGAAGAGCCTCTGAAATTCAACATCCATTCATGATTAAAAACTCTTGATAAAGTGGGTACAGAGGAAATGTGCCTTAACACAATGTAGGCCAAATATGACAATCCTACACACAACATCTCACTCAACAATGAAAAGCTGAAAGCTTTTCTTCTAAGATTAGGAACAAAACAAGGATGCCCACTTTTGCCCCTTATTCAACATAGTGTTAGAAAGCCCTCACCAGAGCAATTAGGCAAGAAAAAGAAAAGGCATCCAAATTGGAAAAAAAGAAGTAAAACTCACTATTTGCAGATGACATGATGCTACACACAGAGAACCCTAAAGACTCCATTAAAAACCAATTAGAACTAGTAAACGATTTCAGTAAAGTTGGAAGATCCTAAATCAATATACAAAAATCAGCTGCTTTTCTATACACTAATAATGACTACTAGAAATAGAAATTAAGAAAATCCCATTTACAATAGAATCAAGGAAATAGAATCATAGGAATAAATTTAACCAAGGACATGAAAGATATGTACACTGAAAAGTATAAGTTTATGAAATAAATTGAAGACAAATGGAAAGAGATTCTGTGTTCATGGACTGGAAGAAGTAATATTGCTAGAAATGTCCATGCTATCCAAAATAACCTACAGATTGAATGCAGTCCCTATCAAATTTCTAATGGCATTTTTCACAGAAATAAAACAAATAATCCTAAAATTTGTATGGAACTACAAAAGACCCCCAAGTGGCCAAAGCAATCTTGAGAAAGAACAAAGATGCGTCATGCGTACTGATTTTAAACTATATTACAAAGCTATAGTAATCAAAACAGTATGGTATAAAAAACACAGATCAATGGAACAGAATAGAAAGGCGAGAAATAAGCCTACACATAAATGGTCAATTAATTTATGACAAAGGAGCCAAGTATGTACAATTGGGAAAGACCGTCTCTTCAATAAATGGTGCTGGGGTAACGGGACAGCCGCATGCAAAAGAATGACACTGGACCCCTATCTTAGAACATACACCAACATTAATTCAAAATGGGTTAAATATTTGAACACTTAAAAATAAAAGTAGAAAAGCAGAAATAAGTGGTACTACATCAAACTAAAGAAGCTAAACAGCAGAAGAAATCAACAAAATGGAAAGGCCCAACTTCCCAAATGGGAAAAAATAGTTGCAAATCACATACATGACAGAGATCAATGTCTAAAATATATAAATATCTCACAAAACAGCATGAAAACAATCTGATGATAAAATGGGTGGAGAACCTCAATAGACATTTTTCCAAAGAAGACATACAGATGGCCAGCAGGTACATGAAAAGGTGTTCAACATCACTAATCGTCAGGCAAATGAAAATCAAAACTATAATGCAATATCACCTCACACCTGTTAGAATGGCTATTATAAAAAAGAGAAAATAACAAGTATAGGCAAGGACATGTAGAAAAGGGAAACTGTGCCCTGTTAGTGAGAATGTCAATTGCTGCAACCATATGGAAAACAGTATGGAGTTCCTCAAAGAATTAAAAGTAGAGCTACCATATGACCCAGTAATTCCATTTCTGGGTATTTAACAAAAGAAAAAAAGTAGGTCAAAACATACAGGCACTCCTATATTCAATGCAGCATTATTTATAATAGCCAAGATATTGAAGTAACATAAATGTCCCTTGAACAGATTTTTTAAAATGTGGTATATGGTGTAATATTATTCAGCCATAAAAAAGAAGGAAATATTGCCATTTGTAAAAACCTGGGTGGACTTGAGGGCAATACACTAAGTGAAATAAGTCAAAGACAAATACTACATGATCTTATATGTGAGATCTAAAAAGCAAACAAGAAAATGAAGTAAACCAAACTCACAGATACAGAGAACAGACTGGTGGTTGCCAGAGGCGACAGGAGTGGAGTGGTGAAATGGGTAATGGTGATTAAAGGGACAAATTTACAGCCAGGTATAAAATAAATAAATACTGGGCATGTAATGTACAGCATGGTGACTCTAATTAATAATACTATATTGTGTATTTGAAAGTTGCCGAGAGTAAATATTAAGTTCTCATCGCAAAGAAAAAATTCTAACTATGGATGGTAGTGAATTTAACTAGACTTATTATGATCATTTTGAAACATATATAAATACTGAATCATATTGTACACCTGAAACTAATATATGTCAATTATATCTCTCTCAATATACAAGAGAGATTCCACCCTTGAGAAGGGCTGCCTGCAACAAAACTGTGCTAACCCAGCAGTCCCCAATCTTTTTGGCACCAGGGACCGGTGTCTTTAGCACTGGGGAGCGGCTGAAAATACAGATGAAGCTTCGCTCGTTTGCCCACTGCTCACCTCCCGCTGTGCGGCTCAGTATCTCAGAGGCCACAGACCAGTACCAGTACCAGTCCGCAGCCTGGGGGTTGGGGACCCCTGTTTAGCTGGAGCCTCTTCCCCCTCACTCTTCTTCCTCCACTACCAAGCCTCTTCATTATTCTCTTTAGCTGTGTTCTCTGTTTGAGTTCCTTTGTTGGTCTGGTTGTCTTACTGCAGGTTGGACCACAGCGCTAACACCGTCAGACCCTTAGCTTCAAGTATAATGAACTGTTTCTTATCAGCTTTCTTCCTCTAATAAATGACCAGTACCTTAAATTTGTTTAATTTTGAAAAGCTACTAGTTTTGTAACCTAATTCACTTTTCAAAAAGGGGGAGAGAAACAATAAATACCTTACTCTGGGATCCAGAAATCTCACTCTCTTAATTCCCTTCCCTGCTATGTAGTCATCCATGTTTCACACCTTTGTATAACGCAAATCAACAACCTGAATATTCCTCTCTTTCTATACCATCTTTATTCTCAGAAGCCAGGTAAGAAACTTATTAGATGCTTACATTCAAAGGACTTCCCAAATGTGCTACACCATTCTCAGTAAGAACCACTAGTCGAGATGTTTGCGATCAGCAAAAACTTCAAGCTGCACAGGAAATATTAGTAAGAAAAGGAAATGAAAATGGATGTCATTAGAGCTCACATGATACTGGGAGAAAAATAATTCTTCTGATACACTCTATCAAATATTTCTAACTCTCAGTGCAAGGACTTGGGTTCAGTGGGAAATGATAATAGTTGATTAATACTTTTGAAACAAAGCTCAGTGTTCTAGGAGAAATGAATCTGTATCAAAGAAACAACAAAAAAGAGAAAACCATAAAAGAGGGAAAGTGTAAATCAAGCAAATATTTTTCCTTCTATTTCATATTTGGAGGGCAGAGACATCCATGCCTTCATAGACTAACTACTGAGAGCACTGGGCTGTGTGCTATGGGGTTACCTGGAAGAATGAAATTTGAACTGTGCCCTCCAAGAGCTCATATCCTAGGAGGGGAAGTAAAAAAAAAAAAAAAAAAGCACAAAACAATTCTAAAAGAATGCCACCATGCCTAAAGAAAAATAGAGGTGAAGTGATAAAGCTTTTTCAGAGAAGGGAAAATGAGGGAGGAGGTTTTGAGGAATCAACAAAGGTTCATGGATGATCCCATGTGAGTTAAGATTTGGAGGCAAGGTCAAATATGGTCACAAGGAGGTCAGGAATGACCCTTCTAGGAGGCGCCTGAGCAAAGCGAGACGGCAGGAAAGCATGGGCCTGTAGCTGGTCCATGGAAGAGAGTAGGAGTAAAGGAGATTAGAAAGGCAAGCTGGCCTCAAATCATGGATAAGCTAGAATGCCAGGCTAAGGCTTATAAACAAGGAATGATATGCTTGATCTTGAAATGTGGATTAATAAGTGGCTCCATAAAAAATGTGGCAATGGAGGAGACGGCATTAGAAGATCCCACCAGGAGGCTATTGAACTTGTTATTAGGCACGTGCATGCAAACATACCAGATTATATATGATTTGAATTTTTTACATGGAATATACAAGTGAGAAAGAACAAAGCGGTTTACTTTGAAAATCTGATTTAAAAAGTATTTCAATGGGAATTTATGCTTTGGAGAGACTGAAGAAAGGCACTGAGAAAAGCTATAATATTCTAACTTTGTATATCTAATATTCAGGAAGAAATCAGATCAACAACATAGCTAAACCATAGTACATGTGGGGAGGTATAAATTGACAAAATGTAATTATGATGATATCCTACATTGCTACTGACATCAGCTCTGTGTAGTAGCATAGTAGATAATCTATTCAATTATCTCCATTGAAGAGACGAGAAAACAGCTTGGAAAACTTGTGACTTGGCTAAAACCGCAAGGCTATTTAATGTTAGAACTGAGAATCCAATCCAGTTTTTCTCAGTTTAGTGTTCATTATTCTAACCTGCCTTATTTTTTATCCCATTTCCCATTTATCCTGAGCATACTTGCCGGTGGCACTTGCAGCTGCAGTGTTTACCCTGAGGTAATTCGTGGATTACAGTCCTAACCTTACCCCCAAAATCTGCCATGAAAAATCTCGCTTTTATTATCATTTTCACATCACTATAGTATAGCGATACTATCTGGAAACAAATGACATCATTCTATTTATACATTATTTTCAGTAGTGGTATTTCCACTTACAAAATATAGTAATTTTCAATCGTTGAAAATGTAAAATCCCAGAAAACACAGCATTCCTAAACGTAGCATTCCTACTACATGATATTAACGCTGGTACCAAGCAGTACTTTTTCTTCTTCTAAGCGGGAAATGGGTTAAAAATCTAATCTTTTGTGCTCATTTACTATGAAACCCATCTGTAACTATGCAGTTGCTATTTTATTTTTGGATTTAAAAAATCATATTTTCTTCCTTTAAAGCAAATCCTTTTATCTTCATATAAATGTAGACTTTCCTCTATTTCCATGTGAATGTAGAAAAAGAATGACACAATTTCATTTTTTGACTGCTGAAGTTTAATACTTACAAATGTGCCTTAAGCTCAATTTTAAAGTTCACTTCAATAATTGAACTGACGACTAGTTTTAAAATCCCTCATAAGAATTCCAGAAAATGGAATCTTGAATATCCCTCAGAGATTATGTTTGGGATACGTTAATATCAATAGTGAATTTAATCAGGCTTATCTAACATCAGTCCAAATTAAGATATTTATCATTAATACTCTTCTGAAAGGAATGTAACCAGTTAGCATGCAGCCATTTAACTACAAAATCAAATTGGTTTTCAGAAAATTCTGCCTCTATTTAGGACATCTCAACTTTACCTTTAGCCCTATTTTACCTTTTCTAAGTTTTGTCTCTTTAGCAAAGTTAGATTGGATGAAGAACCTAAAACGAACAACTGCGCTCATTCTTCCAGAATCTCAATCAGACCCATTTCCTATTTCAAGTCCAACTCTTGGATATCAAACCTAGAGAAACGGGAATTTCTATTATCTTTTCTGCATTAAGCATAGTTCATTTCTAAAGTTTTATTTAAAGAATTTCCCCCATTTGTTAAAGTTATGTTTTTAAATCAATATACTTCATTTTGTAACATTGATATCACTGAAGTTCGTTTTTCATACACATATATATATATATACACATGCATAGATTTTTCAATTTTCATGTTAATTTTTGCTTCTCAGCTACTTGCCTTTCTTCATATGAGTTAAGTTTTAACTTTGAATTTAATAACTGATCCTCCAAAAGATATTGTACTACATTGAAAAAAAAATTTGATCATCCCCTTACGAGTTTCGGATACCAAGTTGTACAAATTATAGACCTTATATTTATGTATGTTTGTAAGGACTTTTTAAAAATCGAAATACATTAAAATCCTTTGAAAAATTAGATTAATGTCAGAGTAGCAAAACTGTCCTTACTGTATTTATACTGTATTCTATTATTTTACTGATTTTTTGAACATTTAAAATACTGACTTGGTTTATAAACAAAAGATTTTAAAATAATGAAGGTAACTAAATTTTAAACACATTTCTTAGTATCAATTTTTTTGCAAAAGTCATTAGAGAATTATTTCCAACTTATTGTCATATTAATATAATCCATGGTTCCATAATTATTGTTGAAAGTGGGTTTAGGTTTATAAAAATATTGAAAATATTTAATATTTGTCACAAGATTACTGATCTATCACAGTTGACACAAAAATCTTTTGGGCAAGTCTCACTGCTTTATTTGCCCACTAGGTGGCAGCATTAAGTTTTTTATATAAGGACTGAATGTTTAGGCCTTTTTGTTTTTGTTTGTTTTAATTATTTTTAAATTTAGTTTCAAGCACACAGTACGTTGGTTATACATCTATATAGTTCATAAAACGATCCTCCTAATTGCTCCCTCCCTCCCCTGTCCCTCCACCTAGCCAACGTATTAATGCTAACTGCATTCCCTATGCTGTGCTCCCCATCTCCGTGACCATCTATCAGCTAATTTGTACTTCTTTAGCCCTTCACCCCATTCACCCAGCCCCCCCGAACCCCTTTCTCTCTGTCCTACAATAAACTGTCCACTATATTTGTGAGTCTGTTTTTGATTAGTTTGTTCTTTTTATTCCTTAAATTCCGCATATAAGTGAAATCATATAGTGTTTATCTTTGTCTGACTTAAATACCTTCTAGGTCCATCAAAGCAATATCTTTTTCCATACCCTTCCTTTTCATATGTAGGGGTCTTGTTTTCTTATCTTTTCAGCCATTCTATCTTTTGGTTGGAGCACTTAGTTCTTTTCCATTTGAGGTACTTATTGATAGGAATGTAGTTGTTACCATTCTTTATTCCTGTTTTTGATACATGTTTTTTCTTCTTAAAGAAGTCCCTCTGACATTTCCTATAATTATGGCTTTGTGGTGATAAATCCCATTAGCTTATTTTTGTCTGGGAAGCTCTTTGTCTGTCCTCCAAGCTTTGCTGGATGAATTATTCTTGGTTGTATATGCTGGGTCTTAATCCTGTTGAATATTTTTTGCCAAGCCCTTCTGTCCTGCATAGTTTCTTTTGAAAAATCAGCTGCCAGTCTTATGGGTGTTCTCTAATAGGTAATTATTTGTTTTTCTCTTGCTGCTTTTAATATTCTTTCTCTGTATTTAATCTTTGGCATTTTAATTATGATGTGTCTTGGTGTGGGCCTCTTTGGATCCCTGATTTTTGGAATTCTCTGAGCTGATGAAGGAAATGGCCATAAAACCCCAGGCCTTTTTGTTTTTGTTTCCTCTTCTCTTATCGCACCGTCGTCATACGTTCTGTGGTTGCTTCTCTAGAACAGGCAGTCAGCTGCTTGGCAGAAAAGACTCCTTGGTGACCAAGGGCAACACAGGAGTATAGTGTGCAGGTAGATAGCACGCTGCAAATGTGCTGAATACCAGACAACAACCCAGTATGGCCAGTTAAAAATGAATCCCAAACCACAACTTAAACAGTCACACGGAACAACTGAAGTAATTCTTACATTATTATTTACATGACTGAAACTAATGACTACGTCAAAATTAAAAGTTGCTTAAGAGAAATTTTGACTTATTTTACCTATTTACTAAGAGGAGGAGAGGGAAAAATGTTTTCGACAGATTATAATTAGATGTTAGACTTCGGTGTTTCTAAAATATTCAATAAATTGGCTCAAAGTCTTTTCCCAACCAACAGACACAGATGTACCTGCTTTTCTGTACCTCAGAACCCAACATTCCAAACTCCATTTATACATTCAAACTAACAAGATTACATAGCTGGCTATTATGCTTTTATCGCTGCTAGAGTGTGTACTACAAATTTTAAAATAACTACATCTATTTCTGACTTGTTTTTTCAAATAACAGTTCAAATATTTAAGAAATACAGTTTTTGATAACTGCAACTTGATGGCATTATTGAGAAATGGGACCATGTGAAACTGGTTTCTAATTAGAACTAGATCTAAAATAACTGATTTGGTGGTACATATATACAATGGAACATTACTCAGCCATAAGAAGAGATGAAATACTGCCATTTGCGACAACATGGATGAACCTCAAGATAATCATGCTAAGCGAAATAAGCCAGACAGAAAAAGTTGAAAATCACATATCACTTATATGTGGGATATAAAATAAACCTAAAAGCAACAAATGAATAGGTCAAACAAACAGACTCATGGACATGAACTACAGTGGGTATCAGAGGGTAGGGGATGGGGGAGGTGAGGGGAGGTGGACGGGGTAAAGGGGGTCAAATAATAAGGTTTAGGGGGAGGGTGAAGTGGGTAAAGAGGATCAAATATATGGCAGGTGAAGGAAACTGGACTTTGGGTGGTAAACACCCAAATAGAATATACAGATGATGTATTTATCCCAATAAATATAATTAAAAGAAAATTGATTTGTCTGCTTATCAATAGATACTTTTAGGAGCTCTAAAACACTAAATGAAAATGCTACCTCTTTAGTACAGTTAAGGCTTGTTTTTTAACATTAAAGTTCAATATTTGTTGATATTCAGAAAGTTGCGCCACAAACTCCAGGCATTTTCATCACTCCTGTGCTCGTTAATAGTTACTCGACAACTCCTATTGTCCCCTTGTAACCACTGCCTATTTACTTTCTCTATAAGTTGCGTGTTCCAGAAATTTCATATAAATGGAATCATGTAATATGTGACACCTCTGTATCTGGCTTACTTCACTTAGCAAAATGTTTTCAAAGCTAGTCCGTGTTGTGACAAGGATCAGTACTCTAATTTCTTTTATGGCTGAGTAATATTCCATTGTATGGACATACCACATTTTGTTTATGCATTCATCAATTGACGGACACTTGGGTTGTTCCTCTTTTTGGCTACTGTGAATAATACTGCTATGAAAATTCATACACAAGTTTATGTGTGAACATGTATTTTAATTCTCTTGGGAATATACCTATGTCATAAGGTAATTCTGCATTTAACAATTTAAGGAATTGCCAAATTGTTTTCCAAAGTAGCACATTTTACATTCTCCCTCAGCAATGTATGAGGGTAACAATTTCTCCATATCCTCACCAACACTTGCTATGATTCATTTATCTTCATTCTTTATATATTCTTCAGACTGGATATGTATTCTTCAACTGACCTATTCTCCAAACATGCTGATTCTTCCTTCTGCCTGTTCAAATCTGCTGCTGTGCTCTAGTGAATTTTTCATTTGAGTTATTGTACTTTTCAAATCCAGAATTTCCATTTGGTCTTCTTTTATAGTTGCTGTCTCCTTATTGATGTTTTCTGTTTGGTAAGACACCATTCTCACACTTTCATTCAGTTACTTCGACGTTGTTTCCTTTCATTCTTTGAACATTTGAGATAGGTGATTTAAATCTTTGTCTAAGTTAAGTCCAGTGTTTGGGCTTCCTTAGGGACAGTCTCTCTTAATTGCTTTTTCCCATTTAGAGGAAAAAATATTGTTTTCATATCTCAAGATTTCCTGTTAAAACTGGCCATTTAAAATAATGTGGCAAGTGTGAAGACCAGATTGTACTCCCTCTTCAAAATTTGTTATTGCTGTTTGTTTGTTCAGTGACTCTTCTGAACTAATTATATAAAGTCTGTTTTATTTGTGTGTGGGGGTCACTGAAGACTCCACTTTGTTAGCTTAGTGGTCAATGATTGGACAGAAATGCTCTGAAACAATAAAGCTCCCAGACTTTGCTGAGGGTGTGTGGGTGGGTGGATAGCTGTGTGTGTATCTGTGTGTGTATTGGGCCGTGCCTTCAATACTCAGTGAGGCAGCTGATAACTTTGCCTTAGCTGTCACTTCTAAATGTGAGAATATAGTCTTCGAGGGTCCTTCCTGGGCATGTTCAGTCCTACACATGTGCATAGTCTTATAAAAGTCCCAGACAGGTTGGCTTTTCAAAGCCCCTGTGAGCATTCAATTCCCCAGCTTTTCCTATAAAGCTTTGGCTAGCCTATTCTCTGCCCCGAATGTAATCTATTGTCTTAGGCAACCACAAAGTTAAACAATTTCCTCTAAATGTTTTCAACAAACTTTGTTAAAAGCTTTCTGCATTGGTTAAGCTCGGAGTCAGGTTAGATGAAAACAGCCTTGCAACTGGGGTCTTCCAGGGAACCAGCAGGCAGGTCAAATACTGACAGTTCTCTGGCATTGTGTGAGCTCCAACCCCTTCCCACCCCCTTCTTGCGGCTGCCAACATCCTGATCTTCCCTGTGAATATGGACTGTTGGAAACAGGAATAGAGTAAGTTAAAAGACCACAAAGCTAGCTGTTCTTACAACATCCTGCCATTTTTTCTTGAATAAATGCTCTCCAGGTCGCTATAAGCCTGTGGTTAATTCCCAGAGTTTTGTAAAAGTTGATTCTATAATTTTTGCCAGTTTTATTGTGATTTTTGGAGGAGAGAACATTTAGAGGTTTCTACTGTGTCATTTCTGCTGATGTCATCTATGGCTTGGATTTTCCATGTAGGCCCATGATATATCACAAACTAATTTTGGAGTATGGAATAAGGCAAGAGTCCAGGCTCATGTTTTCCAATATGGATAATCAGTTGTTCTAATATTTCTCTTCTTCACCTGTTACATTGTTTTGGCATTTTTGTCAAAAATCAATTTACCACTTAAGTATGGGTCTATTTTTGGGCTGTTTCACTGATACATTTGCCTAGCATTAGGCCAATACTGCACAGCCTTAGTAACGATCACTTTCTGTCTTGAATTTGTCCTCCAACTTTGTTCTTTTATAAGACTGTTTTGGGTAGTGCGGTTCCTTTGCATTTCAATATAATTTTAAAAATCAGATTGTTAATCTCTAAAAAAAAGACTGCTGAGAAACTGGTTAGAATTGTACTGAATCTATTGATCAATTTGAGGAGAACTGATATCATACCAATATCCAAGTCTTCCCATCCATGAGCATATGGTATATAACTCTCCATTCATAGGAATCATCTTTAATTTTTCTCAGTAATGTTTTGTAACCAGTTTTCATTGTAGAGTTCTTGCAAATATTCTCTTAATTTACTGCTATGTATTTCATGTTTGGTATTATAAATAGAAATTTTTTTTAAACTTTATTTTCTGATTGTTTGCTTCTAGTATATAGAAATACAATTCATTTTTGCATATTGCCCTTCTGAAAAGTTTACTTATTAGTTTTAGGGGTGGTTTTTTAGATTCTTAGAATTTTTTATGTAAATAATCATGTCATATTCAAAAAGAAACATTTTTACTTTTCCTTTCCTATTTGATACCTTTTTTAAAACTTTGTTGCACTGACTAAAACCTCCAATAAAGAGTTTAATAGAAGTGGTAAAAGTGTACATTCTTGTTTTGTTTTGACAATCTCTTTATTTAACTGGAACATGTAGTCTATTTTGATTTAACTATTATTATTGAATTGAGATTTATCACTTAGCTATTTGTTTTCTATTCATCCAATTCTCCTTTTCCTTTCCTGATATTTTTGCCTTACTCAAATGTTCTTAAAATTCCATTATAATTAAACTACTGACATTTTAGCCTATACTTCTTTGTATTTTTTAATGATCATTCTACAGATTACAATATGCATTCCATAATTTATCACAATCTATTTAAGTTACTATTGTTCTACTTCATGTGAAATGTAATAACCCTACAAACATAATTTCATTCACTCCATGCTGTCCCTTGAACTAATGTCAAATATGTTATATCTACAATACATTGTAAACTCAATACGTTATAATGTTGCTTTTAAATAAATTTAAAAAAGAAAATATAGTCTCTCTTCTATTTACTCATATATTTACCAGTTGTTTTAACACAGTTGTTCTCAATGGGTGGCAATCTAATGGGAAGAGGACAAGGATGCTACTAAACATCCCACAATGTAAGAGAGAGCCTGCCACAACAGAGAATTATTTGGCCCAGAATATCAATAGGTAATGTATGTTCTTTTTACATTGTTGCTTTTGAGATAATCTCTTTATAACTTTGGTTTTATATTAACTGGTGGGCCTAGATAAAATTTTGTTTTTATTTAGCCTGCTTTGCAAAGGTCGTCTCTGAGCCTGTTAGAACTGTAAGATTTTTAAATCAAATTTGGGAGATTTTTTACCATTATTTTTTCAAATATTTTATGCTCCATTTATCTTTCTCCCCTCCTCCTGGGACTCCAATTACATTTATTTTAGACTGCCTGATACTGTCCCTCTGATCCCTGATGATCTGGTCATTGGTTTTCAACCTCCTTCTCTTTGTTCTTCAGATTGAATTATTCCTTCTGATTTGTCTACGTTAATTAAAATTTTTTTTCCTCCTTTCTCCAATCTCCTGTTAAGTCCATTCAATGTATTTTTTTCAGATACTATACTTTTCAGTTCTAGAGTTTCTATACTTTTTAGTTTATATTTCTTTCTGAAATTCCTTATCTGTTCGTTTTGACCTTATTTTCCTTAAAGTTCTTGAACATATTTATAACAATTGTTCTAACTCTTTGTCTGCTAAGACCAACATCTGGGTCACCCTGGGGTCAGTTTCTATTAACTGCTTTTTCTTTTAATTGTGGGTCACATTGTTTCTTCAACTATCTAGTAATTTTTGTGGATGATATATTGTAGAGACTATAGGTTATAAAATCTTCCTCCGACAACTTGACTTTTGTTGTAAGAAGGAGTTAATTCTTATGAACTCAAACTCCAAACTGTCTCCTCTGCAGAGGGAGGAGCTGAATCTCTTCCCAGTTCTTCAGCCTTCCATCTGTTGTTTGCCACTAGATTCTCCCTCACACGAACATAATTCAGGAGTCAGACAAGTATATATGGGCTCAGTTTACATAGAGATTTTGAGGCTTCTTCTTATGCTACCCCCTTCTCCTGAGATTACCCCCCCTTACTTTTTAACCCTGCTAACAGTCCTGAACTCTGTCCTCTGACTCCATCAGTTCGTAAGGCTGTATAAACTAGGTGGTATTAGGCAAAAAGCCAAAGAAACAATAATCTCATCCAGTGAGGCTTCCCTCTTTCAAGGACTGATTCCCTTCAGTTTCTGCCTAATTTTGGTCATCTTCCAAGGCCTGCAAATAGTTGTTTTCCTTTCATATTTAACACAATTTAATAATGGTTATCTGCAGGAGGGATAATCTAAGACGAGCAACTCCAATACAGGAATGCCAATTTGGATTTTTAAATGTGATAGTTTTATTGGAAGTAGGTATTATATCCATCTATATCTTGACATAACCAGTCTCCTAATCCTTATGTATAGCAGCTAATACAAAAAACAAGCAGTTTCTATGAGACACTGCTTCCATATTCTCCATGGTATAATAATGTGGACTTCGTAATCAGAGAAATCATTTAATAACTGCATAAACTTGGAAAAATTATTTACCCCCCTTTATGCTGTTCCACTTGGATTATGGAGGTGGTCTTTTAAATCTCAGGATTGTTAGAAAGAGTAAATCTTACATTACAAAGCATGTAGCAAGTGTGAAAAACATACAAAAAATGTTGTTTGTTTTTCCCTTAGATCTCTTCCTCCATTTTAGCAGTGGGAATAGTAGAAGGAATTCCGAAAACATGACCACCTTTTACTAGTTACTTTATTTCATAACTAACATTTAATTACGTTTACTTTAGAAGGATGAAAGAATACAGGATAGAAAGAAAATATCTTACTTCATGAACAAGCATTAGGAAATAGCAGGGACTGTCCAAGAGGACAATGGATCCAGGGAGGACCCACACCTCCCTAGTACCTCTGAGGAGGCAAGTCAGAAGCAAGGTAGGACAAGTATCCAAAAACCACAGAAATCAGTTAAGCAAAACTCCTAATAAGAAAAGCAAGACAAATTTCAAAAGTGAAATAAAAGTACAAAAAATAACTATTAAAACAAATCATACATTTAACTTTTTAAAATGTATTGTGCTTCCTTCTGTTTATAAAATTTTGTTCCTTATAAAGACACAAAAAAATCGGAATTGTACAGGACTATATTTTATAATTAAAAAAAAAATAACAATAGATAATATTTATAACTTAAAAAAACAATAGATTATATAATATATAAAATAACAATAGATTATATAATATTATATAATATTTACATTGTTTTATATGACATAATAAAAATAAAAATTTGCATAGTATTTCCTGGCATAAATATGACACAACTTATTTATTCAGTCTTATAAAAATGTTGGAAATTTAGGCTTTCTAATTTTTACAACTATAAATTAATCATAAGTGATTTTACGCATCTCTAATTTTATGGCTTTTCTCTCCTGCAAATTTCCTTATCTAAGTCATTACTTAGAATGTTAATAAGTAGTGTTAATAAGAACGAAGGTGGAGCCCTCTGAAATGTGTAAGAAGGTGCCTTCCAGGTTCTGTCTGTTCTTGACTACTTACTGCTCCTTATTAGGTATGTTGCCACCTAATTACATCACCTCCCAACCTACATAGCTCTATCTTTTCCACAGGTATATAAGAGACTCTTTTATATATTTTGCTAATATCCAGCTGCACCATTTCTCCAGAGTCTATTTGACCTGTGTTTCTAGTAACCTATCATAAAAGCATAACTAGGTACCAACTGTTCTAAGTGAATCCACATTGTTTTTTCAAGTTTATTAGAAACAGGTGAGACAAACAGAGTTGCTCCAAGGAAAACAAAGTGTAGGCACTGCTCCCAGAGACAGGATAGAGCTGAGAAAAAGGTGACTGCTCTGAGAAATAAGAAAGAATCAGCATTTTTAATCATAAAACTCTCATTATTACATAATCATATACTGCTAACATGACATGTACTCGCAGCTTAAGCCACTAAGAGTAAGCTGAAGGAGAAAAGGCAAAGCAAAGCTGACATAAGCAAGTAATGACACAGTATGTCTTCTGAATATAATACTTTTCACAACAGTGCCTATAATTATGATAATGTTTCTTCATCAATAAGCCGTGGTGAAGAACAGAGACATTTGTTTGGGTTTCTTAATCAGCTCTATTATGACGTAACTGAGAGGTCAGGAGTTTTTCTGTAAAGAGCCAGACTAAATATTTAATCCTGCAGACCACATAATCTCTATTGTAACTACTCAACTCTGTTATTATAGTGCAACTGCACCACAGACAATATGTAAATGAATGGCCAATAAAACTTTATTTACGAAACAGGTGGTGGGCTGGATTTGGTCTGTAGTTTGCGGATCACTAGTGTAAACAATGACAGGTAACTACCTAGTGCAAAATGACATTAATCTTTTGAATGTGTCCTAAAATTCTGAATGGTGAGCAAAAAGTATTGTGTAGATTAGTGTGATTTTAGTTTCCTCTGATATTATAGGAATCATAATTTCATGTTAAGTGAACTCAATAAATAGTTGAACCAACTTTTCTGTATATTATTAAAATCTGAGAGTCATTTACCTGTGAGGAGTCACCAAAGGGTTGAGAATTAGCAATACACTTCTCCAGTGTGCGTTGCGATTCACTGCCCTGAGAGATCACATCCAGGATGTTGCTTGCAATCCCAGTCTTCTGTAAACTGGTTTTACTTGCAGGGGCTAAGGCCAAATCAATACATATATTATCGTTAGGTTGTTTTATTATAAACTATAAACACAATACAAAACTTATTAATTCAGAATATTTTTAACTAGAACACAAATTTTAATTTGCCAGTATATATCTATATTTATGATCCCCGGGATAAAAAGGTAAATGGATATGGTCTTGTTCATTTAAAACAGCGGAAAATGAAAGCTTGCCCTATGCATAAATAATTTTGGTGGAAACATTTAAAAAACATGTCCAATCTCTAAAACAAGGCATACAAAATGTAAATGAACCATTCTTGTTAATGTAATAGTTGGAACAATAAATTTTACACCAGATAAAAATAGAGCAGGTATACTAGAAGCATGTTAAAATTTTTTCTGGTTTTAAAAAATTATAAATTAATGTTTAGATTCAAGAGGCTATTTCATATAATAGAGAATGCATATTAAAAATAAAAGTCCTCTTCATCTTTTTTCAATCCTATTCTTTTTCCCAGAGGCAGCTGTTTAGAATTTATTTTCTCAGATTTACTCTATGTATTTACATATTCAAATATGTACATGTAAGAATATATAACTTTAAATAAACATAAATGGAACAATTTTTAATGCATACATCTGCTTGTTCCACTTAATTTGCTTTAAAGATCATTTCCTAATGGTACAGGTAGCTGGCTCTTCCTCAATTACTAAAAACAGTTGTACAGTATTCAATTTTACAATGAACTGTTTTATTTGGCCTTTCCTCTACTGATGAATGGTAAGACACTTCTCAGTTTTTCACTACTGACAACCAATGTTTTACTGAATAGCTTAGTGCACTGAGCACACCGCATTTGCGATTTTCTCTTAAAATTATGTTTGGATTAATAGTTAATTTACACCAGATGAAGACCTGAGGAGATCCTCCAAAATCGTGAGAATCCCACTTCTGCCAATTACTCATGTATTTTTGGTGAATTTTGCAAATACTCTGGATATATTATTACTTAGCAGTTTAAACCTCTATCTTAAAAATATGATTCTATACGTATTTTAAAGGATTATAGGATTGCCAAACAGTTCCTTTGCCCAATTATTTTCAATCATGATTCAACAATACAATAAACTTATTACATTCTTAAAATATTATAAAAGGTGTTTTCCTTAAATAAAATGGAATGTATTTTAAGTATCTTAATTTTAGTTATTCTTTCAATTTAAGACTGCACTTATAATTGAGGCTTTAATTGGTCAATAGACATTATATACCTAAAGTTAAAAATTAAAGTAAAACCCATAATGGCAACTATTCAATAAAACTCCAAAATATTGAGTTATCACTTACATGATAAACACACACTGGGCAAGACACTTGCCAAGTTCAAATATGGATTTTTACTCAGCCGAATTTCTTTTGGTGGTTCTCCCAAGAGTGAAGTCTGATTCTTAGAGGCAGCCTATTTATCATAAATAAAACAGTGGATGCTTAATAAGAGATGCAAGAAAACAAAAATACAGAAAAAGAAATACTTATTCTTCAATAAATCTAGTCTAGTGTGATCAAAAAAAAATTGTAGAACATAATAACGTTTGGAAATACAGTTATAAAATATTTCTGGATGTTAATTGAAATTGTCTCATTTCACTTACTACTAATTTTTAGGTGTTTTTTTTTTTTTTTTAAATAAAACTATTCTGGAACCATAGAACTTTAAAACTGAAAGATAATGAACAACCTTGTACAACCTTCTCATTTGAACCAGGAGAGAAATCATCTTCACATGAAAAACCAAATCCTGTACCTTATTTCCATTAATACTGTTATCAACATTAAAGAAAATACATTTAGTAAGTGTTAGAGCCAGGTCTCAAACTCTTTCTTTCTTAAGTTATATTACATTGCCCAGAATATTGCCATTCAGCGATGAACGCCTCTACCCACACCATTACCGAGACTTTTGTGATTCCTGAGGCTCACAGAAGTGGTAATATAAAATAAAAATGGCAATAGAAAATGAAAGGAAGTCCTCACTCCTGCCCTTTACCCTCCCTCATAAGGGAGCCTGTTTCAGAACCTGCTGACTCTCACCTGCAGACCTCAATCTCGAACATTCCCTGAGTTCTCTAAGTCAGTGATTCCCAAATTTGTGTGTGCATCAAAGTTACCTGAAGGGCTTGTTGAAACATAGGTCCCTGGGCCCCACTCCACAGTTTCTGACTTAGGAGGTCTGGAGCGGGGTTCAAGAATTGTATTTCTAAGAAGCTTCAGGTAATGCTGATCCTGCTGGTTAGGGAATACACTTTGAGAATCATTGCTCTAGTACGAGGGAAAGCAGGGCATGAGCAATTCATAGTACTGCAGACTTTAATATGTAAACAATTATCAACATAAATTCTGGAAGTGATTTCCATGAGTGCAACTTCTAAAAAAGATTTAAATAACCTTTTTTTAGTAAGATTTTTATTTTATATTGTATGACCATAGCCAGTAACAAAGGCAAAGCTTATTTATCTCTGATACTAAAGATAATACCAAACAAAATATGCAGATTTAATAAAATCCAACTCTACATTTAGATCCAACCCTAGAAATTTAGATTTCTTGAATATATGATATCAGTATATTTTTATATAACTAGGTGTAAAGATTCTAGTATTTTCTTAACAGAAAAAAAAGACAAAATCAAGTATTTCATATTGACAATATTTTACTTTTCACTCTTTGATGGTAAAGATTTTAAAATCCGATACAATTCAGGTTACTAAAATTAAAATTAAAGCTAGTAGCTGTTTTCATCTTAAGTTAATTTTTATTTTGTTCCCTGAACAGGATGAAGAAAGTATAATCTCAATAATCTCAAGTGTTTATTTCTATATTTGAGAGCCAGTGCTTAGTTGTTCTTTATATAACCAATATTATTATATTTGGGCACAGGAATCTGTTTTGAACATCTTCATATGCCCTGAAGAAGTCCAGTTTTCCTTGTGATATGTAAGTCACGGATGTCGATGAGAATACTTACTATGCTCTAGGCACTGTGGTAAGTCTGACAGTACCAAAATGAGTAAAACAGGGATACTAGCCTTAAGAAATTCATATTCAAGTAGTAGATAAGACAGCTCAAATGAAGTGTAAGTTAGAACCATAAGATTATAGGTGGGAACTAAAACCATTAGATATATGCCAAAAGAAAGCATATAGCAAGAGAAGGGGAAGTATCCTGGAGAAAATATAGTGATTGAGAAAAAGTAGCAAAGAAGTCTCAGATTTTGTTAATGAAGTACTCAGATTGCTAATATAATATTATATCTATCTTAGTGATTATCAATTCTAGCTATGAATGAGAATCATTTATAAAATTTTTAAAAATAAATAAATACAGACTCCAAATGAAGAAAAGCTTTGGACCAAATGGCTGCACTGGAGAATTCTACCAACCATTTAGAGGAATTAACACCAATTCTCAAACTTGTCCACAAAACAGAAAAGGAGGGAATACATCCTAACTCATTCAATGAGAACAGCATTGATCTGGTATTAAAGCCAGACAGACATTACATGAAAAATACAGACCAATATCCCTTATCAATATTGATGCAAAATCATCAATAAAACACAACAAACCAAATTTGGCAGAATACCAGGATTATACACTATAATCAATTTGGATTCAATCTTAGAATGCAAGGATGATTCAACATACAAAAATCATTCAGTGTAATATATCATATTAAAGAATGAAGGCTGAAAAAAAGCATATGATCACCTCAATTTTTGCAGAAAAAGCATTTAACAAAATTCAATACATTTACATGATTAAAATTCAACACCTTCAATACATTAGGAATAGAAAGAAACTATCTTAATATAATAAAAGTCATATAATAAAAAGGCAACATTATACTCAATGGTGAAAAGACTGAAACCTTCCCCTCTATGATCAAGAACAAGACAAAGATGCCTTTACCACTTCTGCTCAACATAGTATTAAAAATTCTATCTAGAGCAATTGATAGGAAAAAGATGTAAAAGGCATCAGATTAAAAAAAAAAAGTAAAATTATCTGTTTGCAGATGACATGAAAACTGTAAAGATTACACAAACATGAACTTTTAGAACTAATAAATTTCAGATACAAAATCAACATGCAAAACCAGTTGTTTCTATATACTAACAAATACAAACAGAAAATTAAATAAAACTCCTTCCATTTACAGTAGCATCAAATAGAATAAAATACTTAGGAATTAACTGAACCAAGGAGGAGAAATACTTGTACACTGAAAACTACAAAAAAATTGCTGCAAGAAATTAAAGACGACAAATAAATGAGAAGACATCATGTTCATGGGTTGGAAGAATTAATAGTGTTAAAATGTTAATGCTCCCCAAAATGATCTACAGATTCAATAATACCTATCCACATTTTAACTTTTTTTGCAGAAAAAAAATCCATCCTAAAATTCATATGGACTATCAAGAAACCCCAAAACTTACTACAAAGCTACAGCAACGTCAACAGTGTGGTGGTAGCATAAAGACACAAACACACAGACAATAGAGAGTCCAGAAATAAATCTCAGCATATAATGTTAAATGATTTTCAAGATTATTCAATGGGGAATGGATAGTCTTTTCAATAAAAATGTTGGGAAAACTGGATATCCATATGTAAAAGAAGTACATTCTTACCAAATGTCACATGCAAAGATTAACCCCAAATGGAATGAAGACCTAAATGTAAGAGCTAAAACTATAAAACTCTTAAAAGAAAAGCTTAAGTAGAAAGCCTCATGATATTGAATCTGGCAATGATTTAATGGATATGACACCAAAAAAAAAAAAAATAGATTTTATGTTGAGTAACAAAACAAGCCTTATGAAATTTAAGACTATTGAAATCATATCAAGTATTGTTCTGATCACAGAGATATAAAACTAGACATCAATAAGAAGGAAAAAAACTGGAAAATTTGCAGATATGTAAAGATTAAATAACGCACTCTTTAACAACCAGTGGGTCAAAGAAGAAATCAAAAGAAAAATTGAAAAGTATCTTGAGACAAATGAAAATGAAAACACAACATATCAAAATTTATGAGATGCAGTGACAGCAGTTCTAATGGGGAAATGTACTGCAGTAAATGCCTACATGAAGAAAAAAGAAATATCTCAAAAACTTAACTTTACAGCTCAAGGAACTAGAAAGAGAACAAACTAAACTCAAAATTAGCAGAAGAAAGAGAACAGTATGAATTAGAGTAAAAATAAATGAAATAGAAACTAGAAAGATTAATACAACTAAGTATTAGTGTTTTGAAAAGATAGACAAACCTTTAGCTAGACTAACCAAGAATAAAAGAGAGAGCACTCAAAGTTAAAAATGAAAGAGACATTACAGCTGATACCACAGAAATACAAAGGATCAAATGAGACTATCATCAAGAAATAAATGCCCACAAAGTGGATAACCTAGAAGAAATGGATAAATTCTTCAAAACATACAACCTACGAAGACTGAATCATGAAGAAATCTAACGGGCCAATGATGAATAAGGACTAATCAAAGAACATTCAACAAAGAAAAACTTGGATCAGATGGTTCACTTTCAAACATAAAAAAAAAAAATTAAAGCCAATCCTTCTGAAACTCTTTCAAAAAACTGAAAATGAGTGAACACTTCCTAATTTATTTTTACAAGGCCAACATTGTCTTCATACCAAAGCCAGAGAAAGACATTACAAGAGAAAAGATTACAGGTCCATATCCCTGATGAACATGGATGCAAAAACCCTCAACAAAATATTAGCAATCCTAAACAAAATACTTGCAACCTGAATTCAACAGTACATTAAAAGGAGTGCACACAATTATCAAGTGGGATTTACCCCTGAGATGCGAGGATGGTTTAACACACACAAATCAATAAATGTGATACACCACATTAACAGAATAAAGAAAAAAAACCATCAGACAAAATCCAACATCCTTTCATGATAAAAACTGTCATAAAACTGGAAGTGGACCTCAATATAATAAAGGCCATGTACAAAGAACAGGCCCACAGATAACATCACGTTCAACAGTGAAAAGTTGAAAATTTTTCCTCTAAGATCAGGAACAAGGCAAGGATATCTGTCATCACTTTTACTCATCACAGTACTGGAAGTCCTAGCCAGAGCAATCTGGCAAGAAAAAGAAAAGGCATCCAAATCACAAAAGAAGAAGTTACATAGCCACTGTTTGCATCAGTTGTATCTCTATATACTAACAATTAACTATTCTTTAAAAAATTAAGGAAAAAAGTGCCATCAAGAAGAATAAAATATTTAGGAATAAATTTAACCAAGGAGGTGAAAAAAAAAAAGTGTGACAATGATGAAAGAAATTGAAAAGGACATAAATAACTGGAAAGATATACTGTATTAACAGGGTAATATCCTGGAAGAATTAATATTAAGATGTCCACACAACTCAATGAAATCTATAAATTCAACACAATCCTAGTCAAAATTTCAACGGCACTTTTAACAGTAATAGAAAAATAGAAAAATGATCCTAAAATTTGTATGGAATCAAAAAAGACTCTGGGTGGCCAGGAAAATCTTAAGAACAAACCTGGAGGCATTCTGCTTCCTAATTTTAAAATATAGGACAAAGCTATAGTAATCAAAACAGTATGGCACTGGCATAAAAAAAAGATGCCTTGACTTATGGAACAGAACGGAGGGCCCAGAAATAAACCCATGTGTATGTGGTCAACTAATTTTTGACAAGGGTGCCAAGAATACACAATGGAGAAAGATAGTCTCTTTAATAAACAGTGCTAAGAAAACTGGATGTCCACAAACAAAGGGATCAGATTGGACCCCGATCTTTACCATATACAAAACCTCAATTTGAATTAAAGACTTAGATATAATCTGAAACCATAAAATGCCTAGAAGAAAGTATAGGGAAAAATCACCTTGAAATTGGTCTTGGCAATGAGTTTTTCAATAAGACACAGAAAGTACAAGCAACAAAAGTAAAAATAAACAAGAGGGATTATATCAAACTAAAAAGCTTCTTTACAGTAAAGAAAACCATTAACGAAATTAAAAGGCAACCTACTACATGGGAGATCTATGATATTTGCAAATCATATATCTGATAAGGGGTTAATACCCAAAATATATAAGGAACTTGTATAACTCAATAGTAAAAGATAAATAAAAATTTAAAATTTAAATAGAATTACCATATGATCCAACAATTCCACTTGTATTTATCTGAAGAAAACAAAAACGCTAACTCAAAAGGATATATGCACCCCCAAGATCATCACAGCGTTATTTATAATAGCCAACCTATGGAAACAACCTAAGTATCTATCAATAGATGAAGAAAATTTGGTAGGTACACACACACACACACACACACACACACACACACACACACACACATTATTCAGCCATAAAAAAAAAGGAGGAAATCTTGTCATTTTTGACAACATGCATGGACCATAAGGGCATAATGTTAGGTAAAATAAGTCAGAGAAATATAAATACCATATGATCTCACTTGTATGTAGAATCTAAAAATCAGAACATAACAAAAAACAAGCTCACAGATACAGGCAACAGACTGATGGTTGCCAGATGTGGGGGTTGAGAGGATAGGCAAAATGGGTGAAAGAATCAAAAGGTACAAACTTCTAGTTATGAAATAAATAAGTCATGAAAATATAATATACAGCCTGGTGACCATAATGATACTGTATTGCACACTTGAAAGTTCCTAAGGGAGTAGATCTTAAAAGTTCTCATTACAAGAAAAAAATATTCTTTATGTATAGTGACAGATGTTAACTAGACTTATAGATACAATATCAAATCATTATGTTGTACACCTGAAATAATGCTGTATGTCAATTATTCTTCAAAAAAATATTTTAAAAGATGCAGGTCTAAAAATATAAAGCTGAGTTAAACTGATTATTTATCCAAGTCCAAAATCTTACTACATATTTAAAAAACAAACTTTGAGATTGCTTTGTCCAACTTCCTATTATCAGAAAGAGGAATCACTTCTACAACAATCTGTACAGATGTTCACTTAGGGTTTGCTTAATTGCTTTTGGTGATAAGACATTCACATCTTTGTGAAATAGTCAAACTGTTTCTTTGTTTGAAAGCTTCAATTGTTCTTTGTTATGTCAAACCAAAATTTGTTTTATTGTATGTCATACTTATCAAACTAGCTCTGCTCAATAGAGAAACACAAAATACCATGTGACTAGTCTGTAAATATATTTTTTAAAATGCAGATCTAGCTAGTCATCCCTTTATACATTTCCCACAACTTTTCGCAGAATTTGTTTTCCAGACCCTGCCCAACTTTGGCTATCTTTTAATGAACAGATTCTCATTTGCCATTAAGTGAATCACTTCATATTCAGTTTTGTTAGAGACCCTGGGCTTTCATTTAATATAAATTAAAGATTCTGTGCAAAAATATGCAGAGTATTTATATATGAGTTCTATTTGTTTAATTTCCTCCAATAACCCAAGCAATCACTACTGTAAATAAAATTTTAAAATTTATTCTATAAAGAAATGCCTTAGCTTTCTCACTGTTTAATTGTAGTGTTTATCTATACTCCAGCTTTGACTAGGTGACACTTACAAACCAAAGAATATTTTAGGGTACAAATAAAATAAAAATTAAATGTACTTTATTCTACCTACCCCAATTACAGCATTTATAAATGCCGGTAGTTTATGAACTGGGTAAAAACTTCCAAAATTAAGAGAGACTAGGTTCTTTTGGACAGATCAGAGCTTAATAGCTGACTTTGCCATCTTTCAAATAAAATTGGTTCTCCTTATAAATATTAAAATAGTTTAATTAGCTACAGAATATACATTTACGACAGGAAAATGAGTATATTTTAAAGAATAGCATTATTATTTACTTAGAAAGCCTTATAATATCCTTATATTATTATTAATGATACTCTTAAGCTTTTCCAAACTATGAAATTTTGAATTTAAATTATTTTATTTTATTTTTAAAATATAAAGTATTTTTGAAAACTATGTATATCTCACATTTTAGAAAAGCAAATAAATATAATTCATTCACAAATTATTTATTTTATAATAGACTTGACTCATTTTACACAAATTAAAATATTTTTATTTACAGACACACTGAAAAGTAATTAAGTGTAGTCTCAAACATTAGCTGCATAACTTAACAAAATATGGATTTTTGTTTTTAATAACAGGATCTTTTCTTAAAGAGTGTAATATTTTCTCTATTTTGAGAAGTAAATGTACACTATGAAAAAGTCATGTCATTGACATATAGCAGTGATCTAGTTTGTAATCCATTTTTATATGCTTTAAATTAATAACTTCCTTTGAAATTAAAAGTTAATATTGCTTTATAATACTTCATAAATTATACCACCTATAAAATAACCAAAAATTACAACAGAAGTAGAATTTCATTTAAGATATAATTCAAAAGTATATATACACATAAAAGTATTTAAAAGTATATATACATAAGTATATTATTCCGTTTTATATATATATACACACACACTCATGCATGTGCAGTGTGTATGCAAATATATATACATACGTGTGTGTGTGCGTGTATACATGCATATGCACATACATAGTTTTCTTACCCCTGAACTTATCTCCGTGCCTTTCGGCTGACTTTGTTGCTGCTTATGGTGTCCCGTCAGCAAACCTCCAGCAGTAAGGTTCGGAAAGCTCTGAAGATAAGCCTGTGACCCTGAGAAATTTCCTTCAGCCATTCCCATGGAGGCTGGCTGCTTCTCCTGAGTATTCCCGGGCCCTAGCCCAGCTTGCCCAGCTATGTGCTGATTTGGAAAGAATGGCAGTATGCCCATTCCAGCTGTTAGAGCTGTTTGAGTTGGAATCAGATTAGATGCTGTAATGAACACAAATGCAAAAACTTTTGGTTAGACAAGACTTATTCATAATAGTCCTTTTGATATTGGTAAGTTATAGGCAAAATGCAAGGAACCACTCTTTTTTTTTTTTTTTTTTTTTTTCACCTATTAGAGAACAGTTAAATTCAAAAAGTGACATTAGAGGTTGTAAATTAGCAGGTTCAAGTATGGAAAAATAAAAAACCTATAATAGTAATCATGCTTTTCTTATTTTCAACAACTTCCAGGGTAATCTCAACTTTTAATTTAATTGTATATTTTACAAGTTGAGAGCAAAATTTATGTACTATTTGGCATTTAAGTTACATCAGTGCCTTATTTAAACAATGCCCAATCATTTCACTTGTCTGCTTTCATATTTGAAGGAATAATTAAGTCTTCAGTTAAAAAAAAAAATCTGACACTTAAAAATTGATAAAGTTAGATTAAATCCAGCAATAAATTTGGTCAGCTAGCTTGCACCAGCTCATATTTCTTCCCAGCTCTTGAGTTCAATGTCCTCACACTGATAACTGGAAATTGAACATGGTTAGTTAGACCCACAAATCCTACAATTCGAGATTTTTTTTAACTTAGAGAGCTGGTTTTTAAATATAAGCATACCACTGGTTAAAAACTATCAATATTTGTGAACCCCAAATGTAACATTTAAAAGTTTCACATTTTTATTTATAGAGAATAACAAAAAATTCTGGAAGAAATGAAAGTTTTAATAGGAAAATCTTGAACTATTCCACTTTTTAACAATGTACAGGTCAAAATTAAATGAAAAGAGCTAATTTTGAAAATGAGTCAAATTTACATTTTGCAAAATTCACTAAATGATTATTTTTAGTATTTAGTATTTAGAGATAGCTACCTTAGATCTATCTTCTAGGGATGTTATTTATTTGGACACTAAATTTTCAGTGTTCCTAATGTAACACATGCTAAAGCCTTGTTATTTAAACGTGGCATTTTAATCCAACTAAGCTTTTAGGCAAAGAAAATTTAATTTTTAGGACAGACTCCCAATCACCATAAAAATTTCTACACCTGTCTGAATACTGGTTTAAAGTTTGCCCAGTCAATACCAACAGTTAGAATTGAGTTATTTGATCATTTGACTTGCTGGTTTTATTACAAAGGCTAAATTGTGTGTGTTTGTGTGTGTGTGTGTGTGTGTGTTTGTGTGTGCGCGCGCGCGCGCATATGTATTTTTAATTACTGGTGGCCTTTATTCCCTCACTTCATGCTCACTTCAAACAAATTTCAACTGAATTTCAAACTGAAAGTGTCTTTCAAAATCATATTCGATTAAGAAATTATAGTAATCACATACTCCTGGTTCCTTTTAAAAATACATACACATATTATTTTTCTTCTAATACCAATTTGGAAATCATATTTTTAAAAATGATACAAATAATCAAACTTTAAGTTTACAAATACCAGATATTTCTTTATAAAAGCTAAGGGTTTCTTATCCAGGCAAAAATTAAATGGATACCTATGTAAATGTGTTGTCAGCTCAGTAGGCAACATGTCCGTCTCAAATGGATCTATGTCTTTGCCTCACACTGCTGTGAACCTTCATTAAATATTAAATCATATTCAACAGGGAAAAACTCATCTTGGCATGGAAGCACGTCCATCAATAACTTATCGATAATTTTCTAATATTAAAAATAGAAAAGTCAAGAAGCTCCTGATATTTTAAATGACTAAATAAAACTTGAATTGGCCTTCCTGTAAATAAAAGTAGAATACAGGGAAACTATCTTTAAATCTCAAATCTGTTTACTGACTTCTCAGTAAATACACATCATTTACTTTTATGTGCTTCTCCATGATGACCCAACTCTGTTTTCAAGGAAAGCGCTGACCCTATCCCTACTGCAGTCTGCAGTACCATAGCTGGGGGTTCTCCAAGTAAGCCAGGTTTCTGCAAAAGAGGAAAAGAAAGACTTTTGCTCATGGCAGCAGGATATAACCAAATAAAAATGCTACACAAGTGAAAATCACAATCTGACAGACAGCCTGATTATGTATATATTAGACACTGAGCTAATTTCAAAGGAAAAAATAATTCCATACTTACATTATTAGTATGAATATTCTCAAACTTCATTAATTGTTGCTGTGCCAGTGGTACATGAGAAAGATTCTGAAGGAATAAATTGGAAGTATTGCCCATAATTGAGCTCTGCGAAAATGAAAAAATATTAAGTTAGTTTAATTTTTAAAAGTTGCTTGTCATGTAACCCAATTCATATGGTTCAAGTCTCTAAGCTGATCTGAGCAAAAGCAACAGCTTCTTAATACCCCTCTTTCCAACTTCAGGTAACACTAATTCTTTTAATAACATACAAGATGTGACCATATAGTCATTAAACTAGTTCTACATCCTCTCTTAAAAATAGAAAAGTCAAGAAGTCAAGAAGCTCCTGACTTTTAAGCTCTCTTCCTTTCACCCTTCCTCCCTTCCCCTTACCCCTTTCTGGCTTTAATATTGGTGCCATTCAATCATTTATTTATTCATTTAATCATTCAACAAAGATTTATTGAGCGGCTTCTACATGCTAGGCACTGTGCTACATGATGAGAAATAATAACAATAGGACCTGTCTTCATGGATCTTATTGTCTCCAGAACAAGAGGGACATTAATTAATTCTAAAAACATATACTTACAAATGGTAATGAGTATATGAAGGGAAAGTACAGGGAGCTATGAGAACAAATTGAGGGGGGATTTGATTTAAATTGGTAAACTGAAGGAAGGTTCCCTTAGGAACTAACTCTTGTGCAGAGATCTGAAGGCTGCAGAAAAAGAACTAGGTGAAGTCTGGGGAATTAGGTGGTATAAGGGTGGTAAGCATTCCAGACAGAAGGAACAGCAGGAGCAAAGACCTAAAAAGAAGGGAGCAAGGTCCTTTGAGGACCAAAAGCAGGCCACTGTAGCTAGAACAGTGATATCCAATGAGCATGGGAGAAAGGAGAGCCCTGCTTGGACAGGCCTTAAAGGCAAAATTAAGCATTTTGGCCTTTATTGTAAAATAAAGACAATATTGTCAACACTCTTCACCCCCCTCTTGTATCACCCTTCACACATTATTTGTAATTAACTGTTTAATGTTTGTTTTCTGTATTTGTTGAAATTCTGTTAAGAACAGGAAGGCTGAATATTTGTTCAATACTATAACCTCAATGACTAGCAGAGTGTCTAGTACATTAGATTCCCAATAAAATATGTTAAGTAAATAAATAAAGACCCTATAGTGTACAAGGTTAGAATCTATGTTAGATCTAAGAATGAAAAATAGAGGATAGGCCTTTCCAGACAGTCATCCTTCTAATCTACACCAATTATCTATTACGTATTAGGTCTGATTTGTTACTAGGCTTCTATATAGAAACAGCCTTAACAGTACTGAAATTATAAGTACTGTTCATCTCTAAAATAATATTTATGTATACAAAAACATTTTAAAATATTTATCTGAAAAAGTTCAGTTTACTTTCACAAATATATGAATTACTTTTATAACATTGATTAAATTTTAAGAATTAAGAGTTACTGTTCATGTGTTTATTTTTTTCCTTCTGTAAATACCTCTTTTGAGTTATGAAAACATAAGTCTTGTTTTGAACTATAATCATATGCTGCATAATGATGTTTTGGCCAACGATGAACCAAATAAAAGACGGTGGTAGGAAATAAAAGCTCCATGTGTTACTTTCCCTGAAGACCTTACAGTGGGACAAGATGTGGAGGTGGGAGACAGAAATACTGATGACCCTGACCCTGTGTAGGCCTAGGTTAATACTGCATTTGTCTTAAATTTTTAACAAAAAAAAATTTTAAAAGTATAAAAAATATAAATTTTAAAAATAGAAAAAAAACCTTATAGGAATATAAAGAAAGAAAATACTTTTGTACAGCAGTAATAACTATGTTTTTACAAAAGTGTTGAAAACTTAAAAACTAAAAGTTTATAAAGTAAAAAAGTAAGCAAAGGTTATTATTGAAGAAAAAATTTTAAATTAGTGTAGCCTAAGTACACAGTGTTTATAAAGTCTACAGTGGTGTAATGTCCTAGGCCTTCACATTCACTCACCACTCACTCATTGACTCACTCAAAGCAACTTTCAGTCCTGCAGGCTCCATTAATGATAAGGGCTTTATACAGGTATACCATTTTTTATGCTGTATTTTTACTGTACCTTTTCAATGTTTAGATATATAAGCACTTACTATTGTGTTACAATTGCCTACAGTAGTCAGCACAGTAACATGCTGTACAGGCTTGCAGCCTTGGAGCTATAGTCTATATAGCCTAGGTGTGTAGTAGGCTATGCCATCTAGGTTGGTGTAAGTGTACTGTATGATGCTGACATATGATAAAATTACCTAACTGCATTTCTCAAAACATATCCCCACTGTTAAGCAATGTATGACCATACTGATTTATTTACAGAAAGAGATACCACAAAAATATACCCGTTCCCTTAATAGCTTACAAATAGGAATCAATAAATATATATAACTATGTTGCTTTGATTTGTTTGATTTGATGTACTCTAACTTACGTTTTTATGTAGCTATATTTGTGACTAAGGATTTTTTAAAAAATAAAATACTCATTTAACTTCTTGAGAACTTTAAAGAACAAACAAAACATTCACTTCAAATTTTTGATGCTTCAGTACTCAATACTATTTATATACCTGATGTGCTTTATTCAAATGTAAAAATGCAGAGGAGATGGATGGATTCATCAGATGTGACAAGCTGTAAGGTGTTCCAAGAACTGCTTTAAGAAAATAAAAGTAAAAAATTTAACTTTATGATATATATGGGATTTAAAAATAAACAAACTCCAAAAAGGGTAAATAATTATTTCTTTAAACTTCTAACAAATTCATTGGAAGTTCATTTATATACTGACCTTGTTACTGCACAAAAAGTGAAGGATTCTTTCCTTGTGATTCAACCCTAGAATTTGATTTTAAAATTCTAACACTTTTCTGTCATAATGGTAAAACACTGAACCTAGCCCTTCTCTTCTCTAGTGCTTAGTGAAACAAACCTAAGTCTATCTTTCAATAAGTATAATACTAATTGAATCCATGTTATTTGCTCAGTGTTTTTGTTAGGTCTTTGCGGTTTTTTTTGGCACTGAGTATGTGGGGAGGACAAAATACAATCCTGTCCTTCAAAAGCTTACAATCTAATTGAGAGAATATATGTATATAAAAACATCTACATAATAAAAACAAGAACAAAAAAGAAATGAGTACTGTACATATTTGATAAAATAAATGGAAACCATACTCTTTACGAAGTTTGTCTAAGAGCACAAATACCAGAGTACGTATCAGAAGAGATGGTTTCAGAATAGACAATATATAGAACAAAAGAACTGTGATAGAAAATATATAAAACAATTTCATCTAATTATGATAAAGTAACTGGAATTAGTCATAATACACAAAATTATTATCTAGCAATACAATAATCCGAACTCTACAAAGTAAGAGTTAGAAAGTACTTCAAAAAAGCATATAATCCAATAATCAAAAATATTGTAATTTACATATAACATTCCTATAAGTTCACCTCATGCTTTAAAAACTCTGTTGTAAGTTTTTATTACCTGCTGAGGCAGTCTATCATACCTTTGGAAAACTGACCATTAGAAAGTGCTTTCTTTAGAATGAGCCAGTTGCACTATAGGTGGTGAGAAGATTATATTGTTAGGATGATTTGCTTATAAAGAAAGACACTGTTTATTAGCAAAGAGGGATAAGGATGGTCATTTCATAATGGTAAATGGGTCAATTTATCAAGAGGATGCAACAATCTTAAATATTTGTCTCTGTACCAAATAACAAAGCGTGTGTGTGTGTGTGTGTGTGTGTGTGTGTGTGTGTGTGTGTGTAGCAAAAATTCTAGAACTGGAAAAAAAGTAAACAAACTCACAATTAGTTAGAAATTTCAGTACCACCTCTTTTTCAGATAGTCACTATATTTTATTATAAAACATTAAAATATATTGTCACAGCTTTTAGTGAATAAAGTATTTCCCAGTTTAAAACAACAACTAGAACCAAAACACTCTGAATATGTCCAGTCTCACATCTAATCACTCTTACCCTTAGCTCTTGGCTAGATCTCCCACTATGCCCCATTCTTTTCTTGCAATAATGAATAGGATAAGTTGACAGAAAACTAGTAAGGATATGGAAGACTTGAACATTATTAACCAAGAATAAATACAAAGGATTATAATACATCATGACCAAGTGAAGTTTATCCTAGAATGTGATATACTTCTTTAAACACTAAGACAATCTTGGACTTCAATAATATCAATTAACGATCATTCTAGGAAGGAAATACCACTGCATTTTGTGCTGATCAGATCCCACCCATAGGATATGCTCATTTCTGTGTTCACCACATTCTAGGACAAGCTAGAAAACCTGGGCTTTACCTACAAGAGGACGACCTGTGGAGGATCTAGAGAGTATACACTATGACATGTTATGTAAAGTCGAATATAGAATTATAGTCTCTAAAGAGGTTTAAGAGGTATAAAAAGAATATATTAGAACAGTTATTTATATTTACTTTCATTTTAAAAAATTAAAATATTAAACTTTATAATTTCTTCATAATGGGTTGACAGGGGTGTAGTAACATAATTGACATAAAATTGATGAATATACTTTATATATTTAAAAATATCAAAATTTATTTTACTGATAGGGTTGCACAGTCAAAATGTAAATAAATAAAAGGAGACCATTGGTCTGGAGAATAGAAGACAGAAAAAAGAAAGATGACTGAGGTTTCATTTTAGTTGTCTTCAAATATTAGAAGGCTTTTCTTATAAAAAAAGGAAAATAGACTTATTCTGTGTTTCTTCAGAAGAACTAGAATAAACGGCTACAAGTTACAGAAATTACCATCTAATATAACGGAAAAAAACCCTCCTAGTAATGTGTCATACCAGGAACAGTTTGCTTTGGGAAACAATGAGCTTCTTCTGCTTCAAGGAGCCAAGAAATACAAGGATCTCTCTATGCCATTAAAATTGCAGAGGAGAGATCTTGATTACATAATAGGGTGAGCCAGAAAACCTCTAAAGCTGCTTATTCCACACAAATAATTGATCATATGAAGTACTTAACATGAATATTGTTGTATGATAAATTATTTAACTGGTCCTTGTCCCTGGTTCCTGGAAGGAAATCCTTGGAACTTCCCCAGTAACAAGAGTATCTTTGTCATGCTGATGAGGCAACTCAAGGTGGCTCTTAAGTAGCTTCAGAATGGAGGCTGGTTGTGCCAGAAAGCCCAACCTTGTTATTAGAGGACTGGAGCTTTAAGTCATGTGATGTCAGCCAGACCTCCTGCCCTCCAGAGAGAGGAGTGGGACTGGAGACTGAGCTAAATAGCATGGCCAACGATCATGCCTACACAATGAAACCCCAGTAAAAACTCTGGACATTGAATTTCATTAGAGATCCATAGTTGGTGAATACACTGATGTGCTAGGAGGGAAATGTGCACTGGTTCTATGGGGAAAGAGCATAAAAGCTTTGATTTCAAGACCTCCTGGACTTAGTCCTAAGTGCCTCTTCATTTGGCATTTTCTGAGTTATATCCTTCATAATAAAACTGTAATCATAAGTATAGTATTTTCCTAAGTTCTGTTAGTTGTTCTAGCAAATTATCAAACCTGAAGGGTTCATAGGAACCCCTAAATTTGTAGCCAGTTGGTCAGAGGGCAGGTAGACTGGGGCCCCCTGAACTTGCAGCTGGTATATGAAGTAGGGGCAGATGGACTGGGGACTAAGTCCTTACTTATGGGGTCTAAGATAACTCTGGATAGTTAGTGCTAGAATTGAATTGTACTCCACTGTTTGATGTTAGACCAGTTAGGGTTGAAAAAGAATAAACATATTTATTCTAATATTTTCTCTCTCAAACTTAGTGTTAAATATAGAAATTTGTTTCTTCATAATGCTTAAATGTATTTTGTGTATGCACAATTGTGCATTTTCGAAGGTAAATAAGCTCTTAATAGAGAAAAAAATACTAAATAGGTAGTAGACATTTTATGTATACCAATACTATAAAGATTTCCATAATGCTTAGAAAATACTGTCTTTGTCATTTTTTACAAAGTGAAACAATTTTACAACCAAAAAAAAGGTAAGAACAAAGAGGAAACACACTTTTAGCACTTTCAAATAAGTAATTCTGCTGAGATATTCCAAAACAGCACAGTGTGCTAATATGACACTGGTCTATAAATTTATTTCAATGAGGAGCTAAACTAAAGGTTTAAGATTTAGTATTTGTTAACGGTAAAAAAAAATATTAGGAACCTATAAGCAAATTGTATCTACCAAAAAATAGTCAAGACACATTATCACCTCAGATTATTAAGTAAAATTCACTAACAAGTTGTAGAAAATTAATATTTTGGTACTTATTTAAATGTTTTTTCATGCAAAATAGAACACCTGACTTCATGTCAACATTCTACATGCAATCAATGCACACGGTGCTTACCTGGTTTAACAGCTCGCCCGCAGAGTTGGGGTTGTAGAAGAACTTGTAACATGGCAGGGTTGTTTAAACTCTTCATAATTTGTACAGGATTTGGCTCTGGAAGTAAGCCCTTTTGATTACTTTGCATCTTCAAAGAATACAGAAATAGAGAACATTAGAATAAGGATAAGTACAAAAAATGAAATTTTAAAGGTTTTCTTTTAGAAATTCTCATTCATCTGATGAGATCTATTTTATAACACAATTTGCTTTACATTATACATTTGTTGTGTACTTTCTACCAGTTTCTACTGATAATGATAATGTTATGATATTCTACTATACAGCACATACTGAAATCCTCATAGACTGTCTCAGTTAAAGACAATTTGGCTTTAAGATGACTAGTAAGATAATCTTTGTATAACACAAGAAGAAAGATCCCAAGGGAATCTGAATTTATCAAAAGGAAGCTAACTTGTTGACATAACATATGAATACTTGGATACCACAGAAGAGCCTTACTATAATGTTGATCTAAAGTGTAATAACGTGGGTTACCCTGCAAATCAACATTTTCTTATAAAGTCTTTATTTTATTAACTTAATCCTCTATTATGCTAAAACTTCCAGTGAGAAAGAATATATCTCCATAGGAACAGGGCATCAACACTATATTCATGTGGTAAAAACTTTTGAGAATTTGTATGGGTGGCGATATTTTTATTTCACATATTTAATAGCTTAGCTGGATATGAAAATCTAGATTCATAGTTCTTTTCCTGCAGCACTTTGAAAATATTAATTCGTTGCTTTCTTGAATTCAATCTTGTATACAAAAGCCAGGACCATAAAAACAGCAACAAGAAACATATATGGAGCAATGACAGAAAAAGGAGAAACAGAAAAATCAACAATTATATATGGTAACTGCACATTTAACTTTATAACCTACACAGTATATAGGTTGTTTCTGAGCATACATGGGAAATGAAGAAATGGTGACGAGAGGGGCCTGACTGTTCGAGAAGCTCTACTTGTAAAGGAGAATACTAAAAGGGTCAGTATCTAGAAGTCTTTAAATTAAAGATTTGGGCATGTTTATAAGAAGATGGGAGAGAGAAATGGAACAAGTAAAAATAAGCAGAAAGATGAGGATCAAGATCCTTGAGGATGGAGGACATGTTCATAAAGCCCTGCTTTGGCAGGAAGAAGCACAGCTTTTCCTTCAACAGAGCAGGGATCTTTGCTTTGCTCACCAATGAA
This sequence comes from Eidolon dupreanum, assembly GCA_028627145.1. Classification (NCBI taxonomy): domain Eukaryota; kingdom Metazoa; phylum Chordata; class Mammalia; order Chiroptera; family Pteropodidae; genus Eidolon; species Eidolon dupreanum. The sequence goes on along the minus strand of CM053502.1, from coordinate 39,740,711 downwards.
TCCTAAACATATCTAATAGTGCCTAGAATGCCGTGGGTACCTAATAAGTACTTGTGGAATGAATGCTATTGAAAAGAAAAGAAAAGGAAGTTAAAAAATAATGGGGGCATGTATGAGAAAAGCTGAATGAATGTGTCCAGCACATGATCTTTATATTTCTATAAAGTAGAAGCCATGATCATCTGACAGAAAGTAGAAAGGCAAGAATACAGTGAAAGTTTGAGATAGTTGTTATGGAAAATGGAAAAAAGAGTAGCTAATGAGATATGAGCTAAAGTTTTGTTTTGGGACCAGCTATAAATACATCACACATTTGTAGTGGCATCAAGATGCTTAGATGTTTTTGTTTTTCTCCAAGAAGAAATAGTGCCCTGGATGCAAAAGCAGGTGACTAGACGGATTCAGAATTGTAAACTGCAAATCCAATCCAACAAAGAGACAATTTAACCAACGGCAATGAAGTTGATAGTGAGAGAATGGCTGAAGTAGTGAATTATGCAAGGAAGAATATGAAAATGACAGAAGAACCTAAGGACAAACTAAGAAAAAAGAGGAAAGGGGATCTGGGACCAGAGGTAAAGTCAAAGAGAAGGAGGGCAAGAGATATGAGACTAACAACAATCTCCTAGCTGTTCCTCTCTCCCCTAATCTCTCTCTCCAGTTCATCTACAAACCACTTTCAGACTAATCTGTTGATAGCTTAACTTTGATCCTGTCACTACCTTGTTTATATATTTAATAAATTCCCCACTGCTCATCAAATTCAATCTAAATTCTTTGAGTGCTCAATAGTGCTCCTTTCCTTGATTTGGCATCAATTGACCATTTTGCCATACATCCCTTTATACACTCAGTTCACCTAGACCACCTGCCAGTCGTCGAGAATGCAAATTCACCTCATACTACTACCTAGGGTTTGACTACTCTCTCCCTTAAGGTTGCCAGATTTAGCAAGTAAAAATACAGGATGCCCAGTTAAATCTGGGTTTCAGATAAAATTTTAATATAACTGTCTCATGCAAAATCTGTATTTATCTGGCAATCTTATCCTCCACCCCCATTAACACATTTCAAAACTGTACTTTAATGTCACACTCAAATGTTACCTTCATCATGAAGTCTTCCCTGATCCCTTCAAAAGTGTATTTCTTCCTTCATTCAACCAACAAATATTTACTATGCTAAGTGCTAGGAGTAAATACTGTGAAGAAGGAAAAGTCTCTATCAGCATGTAACTTCCAGACCAGAGAAGTAAAGAGAGGATAAAAGGACAGTTATAATAAAGAAATAGCTACAACATATGCCATGTGAGCAAAAATGAAGCACGCATCTTCCTCCACCTGTACTATGGATACTTATGAATATAGTGAGAAAGAGGCATGTTACACTGAAAATTTAGAACAAAACAAGAACTCAAATATTTGCTGAATGAATGAAATTCCTTCAAAAAATTTCTTAAAATGATTATACCTCACTAAACACAATATCTTCTTTTGTAATAACTCTTGGCTTGATTTGACAGAGACATCACTTGTCATTTTTTTTTAAAGAAAAAATATCTTTATGTAATAGAAATACAATGAAGGTCCAATCAATGGTCAATTAGTCTGGATAGATTAAAATGGTATTAAAATTTTTCTATATGCTAATAAAGAACAACAAACTTACCACACGCTGAGCGGCTATCAAGGCAGCTAATGTACTTCGCCCTGATGCTCCTGGAGCACAGAAGGAAACTTGGACTTGGCTCCCCTTGATGGTCATACCGTCGGCTACGTGCTGAACCTCCTCAGCATACTCTGCAGTGTTATATTCAACCACTGCAAAGCCACCAACATAACTACCTTCATCCTGTGCAAGCTGATATAATACATTTTGTTAAAAGGGAATTTTATTATTTAGTTAAAATATTTATTTATGGTATATAATTTTCAAATTCAAGAACAAATGTATCAGAGCATGATAATGATGGAGAAACAATGTGTCTTTCTAAAAGTTTAATAGTTGCTTAGATGCAGGATGATCTTGGAAGACAGGATGACAAACAAGATTGTCATTTCTTTTCAATTCTTTGATTTTTCTAATAGTCGAAGCCCAAATGATAATATTCCCAATGTATTAAGAAATATATGTAACTGATAATTTGTAGGAAAATATGGGAGCACAAGAATTAAAATTTTCTTTAAAATAAATTCACCAGATACATGGACAATGAAACATACTGAAACAATTATTTGGCCACATATAAAGTTTGTATTTATCAAGAGAAGAAAGGTAAGAGGAATCATATTCAACTTTTATTTCAATATTTTAGGTAAACCCCAGGAATTTGGTCAAGTATACCAAAGCAAATCTTATCTGGGAAAACTATGTCCCAGATTTATTAAAATACCATATGCAACACACAACCTTTATTTCTCAATATGCCCTAAATTGCTAAAATGCAGAACTTGATTTATTTCCAGTCACCCACCTGTAAGAGTGAAAAGGAAGATACTAAAGTCCTGGATCTGTAAAGACTGGTACAAAGAGCAAAAATAAGAACAAAATAAGGCACTAAAAAGTTTCTAAGTTTTGAACATGTCTGAATTATCTCAAACACATTCATGCTATTAAGTGATAAAGGAGATAAAATTCAGCTTTGCATATCTTTGAGAAGATATATCTATAAAACTTCTATTTGGATCTGGCATCTCATAAATTAATATTACAGTTAAATAATTTCTAGTTTGTTTTCTCTTATTTTTGAAGCTTAACTTTCTTCTGCTTTCTTGTACAGTTAGATCAAATATCTATTTTTCCTTCACATTCTTCCTTCCTTTTAAAATTGTCCTCAAATGTCTTTTTCTCCATAAAACTTTTTCCAATCACATGGGAGAAAAAGAAATATCTACCTTTTACAAACATTCTCCTACCATCCCACTCCTCTTATAATCCAAACCAGATCTTTAAATCAGATTTGTAAAAAGCCATTAGCCTCTTTGGTTTCTTTTGATCACAGAAGAGACTGTGTCTTCAATATAGTCTATGCCAACCTATCAAGCAGAAGAGCCTGAATTTAACAGATCCACTGATAAGTGGTTTTTACTAATCTTTTAAAACATTTTTTATTCCTGGTTCATTATGATAATCTTCATGTCTATATGAATAAAAATATAAAATCTTTCAAAAGACAAAATCATCTAAGTGCACAGCATCAGTAGTTTTAAAGTTTTAAAGGCTATTTCAGTTCAATATGAGAGCCATTCAAATATATAAATGGTCCGACTTGTGATCTAGTTACATTTTCCGTTATTTTGAAATATTTTAACGGAAGCTAAATGGTCACAGATATTGTAACAAACATTTTTTCTACAAGATGACAAGCTAGACTAGGTAACCTCTCAAGTCCCTTCAACTCTGGGATTTGTAATTCAAATACAATTTGTGATAAATGGCTTTTCCCCTCACATTTGTTTCAAAGGCATCAACCAAAGCTACGAAGAATTATGTAGGGCCACAGGATATCACTATACAATTCTTAGTAACAAGAATAGTACATAGATAAGACAATCCACTTTCAGTAACAGCAAAGGTTAATAAAAAATTTGTCACAAAATTTTATAAAGCTCTTGGATGGTTTTTTTGATGGTTAAAATATTGAGATTAGAGGAAATGAAATTTAAGAAAAAGTAAGATGGCATTAATCACATCTAATTGTGTGTGTGTGTGTGTGTGTGTGTGTGTGTGTTTATATATCTCTAACTCCAAACTTCCTACTGCAATCATAGAGACTAAGCACATGTATGATTAAAGAAAAAGTGGGGGGGGGGCGTGGATGGACGGTAAGAAGAGAAGGGAAGCAAGAGAGAGTTCATCACTTGCTCTCAAACATTTATAACAGAAGTTATATATAGTATGCAATTTTGTCTATTTAGTAGAATATATTTAAACTTATTATGATAAAGTACTTGAAAATCCTTACCAGTGTTGTCAGTTTTCAGGATCTTCCCTAAATATCTCATTTACCATGACCCCATTAAGATACAATTATACGTTGTTTTTAAACTTCATTATACTTTTCTATCTTCCATTATATCACTCTTTATAGAGGATTTACAATTATTTGGTTACTTGTCAGTCTATTCTACAAAACTGTGAGGTATTGAGAGAGCATCTTTCTATTATTGATATTTCTGACACTAGCAATATAGTATCTGGCACAGAGAAGGTGATAAAGAAAAATTGGATGGACGAATGGATTAATGAATAGCCTAATAAATGGATAAAATAAGGTGAATAGTGATACATTTGCTAAGACATACTTAACTATATAACAAGATAGTTTGGTCCATCGACAAAAGGAATTGATTTAAAATTTACCATGACATTAAAGTCTTGATTACAGACTAAAGTAGAATTAGGTTATCCATTGTGATAATCACACAAGTATCATAAATTTGTGAGTGCATGCAGGATACATATGTAGATATTTTTAAATATTTCAAATGATATCTTAGGGATACATACCTGGCAAAACACAGGTTTATGGATACTGGAAAAAAACTGCAACAGCTCCTCTGAATCCCTATAGTCACTAGGGAGTTTATCTATACAAAGGCACTTAGAATGAATGAGCTCTGCGGCCAGTAGATTAACATCCATCCATTGTGCAAAGAGAGCTGATGCTCCCAACTGTTTGCCCAATAGCTCCAGTCTAGCCTTTGCAGCAAAGTCTTTTTTCATGTATTCCACAAATCCATAGCCTTTGGAATGGCCAGTCACTTCACTGTAGACCAGAAAACATCTCTCGATATTTCCATAAGCACGGACAAGTTCTTCAAACTCTTCTAATGTAAACGAAGTGGGCAAGTTTGTGATACACAGCAAAGCATCTGTTGGCTGGAGCTGGACTATTAAGTCTTTTCCTCGAAAAGAATATTGATGAAACATTTGAATTGCATTCTGGGCTTGTTCCCCATTCAATAAGGTAACAAAAGCTGGAAGATAATAAGTGAATTTTCTAAGCCAGTGTTTTAAAACTTTTTAAAAGTTTTAAAAAATACAGTTTATGTCTGTGACTCAGTACACACACATATTCTTGAAACAAAAGTTAATACTTCTACCATATGCAATGCACTCTGATATTTTCTATTTCACTTCGTTGTTTTTTAATGCTGCCATCCCCACTAAACTAATATCATGACAAGTAACTTAAATTAAAAATACAGAAATTATATTGAGTTCCACTATAAGATAATACAACATTAAGTATTGTTTTTAAGCTTTGTAATCTTTACAAACTACGTACAGATTTTATTTTTCTTCCCAGCAATTAGTAATACAAAATTTTAAAGGAAGCCTTAAAACATTTCTTTCTTCCCACTGAGTTCTAAAAGACCTTATTTGATAACGAGGACCTAAAAAACAAAAATATGGCAAAAAGGACATCAAAATGCCCAGAGGAAGACAGTTATTTCTCTAAGTAATGAATCCTTAAAATCGGATTAATTAGATTGAAACAAACACGCACACAAATTTTGGAATGCTTTTTGGATGAACAATATGGTATGAAAAAATCACAGGGTTATAATACTAGTAGCTTAACCTCTTCGCAAAAAAAAATACAATAAAATCTGTCCTGTCTACCTAATGAAGTTGTTCTAGCATCCAGCAACAAATACATATGACAATTTCTAAAACTGAAACATGATACAAATATAAGGTTCTAAATCAATGAAATATTAAACACATTCTTATCTGATGAAGTTTTAAAAGTTTAAAGCTCTGGTTAAAAGACACAACACAGAGCGATCCACAGATTGCAAATAAATTGCTCCTCCCTCTCTCTCTCCTCTATTTAGAACATACTACAGTGGAGTTGCTCTATGAGCATTTAACTTACCCAAATTCAATTAGCACAGGGCAAATATGTACATAGCAAGAGAGAAAAAAATTAAATAGCACAGGCAATCCCACCAGTCATTTGGCTCAATCTACTCTTCCCTCAGTCGGTCTTAGTGCCTACTTGGCTCTCAGAGTGTGAACATCTCACTACGCTGAATGTGAAGCTAACGTTCAGATGAACACATTTTTCACTGAACATGGTCCCTGCATACAAGGAAATTATTGCCAAAAGAATAGCTAACTCTTCCACATGAGAAAAAAATGGCTTTGCTGCATTTATTGAGAGCATATCTCTTGGTTTCCAACAACTATTTTTAAAGGATTTCAGTTGTTTTGATTCTATGCCTTCCTTTCTTTATTTTGACATAAAATACCATTTAACTCTATTTACAGAAAACAAGCAAACAAGCCAACAATCTATAAATACTGCTTATGTTCCTCTATCAGCCCATAAACCGACCAATTCATATCTGTTTTGAATTCTTAAGACATCTGAAACTTAACTATTTCCTTCCTCAACTTCCTTAATATATTCCTTCCTGTTTCTCCTTATACCTCTCCTTCCTCGATTTCCTTTGCTGTATTTCTCTTCCACTCACAGCTGTTAAGGTGGTAATCTTTAGGGTGCCTTCCTGACAAGAGACACACAGTAACACCCATGGTTGTACCCAGCAACCCTGAGTCACTGAATCTGTCATCTCTCCTCTCTCTCTGCCTTCTTCCCCTGTATATTCATATAAATTCCCAGGTATTCAGTATCATGTGCCAGGTACCATATTAGGCATTGGAAATGAGTTGGTGAAAAAAACAGACAAGATCATTTTCAATATAGATCTCGTAATGCATATATATACAGATACTGATTCCCACATGAGCAAACAAAGATGTCATTTCTGCTCACACTTCATCAAAACACAAATCATATGCCCACTCCTAACTTCAAAGATGGAGAACTATCTTACCTCATGCCCAGAAGAAAAAGAACAAGAATCTGTGAACAGCTCTAATAACCACCACCATATAATGAAAAAGTACGGAAAAGTATGTACCAAGTTCATAAATGCTTGCTGCTAGGTAAGGAGGGAGGGAAGGAATGGAATCAGAGACAGGTAGACACTGGATTTCATTTTTATCTGTAATGTTCCTTTTACAATTTTTAAGTCAGAAAAAAAATAAATGCAGAATTCCTGACCATGCTACCAGAGATTTTTATTCAACAGATCTACATTAGGGCTCTTGTAGGTATGTATATATTTAAAGGCAAAAAATACCTTTTATAAACATTTTTAAAACAAAATATTTTTATAAAACATTTACTAATTTGAGAATGGTTGTTTATATAGTGGTTATATCATCTTCTGTGCTTTTTCTTTTTTATCATCTCAAAAATATGTTTTTAGACATTTACATATCATATGAACATAAAGGAAATAATCTAGTTTAGTATTTTAAAATCACAGAAAAATTAAATGATTTTTCCAATTTTCCCAGCTAAGGTCAAATCACACAGTGTGCTCACTAAGTCCAGTAATATATTATTAAAATTGAGGTATACCAACCCTATAAAGGATATTCTTTATAACATATTACATATAGAACATTATAGATAGTCATAAGGCTCTAGTAATACCATATTATGTGATTAAAATTTAGGAAACTAACATTACCTTCAGAAAATAAATTGTATGAGTAACATTTATACAATTTAATGCTTAAGAATTTCAGGGATTAGCTTAAGAACTAAAAGACACTATACTATTTTATTTTATGACTATATATACAATCAAAATGATATCAGATGCTTAGAACTGAAATCTTACCTGTTCGCTTATTTCTGTCCACGTAACAATACTTTAACTCATAATCTTTTAATAAATCATGAACTTCCTGAAGAGACAAAATATGAATTCAATTAATACATAAATGCAGTTAGTGAATAATCCAGTTCACCATCACCACTCTCCACCATGTAAAAAATCTTCCATGCATCTCCATCACTTATTTAAATTAAAGGCATTCAAGGCCTACCAGACATCGCACCAACCTACCTCTCCAGATACAGCTCCAATACAATCCCTATACATTCCCATTTTTCCACTCAAATGAATGTTCAACTGTCTCATGAGTATACCACACACAGTCCTTATTCTGTACTTCTGTTTATGCTGACACCTTGATCTAGCATGGGGCAAACATACCATTAGAGCTCCCAAACTTCACCTCAAATCACATGCATCCTTTGAAATCCCAGCTCAAATGTTCTTCCATGAATCTTTTTCCAGTTCTTTTCTATAGAGCATGACTTCTCTCACCTCTGTGCTAATAATGGTCATACTTTATTTATGTCTCTCTTACAGAAAAAATATTAAACATTTCTGTTTGTGTACTACATACTAAGTTTTTAACAAGTAATAAATTTGTAGATGATTGGAGTACCAGCATGGAGAATAAATAAATGTAGACTGCAAACCTAACTTAGAGATCCCAAGATATGAAAACAATTAACAACCACCAAGACATGGTATATAGTTCAGTTCATTCCTCTCTGGCTCTCCAAGATGTTTACACTGGCATGCTGGTTTATACTGCTTCTGTTATTAACCCAGTCTGAACTTGTTTCTTCTGATTTCTTAACTTCCATTCACCTTGGGGCCTGAAAACGTAGATTTCTATCCCTAATCCTTCCTGTTAAATTGACAAGGCTTGGATAAAGGAACCATATTCCATATTTCATATATTTGAACATTACCTGTATAGCTTTGCATATGCTAGGCACTCAAATAGACATTGAAGTGAATATAATTATTTTTCAAAAATTGCTATTTGGCCTTGAAAATTTTACTCATAACACACAACAAACACAGTTATTATTTTTTTAAAGGAATTGGACTATCACATCGGTGGACATTCTGATCCCAGACTGGAGAATTACAGCCAATCTGTTCTATATTACAAGTAAATAAACTAAACATACACAAATGTCAGTTTGTTAAGTTTACAATCGAATTAATTCAATAACAATTCTTAAAACTGCCATTATTATAGTTAGCATTCATTTAGCTTTTACTAGATTCCAGAGCACTGAACTCATCTCTTTTATTAGAAATCAGGAAACCAGAGCAAAGTCAACTTGCCAAAGTCAAATATTTTGTCACCTGCTGAATGAAGAAGATTCACCAATCAGCATGGTTCCAGGGACCACATTCTTAACTTCTATGCCATACTGCTAATTCTTTCCAGTATTAATTAAAAATAGTAAACTATCACTAATAGTTACAAAAACAATACCACTAATGCCCTAAGAAAAGATCATATGGAAATGGAAATAAGAGGGCAGTTATAAGTTGAGAAATATTTTCTCTTTTAAACCAATACAAGGAAAGAGGAAAATAGTGATATGATAGGTAAGTATCAAAACAATGCTGGGTGAAAAAAAAAGTAATCACCTATGATAAAAAAGATAACAAAGGTAAAGTTGATAATTCAGTATTTCTTATTAGTAAGTTAATATTAGAAATACTTTAAACTACATATACTTAACAATTTTGTAAAACAGTTTGATGAATTATATTGTAATGTGATCAATACGCAAATTAGTTTATATATTAAGGTAATTTTTTATATTTTAAGCTTTTTTATTGAAAAGCTTTTCTTGGACTTAAAAAAACATAATACTGTATTCTTCATTAAGAACATGTTAACTCAATAGCATAACATATAGATCTTGCCAATCAGCTATGTTAATACTTTATGTAGTAGGTGACACGGTTTTGAAGACATCCAGTGTTGCATTGACTCTAATAATCTCTTATTTCACTAGTTAACAGCTGTCAAATGCCAGATAAAGAAAGCATGATACTGCTCTTCACTTTATCAAGTACCCGTAAACAAATGACATGCTACTCCTTCAGCTAAGGGAATTACCCGAGAGAGATCTCAAGTTTTCAAAGATTCATTTTGTAACTTAGAAATTTTAATTTTAAAAGACTCATATTTCTAATCATGGTTTTTCTAGATCTCAGATGTGGGATGCAGATTTTGCGAACTGAGAAACCTTACAAAGTTTCCTGCAAAGAAAAAAAAAAAGATTATTTTTCTCCATGCCCTGGTTTTGACCCAGGCAAAAAAAAAAAAAGTGGGTCACCCCTCAATTTGAGCCTCGGTAAGTTGGCCAAATTAAAAACTTAAAACCTGAAAGGGTCCTAACAACCATTTGCCAAAATTCTACTATGCTCTACCACACAGAACCAAAAGGACTAAAATTTTATCTCCCTATACTAATCCAGATTTATGACATTTCTTTTAATTTACAAGCTAAATTTAAGGAACAAACCAGCATTTTTGATGAAAGCGCTTTGTCCTCTAACTGGCAATACTGCTTATAAATTTCTTACAGTAAGATGAGTTCATCAAAATTGATACTATTAGATAGCTTTAGGAACCTATTTCCAGACAAAATTCACTATCATTCCCTAGAATTAAATGAAAAATTTTCCACATATGAAATGTCCCCTGGGCAGAAGATTAATAGCTTTCAAGTCAAACTAGTTAGTCAATGACAGCCCAAGGTTAAATAACTTTTGTTCCAACTGTTGTGGACTTCTCTCTGAATGACACCCAGCCTTAGTTTTAAACCTGAATCACAATGTCTTCTAAGCCCTTCACAGACTTTTCACACAAGTTTTTTCTAAGAAAGTCTTTCATAGATTAAAGCGCTCTTCTAAAGTCTTTCAAATTTCACTTTTTAAAATAAAAAAAGAAAAACACTTGATTTTCTTTAAAAATTTTAAGGGATTTGATAATATGAAAAGATGAGCTGTAACATATATTAAGTTCTGAGGCATAATAATGAAATAAGCACCCAGGAGCTTACCACCAAACTTAAAGACTAGAACACTAGCAACATTGTTCCAACAACTTCAGTGTTTCTTTGCTAGCCCATCCCACCACTTTCCCCCATAGCTGGGGTTCCTGACATAGGTATGTATCCCCAAACAATATGTTGTTTCTCAGCTTTATAAAAATGGCATTGTGCTATTTTTAATCTGTGTCTTGCTTTTTTATACTCAATATAATGTTTTGCAAATTTACTCATGTTGCACGTGGCTGTTCATTTATTCACTACTGTTTGATATTCCATTCTGTAACTAAAGTATGGTTTATGTATCTACTTTTCTATCAATGACTATTTGATTCGTTTCTAGGTTGTTGTTTGGCTACACGCGCGCGCGCGTGTGTGTGTGTGTGTGTGTGTGTGTGTGTATTTAAAACTACTATTACATTCTTATAAATTTTACGTTCATATTTCCTTATGTTCATATACAAGAATTTCTGAAAGAATGAAATTCCTGGGCTGTACACATGCAAATGATCTTATTTGAAAATGCTAACTTGTTACCGTTAATGTTCTCATCAACAGTACATTAGAATCCCACTAAGCCATATAAAATTCTACCTCATTGTGATCTTAATTTGTATTCACTTGATTAATAAGGTAGAGCACTGTGATGGTCTTATATATCAACTTGGCTATAATATCCACTTATTTTATTAAACACTAATCTATGTGTTCCTGTGAATGTATTCTGTAGATTTGGTTAATATCCATAATCATTTTACTTTAAGTAAAGGAGACATCTCAGATAATGTAGTTAGGCCTCATCCAATCAGCTAAAGGCCTTAAAAGTAAAAATAGTTTTCCCAGAGAAGAAAAAGTCTTGCCTCAAGACTGCCGTATCAACACCTGCCTGAGTTTGTAGCCTGTTATGCCTTACAGATTTTGGATTTGCCAGTTCCTCAGTCAGTCAGTCAGTCAATCAATCTCTATATGTGTGTGTATATAATACAAATATTATATATAATCTGTTTCTCTGAAGAATTCTCACTGATACAGCCATCTTTTCATGCTTAGTTGCTGATATTTTCCTATTCTGAGAAACACTCACTCATCTCTAGCACCCATTTTTCTACTGTGTTTGGCTTTTATTGACTAGAAGGTTTTTTGCCCCCCGCAACATAATCTGAATACAAATCCTCTGTGGGAAACTATTTTCTAAATGTATTCCCCTAGTATGTGATCTGTCATTTTGTCTCTTTGTGAGTTCTTTTAGAGAAGTTTTTCATTTGAATAAAGCCAAATTTATTAATTTTTTTCTTTACAATTTGTGTTCTTTGTGCCTTTCCTACTCAAGGTCAAAAAGCTATTTTGTCTTCCTTTAATTTTTAAGTTTTCCTTTGACTTACCAGTTTGCTTATCAGTTTTTAGTCAGGTTGGAGTTTAGTCAGTTGGAGTTAGCCATGTTATACTAGCTACAATTTCTAGCACAATCTTGAGTACAGGTGATTCTTGTATTGTTCCTAATCTCAGGGGGAAAGTTTTCAATATTTCACCACTGAATATGACTTTTAGTTTTTCTAGATAATCTTTAGTTTGAGAAAGTTATCTTCTATTCTTGTTTGCTATAAGTTTTTATTGTGAATGGGTATAAAATTTTATCAAACATTTTGAAGTCTGATCTTCATGCCAGTGATCTCCAAATTCTTATTTCCACCACAAACATCTCTTCTAGGCTCCAAACCTATATATGCTATTGCTTGCTTGGAACTGCATTTGGATGTACTACACCAGATAATATTTTTTTCTTTGGTCTAACATGGGCCTATAATACTTTTTGTGATACCAGATGAGTAAATGTAGTGTCAATTTTAACTTGGCTAAAGTTTTTAAAGCTTTTGATGTAGGTGTGTTCCTGAAAAGTTAATCTGAATAATCAGCTTTTTGCTAGGGGAACATTATGACTTGGCCTAAAAAAATTAATAAACTTTCGGGTTTATTATTATTATTATTATTATTAGCAGTATAATTAAATACTACTGAGTGCTTACTGTATTCTAGGTGCTTTACAGACATTACCTCTTTCAATCCTAACAAGCTGATGAGCTGGATTTTAAAGGTGAATGTTAATATTCAGATTTTAAAGATGAGGACACTGAGGCCTAGAAAAGCGACTTGCACAGACAGTATGTGATGAATCTGGGATTCAAACCCAGGTCAACAGACTCTACAGCAAACACAATGAGCTAGTATGCTATATTGTGTCTTAAGTATCACCAGTTCAAAAATAAAATCTATGAAATATTCATTCCCATCACATTCCTAAAGCTTACTGCATCACTGGCCTCCTAACCTCAGAATATGAAAGAACAAAATTTGGGAGATAAAAACAAAAACAATATAATTTTACTTTCTGACAGATAAAAATATGATTGCATCATTCCCTTGTTTAAATATTTCAATGAATTCTCATTTCCCTTAAAATAAAATCCAAACTCCATAATATGGCTTTGAAACTTATAATCATCTGGTCCTGCTTATGTGCCAGCTTTATACTGAATTACTAGCCCTCTAAACTATGCCTCAGCGACAGTGAACTAGCTTTTGGCCATCCTTTGTCTTGTCTTCAGGACTTGGTACATCTTGTTACCACTGTCTTTTCCCTACCATTAATTTAGCTACCTTCTCACCCCCCTTGATCTTCAATAGCATTTACTTTCCCCAGCACAACGCTTATATGTCTCTCATGTTTTTTAACTGCTTATATATACATACATACATACATATATATATATATATATATATATATATATATATATATATATATATATATATATATATCTGTATCTCTATTAGTTTGTAGGCTTAGCAATAGCAAATAATACACATCTGCCATATTCATAAACAATATCTAGTGTAACATCTAGCAAAATTAGACCTTCAATATTTGTTAAATGCATTAATATTCATTTCCAGATGGCCTTTATACGCCAATGCAGGTTGTTTCTTTTTTTAGATTATTTTACAATCTTAACATAAACCAATATATGTTTAAAGTCCTCAAAAAGAAAAAAATTGAAAATACGCTTTCTTTACACTAACCTTACACATAGCTCACATCTTTAAAAGAAAATATTTACATACCTCAATTAATATTGTATATCTAGTGGTTAGAGGTTCTCCTTGAGCAGTTTTTGCTTTGCAGATGTCCCCAAGAAGAGCAGTTAAATTTTCAGTAGATAGATTTAGATAATCGCCCCTCCCAAAGAATAACCATACATAAATCACTATCTCTTCTCCGACATGCAAAATTTTTTATTTCAAATATTACCTGGATATACTGTTGTATTAGGTTTCTATTGCTGTTCAACAAATTAAACTGTTTATAACAACACTCATTTATTCTCTCTCAATTCTGTAGGTCAAAAGTCCAGGTAGGCTCAAATCAAAGGTCTCTCAAGGCCAAAATCAAGGTGTTAAGCAGGCTGCACTCTAATCTAGAGGCTCTAAGAAAAAATATACTTCCATTCACTGAGGTATTTAGAATTCAGTTCTTTGTGGATGTAGGACTGAAGTCCCTGTCTTCTTGCTGACTGTCAGCTGGAGAGTACTCTCAGCTCCTCAAAGTCTTTGCATGTGGCCCATTCTGTATCCAAACCCAGCACCAGTACATCAAATTCTCTTGTGCTTCAAATCATTTTGCTGCTAGCCTGAGAAAACTCTGTTTTTAAAGAGCTAGTATGAGCAGATTGTGTTTACCTGTAGAATCTCCCTTTTGGTGCCCCTAAGTCAACTGATTAGCAATCTCAATTACATCTGCAAAAATCTTGTAATGTAACATAACAATTACGCATGTGAGACCTTGTCACATTCACGGTTCCATGGATCAGAAAACTTGGGAGGCATTTTTAAAATCCCACCTATTACAAATTACCACTAATAATAAGTATCGTTTAGCAGCAGTCCCCAACCTTTTTGGCAACAGGGACCAGTGCTCTTATGAGAATCTAATGCCTGATGACCTGAGGTGGACTGAGGAGGTGATACCAGTGCTGGGGAATGAATGCAAACACAGATGAAGCTTCGTTGCTTGCTCACCACTCACCTCCTGTTGTGCAGCCTGGTTCCTAACAGGCCATGGACCAGTACCAATCTGTAGCCCGGGGGTTGGAGACCCCCGGCTTACTGTATACTTACACATACTTGACACAAAATATCTTATTTAATATTTCAGGTTTCAGAACTTGAGCAAAATGAGGAAGATATTTGCACAGAAGAAAAACCCACACAGAATGTCAGAGCTCAGGCAAGGTGAGAAGGCCTTCTGGCCAATGGAGTAGCCCAATACAGTAGGATGGACCCTAAGTTGCACGAGGTCAGCATCTGAATGCGGGATGGTTCGGCCATCAGCAGTGGTGATGGGAAATGTATTACATAAAAGGGATTGTTCAAATAATGTATTAAGGATAACAAATATCAGGTTTTTCACTGTCAGAAAAAAGGAGTGACAAATACGGGAGAAAACTAGAATGAACTCAATGGTACTGGATTACAATTTGATGTATCAGTGTGAACTCTTTACTTTTGATAAATAGAGACAGATAAATGTGTAAATGGACACATATATTTATGTATTCTCTAGCTTTGTCTACCAAAATGACCTGAGAGCACTGACATTTTAATGGCAATAAGTAAAGCTAATTCCCAGGTCTTGGCATATTTTCCCCTAAAAGAAACTGGGCACTGTAATAGTCATCTAGGGTGGCCATAACAAAATACCATAGAGTGGGTGGCTTACACAACAGAAACTTATTTTCTCACCATCCGGAAGCTAGAATTCCAAGATCAAGGATATAGTTGACTTGGTTTCTGGACAGGTCTTTCTTCCTGGGCTGCAGATGGCTACCTTCTCACTATATCCTCACACGACCTTTCCTTGGTGCTTGTGCACAGGTGGGTGGAGGTGGCATAAAGCACAGAGAGAGAGAGTTCTCTGGCGTCTTATAAGGACAGTAATCCTATCTGATCAAGGACTCACCTTTATGACCTCATTTAATTACTTGAATAGAGTCCTCATCTTCAAATATAGCCACACTGGGAGTTAAGGCTTCAACTTATGAATTTGGGAAAACACAAATATTTAGTTCATAAAATGGCTGATTCCGAGGCTGGAGCACAGAAAGTACAAAATAAGTTGCAACATCTTGTTATGTCAAAAACAAAGGAAATGCCCAGTGAATGATGGGGACATGTTAAAAGGACAGAGGATACTTAGGATCCTTCCCTTAAGTATGTGCTGGAATTAGTGACTTGTTTCCAAAGAATAGTGAATGGGAAAAATAGTGCTTTACAAATGCAGCAGACATCACCTTAAGCAAATGATCAAGGCTGACAGCGCCAGTGGTAAATCATGTCATGTATCCCTAAAGTGATATAATCAGACATATACTTCACTTCTGGAATTCTTCCAAAAATTCTATAACCCTAATATCTCATTAAAAAAAAAATGTCATACAAACCCACACTGAGGAGCATTCTAAAAGATATCTGAGCAAACTGTCAAGATCATGAAAACCAGAAGAGACTTGAGAAACTGGTACAGAATGAAGACTTAAGATACATGATGACTAAACGCAATGTGGTACCCTGGACTGGATCCTGGAACATGAAAAGGACATAAATAAAAACACTAATGGAATCCGCAGTCGGCAGTTCAGTTAATAATAATGCACCAATATTAATTCTGTAGTCTAGACTAATGTACCTTGGTTATGTGAGATGTAGCATTAGGGGAAACTGGATAAGGAATATATGGGAACTCTATGTGTACCATCTTTGTAACTTCTTTTGTAAATCTAAAATTTTTCCAACGTTAAGTTTATTTAAGAAGAGGACACAGGGGCCAGCTTGAAGACGCTCCCACTGCCCAAATGTAAAACAATTTAGGCATCAAAGTAAATACTCGTAGTAATGCAGGATAACCCACAGAACATGGGAAACTATGACCACACTTTTGATATAAATTAATAAATGCATAAATTGAACATATGACGGGGAATAGAATATTTACAGTCTTAAAGTATCTCCCCTCAAAATCCTTATTATAAAGGGGAAACCTGGAGAAGTCTGGCATATACTACTTTAATAAACATCAATCAAAGTGATCAAAGTTAACTATCAACAGTCAGACAAATCTAAAACATGCACCACCCTGTGATATCCCTGCCAAGGATATACAACTTGAATCTAATAATGAAAAAATGTCAGACAAAACCAAATAGAAGGATATTCTACAAAGTAAGTGACCTGTAATCTTCAATAGGGTCAAGGTCATAAAAGTCAAGGAAAACCTGAGGAGTTATTCCAGACTGAAGAAGACTGAAGAGACATGATAACAAAGTACACGATGTGATTCTAAACTGGATCCTTTCATTGTAAAAAGACTGTGATAGGACAACTGTCAAACCATAAATGCGATCTGCGGATTAGATGGCAGTATTTTAACTTCGATGGTAGTAATATGGTCATATTGGAGAATTTGTAAGAAATAAACAATAAAACACTCAGGGTGGTAGAGCATCAGGTCAGTATTCACTCTCAAACAGTTCAGGGAAAAAAGTTCTTTGTATGGTACAGTCACGTGCTGCATAACATTTCAGTAAACAATGGCCCACATATACAGTAATGGTTCCATAAGACTATAATGGAGCTGAAAACTTCCTCCTAATGACTTGGTAGCTGTCCTAACGTCTCAGTGCAATGCATTAATCATGTGTTTGTGATGCTGG
Organism: Eidolon dupreanum; assembly: GCA_028627145.1. Lineage (NCBI taxonomy): Eukaryota > Metazoa > Chordata > Mammalia > Chiroptera > Pteropodidae > Eidolon > Eidolon dupreanum. The sequence continues at coordinate 39,723,203 of CM053502.1, read as the reverse complement.
TGTAAACAAACTCACACCGTGTGCTGCCAGTTGTACAAAAGAATAGCACATACAGTTATGCATAATACACAATACATGTACTATGTATTAAACATAGTACACAATAATAAACAACTGTTCCTGGTTTATGTATTTACTATACTATACATTTTATGGTTAAAGTGTACTCTTTCCACTTATAAAAAAAAAATTCGCCATAAAACAATATGCAGTGTTGCACCCGTGGCAGCCTCCTACGTCTCATGTTTGACTCTTGATCGCATCATTTTCTCTTGTGCTTGACTTAATGTTGTATTGTCTTGTACAATAACATGCTGTACAGGCTTGTAGTCTAGGAGCAATAGGCTATTCCATATAGGTGCGTAGTAGGTTTGCGTAAGTGTACTCTGTGATGTTTGCACAATGACAGAATTGCCTAATAATACTTTTCTCTGAAAGTATCCCCCTCCTTAAGTGGCGCATGACTATACTTACAACTCTTCTGTAAGTTTGAGATGATTTCAAAACTTAAAATTCCCAGATTCACATGTTCTTGTTTATTGACATTACTTCGATTCTAGATGAGGTGGCAAAAAACCCACAAGGTATAAAGTCAGAGAAATGAATACTAACCTGGAATCAAAAGCAAGCAGTTAAACCTGCAGGTAATAAAAGATACAAAGTCCAGGAAATAAAGGCAAACCAGGAACTACAAGCAGTTTATCACTGTAGTGTAGGAGGAAATATAGAAAAACTGAGTAGCTGGGGCAAAGAGGGTGAGGTGGAGTGGGGTGGGTGGAAGGAGGTGGCAAGAAAAGAGGCAAAAGTTATGCATACAGATACGGGCTCAAACAAATTCAGTGAATCCTAAATTTGGCATGCAGGTGTTAACAAATGTTTAAGAGAAAACTTCAAACATACATGCAAAAAATGTACCAGCATAGGGAAAAAGAAATAAATTCCCAAATCTAAAGATAATGATAGTAAATAGGCACAAAGTTAAGCACCAAATGCCTAGAAAACAAGTTTAGAGACTTACAATTAGTTAGGAATCCACAAATCTAACAAAAGATACTTACTGTGAAGAACACTGAACAACACAATGGACAACAGTCTTAATGTGTTTTAACAAGAAACATTCTTTGTATTAATCTCTGACTTTTAATAAATGTTAAAAGAGATATACTGTAATTCCTTGTAAACGTCTTAGAAAAAAATTTGGGGGGCATCTACCCTGTACAAGACACAGTACCTAAAGTGTCAGTCATGTGTGCTCGGTGACAAGAAAACAAGGGACTTTTACATCAAATGTCAATTGACATGGTTGACTTTTTCAGAAAGAAAATTAGGAGCCTAATTTATATTCCTGCCCAGGTAAATCATGCCACCTTTGCCTAAGTGTGGCCCACAGCAGTTTCTAAAAAAAACACTCTTTTGAAGCAGCAGCTTAATTTAAGATCTGCTCAAGAGATCCATACTCAGGTGAAGTCCCAAAAACATGATGAAAATTACACTAGCTTAGAAAGGCACTTCTCAACCTAGGTCTACAATCCCCAGTGGCATCATGGGTGAATTCCAAGAGATCCATAAACCCTTGAAATTAATGCAAATTTTTGTGTGCCTATGAATATTAGTGTTTTTCTGGAGAGATGGCTTGCTGCTTTCAATTTACTCATAAGCTATAAACAGTTGACTGATTAAATAATTTTAAGTGAATGGTATAACTTCACTGCCAAAAAAGAACACAGTCATACAATGCAAAATTTGTTCTTCTTACAAACCAATCCTGAGAGCTGGCCATGTGCCAGACATACTAACAGAACTATAGCATTTTAGAACAAAGTATGTGGGTATCCCCTCCTGTTTTAAACTTCCCTTGGAACAATGTGTCAAGTTCTAGGTTAAACACTGGTGACACAAAGGTAAATATATGATCCCTGTCCTTTGAAACACTTACAATACAGTGTGCATAGAATTACAATTATAATACAGTGTAGGATAAGAATATCAGCTCTGGAGTCAAATAGACATTAATTCTCCACTCTACCACTAATTAGCTGAATGACCTTGGGCAAATTGTTTGACATTAATTTTACATCTTTGTTTTCCTATCAGTAAAAGAGAATAATAAATTCTTATGGCTTTGAAATGAGGATTCAATATAAACAAAATACAATGTACAGTAGCTGGCAACAGTGGGCACCCAATAAACAAAGGTTGTTATTTTTATTATAGTTATCTAAAGGAAAGAATTTTGTTCAATCTGAGGGATAACAGGGAGATCTCAACTAGACAACCATGCTCAATTTTGGGTGCCACATTTTAAGAGATACAATGACAAAGTGGTAGTGGTATATGTTCAGAGAAAAATAGAGAAGATGGTGAGGAAACTTGAACTCATGTCCTAAAAATTAGTGGTTTGAAGAAACTGACGTTATAAATTAAAAAAGAAACTACCATAAATTCTCTATATTCCTGAAGGGGAGAAATTAAATCAAGATATCAAAATGTCAAGGAAATAACTTTTATATATTCAATATAAATAAGAAATTTATAACAAAGAAAGCTGTCTGAAGATGGAGTAGGATACCTTATAAAGCAGTGATTTCTTTGAAACTAAAGGTGTTAAAATGTGCTAGAATTCATGGGTTGAGGACTGACTGTAAATTGAATTCGTGTAGAGACTCACTTAACCTAACAGCCAAATAAAAGTCCTAGGCTTTTCTGTTATAACAGGCTGAAACAATCAGCATGGCCAAGGGACTACCACAGACTGGCACAGGTCCAGGCCACTGTTCATATTTTAACTAATTCCAATGGCAAAAGGGAAAAATTCTGTTTGTTAGTTTATGTCACCCCTTCAGATGGGGAGAGATCAAATCCACCTAAATCATATAGTTGCTAAATAATGAGGAAGGGGTAGGTTCTCACAGGAAAATCTGGGTGCTATTAGGAAAAACAAGAGGAAGAACGGAGACTGGGTAAACAATAGTATCAGAATCTCAGCAAGAAACAGACTGCACATTCGACAACTAAGTCACTGGAGAGAATTTTTTGAAGAGACTACCTACAAAAATTTAAAGAAATTCTATGGCTAGCAACAATCTCCTACAACCCCTAGGCCTAAGTAGGCAAGGTGAGTTACAACAAGTGGGAAGCTTAGTCCCATGGAGAGAGCCTCTGGAAAGAAACTGACCTTTGAAATAGGAAATAGCCAAGCCACAGTAACCCGGTAGAGAGGGAGCTGAGTGATAAAATGCTCCACTCTCTCTCCTCCACCTTAAGATCTCTCACTAGTGGTTCTGGCCAAATGCAACCCAAAACCAGAAGATAAGAAAGCCTTGTTAGTCTAATTCATAGTACAGGTTAGCTTCCCAGGATACCAGGTGAAAAAGGGTAGAGACAGATCTGGAGGATCAAATGGAAGATACCAGAACAGCAAGCAAGGACGACTCTCTGCAGATAACCATGAGCCAAAATATAGAGTTCTAGGTGGTCTGATCATCCCACTTTTCACACATTACCCCTCTCAGTGCACAAGGTCCCCTTAGAGTAAGGCAACTGCTTCTTTAAGCAAACAAAATATAAACAGAGCCAGGGTCCACAATAAGCAATTTTAGAATCATTAAATTTAGATAATTTGTTTTCTTTATTTACATTGTTTCATTTATTTGCCTGTTTCAGCTGGGCTAAGTACAGTTAAGCATAAAGCTTTTTGCCCACAAATAATAAGCCCAAGAAGACTCTAAAGGCCACTAGCAATAACGTAGGGAAGATAAGAAGAATTAAGAGACAAAACTCAGGGGGTTAGTGATCGGGACCCCTTTTGCAAGAACAGCCTTCTATCAGAGTTAATCTAATACTTCCCTGATCTTCTGAATCTTGTTTAATTAAAAAGCAATTCCCTTAAACACAGCCCTTTCTTGAGGCTCTGACATAAGACACAGGGGCATCCATCAATGACTTGATGTTGGGAGAGTCTCTGTTCCTACATAAAGCTCATTCGATGTTATGGTATTATTTAAAGTAATCTGACATTTCTGAACCATCATAACCTAAATAGATGTTAAACTGCTAGCTGGCAAAACTAAATGCCACCTACCATAATCCTTCTATGGGAAAACATGTTCCAAGTCCAAAAAATAATTTGTAAGTATAACCCATTCATTAAGAAATGGTCTATAAATCACCCGAGGCTACTTTGAACTGCTGTTAACACCCAGCACTGTGACGCTAACCACAAAGCACTCCTCTTCTTGAATATGTTTTCAGAGCAGAGAACAACCATGGCTAAAACACTTTTCAAGAATATCTGCCAAGACTAAAAACTTACAGAGCCAGTAGTATCCCAGAAATCTACAAGTATATTCCTCTAGCAGCTTTCAGAGTCTTTGTTACAATGGAAAGAGGATAATAAAATAAACATAACATAAGTAGAACCCATAATGCAATTCAGATCAACTACATTAGAAGAGAAAGTGTAATATAACTTTTACATAGTATAAACTATACTAAGAAAAATAACTTTGGAAGCAAAATGACATTCTCGATAGAAAAAAAAAAGAATAATTTTAAAATGTGAAAACAACCCAGTATTGTCAGAAAAAGTGGTAAGTAATTAGCCCCACTTTAAAAAGAGGTGATAATTACTAAATGTTGTTAGAGAAAGTAATGTATATTTTTAAATTCCACAGTTAAAGAACACAAAGCATGTGAGAAAATCCTATTGGTTTTTGGCTAATGTAAAAGAAAAATGGGAATAAATAGCTTTAAAAAAGAAAATCAGCCAGAGTACTTGGTTGATAATGCTATGCTTTCAAATGGGGCTCTGTGAATTAACTATCAAACTTCTCAATTAACTACCATAATAGAGAACTTTGAAATGAAAGCTAATAATACACAAAGTGAGACAATATAATGTTTCTTCTATTACTGATCTTGGCTGTTAGCCCTAAGCACTTCACATTTTTTTCGAATTACACAATAACATCTCTTTCAGGTTTTAAAATAAACACAACAAAAAAACACATGTGCACACATACGACATATAAGAAAAAAACCAGTGAACTCAAGCAACATAGGAAATAAATGGCACTGTTGTCTCTATTTTGAAACCCCAGTAACAACACTATTGAAATGGAACAAGATCAACCATAAAAAGTAAACAATTTTTAGAAATGCAATAAAAAAAACACATATTAGGGCATTACCTTAACTAATCCAAATTCTAAATTCAGAGTTGCAAAAGACTATTCACATACATGGCTATTCTGAATAAGAACCAGTGTTCACAACATCGTTATTATTCACTATAAATAATTATAGTAATCATAAATATTATTCACAATAAACTAATCACTATAATTACATTCCAAAACAGTGACATTCAAAGAGAGAACTATAAATATCCAAACCACAGTGGTATAAAAGACTTGGAGATCCATGAATCTTGTTAAAACTACAGTAGAATCCATTACAGGACAACTAAGAAATGAGGCTGGGGCCAAGTTACAAAATATCTAGAATCTTAGATTTCTATCCTATCACGTCTTGCTTTTTAAATGAGGTCTACTTCATGGTAATGCAGGAGTATGAAAAATCATATATTAAATATGGTGGATCCTCCGTAAGTGCCAAATTTATGAAAAAAAATTTAGAGGAGTTAAACAAGTCACTCTTTTTATATTAAATCCACTTTTACTAGAACATAAAATTAATATAAATTTTTCAGAGAGAAAATGAAGCTTCAAAGCAATTTCACTCTTGCAGAAAGCTAATTCAAGTTCATTACTCTTTACAGTTTGAAGAAAAGAGACAAACTGAACAATTTGAGACTAAGTTTGAGAGGCAGTGATAGGAATGTGGAGTCAAAGTTTGTTTTTTTAAGTAGGAGAGTGATATCAAATTTGCGCTTTGATAAGCTCAAGGGAAGCAGTAAGCAGGATGGGCTACAATATAAAAGGACAATAATAACGGTAGGTGAAAAAGAGAAAATTTGTAATAGCCTGTTTCAGAAATGAAAAGGACATGAACCAGAGCCGAGGCTTCTGAGAACATACAGGGCTAGGAGGATTTGAGAAGGCACAGGAGGCTGACCAGATAGTGCCTGACTGCACAGTAACTATTTTCAGTGAGACAGCTTTTGAGAACTTACTAGCACAAAGGTGTTCATTTTTTAGAGCTAGTATTTCTTTAAGGTACTTGATATATATATTTAAAAGCTGCCACTTACTTTCAATGTGCCTTCTAATCACAGGAAGTATAAAGATGTAAGATGCTATTGTAAATGCTATATACCAAAAATTAAAATTTGAGTAAGATTTATAAAAACTATGTTTAATAATGAAAACACCCATGTTTTCAAAATGTTAAAAAATTATTGGGCTCCTACTAATCAGTTACCAATGCAGCTTTTCTAGAGACATAATAATACAGTTTGAGGACTAGAGTTAGAATGGCTTTGATCTTTAATGTGATATTTTAGACTAAACGAATAAACAGATTTTTCCAGAAAAGAATAAGAATTTGAGTATTTTAAAATATCTGATAATGTAATAACTGAACAAAAAGTAGTAACTTTATAAAACTATTACAGTAATTTCATAATGAGTGGTTTAGCCAGGTGACACCAGCTGAAAGGCACAAAATAAAAGTAAAACTTTCATTAGTAAGTTGACAGTACAATGCAGCCACTAAGAAAAAAAAAGACATTAGAATTGTTAAAAGATAAAATACCAAAATCCTTGCAGAAAATATTCATGAAAATATTACGATGAGAAAAAGTAGATGAAGTAAAGGTCAACTTTACTGCACCAATAAAAATAGCAATTCTCAATAAGTAATCTAAAAAAAGACTTAATTGCTTTTAGAAACTAGCAGACTTTGGTCTATTCCACTTATTTATGTAACACAGATCACTGAGTTATAATATAAAATATAAAAAACATTTTATTACGGAAATCATTAAACTGCTAGGACAAGTCTGAAAACTAGTCTCTAGGTCCTAACAACTTTTTTTTTGCTTTTAGATGAAACTCTTTAGCTCTCAAAAACATGGCATAAGAACTTAACATAAAAGTTTAAGATACTTTATGGCAGTAAAAGACTCATCTAGACTTACAGAAATTATACAAAGTTTATTCCATAGTTTATGCTCGCTACCTTAGAGGGAATCTGAAGATTTTGGCTAAAAATAAATTCATAACAGAAAAAGAATATCTCAAAAATACAAATCAGTGTAATTCTCATAAAACCTCTCTGCATCACAAACACCAAGTAATTAAAACTGTTCCTATTATTAGACCCTTTGATATATATTTTTTTCATGTCTCTAGAGGAGGGAAATGTCTAAAATTTTGGATCTAAATACTTTCAGAATACAAGGAAATGTGATAAAAATGGTTAACATTCTATAAAGGAAATCAAGACACATCCATCTCTCCTAGATTATCTACATGCACAGCTGCTATTTCTTCAATTTGCTTTTTAAAATATTGTCATCTGCCTCTTCCAAGCCTCTCTCTTCCTGGGCTCCCTTGCTCTCCTCTATTTGCTTGGGCAGGGGGAAGTTGCTGCCATGAAATCAGTCCACTGCAAGTGTCCTTAAAGGTAACAACACAAAACATTACCTGCCTGATGGGAAGTGGACAATGATAAACAACTGAAAGAGGAATGAGATACACAGTACTAACAGAGACAGTTTTACATTGCTTTTAGAAACAAAATGGCCCTTCATGCATAAGGGTTATAAGGTTATATGCTCACATTTAGTGTGAGCGGCTATGTGAGGTCTAATTACATAGTGATCAGGCAATGGTCTCAGGTATCTTACTTAGGGTAGAACTGCCCTGCAATTATCAATACCCAGTCCACTTGCAATTCCATGCATCCTGTTAAAGGAGGAATTATACGAGTTAGCCCTCCCCATCCACACAAAATATATAAATCCAAGTTACAAGCGAAATAAATGTGACTATGTAGATGATTAAGACACTGTCAAGAATCAAAGAAATGATCTCATTTTCTTTGGTAAAACAAAAATGCATAGGCATACATATGCAGAGAAAGAGAGGATAATATCCCATGTTAACGATGGTTATCTTTAAGTATCAAAAATATGAGTGATTTCTATTTCCTCCTTTTCGTTTCTCTGTACTTTCTTGCTTTCCTACAATGAGCAGGTAACTTTGGCAATCAAGGGCGTGGGGTGACCGGGTTAGTTAAATAGATGCAGAGCTTTTAATCCTAAAGCATCAATTACTCTGGATCAAAGACACAAAGAGGCCTATCTTTAAGCTTCCTAGGAGTCACTGAGGAATAAATCCTCCACTACTTGGCAAGACAGAAGACGGCTGCAAGGCCTCTCAAAGCGCGGTGATAACCTCTCTATTCCAGGGCCTTAGCAAACTGCGGGGACAGAGTTGTTCCATACAAACTTGGTCAAGCGCTTTCTGCTACAGGAAAACTCACTCCCAGCTCTCCCGTGATCCCGCCCCCTGTGGCACACCCAAGTCCGGAGGAGCCAAGCCGGGACCCTCCGCCCCTCTCAAGGTGCTCCCGAAGACTCGGCCCCCCAAATCTCTGCTCCACAGCTCACGAGCCTCTCTTTCAACTACTTCTTCCTCTTCTACTCCTGACCCCTTCCCCCCATACACACCCAAGGGACCACCGGGGAAGGAGAGAGCAGGCGGGACTCGGAGGCAGCCGCCCTGATTCCTGTGACCTTAGACAAGCCACCTCGCCTCTCCGAGCGTCAGTTTCCTAATCTGCCACCCTCTTAGGGTGACCGTCCTCAAGCTCAGAAACCGGGAGGTGGGGGGCGCTTTGCAAAAGCGACGGGCGGTTCTCTTGACTGCACGGATCCCCTCCTTTCCTCCAGCCCCGACCGCCCCGAGGCGTCGGGCAGCAGCCTGGACACCAGGGGCAGCTTCCCTCCGGAGCCCTGCCCGCTGCCCCGGGACGCGTCGCCTCCCTGCCCGGTCCCCCGTACCTGGCAGCTGCAGTCCTGGGGCAGGTTTTTCACCAGGATCTTCCTACGGTTGCTCAGCTCCCGGTGCATCCGCTGCAGCCGCGCGGCGACCTCCTCTGGGTGCAGCGCGGCGGGCGCGGGGCCGCGGGTGACCTCGCACGTCCTGGCGGAGGAGCCCGGCCCGCGCGGCCCCGACCCGGCTCCCGGCGCCGGCCCCGCCGCGCCGCCCAGGCCCGCGCCCCCCTCGCGACCGCCGCTTCCCGCTGCCGCCATCTTCCCGGCGCCCCGCGGCTGCGGGCTCCTCGGGAGCTCGAGGGGGAGCGGAGACAGAGTGCGGGAGGAGGCCCGGGCGGGGGCGAGGCGGGCGGAGGCCGCAGAGTGGGCCCCGCGCGCAGGGCGAGGGGGAGAGGCCGGGAGGCGGCGCCGCAGCCAGCAGCCTGCGGGCGGGGAGAGGAAACCTGAGCACCGAGGAGGAGCCGAGCACCCCCTTGCGGGAACCCCCCGCGGCCCCCGCGCGCCCGCGGTGCCCGCCCCTCTCGCCCTCCCGCTCCCGGGAGCCCCGGCGCCGCCACCCCGACACCTGTGCAGGCGCCGGCGGGCGCGGGGGCTCCGCCCGCCCCCTCCCCGCAAGGCCTTAGCGAACGCCCCGGCCGGGGCTCTGGGTGTGCGGCCCCTCGCGGGCGGGTTCCGGGGGGACTCAAAGCCCCAGGCGCCCGCCCGCGCATGGCCTCCCTATGGGACACCGCAGGTGCCCCCGGGCTGCCCTCAAATGTCCCGCGCTGGGGCAGCTCGGGGGCTGCACATGCGGATTCAAGCTCCCCAAACCCAAGGAGGCGTTCTCGGGGCTCCAGATGGTCACCCCGTGCTCCGCATATCTGGCGAAGGAGTTTGAATTTACAGTGAAAAATAAAATTTGAGATTTTTATGGAGTGCAAAAATTCCGGAGGAAATTCTCTATTTTGGGGAAAAACCTCATCGCAAAGTATTTTCCTACCTGTGTATACGAGAAAGCCTGTGCCTTCGCCCGTCCCTCCGTCCGTGTTGTACAGTTCTTAAGATGTGAAACCTGTAAGGTTGGATATGCAACACGCAAAGCAACGTTGAAACAAAGACTAAAACGAAAGAAGAGCAATGACACAGGGCAGGAGAATACTGAAACTTGGAGAGTTACATAGTAGACCTATATATACTTAGTGAAAGTGATTTTATCAGGTCAAACCATCCGGCAACCTTTTGGCATCAGCCCAAATGACTAACGGCAATGTGGAACATCCATCTTAAGTGTGTAGCATGCAAATTACTCATGTGAAAAATAAAAATAAAAGACTGCTTAACACCAATGTTATCCCGTTAGAGAAAATATTTTAAATACATGTAATCAAAAAATAAAAAATGATTTTTATAAAAAATACTGTATATTCAGTACTTACACTGTGCATCCACGTATTTCTAAGTACTTTGCATATATTTCATTTACTCATCACAATAACCTAGTTTTATTTTAGGCTCTATTAGTCTCATTTTTGCACATGAAAAAATGGAGTCTGGTCTGCTTAATTCTAAAGCCCAATGCTCTTAATAGTATAAAAAGATTCACCTGTAACCCTAAAATAATGACAAATATTCTCGAGTTTATTCTCTGCTAATAGGTACTCATATCATTAAAATGATTCTGTAGTACACCTATGTTCATAGCAGCACTATTCCCAGTAGCTGAAGAGTGGAAAACGCAAAAGCTCATCTACCAATGAACAGAAAAATTATTGCATATAAATACAATGGAATATTACTCAACCATGAAAAGGAATAAAATACTGCTGTGAGGCAGATGAACCTCTGAAACATTAGCTAAAAGAAGCCAGACATGAAAGGTCACATATTGTATGATTCCATTTATATGAAATATCTAGAATAAGTTCATCCATAGAGACAGAGCACAGATTTGGGAAGGAGGAAATGGAAAGCAACTGCTTAACGGGTACAAGTTTCTTTTTTAGGCTAATGAAAATGTTTTGGAACTAGACAGAGGTGACGGTTGACCAGTAAAGTGAATGTACTAAATAGCCAATGAATTGTTTAATGGTTAATTGTTATGTGAATTTCACCTCACACACACACAAAATTTTAATGACATTCTACAGTTTACAGCTGTTACCTGCTTTATACGGTATATTTTCTGAGCCTCATTTGATGACAATGTAATCGAAAATCAGTTTTCATGGCTGCATATTATTCTATTGTGAGAATTATTATAATTTACATCACTAATCTCCTAGTATTAGACATTTTTATCTATTGTAAACAGCACTGAGATTAATATCTTTGTGTCCATATTTACAGCCTTAATTTTTCCAAGGAATAGAGAACTGGAAGCAAAATTTCTTCATCAAAGAGTAAGTATATTTAAAGATTTTTGCTATGTATTTCTAAACTATCTTCCTCAGTTTTCCCTATCACAAACATTGTCTGAGTGTCCATTTCCCTGCTTGCATGCCATGTTAATTTGATGTCAAAATAACATATCATTTTGTTTTAAATTTTGTTGCTTTGATTTAAAAATTTATGAGTTTTAAATTCCAATAAAGCCCTGTTTTATAGGCAGAAAGACTTAGAGAAGTATATATTCTTTAAAGTGGGCCAGAAGCATGAATAGCTTTAGCATATGCTCTCACCTGGAGTCACTCATTAAGTTTCAGAACATGCATTTATCCAAATGAGTACCATCTTCTTGACAAACATTTATTAAATGTCTCTTATGTGCTAGACAATACATATAAGGGCACTAATTATACAGAAATAGTAAAATAAGTTTTCGGTATGATAGGGGCTCAGTTTCATTATACAATAATTATAACTAAATGTGATAAATATGCAAACAGAAATGTGAGGCATAGCCCTTGAAAATAGTGATCCAAGTCTAATTTCAGTGATTGATTGCTTTTGCTGAAAATAATTTTCAAATTGCTTTTTTGGTATTGACTTTAGAATCTACAATATTTCTGCAGTTTCTATGATAGTGAATGTTCATCTCTGAGAGAGAACTTTGACTTTTGAAAATAATTAAATGTTATTTGAAGCCCAGTCTGGTGAATAAATCAGATATTATGTTCTTGGTATCATGATTATGTATTATGATTATGGGATTTTGGGCCACAAGTGGTACATGATTACAATGTATCATGTTATTAAACCAATTTTATTAAGTGGCTACTTGGACAATATTGCTGTGTCCGGTAGGGTGGTGACTTTCAAACTTTTGACTCAATTTAGTGGGAAATATATACCATAGTGAGAAATACATTTTACATTACAAACCAGTAAACAACACACACGTATGCAGTTGAAACAAAGATATCACAAAACACTACCACCCCCTTACCTGATGCAGTCTGCTCAAGTGTTTTCTATTCTATCCTTTAATTGCTGGGATGACACTAAATTGATTTCATGTGCCACTAATTCATTACTCACATTTTGATAAACACTGCTCTAGGTTTCAAATCAACTATCTTTCCTGGTTACTTTGGCTCAGCTGTTTTTTGAGAAATTCAGGAAAATAATAGAGCCTACTAATTTTAAATTATTTGCCTTATTGTTGCCACATAAAAGAAATGCGTAAAAACTGCAAAGACTTGGAAATGCTACTATAATTCCAAAGAGTTCCTGCCATTCCAGGTTTTAGCCTCTTTAAATAGCAGCTTCTGTGGTAAATTAAAGAAACATTCTAAACTGAACCTGGAGTACAATTACCAAGCTGAATGTATTTACTGATACCCACAGGTAATTATCATGATCTATGTAATTACCTTGTTCTTAAAACATGAACCATGTGCTCAATTTTGCATTTAAAAAAAATTAGCGGTTATTTTTGTGTATTTTTAAAGCTCTGAAATTGGGTAAGATGTAGAAGTTTAATAAGTCTCAATAATAATAATAATAATAATATTAATAATAATAATGCCTCTTGTATTCAAACAATTTTATTCTTACATATGATAATGTGATGAAAACAAGTATGTGAAAAGACCTTGTAAACTGTCAGAATGATACTTTTGATTATCATTTATTCCTTTAATAATATATATTGCATGTCTACACTGTACCAGGAACTCTATAATACACCAGATTTGACTGATTTTTATCAGAAATAGTCTTTTACCTGGGGAAAGTAATTGTAATTCAGTAATTTCAAATTTGGCATGATAAATACTATGAATAAAATACTCTTAATAACACAGAGGACTGTTTGAATTTGACCTATGGGAAGGTATCCTGAGATGGTGGGTTTTGAAAGACATGTAGAAGTTTTCTAGATAATAAGAGAGACATACTGAAACAGGGAACAGAAAGAAACCCAAAGGCATCAAAGAGATTGGCATATCCACGAAATAATAAGTTTGATGTTAATGAAATCTGTGCTACTTTTAGGAGAGTAGCAGAAAATAAACGAGAAAGGTACAGATGTCATGCCAGTTTAAAAAGTTGATTCTATTTTAAGTCAATGCTTTAGTATGGCATAAAAGGCAATCCCATAGAGAAAAGGAATATCAGAGGCTCTTTGGCAGGGAGACGATAATCAAATTTAGCTTTCTAAAAAATAATTCTCACAACAATGGAGAGAACCAGTTAGAAATCTTTTGAAACAAAGTAAAAACATTTGAGGGCTTATACTAGAGTAGAATAATAAGTATGTTAAGCTTTACATAAGTAACCTAGGTAACCTATGTGTATTAAGTGTACAGAGCTTTACATAGGTTATCTAAGCTTTTATTCTTTCTTTTTTCTTTATATTACTTAATTTTAAACCCTATAATCAACATGTAGCCTAGTACATACTTATTTATCAATGAGGAATCAAAGGCAGAGAAAGTAATTTGCCCAGTCACATAGCAGTCCGGGGCCTCAGGATACCAACGCAAATGTATCTGATTTTAGAGCCCAGGTATGTGAACTGGTATAACTATAGCTGGAGGAAGGGTTGGATTTGTGAGATTTTTTTTTTTTTTTGAGAGAAAACAGAACAAAGTAGAAACAGAATATAGTGATGGAGAGAGCAGGATTTGAAGTTAAAATACCTGGGTTCAATTCTGTGTAACTGGAGCAAGCTATTTAAAAGCCCATGAGAGAATAATTCAAATATGCAGAGCCTCAGATTCTTCATCTCTCAAATGGAGATAATAAGAGCACCCACGAGGCTGTTATTAAAGGCTGTTATGAGGATTAGATGAGGTAATGTATATACAGAACTCTGTAGAGTACTGCACTCCAGGGCTACATAAAAAGGCAGTTGTAATAATAATAATAATAAAATATTTATTAATTATTTTAAAAAGTCTTGGTGACTTATTGGATGTCAGTGAAGAGAAAGTTAAAATGGTATCATAGTTTCTAATATAAGATATTAGATGGGCGGTAATGCTGCAGCTGAAAGAGGGAATGGTTTTGGAAGTAAACACGCTAAGCTCAATTTAAGCTTCTGAGCTTCAAACATTGTGGAACACAGGGAGAAAAACACCCAGTGGACAGTCTAAAACTTGTGAGAGAACTGGAAAGTTAAAAAAATTAGATTAGATCATGTGGGGTGTGTGTGTAGATTGAAAGAGGACTCCAAGAAACAGGACCATAGGGAACAGCATTTAAAGGCCAGCAAGAAAAAAAAGTGGAAGATACTTGGCAGTCCTATTAAGACTCTGCTTAGACTAATTATGTGCTCAGCCCATATAAAGTGAGCCAGGTAAAAATGGAAAAGGTGTCTGGCCAACATAGTTGGATTACATTAGGTATTATTCCCTGTATTCTTATCTCCTGTTACTTTAGTGGTGTCCTCTAGCTCCTGATCTTTGGTTCTTGCTCTCTATTATAGCTTCTGGTACATCCCCTCCTTGGCTTCTGCATTTTCACAGTATTGACTTTGGTTGTTTTTTTTACTTCCTTCTTGGATCACAAGCTACCAAGTCACTGCTCACTGCTTCCTGCTACTGACCTTGCATTCCATAACATACTAGCTATAAAAGAAACCAAAATCAGAAAGAAAAAAAAAGATTCAAAATGAACTAGAAAGAGTGGCTTCAGAGAAGCCAAGGAAGCAAAATGTTTCAAGAAATCATCAACTTGTCAGTGCAGCAGAGAAAACAAATAGAATGAACATGGAAAGGAGATAATTGGATTTGGCAACTAGGAAGCTCCCAGAGTCTTTGAATGAGAGCAACTTGAAGAAAGTGATAGGGACAAAAGACAATTTTTAAAGAAGAACTGGTGAGATAAATTTTATGTCCTCTAATATTCTCCATGAAGCAGAAAGATCATCTTCTGATAGATTTTAGCAGGAAATTTAAAAATTTGTAGTCCACTTTGGTGATCCACATATTCTCACAACACCTGGAGTGGGTACTGTTATCCCCATGTTATACATCGGGCAACTGATATAACGAAGTGAATTCATGCAGCTAGTATGAAGTGAATTTAGAACTCAAACCTGGGTCTGTCTCCAAAGTCTCTGCCTTTTTTTTTTTTTCTTTTTTTCTTTTTTACTGCATTCAGATTTAGAGCAGCCACCAAGGGTACTCTGAAGTATTGATATAGTAATAACAGAGGTAGTATTACAAATATTATTACCTGTATATAAGTATATATTAGTTGTAACAATTATCAATAAAAGGAATCAGATGATGGTACTGCTGACAACAAAGGGATGAATTTAACTACAAGTAATAGCCTCATATATAATTTTATACTATAAACACAGTGCCTATGAGTACCTACAAGTAAATGGTGTTAAATAACTTTTCTTACTTTTAATTTAGCCATAAAAGTATCATTTCTACACATTCCTTTTGTTATAATCTAAACATATCTTTGAACATTTATAAGCTCTTATTATAATTCAAATTTACTTTTATTTCTATACTTATGAGAGATACTTTGAAAGTTGTAAATATGTAAACTATAAGCACTTCCCTTGAACCTTGAATTGTATTTTATATAACACAAAATGAATTACACTTTTGCCACTCAAGTTTAAATACGTTTGGCACCCTGTTTCCCAAATTACGGAAGTCTAAGGAAGCAGTATAACTTTCTACCAAACCATAATTTTTAAAAATGGTAGCTATAAAAATCATAGAAAAGTCATGGAGATGGCAGCACAAATATTTGAAAGATAATAAAGTATAACCCAGTTATCTAGCAGGGAAATAAGTCTTTTTAAATTATAAAGTTTTTATGTAGAATGGAGGGACTTTAAGCAAGTGACACTCAAAAAAATCATTTGTTGATAAAAATTTTAAGTGTATATATTAAGGAGTACATATTTACCTCATTAAACAGATGATATTCAACCTGAATTATCCTTCTAGTGATGATTCGAATAATAGAATAATTGCCCTTTGGGTATATTGAGTATTATAAGATTATTTCTTCCTATGTTACATGGCTTCATAAAGCTATGCCTTCTTAATTCCTTTGTCTACATTTTATAAATTTTCTGTTTCCTTCCTTGCTCAAATCTCATGGTGGCCCATGTATTCACACACACTCATTCATGCCTGTTGTAACATTAAATGAGCCCACCAAAACCAAAGATGTAAATAAGGTAAAATCTGCACATGCCCATGTTTATTATCTACATTGCTCCTTGGCAAGCTCCTATTCAATAAAAACTGGGTCTTCTGGCCTTGGATTTTTTTCCCCCTGCTTCTGCCACTTGGACTTGATCTTGAAAGTGTGCCACTCAGTTCTCCCTTCAAGAACTGTAGGAAGTATAGCTGGCTGACACCTCCAGCTCACTGCTATAGCTCCAGCATTCATACTCTGGCCATTTTCTCTCCAGGAAGCTCCCAGCCAATAACTAAACACAGTGGGGTACTATAGCTGTGCCATTTCTGCCGGACACAAGATTCCTCTGTGGGCAATCTTTACTCAGGGAATCCCTGCCTGGCCAAGACTTTCTCAGGGCTGCACTGCAGCTTGGAGCTCTTCCTACTCAATCTTCTCTCCTTCTCTCTCTCCTTTCATAAGTGTCTGACCTGCTTTGTGGCTTGAAGACTCTCCCCATCTACTTTTGCTCCCCTTTATCCTTCACAGATGTTTTCCCAATGTATTCTTTGCACATCTAATTTTGGTTTGGTGTCTGCTACCTAAAGGATCTAAATGACACAGTTGGTAAGAAATGGTCCTACAAAGCAGGCAGTAAAGTTAGGTTCATTTATGCTTGGCTGGCAAGTAGGACCTCATCTTGAGTGGAATGCGGGGGACAGGTAGTTCTTGGCACAAGGTGGCCCCCCAAGTTGCTGAAGATTTCACCAGTGATGATCTAGGGATGTATCCTTGTAAAGGGAAAAGCTTTGTTAGCTTGAAGATTTAGGTGCTTGAAAAATATAGAGAGAATAATGCTTATAAGTATAATGGTGTTGGCTGGTTATTTCAAAGTTCTGTTGATGCCCTACAGAGAGACAATGAGAAACTTAGAAATAATGAAACAGTAAAAGTCACAGTGTGAGAGACAGGGAGCCTGTTTAACTTGGAGTACTTTCTTGAAAAATGGGGTTTAGACTATTGCAAGGACACGCCCCCTCCTTCAGGGAATGGGGGAAACTCAAGGTAGGGTGGCTCCATGGAAAAGCTGATGGCCTCTGCTGAAGTGAAAATGCCCAAGTTTTCATGGTAGATGTTAGAGGAAAAAATTTTTAAAAGTTGAGGGAAGGGGAACGCTGCATTAAATTTATAATGTAAGACCAGAGGGCCCACCAGAAGATAATGCCTCCACAGCAGGGTCCAGGGAACACACCATTCTCCAGGCCCCTGAACTGGTGGGAGGGACCCCTTCAAGGTCAGGAATGAAGCTTTTCCAGATTTGGGTTCATTAATAGCAATGGGGGCGACAGCGCTCCAAAATAATAGAAGCCACATAACAAAGCTTAACTGCCAGAAGCCAGGGGTTTATGATACTATACTACCAGCAAGATTGGAATAGCTGATAAAGGGGCATGAACCACAGGAAGATGTGGAAATGGTTAATGGAATCTGGTGTCCCTAAGGGAATGGAAGGGCAACCAATGAGAGTGCCGTTTAGCATCTATAATCAGAAACAGGCAAGAACTAAGAAGCAGGAAGATAAGAGAATGAAAGCAAATTCTTGATTCATTGCTCAATTCCTGGACCTGAGACGATTCTCAGATCCAGAACACAGCGACTGAGAGTTAGCTGTGTCCCAAGGAAGAAGAACCTTATAATACCATGACAAGTATTAACTGTAATGATTTCCCCAGTCCTGCTCCAATGGGATCTACAACCATTTACTCAGGTGACTATGCACTGAAAAAAAAAAAAAAGAGAGAATAACCACATATACTGAGAACATGTGGACACACTTTCATAGCTGACACTGATACCTGAAAACCTAAAGTGTCATCCTGATCTCATGAGAGTTAGGGCTTTGGGACCCAGTAATATATGACAGTGGGTTCATTGAGTTCATGAACCCAGTTGGTCATCACTACACCCATCCTTAGTGAAAAACTAAGATGAAAATTCATGGAAGTTTGACTTACTTCAGTCCTCACTAGTAGGCCATGAACCATCATATTGAGGAAGGCCAGGAAGAAGGCTCCAAACAACTCTTTTCCAAGCCAAAATAGTGAGTTAGAAATAATACTACATCTGAAAAATGATGGCAGTAATTAGTACCCCTATGATGGCTAATTTCATGTATCAACTTCACTGGGCCACAGTGCCTAGATTATTTGGTTAAACATTATTTTGGACATTTCCATGAGGGTATTTTTCGGTGAGATTGCCATTTAAATTGGTGGACTTAAGATGGCTAACCTCCATAATGTTGGTGGGCTTCATCCAATCAGTTGAAAACCTGACTAGAACAAAAAGCCGATCTCCCCTGAGCCAATTTCATCTGCAACATCTGTTCCACCTGGTTCACCAGCAGACTGCATTTGGACTTGAATTGCAACTCCTTCCCTGAGTCTCCAGCCTGCTGGTCTTGCCCATCAGATTTTGGACTTGCCAGGCCTCCACAATCACATAAATCAAATAAATCTCTTAAATTAAAAAATAATAAATGTATTAAATATTTATTCAATTTTATTTATCAAAAGTAAATCTCTACACACACATAAACACACTGTTGGTTCTTTGAGTCTAGAGAATCCTCACTAATAAAACCACCATTAAAGATTTAAAGAATACATGGGTGGTGATCTCTATCCTATCTCTATTTAATTTACCAGACTGACACCTATAGAAACCACAAGGACTGGAAATGACAATAGCTTTCCACAAGATCAACCAAGTAGTAGCTCCATTGTAATTGATGTGCCAGATATGATGTTGATAATAAAGCAGGTCGGTAAGGCCTCAGCTATGTTGTATGCAGCTATCAATTTGATGATTGTATTCTTTTCTATACAGAATTAGAAATAGTTCATATTAACATGGAATGGATGAGATTCATTTACGGTTTCGCCCCAGGGCTGCGTTAACTATCCATACTCTGTCATAATACAGTTCAAAGAAGTCTCTATCATCACATTCATCCAATGCATTAGTGAGGTTAAGCTGATTTGGCAGGATAAACAAGAGTGAATGGTATGCTGGAGGCCTTGGTAAGGTGCATGAGTTTCAGAAGGTGGGAGATAAAATCTGAATAGCTTCAGGGACCACCACTTAGGAAAGTTTTTAGGAGTTCTTTGAACAGGGGCAGGCCAGGACACATCTTCCAAAGTAAAAGACCAGTAGCTTCATCTTATATATTGCTACAAAAAAGGAAGCACAATACTTCATGGGCTTCTTTGGGTTGTGAAGACAACACAATCTATACCTAATACTGGAAATATATTCTATCCTATAGGCCAGGTAGCATGGAGGGCTGCCAACTTTAGGTAGAAACTGGAGCAGAAAAGAACTTTGCAGCAAGTATAGACTGCAGCTCAAGCAGTCCTGCCACTGGAAGATGAGAGATGAGGAGCTCTGCAGTGAAAGCATGTGGGCGGACATGTGGCAGTGGACATGGAGTGAGGTTTTTGTATTACATGTTAATACTCACCAAGGAGCATCTACCTTGGAAAGACACTGAAAAAACAGTTAATCAAAGTTACTCAACTAGTCTATGTTAGCCAGTTTTGAACACTGGCCATTCCAGAACTGACACAATGGGTACATGAATGAAATAGCCGTGGTATTAAATATGGTGTCTATGTGTGGGTCCCACAGCATGAATACCATCTTACTAAGGACAATCTAATTATTGCTTCTTCAGAATATCCAACCTATTAGCAACAGAGACCAATGCTGAAACCTGATATGGCACTATTGCTCAAGGAGATCAACAACCTTGAACTTTTCTGTTCCAGAAGGGCCAGCAGTTTGTCCTCCCAGTGATAGATAGCTATGCTAGGTCTGGGTTTGTCTCTTCTGCCTAAAGAGCCTCAGTTAGCATCACTATCCAGGAGTTTACATAATGCGTGATTAATGAGCATGGAATTCCGCATTGCGCAGCACCTAACTGGGAACCCACTTCACAGTGATGGAGGTACAAGAGTGGCCCTTGGCCATGGAATTCAGTGATCCCTCACCATCTTACAGTAGCCAGCCTGATAGAATGTTGGAACAGCCTACTAAGGCATAGGTGAAATACCAGCTCAGAGGCAATACTCTGCAAGAATAGGATGATATCATTCAGGATACAGCATATGCATTAAATCGAAGACCTCTATATGGCACTGGGTCTCAAAAAGTAAGACTATGTGGGCACAGAAACTGAAAGAGAGAAACAGTTGTAGCCCACTTGCCATCACTCCCAATGACTCATTAGAGGACATTTTGCTCCCTTTCCTTACAACTCTGAGCTGAGAGGGGGTGAGGTTCTCATCCCTCAAAGGAGCATACTCTTACTAGGGGTATAGCAAGATCTCATTTAACTATAAATTATAGCTGCTGCAAGAAACTTTTGGAATTCTTGTTCCTAGTAATTAGCAGGTAAGAAGGAAGTAAGGCTTCATTTCCACAAAGTGATCCATTTGACTGCCTATTTTACTCCCTTGACCAATTATAACCATGAATGGATACATGCAGCCAATGTTAGCCTGAGAAAGTAGGCCTACCAAGGAATCAGGGTCTTCAGGAATAAAGATTTGTGTTGCACCACAAGGTAAGACACCAGGAATGACAAAGGTGATAGTGGAGGGTGAGGGGAATTTAGAAAGGACAGCAGAGGAGTGAGACAATGAATACCAACTAGGTAGAGTTGAGAGCAGCTGTAGCACCTAGGGATATTGTTTTCCCCACTAACCTTCTTCAAAGTTTCTTGTTAGGAAGAGGTTCATAGGAACTATAGAAGAGCTGTTCCCCAAAAATGTGTGGGGACGTGTATCTGAGAGGCACACAGTGGTCATCAGAGCAGCCATGCTGGTCTGCCACTCAGATCTCTCTTCCAAAGAACTTGCTATGATGAGTGTAGCTGGCTGACCATCCCTAGCTGCTGCATTTTGTGACCTGGCACAGCATTCATACTAAGGCTAGGCTCCCCGCAGGCTGCTCCTAGCTAATGACCAAACACAATGGGGCCCTACTAGAGCTTGGCCATTTCTCTCTAATGCATGACAGCTCCAGCAGGCAATCTTTTCTAGGGCACTCTGCCACCAACCTTGCTGCGCTGCAATCAGAGGCTCTTTCTGCAAGACCATTTCCTCTCTCCTTTCACAGTGTTCAGACATCTGTTGCGGCCTGAGAGCTCACCCCACCCTACTTACTCCTGCTCCCACCCCCTTTTATCCTCCACAGGCATTTCCTTCAATAAATTTCCTGCCCATCTCATTCTATCTTGGTATCTTGCTTCTTGGGAGAACTGAACTGGGACAAATTGTTTTTTCAATGTCGATATTTAGAACTCCCTACAAAATCTGACTTATATTCATCCTATTTTATTTCTCTGCCATCTTACATAATCCACCTCAGTTTCATCCCTTTAGTCTTCAGCCCCTGGCACCTTTCTATGCTGTGTTTGTCAATCTGTACTGGAATCTCGCATCCACGCACACTTTTAAGACCATATCTGATTAGCTTAGTTCTGACAACAGTCTTATTGTTGATTAGTAATGGATTACAGTCCTTGGAAAATTATTGCTTTTGAAACCAAGCTAACAGGTGCTTCACATTGTCAATGCATAAATTATCTGGTCTAATTTAGTAGAAAGTTAAAAAAAACATTAAACTTCCCTTCACAGATTCTACATTTTCACTTCCCTTCTGAGGCAACTGAGGTAGAGGTTTTCAAGTTAATTCTCCCCATATCTTCCCAAACATATTGCTGGATCTAGATTCCTAGGATTCTCTAGTTAAAGCCTGAATTTCTTATAGAATCATTAGCATTTGAGCTGCCCACTCAAAAGGAGTGTTCCTACAACTGTTTCTGTTTTCAGCTACTTTTACTTCCCTTCATTTTGCTGCATTTCAGGTCTCTTGCCAGCTCTTCCATTTCTTTTTTGGTTGTAATATTCCATTACCCCTTCTGCTTTTGCATTCAACTGTCCATTTACGGGCAGCATTTTGCTTTTCTGCATCCAGTAAGAGAAACCCAACCTTTGAAGCTGGACTATTCTAGAATAGTTTTCACATGAGCACAAGTCTTTTTCCTAATATACTTTTCAGCTGGTAAACTTATTTCTGACACAGAAGTTCCAAGATAGGGCATGACAAAGAAAACCTCAGTAAAGGAGGATAGTGCTAATTCCACACACACTGTTGAAAGTTTCCTGGGTGCCGATAATTACAGAAACCTCTATCTTTGATGCAAATGCACATTCAATGCAACTATAAATATTTCACTTATAGAATGTCCATTCAGAGTCTGCCCAAGTTTCCAGTGGATTGAGTCTAACACAGTACAAGCATATCTAGAACTGTCTCATAATGCCCATCTTAGAGAGTCATATGCCTGAAAGAGTCTTAGGAAACCAGCACTACTGTATTCTCCTTCCTTTGGGCAGAATTGTACATAACGCAAATAGGAGGAAAACCTCCTCTAGAAAGAGTCAATAACCTCATGCTAGAGTTTAATGGCACAGACAGGAATTTGTTCTTTGAATGTAAAAATCCCTCTGTTATACCTCAAGTCCATTTTACATTAAAAGTCAGATATAAAGGTTAAAAAATTCTTATTGTCTTTTTTAACACAGTGAGCGAACTTATTCCCCAAGTTGCAACTGTTTATTTCTTATAGTATTCATTTTAATGCAAATGATGATTTTCTATTTGAAACAAAATACAACTTATTCATTCATTAAATATTTATTAATCTGAAACCAATATTTGTTAATCTTAAATCCTTTTAGTAATTTTTAAAATCACTGCTACATTTTGAAAATCACCATGTGTTCACAGCTCCCTTGAAAGACTCAATATCTTCCAATTGTGATCATTTTAAATGCCAAATTTGTTATATTTTGCCCAGTGACTAATGTCTCCTGTCTGTACTGTCTCTAACATTTATTTAGGCATTTATGAAAACATCTTTAATTTTTGACAAAAGCAAGATGTATTTGGCTATTCTTGCTCTCTCTTCCCCTAAGTTCTGGTACCACATACTTTCCAAGGAGCCCCAGAATTTTGTGAGGAGAAAACCTCTGGGTATTAGGGGTTCACATATTTTCCCCATGACTACTGAGAATAGTTTAAGACCTATAGAATAAGTATAAGTTATCAAGTGTGTTTTGGGCAGGGGAGTAGGAAGGTGGGCAGAGATCTAATAAGGCAAGACAACAATTAACCAAGAAGTAAAAAATATATGCTAGTTGATATGAAAGAGGACATAGAGACTATGGAAGCATGTCGAAGCGACATCTCACCTGGGAATTTGTAAGTGTCAATAAGGACAGGCTTTCTGAACAAAGTGACTATTGACTTATGTAGTAGACATTACTACTGCTCACCAATATCCAGTTATCCTTTCCTTCATGAGTATACGAAAGGCTTTGTTTCCGGGATTCCCTTTAAATAATCTAGTCTATGTAGCTACTATAAGCTAATGAGCTGTGAGCAGAAGTGATGTGTGTCACTTCCTGGCTGAGGCAGTTGAAAGACTCTCTAATTCTTCACTCTCTCTCTCTTCCCATGACAAGGTGGCTGACAACATTCTAGATGATAGAACCTCTGCTACCTGGGACCTTGGATATCTATGTGGAGCAGAGCACCTCTTTGTCTGCCTACAACACCCTTGGTGTGAGTAATAAACTTTTATGTGTTGAGTTACTGAAATTTTGAGGTTATTGGTTGCTGCAGTAAACCTAGTTTATTATAACTAATGCAATCTGATATCTTCCTTACTCCCTTTGGGGAAGCCTGACACTTTTTGGGTTGGTACTAGCAGGGAGAGCAATCATTTAATAAGATAGCAATTTACAACCCAACCTAATTCACACATGCCATCAGGAAAGTAAGTTTTTCTGTCTCGTAATCCAAGGTTCCTTCTGGGATATGGTGCTGCCAGGTAAAACAGTAGATTAAAAAACACTTGGTCTGTTTATACTAGTTATGCTCAAATCTGTGGGAGAATATAACTTTCCTTAGAACGTTCTGGAGGTTGCTCTACTTTAGTTATAGTTTATTTCATTTGTGTGTGGCTCTTCTATGATATCATTAATATGAGAGATGGGGCAGGGCAGGGAATGAGGCCTGCAACAGAGGCAACACGGCATGGTCCCCATACACTGAGCCTTAGCAGGACCTCCTGCTGTGCATTGCCAACTTCCCACTCTTAGTTTGTCTCAATAGTGTGTATGCAAAAATGTTAAGAATTTACAGTCTATTTATCTTATTTGCGTCTTTTCTTATTGGCCCAAACACACTCTCCTAAACCCACTAACTTAATACACTGTGTTTCTTTTAATGTAACACACACAATATGCAGAAAAGTTCCAAGTGTACCTAACTACGGAATTACAGCTTTTAATATCCTTTGTTGACCACTGTTATGGATCCTTTTGTTTGTTTAATATTTACCTTCTTCCCATTAGAATGTAAGCTCTATGAGAGCAAGAACTGTTTTGTGCTCTCTTCCTATCCCCAGAGCTTAGAACAGCTCCTGGCATACAACAGGCATGCAATACATAATTGTGGAGTGAATGACTCATTTTATAAGGATTACTTGTAGCTGCAATGAAAAGAACAGATTGAAATTCAGTGAGACTAGAAGCAGAGACTCCATATGGCGACCACTGCAGTTCTTCAAATGAGAGATGAAGATGATTCCGACCACTGTAATCCCAAGAAAAATGTAGAGAAATGAACAGATCCCAGACATATTTAGAAGTCAGAGTAGAAAGGACTTGGCAATTGATTGGATGTTAGGAGCTGTGCAGGGGTGAATATCAAGATTTCCACCTTGAGAAATGCAATAAGAAAAGGAACCTGGAGGAGGAATGGGTCAGGAGGGCATAAGGTGAAAGATAATGAGTCCAGTTGGTTTGGATTTCTATGAGCTATCTAAGTACTAATGCTGAGCATATTCGACTTCGTAACTCAGAAGAGGGGCCTATGCATGAAAAACAGGTTTGGAAAAAATTACCGCAATGAAAAATTACAGCCACGTAAATATATGAAAGCAGCATGTGAGAGGAGGACTTAGGAGAAAACCCTGGGAATTACCCACATTTAAGTTTTCTTTTTTTTTAAATTTTTTTATTTTTTCAGGAATCAGAGCTTGTTTATTGAGTTGTCTGGACCTGGCAGAGTACACAGAAAAATGGCTTCATCTTTCTCCCATCATTGCCTTCAAACCATTCTACCCTGGACTATATCTTGAGCATGCTCCATTAATTTTCATTAAGTTCTCAATATTCAAATGTTCCTATTTTTATGTACTAAAAAGTTTAGACCAATCTAAATTGAAACTTTTATCTAAGAGCTTCCACCGGTCCAAGAGTTCTTCCTTCTTCCAGCTCCAGCTTGACTCAGTTTACCAGTTATGGAGTGAAGGAAGGCTGTGATCTGTTCTTTCACTCTTTCTATGCCATATTCCCCCCATTCCTTCTCTGGCTCTTAGTTTCTTCCAGGTTAATGTAGGAAGGTAAAATAAAAGAAAATGTGGCAAAATTATTTCTTTTGTAGTTGGCTGTCAAATGTGCTTTCCCATGACAGACGTTAAAATACTTTTCCTCCTGTGGTGGGCTCTGTGAGCTCTCTTAAACACTTACTTATCTTTCATCTTCCCCTAAACATCTGGAGACTTCTATGGTACACTCGACCTTGACTCAGAAAATCTAATATTCAACTGACCTCTCACAATTCCCCTCAACCTCCATCTTTTTTTTTCTGTTGGAGTAACCAGTTCCCCCACACCCCACTTCCTGAGCTGGATTTTTGCAAGATCATGTTGCCTTCTTGCACTAGTCAAGATAAGCCAGGTTATGCTACAACAACTCCTAAATCTCAGTAGAAATTTATTCTCACTTATGCTATACATCCACTGTGGGTTAGCAGGGGACTCTCCTTATCATAGTCATTCAGGAACCCAAGCTGATAGATACTCCCTCTTGATTCATGTTTCTCTACTCACCATGGCAGGTGGGGGGGGTGGGGAAATGGTGAATCCTGTGCTGACTCTTTAAGCCCCTACCGAGAAGTGAAAACTCTCTTCTGCTCATATTTCATGGGCCAAAGCTGGGTGCATTGTAAACTCCAGCTTGAGGGAGTGTGAGGAAGTACAATCATACCCAGATGAAGAGAAGAACTCAAATAGTTTTAAACAGCCGTAATAACTACTGTATCCCACATGGTCCAGTTGGCCTGGAGGAAATATTCCAAACCCTGTTAACAGAGGCTGCCCCAACTGTCTCTTCCCATCCTCCCCACTCTTGCTGACAGAGCCTTTCCAGCCAGCTTCTGTCTCTATCACATAGACTGTTAAACTCTTTGAAGCCCATGTCAGGCTCTCCAAAAAAACTGTGCTTGGCTCCAGTACCAGCCTGGAAGTGAAACAAGGAGTTTTTGCATTTCAGCAAGCATCCAGCTGGGAGTAAGAAGTCAGTGCTCATTTCTGGAAAGCACTCACCCTAAATTTCTCTGAGTGTTCACTTACTGCCTCTCTCACTTGGCCTGAGATGAGGTAGTAATCTCCTTACATCTTCTATTGGTGGAGAAAAAAAATGCCTCAACACTCCTAACCCAGCCAGCAACCCTCTTCCAAGAAATACTCTTCCTCTAGTGAACCCCTAGATGAGTTAACGGGCAAAGGACAAGATCTGTCCACTCTTAGCAAGTTATAACACTTCTATTTTAAATTTGGGGATATATGTCTTTTGTTTTTAGCTTTGGGTTTCAGTTTAAATCTGAGACATCAGGGAAAGTCCCATTTAGCACTTTATTCCATCTGTAAGTTGACTAGGGACAAACTATCAAAGAGGTAGAAAGAGAACCAGGAGAACATATGGTCTCGGAGCCAAAGAGTGTTTCAAAAAGACAGAAGTGTTTGATAGCTTTTGAATCTGTTGGGAGACCAAGAAAAATAAGGATTCAAAAGTGTCCATTGGATTTGGAAGGAAATATGATGACTTCACTAAGGATGGTTTGCATGGAAGGGAGGGAGGGGAAGGAGTCACGTAGTAGGGGCTGAGAAGTGAGAGGGAGGTGAGGAGGTGGGGACAGTCGCCACAGCAAACACACGTCAAAAAGCGTGGCTGTGAGGGCAAGAGAGGGGTAAGGTGGTGCTTGGTGGGGACGATGGGGTAAGAGGAAGGTTTATTTTGTAAAATGAAGACTTGATCATATTCAAGTGCTAATAAAAAAGAACTAGTTAAGAATGAGAGACTAAATGGATGATGAAATGGATTTTCGTCAGTAACTTTTCAGATCCCAAGAAAAACAAGCCCATATAAATGGGCGTTACAATTCACCACAGAGATGCTGACAGGAGTGGGGTACTGTTCACTGTACTGGTGGTGGTGGTGGGGAGTGGGCAGAACTGGAACTCTGTCTCTGGGTGGATAATGATGGCGCTTGGACAGCTGTGGTTTTCACTCAACAGAATAGGTATGTTCATAGAGCTCTAAAAATTTATAAAACTCTTTCAATCCTCAAGTGCACACTTTTATTCTCTTGGTGGCAAATAAGAGTCTTAACTTGCTCCCCTGGTACTGTTTACCGAGCTCATTAAAGTCAATTTTGATTTATTTTATTACTTATAATAGGAAAACCCCTCAAGGAACCAGTTAACATTTGTAAGGAACTAATCAGCTAAGTGCTTTTTTGTGTTCCAACTCCCACTCAAGTACTTCACTTCAGCAACAACTATCTCTCCCTTCCAGATATGTGAACCTTTTGCTTTCTACACATTTTAAATTATTTAATTTGGTATTAAAAAAAAAAAAAAACTTCCTGCAGTATGTGTAAAAAAGAGGTGTTTCCACAGCTCCATTTCAAACTTGTTTCCAAACTTAGTTATGTGGATTGCTAAGTTTAATCTTGAACACAGATCGTAATTAAAAACAGGTTATTATTTTCATCTCAGTCCTGACATGTTCCCCAACTTCTTTCCATCACAACTATTTAATACCGTGTCTAGAAATAACAGGAGTTCAGTCAGGGTCAGATAAAACAGCAGATGAAAAGATGGATAGAGGAATGTATGAAAGAATGAATAGTGTACGTGCAGCAGATAATATAGAATGTTTCTCTCAATTCCATTCTCATATCCTTATAAAGTGCTTTACTGTGTGGTTGAGGCTGGAAAGCTCAAAGCTACCTGTTTCACATTTCCTTACAGCTCATTCTTCATATATAACCTCACTTCCACCAAGTAGGTTGATCTAAGTAAAAACTGGAAGATGGAAATGACTAGTGTAAGATGGAGAGCACATGTCTGACCGTTTTCTCTGGAGGCTTTTGATGTTTTTGTAGCAGTGGTAGCCGAGATTCTAGTATCTGGTTCTTAACTCTGAGAATATTTGAACGTTAATAATGTGCCTTAAAAGCCTAAAAAAGAGAGTGTTTCTAAAATAGTGTGGCTGAGGCAGTGGGGTCCTAGAACCAACTGTCATGACTGCAGCTTCTCAGTCATGTCAGGGGCAGCAGCAGCACTGATGGGTCAGTTCAGCAGTGTTGTTCTGAGTCACTGTGGAAATTTGACCTAGATCCCCTTCCTCCAGTCCTTCTAATGACTGAGTAAGCAATTAGTGCTGCCTCCTGGGCATAAGGGAGGATTGCTCTACCCTGCCCACTTGGAGTTGGGTTTGGTCATGTGACTTGTTGGAGCCCATGAAATGAGAACAAACATCACCTCTCTCTTTCTACCACAGCTAATGGCAATTAGCTTGGAATGAGGATGCCACAGATGGATCCCCAAACAACCCATGATGTTCACACCACATGAGTGAGAAATAAGCCTTCGTTGCTTTATAATAATAAAATTTGGTTCTGCAGGCTACTGCAGCACAGCCCCAGCCACCCTATTGATCCATTCAGTCATTCCTGTTTTCTCAAGCCATCCTGAGTGAATTCTGTTGTCTGTGATTGAGCCCTGAGCAATTACTTCCACGAATATGACACTGACATACGGTTTGAAAACTAAACACTGCTAAGCTTATAAAATCATTATTACTCCTTGAATGAGGGGAACCACCTTCAACTTATTTCCCCCATATACATGGAACCTAGCAGCACGACCACCACACTGCACACCTCCAGGGAGTACATTCACATCGTAGTGGTGCCCCAAGAAGACTACACTGTGAATGAGATTTCTGGATTTCGGCAATGCCAAGGCCCAGCCAAGCAGAGTGCTGGAGGCATAGCAGGAAAATTCTCTTATTTGTTTTGTCTCACAAGAAGGAAGTTGGAAAGTAAACAAAAGCAATAATCATGTTTCCACTAAATCATTAACTAAATTAATATAATTATAATGACAATAAGACTGAGAGGGAGGGATACTTACTTGAAACTACCAAAGTTCTTATTAACATGCTCAATACAATTCTGAATTTTTATTCTGAAGTTTTAAACCTCAAATCCTTCATATGAAAGAGGATGGTGACTTGTTAGGATTAGGTACAGCTATCTGTAGCAGAAAAATCTCAAGTAACATCGACTAATGCAAGACAGATATTTCTTTCTCTGTTACACAAAAGCTCAATAGGAGACAGTCCAGGGTAGAGCAGTATCATGAAGGTGTCAGGGACCCAGGCTCTTAGCATCCTCAACATGTGTCTTCCATGTTATAGTCCAAAATGTCTACTCAAGTCAAGTCATCATGTCTACATTTAGGAAGCAAAAAGCAAGAGGGAAGAAGAGCATGTTGTTCCACTTTAAGGAGTCACACTGTGCTTCTGATTCCATCTTATTAACCAGAATGTAGTCATATGATCATACTTTCAGTTGTCGGACTAGGAAATGAAGTCTTTATTCTGGACATCCCTATGTCTAACTAAAAATTGAGCTTTATATTTCTAAGGGAGGAAATAATTGAGAGACATTTAGCAATCTATATCATTGATAGTCAGTGACACTTCAGATTTAAATAGTGTCCCTCCAAAATTTATGTCTACTCTGAACCTCAGAATGTGACCTTATTTGGGAATACAGTCTTTGTAGATGCAACTATTTAAGGACCTTAGGATAAAATCATCCTGAATTTAGGATAAGCCCTGAATCCAATGACTGTGACCTTTATTAGAAGGGGAAAGGACACAGGGACACAGAAGAGAAGGTCATGTGAAGACAGAAGCAGAGACTAGAGTTATGCTGCCTTAAGCCAGGGAACACTAAGAGTCACCAGAAGCTGGAACAGGCAAGAAAAATATCCTCCCCCAGAGCCTTCAGCAGATGGTGGCCCTACCAATACCTTCATTTCAGACTTCTGGCCTCAAGAATTGTGAGAGAATATATTTCTGTTGTTTCAAATTTGTCATAACATGTTATAGCGGACCAAGGATACTAATAGTTAAATATTGCTTGTAGCTATTATTGACACTGACGGCTATAAGAGCATAGCTTTAATAATAATGGTAGTCTTTCATTTTAATTATAATACCTATAGTAATCCAGGGGCAGGTTGGCTTTTACTTTGGTAGGCTATCCCTGGTACAGAATCAGTTCTCTCACTATTCTCATCATAGAGCCATGATTTTGAGCCTCATACAGAACAAAAAGGAGATGTCCTATAAGCAGTGTACATTTATTTAGCACCTTCTATGTAGCAAGCACCCAATATACATTTTCTTACTTATTTCTTGCAACTATCTTATATGGTTAATATTATACTCATTTAACATTTGAGGACGTGGGATTATAGAGGTTAAGTACATGATATACATGTAGCCAAAGACAGAGTCAGTGCTTATACCCAGGTCTGTCTGACTCTCAAGTACAGGCTCTTTCCCAAAGGGATGATAAGGCTGGGAAATATCTGTTCACCTGCCTAACAGAACACTTTGTGCCAAAGGCCAGCTAAATTGCAGAGGGGTGTGAAGCCTTCCAGTGACTATATGTTCACTTCCAGGCACGGCTTCTGTGTCAGGGCAATTCAATTAGAATGAACTCAAGAAGTCTTTATGTGCTGGGCACTGAAGGAGATAAAATGATTTATGAGACAATCCTTCTTCTCTAGTTGTTTACAATCAGCAGTGGCTAGGGATTGGGAATCTGTAATAGGACTATGTGGATGCTTTTGCTACACTGGCTCTTATACATGGCTATATATCAGAATCAGCTGGGCATACTTTCAGAAATCAGATTTCTAGGCCCCACCCTAGCCTATGGGATCAGAATATTTGAGAGTGGGCTCCAGGACTTTGTATTTTAAAAAAGTGCTAGGTGATCCTTATCTAGCCAATCCATCCCCCATTTTAGGAATAAATACTTTCCTTATATAAGTATATATTCCCTTAAATACTAGAGACAAATGAAAACACTAGCTACATATGATAATATATAATTTTTCTTAGTAGTAATTGTGTACTTAGATATGAGTAGCTCAAATATAGGAGCATTATTTAGACACTTCCTACGTACATTTACAGCGCCCCTTTGAAGGGACAGCATTTCCTATCCCTCTGATAAATATGAACATAGATTACTAAAAGGGCATATAATCTTAATTACATGCCATCAAAAGCATCAAGCAATAGTCTAGCTCCATGACATCTAGATTACACATGGACCAAGCACTGAGGTAATGGAGTTCTTCACTTTAAACTAGCCGCTGGTGAATTCAGAATCTGGAGGGACAGAAAGATAGGTACATCAACTGCCATCATAGTCGGAGTCTCCACAAATAAAGAAGTTTGAATCACAAAGTTACAATTAGACTTGAAGTTCTTGCCTATTACAGTAATATCTATTTACAATGAACCTGATGCCTATTACTTTCACTTGAATTATGTGTAATCTTTTCACTCCCCAGGCACTTAGGTTAGTTTTTTCTTTAAAATTCTTTCCCTTCAACAGTGAATGGAATGTTCTAAAGATGCACTCTGTTTAATAGGCACGGCAGCTGCCAAACAGGCCTACTGGCAAACTTATTTAAATTTTTAATCATTGTAGAAGATGAATACAGAAGGAAAGAACTATATAAATTCTCCCGCTAGTGTAGCAATAGAAATATCAAAACAGTACAGGAAAAAGCAATT
This sequence comes from Eidolon dupreanum, assembly GCA_028627145.1. Lineage (NCBI taxonomy): Eukaryota > Metazoa > Chordata > Mammalia > Chiroptera > Pteropodidae > Eidolon > Eidolon dupreanum. Next base: position 39,690,629 of record CM053502.1, on the reverse strand, counting down.
AAAAAAATTTCAATTATTTAGAAATGTTTTGTTGGGTACAGTGCATAATTTTTTTCTTAGTCAAAAAATACTTCCAAGGCATATATATTCAATCAGGTATTACAGGTTGTATATGGAATTTAATATTATGATTAAAAATAATATCAGTTTTCCCTTAAATACCATTTTCCATTAAAGTAAAAATGATTTAGCTAAAGCACAAATTTGATTTGAGAAGATAATTCACTGAGGAAAATATGTGAATAATAGATGAATGTGGGGAAAAATAGGTTTTTATTCCCCTGCCGATGAGGAAAAGCAAAGAAATGTTAAAATACTGAAATATATTTTACTAACTTGATTTTTTAGCATTCCACAAATGAAAAAAAATTTGGCTGCATTTTTAAATATGTTAATAATGGTGCCAAGTGGAGGCCATTCCCACCTTCAGCAAATCTTGGTTATGCTACATCCAACATCTAGAGTCAGGTAGGGACTTTATTCCCTGAAAGCATGTGATTCTGAGAGGTGTAGAGAATAACTGTGAAGACCACAGACTCTGGTTCTAGACTGTGTGGGTTCAAATGCTTATTCTGCCCCTCAGAGGATGTGGGACATTGGTCATCATCCTTAACCTCTCTGTGCTTCAGCTTCCTCCTCTATTATGAGAATTAAATTATCTACTACACCCGATGCCCTTAGAATAGTGTTTAGCCCAGAGCGAACACTCAGTAAATCTTAGCTGTTACCATTATCCTAACTTATTTCAAGGTTATTATCTCCTTCCTACTGTATCAAGAGAACAGGGGTCAGCATATAATTAATGGGCTGTTAAGTGGCCTGTATAAAATGCACCCTATAATAACGAGATAATTCAACAGTAAATATTCACTATAAGCTGACACTGTTCTCAGCACCCAGAATACATCCATGAATAATAATAAAGATATTTGCCCATGTGGAGCTTACATTCCAGTAGGAACAGGTGAAAAATAAATAATAAACAAGTAAATTATATTGTATGTTAAAAGATGATAAACATTTGGTAAAAAAAAAAAAAATAGAACAGAATGTAGAGAATTCAGATTTCAGGTAGAGTGGACCAGTTGCATGAAGAAGGTGACATTTAAGCAATGACATGAAAGGGGTAAGAGAAGTTGACACTGCAGGGTATCAGGAGGAAAAGTGTGCAGCAGAGGGACTAATCTGTGTGAAGACCCTAAGAGCACAGAGCATGCTTGGCACGTTCAAGCTGGAGTGGAGTGAGTGAGAGGCGGGCATGGCCACGAATAGTATCAAAGACTTGGCTGGGGTGGCTTGAGAGTACTGTGTGACTCTGGAAGGAGATTGCGTGGATTATTATAGAACTTGTCTCAGTGGGCTCCCTTCTTCCATCCTTGTACTCCATTGTATAGTCTCAACAGAGTTTCCTTTAAAAACCTACCTACAATCATGTCACCCCTCTGCTCAAAATCCTCCAATGGCTCTTCGTCTCAGAGTAGAAGCCAAAGTTCTCAAAATAGGGCGCAGGGCCTGACACAATCTACCTTTCCACCACCTCCTACTCCCCAACCTCCTCTCACCTTATCATTCTTCTAATCTTGTCAAACTTTCCACCCTCATTCACTTTGTTCTATCTGCACTGTTCTAGCCTTGATGTTTCTTAAATGGCCACCTAAGATCCCATCTTAGGTCCGTTCATTGGCTGTACCTTCTGCCCAGAATGCTCTTCCCTCAGATACCCGCATGACACTTATCTCCTTCAAGTCTTTGATCAAATGTCACCTTATCAATGAGGCCTACCCTGACCACCTCATTCCTGCAAAAAAAACTTTTTCCCTTAGCATGCACCATGTTTTTATGTCTGTATACTTTGTTGTTGTTTTGCTTCTAATTTTTTCTCTTCCCCACTAGAATATAAGCTCCACAATTCTGAGATATTTGGTTTTCTTTTTCATATTAAAGTTGACATATATTTTTCTTTTTTTCTTGAGACCTTTGTTTTGTTCACTGTTGTATCCAAGTTCCTCAGGCAGTGCCTGGCACAGAGTGTGCTCAGCAAATACATGTTGAATGAAGAAGTGCCACACTCGTTATTTTGTATGACATTTTTGCAATTTTCAGTTTTGCATTCAAAATATTTTTAGTAGTGTATGTACTAATATTTCTCTTGTCAGTATTTATCCTAATAATGTTTTTTCAATTTTGATTATTCTATGACAACACATGACTTAGGTACTGCTTTGAAATGTACCAGGGATTTCTGTTTTTATTCAGATATGATGAGGCCAACAGATCAAGAAATGAGTGCCATTGAAAAGACAGTTTGACGGAATTTAAACTTACTGTGATAATCATTTTGAAATATGTACCTATATCAAATCATCACGTTGTACACCTAAAACCAACACAATGTTATATGTTAATTACATTGCAACAAAACTGAGGAAAAATGATTTGTTACTCACAATTCCCAAAAGGGGGGTTATGCCACACCACACAAGGTCACTTGTGGAAATACCAGAGTCGGTCAGGAGGCAGAAGGAATGCTGGGGAGATGTCAGCACTAGCCTTTGTTGTCGTTTCTGTGGGAAAAGCAAAGCAAGGCAGGTTGAGCAGGTTTAGAATTGGCTACTTAGTGATTTCATTGGACTCTGGGCTATAGAGGTGCCTGTACCTGGCCCTCAGGTGATATAGAAAAGGGAGATAGTGTCCTGGAATGCAGGAGCCTGGTAAAAGGAGGCAGGTAGAAGTATGGACCTAGGAATTAGCAAACCCTGGTGGGGGGGGAGGGGTGGCGGGCAGTCCCTCCCTAGGTCCTAAAGGCCCCAAGAAGTCAAAGCATCATTAAATACAGAAAAGAAAAACCATGATTAAAACTATATATTTAAAACTATAACTCAAGAAGCTTTCTATTTTATCCGGGCCTTCTAATTTGCTCTTCCCTTGCTTGAAACACCTTCCCTTTCCTTGTTCGCATAATGATTACTCATCCTTCAGATCCTAACCTGAAGGTCATTTATCAGGATGGCCATGGAAGAACAGAGCTTGTCGTTTTCATTCATCACTGTATCACCAGTGCAAAGCATGTGGTTAAGGCTCAGTGAACTTCATGATTCTAGAGAGGAATTTAACACCAGTATTAACCTTCAAATTACAAGGCTTGATTTGAGTGAAAATCACAAGTGTATTTCCTAAAGAGTTAAAGCTATTGCATTTAAAATATTTGGATGGCTGTGAATCACAGAGCTGTCTTGCTATTGTCCCTACCAACTATTTCCTTCAGGTTTATATAATTGTATAAGCCATAAGTGTGTTAGAAGTTTTAAATTAGCAGTTGAATTAATTGATCAATTAACAGCCTGACATTGAGATTTGAAAGTAGTATATTACACAATTTCCAGAACCTTTTAAACCTCATATTTAAAATTAGTAGGTCAGACAACTTCTTAAAGACTTCACACTGTTAACAACACTCAGTAATGCTGTTAATGAAAGTGGTTTCTCAACTTTGAAACATATGCTCCTATTTCCAAAGTAAGACTTTGGAGTTGTTGGAAACTTTAGAAATTTGACCTGGTTTCATCATTTCAAAAAAAACCAAAAACAAAAAAAACAAAAAAACAAAAAGCAACAACAAAAAAACCCTCTAATCTTTTACAAGTTACCCTATTTATATACCATACATATTTTAGCCTACTGCTTTGGGAGAAAAGACTCAGTTCATGAGATTCTGCACTTTCTCCCTGTAACTCGTGATGATGTTTAAAATAGAGAATGGGCTGGCAGCAAGTTGCATACCAGTGCCTGCTCTTGAATGTCTGACAAAGGAATAATAAATTGTAGAAAGTGCCATTTGATTACATTTAGACATCAATTTGCATTCTTTTCCTTTGATGAGAAACTTTCTGTGTTTTCTAAATGAAGCTTTTTGCCTCCAAGCAATTAAGGAGAGGTTTTTAGCTAGGCCCAACCTCTAATTACAAGTGAATTTGAGTGCCAAATGAGTGGAATTTAACAAAAAGTGACATTTCCCAGGCCACATATATTGAGTACTTTCCCTGTAGAAGGAGGGGAGGGAGGCTCAGAAATGCCCTTTTTACTACCCCTCACACAATTTTTAAGTAGAAATGTAGAACAAGTAAGAATAAAGGCATAGCTATACATCATTCATTCTTCCAGGCTGTCAGACGATAAGCAGTGTGTCAAGCACCAGCCATATGCCCAGCCTGGGCAACATGTTGGAAATGTGAGCTGAGAAATACAGTCCTGTCCACACAGGGTGGTATCATTTTGAAACTCTGTTAGTGACCTTGGTTTCTCTCATGCTCCCAGAGATATTTGTAGTAGATAAACTTTTTGTTTCAAAAAAACAGAAGCCAAGTCAATTCAGATTAAGCAAAAAAGGGAAATTTCTTATTAGGAATATGGTTATCTCATCGAATTTAAAGGAAGCACTGAGGACCTCAGGAAGCACAGGAGGTGGGATCACCTATGCCATGGGAATCTGGCAACATTCGGCTGCTATCTCTCCCCTCGCCCTGCACATTGGCAATATATATTTTTTTTCTCATGTGAGGCCCACTTTTCTCTCCTTCATCTAAAAAGCCAAAACAAAACAAAGATCACCCTCAAGCTGTCAAGTTTATCTCTCTTCCATTCAAAAAGGCATTTGATTTGAGAATCATTTTAATCTCCAAATTTTCAGGACATGTAATTTGATTGGCCTTGCTTGGGTTAGATGCCCACCTATGGACTGACTGACTGTAGCCGAGGGGACAGGGTCCTTTTGTACTCTTGGGCCCATGACCTTCTAGATTTAGAGTGGGAGTTTGGGGACACTTCCCAGATGAGTTGTCTGGCTGGCTGAATAACACAATTTTGTCCAATATAACACTGTAAATTAACTTTTTTAAACAAAAAAGTAATAGTCATTGTTAAAAGTTTGGAACATAAAGAAAAAATGTAAATATTTGTAATCATGACATTAAAAATCCAGTGTTAACATTTTAGTATATTTACTTTAACTCTTTGCCTATGTAAACCAATCTCTCTATATATTTATTATATGCAGAATATATATATATATATATATATATATGTATGTATATATTTAAATCTGGTATTAAACATGCAGTTTTGTATTTTTTTTAAAAAACATGTTTTGTACATTTTTCCATGTAATTGTATATTCTTTAAAAATTATTTTAAATGACTGAACGGTATTCCATTGCATAATAATTTCTTCAATCAATTATCTATGATTTTCTCATTTCTGACTTTTTACTATTAAAAATGAGATATGACAATAAATATCCTTGTAAATAAATTTTGGTATACTTCTATAGTTATCACTTTTAGTCATTAAAAAGAGGACAAAAACATACATAAGGTTTTAAGGATATCTGTAGTCTTAGGGAAGTATAAAAGTCGATTGAACAAGTAGGCTTACCACTACTCATTAGTAATACTCTTAATATAGACAAGAGGAATGCAGAATTGTAGAGTAATAATCACCACCTACCCAGTAACTTCCTTTTTTCCAGCCTCCATTTGCAGCCTGTCACTGGTAAGTTGTTCCTCATTTTTTCCAGCCCTCTTAACCTTTCTCCTGAGCCTTTCAACTTTGTACTTCCATCACACTTGCACTGAGCATTATCTTTGTGATAACAGTTATGACACTGTGTTATAGTTATTTACATAAGCTTGTGAGTTCCTGGAGAGCAAGGGCTTTTTAATAGTATACTCTGTATATCCAATTATCTAGCTCAGAGTCTGGTATTCAGTATATAATCAATGAATTTGTGCCTCAAGAAATCAATGACTGAATAATAAATGGCTTGATTAGTCAATTTCCTAACTTACTACTAAACACGAGAATTTTTTTTCTATAGGCTTTTCTTGAATACTTCCAGTATTCTAGCCTGTGGAGGAAATGTAATGGAGTGAATTCATGATGTATTTATTCACTTATCCAGTAAATGTCTATCCGGTGTCTATTACATGCAACTGAGGACTCACATTTCCCTGGTGATTCTTACACAACACACCTGGATATCTGGAGGTACAGAGCAATGAATAATGACTATGGCCTCTAAATATGTTCCCTCACCCCAATATAATGTTTACTATTAAGACATTTCACATATAAATCTAAATTTTTGGCTTTTCTTTTAAAAACTGGCAATCCATATGACAATAATGTTAAAGCTGGCTACCTTCATTAGATGGGGGATTAACCTCTTTGGGTTGTTAGATTAATTAATTCACAAATGTAAGGAACACCTCTTAAGTGTCTGTCTTGTACCTATAGGCTCTGGTAGGCATTTGACATTACAACCTCAGAATTAGACTAATTAATCTGGGTAGCGAGAAATATATGAAGCAGAATAGCGCGTGTAGCAGAAACAACTCCCTGGGAACTGAGCTCTTAAGAATCAAGAAACCTGGATTTGAATTCCAGCTGTGCCGTCGTCTCGCTTTGTGGCCTTGAATAAAAATCTTTATGAGTATCAATTTCCTTATCTGTACAAATGAGGTGCTTGGAGATAATCTCCTACGTCCCTTTAGCTGTAATACTAAATTATAGAATTATCGTTTCACAAGCCAGGGAACATGTAAAAATTACCAACATATTTGGGGTGATGAAAAGTTTTGGAAATAGTGGTGATGGTCACACAACATTGCTGATGTCTTGATGCCATTGAATTGTACACCTACAAATGGTTAAAGTGGTAAATTTTTTGTTAAATGTATTTTATCATAAAAAAATACTTTTTATTAAAAAAAAAGTATCCCCATAGATTGGGGCCTAATCCTCTAACATTGAGAATCTGCCAGTCAATTCATTAATGAATGAGGCTTACGAGACGGTGAGGAGAGGGGAGAAGAGCCTGCAGTTCAATTTAGGCCTTAAAGTTGGACAGTTCTTGTGGAAAGATGCTCTGGCCCCCATGCTTCCTTCAGTTTTCTTGTCTGGATGCTATTTCACTGCCTGCCTCCCTCAGGGACTGGTGGGGTCTCCAGGCTGTCTACACCATCCATCTCTAATCCAAGGAAGAAACTACCATATCACACCCACATCAATCTGGACCCAATTGCAAAATTGTTCTATTTTCTCTCTGCCTTTTTTCCAGCTGACATAGGTTGGCTTACAATCTAGAAGCTACAATTAACTAAGAAATGTTTGCAAAAAGCCAAAATAGTCTGATTTCCAGTTTGCTTCATAGTATTACTGCTGCCGCAGCTGCTGCTACATCTAGATAATATTTATCATTGCTGTATAATGCCAGGAATTTTTCCTAATGCAACAGTTCATTTAATCCTCATGCCAACTCCTAAGCATTTGACATTTCAGATCTTATCATTCATTTGGTTGAAAGATGGAATCTCTTCTTAGGAATCTGAGTCATCAGCCTATGAGGGGGTATCCACCTGAAGCTCTCCCCACCCTCCCAGCATTGATCTCATTTTTGCTGAAATTCCATATTAGCATCCCAGTTCCTAAAATATGAAGAAAGGACTTAATCTGAAAAGGACACAGCCCTCTGGAGGCCAACAAACAACAGCTCTAAGGCTGCCTTTTCTCTCAAGAGCTCATGCCTATTTACTTTGTTCCTTTACCCTTTCCAACTTTTCCATAATTAAAAGGCTGAACCGGTATCCTTTTCCTATCCATCTATTCTGCTTTCCATCTCTGTAAACTGATTCCTGAGCACGAAACATATGCTGATCAGTTACCCAGTAAATGACCCACAATTCCTCTGCTCCGACCCCTTCTAAGGACTGGCCACACAACACTCACAACACATGTTCTCCAGAGACAAAAACACCTGACAACCACACACATTTTACACACGTAATACACTCCTCTCCTCAAACCATGCTCCTGTTTGTGGCCAGAGTTGCCTGACCATTGTCTTATGGCATCTGAGCTGATCTTGAGCGACATAATCCAGAAAGGACGGCAGAAGAGGGAAACAGAAGAAGAGCACACTTGAGGAAGTACTGTACCATGACAGAAAGCTAGAAACTAAATTGTTAATTTTTTGAGGTCAACTTTTCGTATATTGAAACGCACAGATCACAGCTGTCCAGTCTTAACTAATGGTTTCATTTATATGACCCACCCATCACTCTAGTGCCCGTCACCAGTCAGGCTCCCCAACCTACAGAAAAAACCACAGGTTTTTGTTTGATTTTGGCTAGAGATTAGTTTTGCCTGTTCTAGAACTTAATCTCAATGGATTTACTCAGAATGCATTCTTGTGTCAGGCTTATTTTTGCTTAGCTTACCATCTGTGAAATCCAGCCATGATGTTGTGTGTATGTATCATAGTTTAGTGCTGAGTACTGTCTTACTGTTGTGCATCTAATTTTGAATTATTTTAATAATTCAAACAGTAGATGATTATATTTTGTCTTACAAAAATTTGAAACTTCACAGATAAGAAGCTTAATACCCTTTGGACACTGATGCCTGTTCTTTCTACCTGGAGATAATGACTGGGATCTGTTGGTGCAGGTCCTTTTAGCCTTTTGCCCCTATGCATCCACATACACATATATAGCAGGCATCACATTATCTGTATCTCTCTGCGGCTTGCTTTTTCCTACTCAACATTATGTCTTGTAGATACAATTATGTTTGTGCAGAGATCCACCTTATTTTTGAAGTTGCTGCATAGTATTTCATAACAGATATTCCATATCTTAGTCATTACTGAGATGGTATCCAAACTTTCCATTTCAACAAATGCTTCAGGAAACATATTTGCCATGTTTTCCTGTTTCTGTAGGATAGATGTGAAGAAGTGGAATTTGAGTCAAGAGTACATTAAATTTCAATAGATTTGCCAAAGTACCTATACCAGTTTACATGCCCACTAATGCTTAGAGTGTTAAAATTTTTTTTAAATTTTGCAGTCTATGGGGGAAAAAATCTTACCTCATTTTAATCAGTACTTGATTAGTTCTGGAAAGGTTGAACATTTTTTTCATATGATTACTGGCTATTTGTTGTTTCCACTGAAGAGGAACTCCTGGCCTGATTTTTCTATTGGGTAATTTTTCTTTTGCTTAATAGTTTTATTAGATTATTATTAATAGGTTAGTTTTAATATATATTATTGTTGTCAGTGCCAAGCCTTTGTTATATTTTTGCAATTAAATTTGTGTTGGTTAATTTTGTAATACATAGATTTTAAATTACACCAATCTTTGAGTTATGACTTTTGCTCTTTCAGACCCTGCTGAAGAAAGTCTTCCTTACTACAGGGTCATAAGCACAGGGTTTTATTTCCTTTTTCTTTAAAAAAAACAAAAACAAAAACAGTTGATAGCTTGATTATGATGTACTTATGGAACATTCTGATAAGGCAATTTCAATCTCTTCCAATTTTTTAGCAAGTAAACTCATTCCCATCACTTTAGGCATCTTGAATTTTCAACCGTGTCTTTCTATTTCCAGTTTGGGGCGGGGCGGGGAGCAAAATAAAAAATATAAAACTATCTCATTTTAGTATCTCGTTTCTAAATCCACCTTAAATTCTGGTGAGAAAAAAAGTTTATTCACTCAGCAAATATCTTTACTTGCCTGCTTGAGATAGGCACCAGGATATAGTATGAGGTAAGACAGAACCCGACTTGTGGGCTTAGTCTGCTACAGAAGACAGACATAAAACAAGTAACTGTGTGATCGCAGTGAAAGTAGATGTCTCATACAGGGTGCTACAATGTAATCTCCTTGGAGATTTAAATAAAATTGGCTTGGAGCTTTTATCCCATGTTCTATAGGAAATCCAATGACTTTCCCAAGATTTCCGTGAATTCCTCAGGGCTTTTTCCACCTCCGGTTGAGTTTTTGCTTCACTCAGCTGTTTCTTTTCTTTCTCATCCCTGCAACTATCCTCTGCTCTCTGCCCTGTCCTGTCAGAGCTTGCTTCATTCTCCTTGTTTTCCCCTGAAGTCACTCATTCAAGGCTTGTGCTTATGAAACTCGATTGAAGCTGCAGGCAGAAGGGGGTGTACATGCAACAGCCAGACAAACTGAATTCCAACACTCCTTTAGCCTCCTTCACCACCTGGCGCCTAGCACGTCTTTCGCTGGTCACTGTTGTCTGTGGGTCCCAGAGCCTTCACACTTGGTGTCTTCTTCCTGCCTCAACACTCCCCACATATCTCCCAGCTTCTTGCTTTCCAAGTCCCTTTAGAAGCTCCATTTACTCTAGTTTATTGTGCAGATTAATTTCACACAATAAAGTGTCTCATCCTTTCTCAGCACAGAAAAACTGGCAGAGGATTCAGAGTTTCAGTCCTTTGTTCCTCTCTGTAAATGCAAGGGGCCAGTATAAAGACAGATTTTCCCATTAAGAATTATACTACTCTCTCTGTTAGCAGGCAGGAGCAATTTGGGTTTAAAGAACTTTTCTTTCCCCCAGCAGAGGAATGTAACAGTGGGAGCTAATGCTAGGTGGGCAGTCACTGAGGAAGTAGCATTGAAGCTGTAACCTAAGGAGGAACAGTAGTTAACCATGTGAAAGATGAGGCTGGGAAGGGTGAGTTTGGAGATGAAGTATTCCATGTAGAGTAAGCCGTACATGCAAAGGCCCTGAGGTGGGTTAGAACAAGGCTTACTCAAGAAATTTAGAGAAGACAGCAGGAATAAAAAGATGACATGAAATAGTGTTAGGGTGACTTTTTCCTAAGCGCAGAATGATGCTGGGGGCAATGCCAAAACATTAAAGCATGGTAAGAAAGTAACAAGATCAACTTTACATTTTAAAAATGATTGCTCAGTGAGATATTACATGACACCCACTAGGATGACTATAGTTTTTTGTTTTTTTTTTAAAGGAAAATAAATGGTGGCAAGGAAGTCATAGGGGAGCCAATGGCACTTATATACATTGCTGGTGGGCATGTAAAATGGTGCAGCCGCTCTAGAAAACAGTCTGGCAGTTCTTCAGAATGGTAAACATAGGATTAGCATACGACTAAGCAATTCAACTCCTAGCAACATACCCAAAGAAATTAAAAATTGGTATTCAAATACTTGTACACAAATGCTCAAAGCAACACTATACACAATTGTCAAAAAATGGAAGCAACTCAAATGCCCATGAAATGATGAATGGATAAACACACATGGTATATCCGTACAATAGATTATTTAGCCACAAAAAGGAATCAAGTACTGATATGTGCTATTCTATGATTGGACCTCAAAACATTAAGCGAAAGAAGCCAAACATAAAAGATCATATATTGCATTTATAAAAAATGCTCAGATTAGGTGAATCCATAGAGAAGGTATATTGATTTCTAGAGGAAAGGGCAAAGGGAAAATGGAAAGTGACTGTTTCATGGGTAAAGTTTGCCTCCGGGGTAGCAAAAACCTTTTGGAAACAGATGAAAATGATGGTTGTGTAACATTTTGAATATACTAAATGCCACTGAATTGTATATTTTTAAATGGTTAATTTTATGAGACATAACATTCACCTCAATAAAAACAAGATTCCTGGAACCTCCACGTGGAGAATGAAGTGGAGGGGGCAAGAATAGAGATGGGGGAACAATGGGGCCACTGCTGCCTTAGGTGAGAAATGACAGCGACTCAGAGCAGGGTAGGGACGACGGGACCTCTGACGCTGGTTTGCCTGGGAAACACCCGTGTGGAGAATCACAAGCAACTGGACAGATGATCAAGATTTCAGATTTTGGGAAAAAGAGAGGGATCCTTGGGAGAAGTGCTTCTATAGTTTCTAGCTGAACTCATAGCAAATGATGAGTTCATCAGGGAGTTGGGCGTGAAGCAAGGAGACAGCATGGGTGAGTTCTAGACTTCTAATATTAGAGGTCTAATTGTAGATTAAAAATCTAAAAAATTTTATAATTTCAAAATATTGGTCGAGAAAGGCAGAGGAACATTTAACAATAATATGAGGGGAAAGCAAAGTTAAGGATGGTTTGTATTTGTAGGCTAAGGGATAACTGGGTTTTCTTTTGGCTCAAAGAGGAGCCACTGACTGGGGAGGAGTAACTAAGGAAATGCATACTTGATGTAGCTAGATCAAGAATATATGGGTTGGCTCTGAGGAGTAGGACCATGTCTTCCAGGATAAAGTCTGAGAGCGATTCTGACATGAAAAATACAGAAGTTGTGGGACTTCTGCCCAAACGCGAGGGTAGAATGCATGGCAGCTACAGAGCGGCTGTCGCAAGACAGAGTACAGGGCTGGAGAATGTGAAAACGTGTGGGAACAGATTTTGAGAAGAATGTAACGGAGTGAACTGGGTCTGGATAAAGGACTGCCAAGGAGCCCTGAAAGTCAAGAACATACTTTCGTAGGGGAGCCAAGCTTCTTATTAGGTAATTTCCCCCCGCAAAAGCACTAGTCCAAAGTAAGATTTAAGGCAGTAATCCTGGTGGGTATATTGTTACATAAAACACTTTAATCAAGCAGTACAAAGAAACTGAATGGGAATAGTAAGAAAGAAAAATACAAGAAGTCTTATGAGAAGTAGGATTTGAAAACCTTTCATATGTAAGCTTCTTCAAAAGAACTGCTATTTAAAATTCTATAGGAAAAGTAATTACATATTTAAATTAGCCAACAGGAATTATCTTTGCACTTAGATGGGGGTAGATGTCACACAAATTATTATAATAAAATATAGGTAGCATTTTAAAGGCTTATATACTGAAATTATATTTTCAGAAGTTAAGAGTTTTCATATCAGCAATAACATTAAAAACTCCCAAACATGTAACATTGTATCAATTGTTAGTACAATATGCTAAAAATTGTTGCACTCAAAAAACAAAATAAAAAAACCCGAGATCATGGATATAGAGAACAAATTGGTTGGCTGCCTGAGGTGGGGAGGGAAGGGGGTCAAATGGTATAAACTTCCGGTTATAAAATGAATAAGTCCTGGGGATGTGATGCACAGCATGGTGACTGTAATTAAAATACTGTGTTGTATATTTGAAAGTGGCTAGGAGAGTGGATCTTGAAATTTCTCAGCATGAGAAAAAAAATGTATAGTGATAGATGTTAACTGGACTTATTGATAATTTTGCAATATATACAAACACTGAATCATTACATTGTATATTTGAAATTCGTTATGTCAATTATACCCCATTTAAAAAGAATTGTACTAATGGATTAAGCAAATATTTTGGAGAAATCGATTTGCTTCATCTACTTTAAATAGTGTATTATTATTATATGTTGTAACTAATCAATTATGGCGACAGTATAGGGTATGGTCCATGAACATTACAAAGAGCAATGAGAAATAGTCCTTGCCCTTAGAAAACTCAAGTCTAATTGAGGCTATACGAGTTCACTGCATGAAAATGGAGTAAATATCTAAGTGAAGATGAACTAGCTCATGACTGGTGGTGTAAAGTAAGAGCTTTAGAGATTTGAGGGCCCGAGCTCGCTTTTTATTAAGCATAGAAGAGGGTAAATGGGGTTAAAGAACCTGATCATGGAAGAAGTATTTGAATTGAGGCTTGCTAAGGTAAGAGGAGCAGTCATTTCTTTTAAGAGTAGAAGAGAAGATAGAAGTAAATAAAAAAGCATGAACATTCAGTCATGAGAAAGAAGGGAATCCTGCCATTTGCAATGGCATAGCTGGAGCTGGAGGAAATTATGCTAAGTGAAATAATTCAGACAGAGGAGAACAAATATTGCACAGTATCACTTCTGTGTGGAATCTAAAAATAAAATAAAATAAAAAAAAGCCAAATTCATAGATACAGAGTAGAAAAGTAGCTGCCAGCAGCTGGTGGAGTAGGGGTAACAGGGAAAAGTAGGTCAAAGTTAAACTGTCAGCTATAAGATAATAAAGTCTGAGAATCTAATGTAAAACATGGTGACTATAGTTGACAACACTATTGTCTAACTGAAATTTGCTGAGAACCAAAGTGTCTAAATAAATAATAAACAAATAAATAAGACAATGGTTGTGTTAACTAAATGAGGGGAATCCTTTCACAACAAATACATACATCAAATTATCATGATGTATACTTTAAACCTTATAATTTTATATGTCCTTTATACCCCAATAAGGCTGGGGAAATAAACCACACACACATAAAAAGCATGAATAAAAACACATATCACATCAAGAAGTTCAGAAGGCGTTTGGTCAGACCAGTTGGCTGGAACACAGCAGAAGTATACAAAGCACAGCAGGATGAGGTTCTGAATTTAAGCAGACTATGAACTAGGGAGAATGCCACTAAGAGGATTAGGTAGGTAAAGATGTAAGACTGAAAAGCTCTTGTATCTCACTGATCAGAGCTAAATCACCTTAAATGAATTAGCACATGAAAAGACCTTACCACAATGCCTGTCCCTGTGCAAATGCACAATGTGAGTCAAAGTCATCAGTAGTCACAGGGCTGAGGTGTGCAGAATGAACTTGACATCTCTAGACACCTCACATCAAACACCTCACACTGACTCTTCATTCCTTACTTTTCTCCCCAAACTGTTCCCGCTCCAGAATCCCCAGGGCATAAAGCAGTACGGCCACCAATCTGTCAAGTCAGGAATCTCTCTCCCCCAACTCTCCACAACCAAGCTCTGCTGTTCCCACTTCCAAAATGCACTTTTCACCATTTTGATTTCCTTCATCTTTACTGCCATCACCTTGCACTTCTTACCCAGATTTTTGTGATGGTTTCCTATCATATCTCCATTTTTGTTACACACAATCCATTTTCAGCTCATAATTTTTTAAAAGTAGCCTCCCCCTCTCCTTTCTTACAAGATCTTATTGGCTTCCCACTTACTTCACCCACTCCCTTCCTTCCATGGCCTACAGGACTCCATCTTCCCACCTCTTCATTCTCATTAAATTCTACCTTTCCTTTGCTGGCCAGTGCTCTAGACATGATATTTTCTATCTCAAACTCACTGCATTTTCTATTCTCTGCCTGAAACATTAGCCTATCCACTGTACCCCTGCCATGCTGTCTGGCTTTCTCATTCTTCAGCAGCTGCTTTAACATCAGCTTCTCAAATGCCTTCCATGAGCATCTAAAGCAGTTTTCTTCTTTGCCTACGCTCCCCCTTTATGGGCTGTTCTGTCCATCATACTTCCTTTGCTTTCGCAGCAAATAGCTGTATTTGAAACTGTACTTATAATTTTATATTTGCTTGCTTAATGCTTATATTGGAAGCTTTCAGGTGCAGATATTAAAATACCATCTCAAATGGTCTTACACAATGAAGGACCTTTAATAAAAGGTCTTACTAACTTTCTAGTGGAAATTCAGAGGTAGGGTGATCCAGATTAGGTCGCATGTTTTCCCTGTCATCAAAAGAAATGCCTTATGGTGGTTGCCTTGAGTCTCAGCTTATGATTAAATAAGTAGAATGAGTTTATGGTGACTGTTGTAGAATTAATGAGAAATACAACTCTAGGATTGAAGCGAACTCCTTGGAATCATATTCACTGCTACACAATGGAGGAAAGGTGGGATAAACACTGGGGAGTCAGCACTATTATCCAGTTACATCTCTATTATTCAGTTAGAGAGGGATCATTCTGCTTTACTTTGCTCCTGTGTACTCAGCTCCAAGCACAATACATGTAGTAGGAGCTCAACAAATATTCATTGAATAAATGAAGATTGGAGAAAAGAGTCCAGGAAACCATTTAGAAGTCGCTGATTCGGTGGAGGAGATAGATGGCTTACAAACCAGTCCCCCAAAAGGGAAGAGATAGACGAACACAAGTGATTTGTTTACTTAGTGACTCTGCACTTGTCAGTGAGCAGATGTGAAATGAAAAAGGGAGATGAAATCCAAGGCAGTTCTGAGCCTGGAATCAGACTTTGGTTTTAGCGCTTGGCCTCCTTGCTTTCAACTCAGTACTCTATCATTCCAAGCAAGTACTGGAAAAGGGGCTAAGGAGAGAACTTTAAGGCACACACTCTCAAATGGGGAAATACTGCCCACAGGAGGTGAAAACTGATTCTTGGGAGAGGAAAAGAAATCGGATATTAACAGTGGTTTGTAGTCTTCTAAAGCTTCACCCTATCCAACAAAACCTTATCCCCTAGTATTTAATTTCCCTGTTAGGGTGAATTTAAATTAAATAAAATTTTCTCCTTAGGAAGGGGGTAATACTGAATTTGAAAAACACATTAAGAGACAATTATGAGATGAAAAAAACACCCTATAAGCAGTTTAGGACTGAGAGAGGATGGAGGAAAAAAACAGAAAAATATCAAACACAAAAACATCTCTATATATTGACGCACACCTTAGCCATTAAACAAACCATCTCATGCAGTTGTAAATAACAGCCATAAAAATGTATCTTTCAACGTTTTTTACTGAAAAATTAGAAAAAAATCTGAATATGGCATTGTATTTCAGCCAGGAAAATCACCACTGCTCTGTGTAGAAACAGACGACAAAGACACAGATGAGACTGGGCTTGTCCATTTTGATTTGCGTATTCTACCAGATATACATTTAAAAAACATAATGATTAGAGCTGTCCATTGCCACAGGGAAACAAACTTAATTTTCTGGGATTTCTTCCTATACACCAGTCACTCTGACATGCAAAATAAACTTGTCTAAGTAAATCTGACAAAGTTTTTCAAATAAAAAAATATTAATGAGGTTTAGTTGAGCCTTCAAATTAAAAAGTAGAAGAAAAATTGAATTTTCCCAAATTTCTAGAATAAATATATCTGAAAAGCAGATTAATATATACCACAAGGACTAGTATAGGTCTGAGCCATGTTTTACTTAGGCCGCAAAGAGCACATTTCCCTTTCTAGTTATATAAAATGACCTGGAACACCCTTAGCTCTTAGTGGTTGTTGACACTGGTAAATGATGTTGGTCATAGGCACTGAGATGGCACGTACAGCACCTCCCTCCAGCAGTTCAGGAAAGACTCACGTTTAACGAAGCCATAGTATCACAGAAGAAAAAGCAACAATACCAGTCACACCATGCGAAGAGTTTCCAAAAACATATTTTTCCTTTTAAATAACAATAACAACAACAAATATTTAAACAACAATATATGCAGTGCTTAGGAAAAAAAGACAAATGGTAAACATGATCAAAACTTCCACCCAAACTTCACAAACCTCTACAGGAACTGAAAAACACAATTATGTTCTTATTCAGGTACAAGCATTCGATTGCTTTCCCCCAAAGTTCAGGATACGGGAGATACTTATCACAAAAGACACAAAATGAATTTCTGTTGTTGTATGTGAATAGGCTGTAACATAATTTTATTTTTAAGCTCTAAGTTTTGTGATTCTTTTTCTTAAAAACACCATGTCCCCCCCGACGCCCCCCAAGAAGCTAGTGTCATAACACAAAATTTCTCAACTTACAAAAACAATCCAGTATCCCATGGAGAAGTTTAATTTTCTGGGAAGACAGAAAAGTCATCCATTTCTTCCAGCAGTTAGAGAATAACCATTTATTCATTATTAATTACACAAATTTAGATGCTCAGGAAGGGGAGCTACATTCCACACATTTTGAAATACTTGCTTTAATTTTTATCCCATTACATTCTTAAATTTCTTTGCATATTCAAGATGGTCAATAAGCCCCTGAACTTGACTGCAGCTCTGAAAGAAGGCCGACTTTCAGCATGGCAGCTGATCTCTAGGTTACAAAGTGAATGTAATTTGCGTTGAGGCACAAGAAACGGTACATTAACAAATCACTATAACCACTAAAACTGTCCGTTCATACAGTTTATTTCACTAGACTGCAATTTTATATATAGTACAAAGGGGATTCCTGATAGCACACATAGTTTACTTCCCATACTGCTGAAGAACCGATTTTTTCTTTTACATTATATCATAATACCCTATCATTGAAACATTATTCAGTGAATTTTTTCCAACTACATATAAATGGAGATTTACCACGCGGTGCAAGAATGTCTTTATAACATATTGGAATCACAAAATGTGAATCTAAAATACATCACTGTAATTAGAACACTACTTTAAAATTACAATGCCCCATGTTTTATTAGCCAGATTTGATTAAACTCTGTACACATCACAAAGCAGCTTGGTGGATGACTTCTTGGATAACTGGCAGCAGCTCTGAACTATGATTTCAAAAGAAATCTTTAATATACAATCAAAATTTCAAATTTTAAAAACTTCTTCCTTTATTCAATATGCTCGGAATCAAAATGGGACATTTAACAATTTATAGTCTCTGAAACAAAGAGAATAAATACAACCCTCCCTTAACTGAAAGGCTGGGGTTGTAATATTAGGTTTCGTAGAAACCTAAGAAAAGCATTGTATGGGGAGTGGAAATGCGTTAAAAAGAAACATGTCTTTAAAAGCCTCTTGGATTTCTCTGCCCTTCTCCACCTCTGTCAAACACAGAGAAAGAATACTGCATTACAAATAAAGATGTGTTTCCAGAAAACGATGTTCTAAAGAAAATGTACGTAAACAAGTCAGAAAGATTTTCTTCATTTGCCCATTTTGTGGAGCGGGGCAGTGGGATGATATCAGTTAAATAAGAAATAGAGCTCCTTAGTCAAAGAACCACTTCATTACACACAAAATGGCTAGGGATAATTGCTGAAATTTTCTCAAGTGTCTCCTTTT
Source organism: Eidolon dupreanum (assembly GCA_028627145.1). Taxonomy (NCBI): domain Eukaryota; kingdom Metazoa; phylum Chordata; class Mammalia; order Chiroptera; family Pteropodidae; genus Eidolon; species Eidolon dupreanum. The sequence continues at coordinate 39,671,995 of CM053502.1, read as the reverse complement.
CTTTCCCCCAAAGTTTGAGAATACTTGAAAGTTCAATAAATAGTAGAAAAATAATCCTTTACTTAGAAATTTTGAGATGCATCATTTAGAGCTTAATATGAGTTCCATACAGCAATGGTGGTATCTAGGTACCGCTAAGAAACAAAGTGAAGTCTTCAAAGCACACGTTTCTGTTGGGATGTGCCACATTCCCAGTCTTCGGTTGAGCACATTTTTCTCTCTTCCAGTTAAGGAGAGCCGAATGCTTCTGGCTCCCTGCGACATTCCTCTGGCTCAGCTTAATGAAGGTTCCCAATGTTTCATTTATAGGTTTCGTCTCTATGTTTGGAGGTTTGCCTTCTGTTCCATTCCGTGAGGGTTATGGCAGGTTCATTAATCAGGCTAATTTCCCCTCCATTCCAGAACTAGCCTCGCACCTGCACAAGTGGGATTTTGATGTTTTTTTTTTCTCTTGTTTTGAAACATGTTAACAGGCAGGAAATGAGTTAAATCACTCCAGTCAGAGCCCCTAACACAAGGGGCTTCTTGCTATGGATTTTATGCTGGCTCTTTCCCCCTCCAGAACGTTCTGTATCTCAGATCGCCTCTTCTCACGGACGTGAGGGGCTGTTAGCATTCCGCATCCACGGTGTGGACTGTCACCGCCGCCTGTAAGTGGTGGCTGTGATGGAGCGTGGGGTGGTGTAAGCGGTAGTGGTGGAACTTGTTGCTTAGCAGGGCTGCAGTCTGAGGTGGAGTGTCCAGGTCCAAGTCTTCATCGTGGTTCCCCACGTCAACCCCTGCCGACAATGGGTCATTGTTGCATGGAGGGTTTTCACTGTCTTCCTGTGGGCTCATGGTACTGTAGCCTAGAAAATGAACAAAACACACAAGCAGCTGAGAGCTTCCAGATGCAGGGAGGAGATGTCACTTAAGATTTCTAGGCACCAGGGGGGTGTTCCTACCTTTGTGCTACATAGGTGCAAACGCTTGCAGGCTGTCAGCAGACGGTGAAGTGACTTATTTTTAAAGAGATCTTTTGTTGACTGTTTCTTTCTTAAAACAATTACATGAGAAATACCTAAGCATTTTAGACAACTGAGAAAGTATGATAAGCAAAACATATACAATAACCCTTTTCCCATATCAATAGAACAAAAACTAAGATTAAGACTATTTTTTATTTTAAAGAGAGAGAAAAAAAAATTAAAAAAAAAAAAAAAACAAAGAGAGGGGGAAAAAGGCAGCTTTGAGAAAAAGGTTCTAACAGGACTCAGATCAGTGGGGAAAACTGGACTTTAAAATGCCTGAATGTGATGCCAAAGAAGAAAATAACTGCCACTATTATGTGTAAACATACTCCATGGCAGGCACTGATGTCATGTAGTTCCTGCATACTAATGAGGCATATATTTTAATATCCATTTTATAAGCGAGAGAAATGATGATCAGAGAGGTTAATGAACTTGCCCAAAGTTCTAGTAATGAAATAGTAACTCCACATTCACCCACAGCAACTAGCAAAGGAATCAACTATTCTCTGTGTAAGCTAGTTCACTGTATTTAAAGATTAATTTCTTTTGGTATTCTAAGTAATACATGTTTCAAAAGAAAATGCCCTTGCTGATCAAAGGATTCCATTCCAAGAACCCTGGCATGTTTTTAAATATTGCAAAAATCTCCTTTAAATTTTTTGCGAAGTGACAGCTCATTAATATTTCCACTGCATCTACAGTTAGCATCAATCAGCACTCATCCGTGGGTAGTGCTAGTCATATTTGTGACTGCAAAATTGATGTGCTTGCATATGGCCAAGCAGGAGTAGTTGGGGGTTGAAAATGTATGCTCCGTGCAAAAATGAGAAAGGCAAGTCTCTCTCCTCCATGAAACACTACTCAAATGACCATTATTTAAGTCAGTCAACTCAGCAAACACTCGTTGGGCACCTACTATGTACAAGACACCATCCAGGACACCACAGGAGACAGCAAGACGAAAACAGAGTCGCTGTACAAAGAGCTCAAAAGCTAGTGCTTGAGAAATAAAACAAGTATAAACATAGCTCAAGTCAATTATTCATTTATCGAAGACCATCATGGGGCTACAGGGGGAGACTATGAAATATGAATAAGAGATGTGTCTTTTCCTTGAGGATTTCATAAACAAGTATGAGACAGATATTCATGAAGCTAGGCTTACTCTAATACAGATAATGGAAAGTGCTTTGGTTGAGGTATAACTGAAATCCAGAACAGGGAATAACTACTTTGGGCTAAGGAATGAGAAAGTTGCATAGAACTTATATTTCAGTTGGACTTACATGGGTGAGTGAGTAGGGGTTTGGAAAGTGGACATGCGCAGAAGAACAGATGAGCACAAGCCACAGGGGTGTGAAAACCTGGGGCCATTCCTATTCCATGTGCCTAGGATGAGTGCTAGCAAGTAGCTGGAGAATAAGGCAGATGGAAGGTGGAAGGGTGGGTTAAAGCCAAGACACAGAAAATGAAGAGAAAATAGAGTTTGAACACCACCCTACATCCCCCAGTGACATGATCATTTCTGTGTTTTAAAAAGAGAGTTCTGGTGGCAGCTTGGAAGAAGAATAAAAAAGAAATAGGGGGCAGTTAGAAGGTTATTGCAACAGCCCAGATGCGAGATGAATTAAATCTAGGGGTATAGGATCAGACAGATTTAAAAGATACCTCAGGCGTGGAAGCAACAGAAGTTGGTAAGCAATTACATGTGGGGGCTGTAGGGGTGAGGGGTGGTTAGAGGCAACTGTGACTTCGAGTCCGTATGATAAGATTGGGAGACCTGGAGATCCCAAGTCTCAGAGAAGGAAATGAATTGTTTTTGAGAGTCTGTAAGTCAAAAAACGTGGAGATGTGGAGATGTCAAGAGAAGTCGGGGCAAAAGAGGGAGAGTTCATTGATGCATGTGTCTGTCATTAATGAGTGGTGCCAGGTGCCAGGCTAGAAGTTCAACAGAAAAAGGGGTAAGGTGAGGCCCCAGTTCCTGAGAAGCCCAGTCAAGAAGGGAAAACATGAGTGCTAAAACAGAGACCTTCCAGAAAGAACACCAAAGTTGACTAACTTGGCTTAGGAAACTTGAGGAGGTGACACTCAGGGTGGCCCTCATGTGAGAGATGTAGTTCATTAGGAAAAGAAAAAGGTGGAGGAAAGGTGTCGCAGGCAGGGAGATGAGCACATGCAAAGACACAGCAGCCTGCAAGGCTCTAGTAGCTTTGGGGAATGGTGAAAAGCTTGGTGTGTGGGAGGAAGACATGGGAAATGTGCTAGACAGGCAGGCAGACCGGGTCAGCAAGGCTGGTCGAAGCTACAGGTTAGGATTTAGCAATGGGAAAGGGGAGTGGGGGAATGGCAATGAGGAGGCTGGACAGAAGGAAAGAGGGATGAGAGACTCACAGGACAGGGGTCTGGACCATTAGCTACAGGAGACAGTATGGGACAGAGGATCTGAAGTGGGACAGTTGCAGTGTTTAAGTGGAGCAGCCGCTGGGTTCAAGAGACTGTTCGAGTGCAGAGGCGGCTGGATTTGGTGACTAAATGGACTTGTCTGATGCAGATGCCAGGGGAGCTGACATTCTCGAATGTCAAGATTTCTAGGTTAGAGGCTGGGGAAATTGTGATGCCTTCACCCAAGATTAAGAGATCAGGAGCCTGAGTGAATTTAGCTTTTTGGCTTTGGCGGTGCTAAGTCTAGAATGTAGGACTGGATGGTAGGCTCTAAAGCCTCAGGGACAAAGGGCTATGTATGCATAAATCGCCTTATGTGCTGCATATAAGAGACCAAAGAGGAAAACACGGTTTTAGCAAAACTTCAGTGTCTGTGCTGATTATATCTGGCCAAGCTTTACTGCTAGGTTGTCTTCATCTCGCCTCCAAATACTCCTGGATCACCTCCTGTCTCTGCTCATTTGCATGTACCCACAGAAACTGATAATTCATTTTCACATTCATGATGGTCCTTCTGCCTGGCTCACCTTCCCGCCTTCCCTCATCTTGCTATTGTGCTTCATGCTTCAGTTAGAAGGTCTTCTCTGGGAAGAACTGCCAACTAACCCCCACAATCCCCAGTCGTGCCAACCCACGTGGGGTCTGGTGTCCCTTCTGTGCATTTAAACGGCATGCTGTATACATCTCTATCTTAGATTTTACCATAGTATAATAAAATATAGGGCTGTCTTGTCTATTAGCAAATTCTTCCTTGAGGCACAAGGATTTACTGATCTTTGTACTAATATTCAACATGATGCATCACACAAAGGCACTTAATTAAAAAAAAAAAATCACATACTATATTCCCAAAGCAAAGGCATCAAATATTTTTTTTTGTTATCTGTGGTGACATTCCTCAGTCTCATCTAATAATGAAGACATTCTAGGATTCACTGGCCCTGCCCAGCGGTTCTGACTTAGGGTCTGGAGAAGATCTGAACCGGCCTGGTCACAGGCCCACAGTGGTGGAAATGGTACAGCTGTCCCTGAGGCAACTTGGTGGTATTCCCCCCACCCCCTTCTCCTGATGCTTTTTGATGGGAATCTCAGCAGAAGCCCTTCCAAAGTAAACCCCTTACTCTGGAGCCATTCTGTTTAATTTGCTCAACCCCTCTGTAAGTTATTTAGGCTTCCTTTTATCTCAGAAATTAATGAAAATCTTGAGGGAGGGAATAACAAGTTGTGGCGAAGCAGGAAAAAGTTAAACACATACCCTCACTTAACAAATTAATTGAGTGTTTACTCAGTGCCAGGCAATTATGTTGAGCACTGGGAACAGTGATGAATAAGATAAACTCAGTCTCTGACTCACGGAGCAGGAAGCACTATTTAAAACACAAATGATATTCACAAACACTTTCAAAGAAAAAATTTTACCATCTAAAGGTGTATGCAGAAAAAAATCTCTGCAAAGACAATCTTAAGCAAGAAATAGTCTCAGGAAAAAGGTCAGGCATCCATTATAAATAGAAGAGTCAAGATTAGGCTTTGGTTCTTTGGTATTCTGCTTATGTATTTAGCTGCTGGTTCCTAAGAAACCTCTCCTGATGGTTAGGGATGTTAGATCCCTCTGGGAACTCACTCACCACCTTGTGGTCACAGAGAGTAACTGCAGGACAACATCTGTACCTCTATAAAATGGTCTCACCCTGCACTATGCAGTTCTTGACCAGGTTTTCAAGGTTCAGCATTTGCCTTTTGAATCTTGGAATTTGCTTCACTAGGGGGAAATCTCCCATTTACAAAGAAAAAAATATTGTTCAATACACATATACATAAAGTTTCTAATGAGATGGTAAGCAAAACATAGATTCACAAAGTACAAGTATGTATTGGCGGTTTTTAACTTAAAAATAAGCCAGTAGATGATTAGAACACTGAATTTTCAAGAAACGTAATGAGCAGAGCAGATATAATTAAAAGCATAGACAGGTAGTAACTGTTTTTAACCCCCACGTGTGACAGTAACAGTTAATAGCCGAGTGCTGAAAACAATCATTCTAAGTGGTCTCAGAATACTGACAAGGATGATCCTACTTTTCCAAAACTACTCTTATTGAATAGTTTTTTTAAGATACAAAAACTAAAATTAGATTCTTCTGAAATATGAAACTCCATCGGCCACATAAAGTATTTTAAAATAAAAAAAAATGCAGCCTGAAAGCTTCCAAGATTAGCCTGGTAACAGTTTTAATTCTGGGAACATCACATACCTGAACCACACCACAAAAGCCTAGTCTGTTCAGTACTTATGTATTTATCTATTTTATTCTTCTGAGTGCCCTTTTGTGTATCAGACCGAAGGACTCTCATGGAAATACACTCACTGGCTGCACACCGTGGGCTACAATCCCAGAAGTCCAAGACCAGCACCGATGCCACTTTCCCCTTGGGATCTTTCACGATTTACCTGCAGATAAAAGAGGACTATTTCCCCATCTTCTTCTTTGCTCCACTCCTTTAAAGCAGCTGACATACTCAGCCTTTTCTCAGTCTTATGAATACGTGCATTCATTTAGGGGGTCCTCCTAGACTGTCCATTCCGTGAGGGCAGAGTGTGTATGGAAGTGGGGAGAGCAGCCCTGAGCTTGTGCCCACCATACCTTATTCCAGTTAATCCTCACAACTTTACTGGGGAGGAATTTCTAATCCTGCTTCAATAATTAGGAAACTGAGGTCCAAAGTGACTTTGCTAAGGTCTTACAACTTGTAAAGGAGGGGGAGAGGTAGGATTTCAGGTGAACTCTGCTAGACCAAATCTTATAAGCTCTTCTAGACCATGCTGCCTCACAGGAATGACACTTCTCCTTCTGTAACTCCCTCCCCTGTTCCTAGCCAACAGCAGACACCCAGTGCAGTAACCAAATAGGAGAACACGCAGATGAGCAAGAGGAGTGCTAAGAGAACAATTAGATTAGATCCTTGTTTTAATGTGTACATATGGCTTATCCTCTACACATCACAAGGACATTAACTTGATGCCGCTAATTTTAGTGACCCACCATACAGGTCAGGGATGTGACAACATGCAGCTAAATGCTACTGACTTTGTGGTGCATCTGGAATTATGTGGAATACCAATGTCTTTCACTTCTTTTGGTGTTGCATTCTGTCTGTGTGACAAACTATTTTTCATTCCTTGGGGATAACAGGGATCCAATTATTGTGAAAAATGAAAGAAAGCAAGCCCTTAGCTAGATTCTTTGGCTTTCAGATACTGACACTGCCTTATTCCTTTTGTCTAAGCTGTTGTTTCATGTGCCATTTTTCTAAGACAATGGGAGAGCTAATGGATCATCAATGTCACTCAGAATTCCAATTTTGCAATGAAGCAATTTCTATGGGGAGAAGAGAGAGAGAGAAGGCAGAAAGGAAGGAGGGAGGGAAGGGGGGAGGGAGGAAGAGAAGGAGAGAGATTAGGAGAGAGGGAGAGAGGGAGGAGGAGGGAGTGAGGGAAGGAGGGAGAGAGGACTTAGTATTTCTGCTGAATAAGAAATTATTTCTGTTGAACTTTAGTAGCCTCAAACCTGTTTTATTATTCAAAGGAGAAGAGGCACAGAACTGCCTGGCAGAATGCATTTATGAATGTTCAAAGGTTTTTAGGGAAAAAAGGCAGAAAGTCAAAGAAACTGAAAAATTTAAGTTGTGCTTGGACTCTCCATAGAAACCTGAAGTTTCTATTTAGTTGGTGAAAACAATGTCATTCAAAGCCCAAATTAAGTCTCCAGTCTACTTTACTTCTCCCGTTTTCCAGAGGGAGTGTGAATACCCGGCTGTGATATGAAAGGCCACTTTGGTCTCTCTGACGAATACACACTCCTGCATTTTTTAGCACAGGTGTGGGAACACCTTGTTTGAAGACATGTTTTTTTCCTTTTCAGAGTAGATGTGGAGAAAGCAGAGTCTAAAGCATACATACATTATTTACACATTTAAAAAAATTGATTCTGGGAAGAAAATAAAGATTTCTGAGAAATTAAACAGCTATAGGAAAAATAAAAAGATTTTACAATTATAGGAAAAATCCTACCACTTGTTACATTTTTGTGGACCTGTAGCAGTGATACTTAGAGAGCAGAATACATCTGCTGTTCTTTGTGACAACAAGCCATATGGACACTGGGAAGGCGAGAAGCTACGTGTTGGCCAAGTCTTTGGTACAGCACACAGATTTCATAATTCATAGCTCACCTGTCACTCAGCACCTCTTCACAATTCATCCTCGAACCCTCCTGGGCATCTTACAGGCACTTCACACAACTCCATTACACACCAGTCCTTTTGCCACTATCCTTTCTTTAATCATCCTTCAGGGCAAATGTCTCTTTAATGAAGCTTTTCCTGAGGTTCCCAGGCAAGGCTGGCTGAGAGAGCCCTTGATGACGCTGGTGTTTGCCAACCAGCAACATTGGATAGTAGGACCTATGAGGGTGCTGATTTACTGAGAATCAAGTGGAGTGGTACGTAAGTTCCATTCAGACAATACTCATGGAGAAAACCTAGGAGGCAGTCTCTGTGCCCAGAGGTCACTCGTTTAAGCCTGGGAGTGCTGACACATATGCGGAACTACCCTTGGGCTCTTATAAAAGTGTCATGTTGCAATGTGTCTTTTTGGGAAACTATGTCAAAATAATTTACTTGAGCAGAGTAGGAAAGAAGAGAGAAGGGTGGCTATGAGCACTGGCCCACGGGAGTCCACCAGGTCCCTCGGGTCCTCACGTGCAGGAAGCTAGACCTTACCATGATCACTTTCTGTGCCCGATCGACCCCAGTAGCGACGTCTCCTTTCTGGACTGTGTGCGTGTCGTTCGATGACCGCGGCTATAAATCGAGTATTGCTGACTGTGGAAGGCAAGGATGGTTAGTCACTCTTATGCCAATATCCTTATTATATCAAGCACGTTTTTTCTGAGCGGGCTCTTTCACATACTGGGGGTTATTCTGTGGAGAGCTAGAATAAGTAATTTAAAAAAAATTCTGAGGATTAGGGGAGTTGGTTTTAGGAATGGGGCGGGGAGAGGTCCCAAATTACATATCTCCAACATGCATCAAGAAGATATGCTCTACGCAGTTGAAGGCCAAGGTTATCTCAACACTGATGAAGCTCTCTCTTGTTAAAGAAATAATCTTTTCCCCCCTTAGTTGTATACCTTAGTTAAGGGATTAAAAAAATGCATACCTGATGATTCCCTTTCTAAAATCCTATGCTGGACGGTAATGGGGAGGAGAGAGAAAGGGAAGGATGAGGTGTTTCAGGATAAAGCACTTAATGCAAAAAAGAACATCAGGACATCTTTTGAGATTTTCTAAAAGCAAACGCATATGCTTATTTCTAATGCAAAAGTGGGGGGGAGAACCCCATGTCAAAGCTTCTTAAATTTTAATACAAGCCAAAAGGATATGAGAAAGAATATTTATTCTGGATTAGCCTCCTGCCGACACATTCTGAAGCGAGGCAGCTTGAATACTCACTGATGCCTCTGTCTTCATGGCTGTCGTCGTCCCTTTCATCTCTGTCATTCTCCAGGTTGGACATTCGCACTGACATTTCTACCCATCATTAAAAAGAGAGAAACATGACTATTTAATCAAACAAAATCAACCACTTTAATACCCTACGGAGTGCTTGTCTGATGGCTGGATGACAGCATTCCATCAAGAATGAATCCTATCTTGGAAAAGAATCAACTGATGCCCCATTTTTTTTTTTTTTTTTTTTTTTTTTTAAGGAGGAGGAAGCATGAATCAGAAGGAAATCAAGAATAATTAAGAGTCACCTGAAACTGATTTCTGAAGAGGAAAAAAGTTGATAAAGGCTAATAGATAAAAGTTGATAAAGGCTAATCCCTTACTAAAGTATCCGAAACAGAAGGAAAGGGGACTAAAACCATGGCTGTTGATAAAATAATATTACACAATCTTATAAAAAGTCAGGCATAAGGTAACACTGAAAGGCAGTCATCATCAGTCTAAGTGAATCTTACCAAAGGAAAACAGCTTTGTGATTAGCCCTGTTACTAAATCAGGCAGCATTACCCCATGACCCCCCCCCACCAGGGTTGCAGCCATTGTGAAATATGCCAACATCAACCTGTCTTTACTGCTGCAGGGTGAGCTTAGTGGCCCCTGACCTAGTCCATGAAGAATGATGAGTTAGCCTTATCTCCATAAAGCTCAGGCTAACACATCCCTGGGGGCTTTTAGGAAGAAAGGGGATAGTCATTAAATATTTTTTTCCCTTGCAAAGGAACACAGCTTCCACATTTAACTTGGTATGGAAGTCGTGATTACGGATTAATCATTTTGTACCTGGCTTCATATATCTCTCCTGTTTTAAGAGATGTGACTATTCCTTGAAATGTGTGTTCATTCACAATCTGTAATAACAGCTGCAGTAGAACGATTCATGTTCTTGCCAACAGTGACCGGGGGTATTTTTGGTTTGCAAATCTTTCTGGAACAGCAAAGGCAACACATCTGAGCTGAGTGAAGAACAAAATTTCCCACTCAGCCTTCTAGCTTCCCTGGCTGGCCTAGCCCAGAGGCAGGCTGCGGCAGGTAAAAGCTGTGTAAGGAGAGACAGGGTCCAGGGATTTTTGCAAGGGGTGGGGAGGGAATCAAGAGACTGAAGAAGGAAAGCAGGCTTTTGGGACTTCTGAGTCTACTCCTCAGAAGCTGAAAATGCAGCACTGTTCTTATAATTGCTGAGAGGCTTATACAATTGGCCGCTGTCCTTCCAGCCTTGGAAGGACCTAAGGAAGGTAGCTTCCTCCTGGAGGCGCTGTGGGGTTCATTTTGAGCTCACCTTGGGCAGCAAGAGGAGACATATGCTGATGACTCCGGCGATGAATCTGGTGGCGGTAGGCATACACAGCAAGGACCAGGACCATGATGCATCCCATGATGCCTCCAGCCACGGGGCCCACAGGGGCACTTTTAATCATATTCAGTGTCACCACCTCATCACCTTCATGAAAATAGACAGATACCCCTTGTAAAGATTTCCCAAGTGTGGTAGGAGGTGGAGGTGGGGGTGAGAGGGGAAGGAATAGAGCGAGAAGGGGTTTGGCAATGATAAGAGCAGCTGTTTTAAGCTTTGAATTCCTCAAGGAAGACCCACAAGTATGTGGGAGCAGTGGCTTTGTTTAATCCTGGTTCTCAAATTAAATGCTGGTTGTTCAGCAGAGCAAGAACACAATCAGCAAGATCTGATAAAACAAGAGGGTAGATGAGAATGACTTAAATCTGCAGACCCCAGTGCTGACAGCCGAGCTCCCTGGGGTGTGGGATTCTAGGAAGACAAGTCACCTAGTAGAGAGGTGAGGGTGATGTGGGCCTTTTTTGGGGGTCATGTGACTGGTTTTACTAAAATAAATGGCACCAGGTTCAATTGATATGTGCTAAAAAGATCACATTCAAAGCTTATGGCTTCCCTTTAACATCATTTGGACTTTTTAGACAAAAAACTGCAAGTGGGCATATAAAGCGTCTTCTTAGAGCAAGGTCACTTCTACTACGTCCTAATGTGGTTCAGTAGTAATATGTGAGCTCAGAACCTTTCCTCATATATGAGCTTTTTCTTCTACAGATAGGCTAATGTATGGAGATGTTAAAAAGCAAGGTATTAACTAAAGATTTAAATATTTGCCTCACCTGCCAGCTAAGCTTTAAGGGTTTGTGCTAACTCTAGAAAGACACTGAGAAAACCTCATTGAGGGATGCGGGTGTAGGGCCTGAACCCAAAGGGGTCCTTCCCTACCGTGTCCCTGTCCCTCACCCTAAGCCACTCCAGCAGCATTGCGGAGCTCTGGCTTCTGAAAACCCCAAGGCCTTAAATAGTGATTTACAGCCACAAGATTTCTGCCTTTGCAGAAGCTGTGGGGGAAGGTCTCAGCAGGAAATAGATGTGCAATGGTTACTCTGCCATCGTCAGCCCTGTGCTTCTGTCAGCTGGGATTCACATTCAGACAAATTCTAGAGTTCAGACATGTGGAAATCAGGCCTGATATTTCTCAGAACAAGCATTATGGGAATAAATTCCAGGCTTGCAAAATTTGGCAGGACAGATGGCTGTTCACTCAGCACAGAATATCTAGCCAGCTTTGAAGGTAATTATCTGCCTTGATTTTGTAATTAAAAACTACTGGCAAAGGAATAGGAAGTAGAGGATCATTTTAAGATTTCTGTTTTAGTATTTAGGCAGGAAAATGTGTATTCAAGAATCACCCCAAAATCTTTACGTGTTCCCAACAAACATACCTATTGCTCCCATGTCGTCGACGTAGGGACTTTTGGCTCCCACAATCCCCCCAAAGCATTCTTTCTGGGGTGCACAGTAGGATTTGTCCAGGTGAGTCTTTCCATCGCTGTCCACCATGCACCATTCACAATCCAGCACACCAAAACAGTCCCTGCCAGAAAGATAATGCTGAGTGTCCCGGAAGGCAGTGTCGGGCTGGGGAGAGCGTGTGGGCTTGGGCATCAGGCAGCTCTCAAGCGTTCCATTAACTACTGATGCTGTGTGTGTCTCCTTGCACATTAGTTCCCTTTCCATACAAAATGAGAACAGCAACAGTCTGCCAGGGGATAGCTGCTTTATGTCCCTCAACAACTTGGAAATGAGAGAAATAAAAATGCTCTCTGTGAAACAAACCATGAAATCTGCACATCATGGATGAGTGCAGGATTATTCAAAATCATCTTAAAAGACCAGATGGTTCCAAGGTTTGTTAGACTTTGGCCTAACATCCCCCCAAGCGTATGGTCATTTAAAATAAAGGAAAGAAAAAAAAACCGATGAAATAATTTTGGGCAATATGTTAGATTTTCTCGCTATCAATTTCTTAGAACTTTTAATATGTTAAGTGCACTATGACTCTCTAAGAGACTATATGCAGTGTTTCCCAAATCGAATTGACTTTGAGTTCCTGTATAACATCTCAATTTATGTAATGCCCTACCATTTCTTTACCAAAATATACACCAAAAGCAGAACTGATGGCCTCTTCTACCCACTAACTCTACTTAAGCAAATGGCAACCTGCAGCTACAATAAATGAATCACTCTGCTCCCACCCCTTAAGCTTTAGGCTACCACAGCCACTATTCTCATGATCTCTAGTCCCAAACACCCTAGGTAGGAGGGGGAGGGAGCAGGTGACATATAGTTTTTGGTTCTCAAAACTACCATGAGGTATATCACGTTCTAAGAAAGAAAACTGATAAGCTTCAACGTATCACACAGAGAGCCTTGACTGCCAGGTTCTGGTTCTAGAGCCCATGAGTTCCTGCCCTTTGCCCTTGCATCTTCATGCCATGTGCCCTCACACATTTATTTTCACATTTTATTTCAAGGATAACTCTCCCACCCACAAATGAGGCTCCTAACATATGGTACAAATGTCAAGTAGCTGTAACAAGTAAAAACTGGACAACCTTAAACTTGGTGGATAAAAGGCTTAAGAGATCAGTTTCAGATCTGAAAAATAGTACTTTTTAAAACATCAAGAATAAAAATAATAAATATTAGTTGGAAAATCTCAGTGAGGCTGCTGGTCACTGTTCTTTAGTAAGTGCTGCTCCCAAAGCCATCATATTGACATAAAATAAACACTGGACACTGCTTACCCACTTTCCACCCTCTGACTGCACCTGCTGTTGACACACTGGTGAAGAGCATCTTGCAGGCCAGGGTCAATAGCTGTGTATGTCACTGGCTCCTGATGGACCTCGCAGCTTGGGTTTCTATTCAGGAGCAAGTCTGGAGGTTAGGACCATGTACATGCCAAGCTCATCGTGCCCCTGGCCCCTACGGTGTCAGACACAACTGGATTTGAATGCTGGCTTTGCTACTTACTTATATAAAACCTTGGGCTAATCACTTAACTACTCTGAGCTTCAATTTGTTCACCTTTATGTGCAATAAATATTTAAAAATTTAGGAAATCGTAAATATTCCACAAAATAGAAATATATACATACAATGAAAAGTGGATGTTATCTCCTCTCACTCACCATTCTGAATCTTGCTTTTCAGAGGTAACCACTATTAACAGTTTAATGAGAGTCCTTTTAGACATGTATAGTTGACCATCGAATGACATGGGTTTGAATTGCGTGGGTCCACCTACACAAACTTTTTTTTCAATAAATACCTGTACTGTTTTTGATCCACAGCTGGGAGTCTGCAGATGTGGAGGGCTGACTATAAGCATCGACCTATGCCATTTTATTTAGGGCACTTGAACATTTGTGGATTTTAGTATCTACAGACTGGATTGGTCCTAGAACCAATCCGCTGCAGACACCAAGGGACAACTAAGTTTTGGGGAAGTCAAAGTTACACACAGATTTTTGACTGCACAGGGGGTCGGCGTCCCCAACTCCTACTTTGTTCAAGGGTCAACTGTACTAGTATATGGTGTACATTCAACATTCTTTCAAGTTCTAGAGAAGGGACTTACTACAATTTATTTAATTGGCCTTAAAATTTGTCACTTACATAAATAATGCTGTTATGTGTGAGCATGTATGTGTGTGAAAGGTACCCATATACTTATCACAGGGTTAATTTGAAAACTAAGATTTAATGTGCATAAAGTATCTGACACATGGTAAGTACTTAGTTAAGGCTTGTAATAGTCTCATATTTTTTGTATGTAGCACATGCACTGTTAATACTTTCACAGTATTTAAATTTAAACCTGAAAGTGGGTTTCATTTTAAGGTACTATGGAGCTTGAAATCTGGCTCACTGAATAGTTACATCAGTAGAAGGAATCATCTTTTTATGCCCTAACCCTAAACAAATCTATAAACAAGACTCCCTATGTATGTATAGTATATATATATTTTTTACCTGTTCTCTGCATTGGTGAGGTTGCCAGTACACTCATTGACCTCTAGAGGGCACTCACAGGGACATTCGCATTCATTTTGTTCCATTCTGAAAAGCAAAAAGAAAGTTACTATGCAGAGGGTCAATAACAAACTATAATATTATACATGTACCAGGGGAAGCAAAATCAAGAAAACCTGAGCTAGTTAAAAGGGACAGTAAGAAAGAAATTATGATCAAAAGCTTAAATACACAATTGGCCTTGGTCCATTGTTCTTTGGACAAGGATGCTACAAACAACACAGCTCTAAATGCTTCCGTAATCAGGACTTCCCTTTTCTCCGGGACATACCCAGCACTTCATGTTTATTTTGCAGATGTCACTTCAGAATGACTGGCATCAGTTAAAATGTTCAACAGCATGGTAAACAGAGATTATGATCCATTGCATTTTTACCGGTGACAGTTGAGACAGAGACGGTCCACCATGCTACAAGCACAGAAGGCAAGAGAGTCGCATGTTTCATTGACAATGCCGACAAACGCATTGGTTCCCGGGATCCTCGCCAGTCTGTATTTAGAACAGTGGCTGCCATGCACAAGGTTCGTCAAATCCCCCTGTGGACAACCAAGGTGTCAAAAGTGACAGACAATAATGTGATGACTCAGCTCTTCAATCATCTGCTGAAAATAACTTACAACAAAACCTTACTTCTGATTACAAAAGTAACACATAGTCACTGTTGAAAAATTAGTAGGTAAAAATTATTCATAACCTCATGGGTCACAGATAGTTCTCATTTAACTGTTGTGTACCCATTATCTATTCTTTTATCTATGCTTATACAGATAAAATTTTCATAGCTGTTTTTGTAATCTGTTCTCTCCTCTTTAACACACAATATATCATAAAATGAAAATAAATTCCAGAAGCAACTTTCAGGTAAGGAATAGTACGATATTTTTTCAAAGGTAAACCTAGACAACCAGAACCCCACCCCCTCACCCCACCCTTAGTTAACAAACCTCTTTTTTCCTAGAATCATAAAATTATTTAAAAATGTAAACCTCTTTAAGAGGCCAGTTTCCTGTTTCCAGCATATTTAAACAATCCAATCAAAGCACACGCCCTTTTCTTCATTCTATAACGAGAGACTGATAAAACCAGTTTCTTGAATTGTCAAATTTGTTACCACATTAGAAAACTAAAGATTTAAAATGGGCATTGTAATATTGAGTATGGTCATTCTTTCTGCATGTCTTTCATATGCAGTAGGCCAATTATTTAATTCCATTCTTGTTTAATCCCATGCCAGTCATCCCTTATATGTGCACAGTGAGAATTATGGCACTAAATGGGTTCTTAGAGGTCTAGATGAATTTTCCTCTGGAAGACAGAAGATGCCCACATCTATAATATAAGCAAAATGTAGGTGTAGCATTCTATTAACTTCACTACCCAGGAATGCTCCGATTCCATTTCAAAATAACGTAGGCCAAGAAGAAATTATTCTAATTCATGTTCCACTAAAATCTGTGTTTCTCAACATTTTCTACCAGAATAGTCTGGCTTTCTTTGCTGAAGACGCATTGTATAAAATGACAGAAGATACACAGAGAAAGATAGAGTAAGAGTAAGGAAGTCACATGACGACCTCATCTGGCAGCCTCCCTCTGATTACACTCAAGTTTGTCAGTGTGCCCTTTAAAAGGGTACCTCTCAGAATGGTATAGGGTCTGAACAGAGTAATAATAACTTCTCTTGCTTTGAACACACTATCCTATTAACATATTCATTTTTTAAATTCTTCTATTCTGCCAATTGTTTTGGAAATTGCTTTTTTTGACATTAAGTTTAAGATTTTCATTTAATCTAACATCTTTAAAATTAATTTTTAATTATACATTTAGTGATATAAATGTCAACTCTAAACTAAAAGCTTACCTTTTTTAAATAACTTTTTGAAAGTTGGTTCTGACATTACTCATTTTAGTTCTTTCCCAGATAGAATTTTTTACAAGTTAATAAAAAAAAATCCTTGAGATCTTTATCTATATCCAAGAAAATTTACAGTACCTTAAATCACACAGAGTATTTATTCTAACTGAAAAGAAAGAGAGTACTTTTGGGTGATCTACATGAGATCTCCTATCTAACAGGGTGGATGACCAAGAACTGGCTTAACTTGGCTTTAGGAATTTCAGGAGACTAACTGATCTCTAGAAGACAGGAAGAGAGAAACACAGGGTGCCACATATATTTATATCAGAGTGTGGGAACAGACTTCCGCAGACATTTCAAAGGGTGGAGATTGCGTGAGTCTTTAAGCAAACAAAACCAAACCAAAATACCCAGTGTGAGACCTTAAGACATTCGCTTCTCTATGCTAGGCTTTATATTCCACAACTGTCACCCTGGGGAGCTTGACTAAAGTCCTGTCCTATTATATGTAATTCTAAGGCAATCAAACAGCTCGGAGTAATATTCAGACATTAACCATTATCCCATTTCATGTTACATAGTGGGAAGGAATATGAGAGTTATTAAGGGAACAACTTACCACAAGGCTAGTGTTGAATTTATAAAACCTCTGGACCGTTCTGTCACTGAAGCTGTTGCACAGGTTTTTCTTTACAAAGTTGGGATGGTTCAGGATATCATTTGCTACCAGGGGCTCCTAACAAGACCAAGCAGAACAAAAGACATATGCCATGTAATTAATGGGCTGCAGCCTTTTGGGAAACTGAGCTTTCGGCTTTGCAACAAATACCTTGTGGGTGATGTGCTGCTGTTCCACAGGTGCGTGTCCTTTGGGGTCAATGAGGGTTGGATGCGCCACCAGATAACCCCTGTCCTCCATTATGAAACACCTGCACCAAAACAAGTGACATCTCTCAAATCATACAAGCTGTTTTTCTACGCTTTCAGAGAGCAGTGATCTTGCTAGTCTTTAAACAAATTGCATTTATCTCAGGTTTTCAATAAATATTCATGGACAAAATGAAAGACGGTTGGTAGCTGGGTAGACAGATACATTATTCTTGAGGTGGTGGATCACCTGGCATACAGTTTAAGGTGAGAAATTTACACTTGCCTCTGTGGTCACCTTTGTAATACAGAATGTGACCACCAGGTCCCAGTAAGATGGGCTCCAAGATTCTTTGGCCAGAATGTATAAGTGGGAAGGTTATTCTTTTTTCTGAGAAGGGAGATTCTGAAAGTGGCTTTGAATATAAACGCATAAACTTTAAGTAAACCATAAAATGTCTTCTTTCAATAATAAACATACATAAATGTGACATTCAGAGGACATATGAAAATATATATGATGGAAACACTAAATAAATAAAGCCAGAACTGCTCCAATCAAGACTACATTCTGCTTTTTTACTCTACAACCATCATAACAATTTGCTGTGAATCCTGCAATTCCCCATAAGGGCCAATGTGAAATTTAGCAGTGATGAAACATGGGCCGTGAGATTGAAATAAGAAATCTATTTTTAAAAGTGGCCTGCATTAAATCAACGGAATGCCCTTGCTTTGATCAGACATATTCTTTTGAAATTCAGGCAGCAAAGACTTTTAGTTCCATGAACTTCTTTCTGGGGAAATGTAAGAGGAACAGTTCAAGCATCTGAAAACCTCACAACGGTTTTGGTTTCGTAACTAAATTAACATCAAAAGTACTACCCAAGACTACACTCTGGTCTTTCTAGCACCCAAGATATGGGAAACATCTAATTACTAACTTCTAAAGAAACAAGAGCTTTTGGAGAATTCTGTGCCACAGTAACTCTTGTTGTTACTAGCCACGTCTGTTTGTCTAAATCATAAATGACATGAGCCTTAGAAAAGTAAAAGAACAAAAACCGTCTTAATAGAATACTCGGTTTCTGGTCCTGACCACAACAATGTGGTTGCCATCCAACTAGAGATTCCTGACATCAGTTTCTCTGTACTTTGTAGCTAGAAAGGAAATGGTGTCCCTGAAAGGCTTACCTTATCTTGTTGCCACCATCTTGGTTACAAACTGGTAATAAGTCCATCAGAACTTTGTAGAAGTATCTAAGTGTGAAGTCAATGCCCATCACAGCCACAGTATGCCCAGAAGACAGCTGTGTACTTCATGTGAAAAAGATCAGAGACAACAAGGGTCATGTTTATTTAAAGGTAAAAGGTATGCTCAATCATAAGGACACTGTATGATGTCAGAGATACATGCCTACTGATCTTCCACACCTTCCACCCCTATAAAAGACAAATAAATGACTGATTTAGCATAATATGGAGATTTCATGGGAGAAAAATTTAAGACCAAAGGTAGAATTTTCTAAATAAGACCAGCCCCAAACATGGGCAGCTGTGGACTATGGCTAGTCTTGACTAAAGATGTTCAGACCAGGGTTGGACTATTCCCTAGCAAGAATACGGGGGTGGGAGGGCACAGGCATCAGGTGGGAGGTTGGATGCATGGTTATTCTAATTTCTTACAACAAAAAACCTAAGCAATTCCCTTAATTATTTTCTTCATTTTATAGATAGGGAAATTAAGATCTCCTAAAGGTTAACTGACTAGTGTAAGGTCACCAAAAACTTAGTAAAAAAATGTCTAATTTTCTTTCTATAAGAAACAAAGCACAGCTCATATCCTAGAACAAGATTCTCCTGGTTCTCAGACCAGTTCTTTCACCTTCTGAAATGCTACTTTTAAAAAAAAAGAGCACCAAGGAAGATAAATGTGGGCAGTACCATGTAGTGCTAATCTTTTAGCTCTAGAATCAGGCAGATCTGGGGTCAAATCCTGGCATCGTTGGTTTCTATCTGTATGGCTGCTGGGATACTACTTAACCTAAGCCTCAGTTTTCTCATTTGAAAGTAGAAATAATAATAGTATGTACTTCATAAAGCTGTTAATGGGATAAAATAAGATAGTATGCAGTATTGAGCAAGCTGCCAAACATATCAAAAACATCCAAGAAGGTGTTTTAGGAGGTTACTCTAAAGAAAACTAAACAGGGCTTAAAGCTCAGTCCTTGACAGGGAGAGTGAACTTGTTATTTCTTGAGAGAAATTGCCAGGTATACCAGAAGCATGACCTTCTCACTTGGAACCTAGGTTCTTTTAAATCTATGTTCATGGGCAGTTGTAAGGCCTTGGGTTACTTAGCTAATGAAATTTTGTTCTTTTGTGGCTGGGAATTTTCAGGGTTTGACCAACAGGGGACATTTCAAGAGCCTACAATTATCATCATCTACCTGACTGAACTCTTTATAAAAAAAAACACCAAAAGAAAAATGGCACTGTTAGTTGACAAAAACTTTAAAAATAGTAATTGGGAAGCTCAGAAGGAACTTCCTGAAATAAAATGCTCTTTTGAACATCAGAACTTGGGAGTAAAATTAGCTTTGCCATGTAGACAACTGACCCCTTCAGGTTACTGTCAACATTAATACTAACTTACATCACCTCAAACCCTAACCCCATCCTCCTGCAAAAAAAAAAAAAAAAAAAAAAAAGAACCACTAGAAAAAGGAACCATGACCCATAATAAAATTTCTATCAGAACTTTGCTATCAAAACTATGTTTGGCATAGGATAGGGGAGCATATTGTGGTGGGATTACTTTTGAGAGGCTACTGTCTCAATAAGAGCCCCTATTGTTATTGAAGTAATTTAAATGCCACCATGGGAGAAATCTAAGAGTCAGTTACCTTATATAGAATTTGTGCTTTATAGCAAATAATGTTTTGCTGAGGTATCAGTCAAAAGAAGTTTAAATGGCTGTCCAGGAAAGAGTGATGTGTTTAAACAATAGCCATCATTACGATCATAGCAGTGGTTTCCATTTACTGAATATTCACAATTTATAGGCACTGTCGTAAGCATGTGAATACAGCATTTCAATTATTTCTCACAGAAAACTTAGGAGGGATTAACATTTCTAGGAAACGGAAGCTTGAGAAGATTGAGTATTTGGTACAAGTCACACAGTGAATAACTAGTAGAAGCAGGAATTTAAACGCAGTGTCTTCAACTCCAAAGTATATATAGTGCTCCCAAGCATTAGGTTACACTGCCTCCTTAGATCTGCACCACACTCGCATTCCCAAGCAAGTTTACACGATCTAGTTAATGTCCTGCAAAGACATCAGTAAGGAATTATAGTTCCCATTTTAAAAGTGAAAAATTAGGTTTAGAATGATTAAAAGACAAACAAGATTGATCACCTTTTATTTACGGTACAGAGTCCAGTATGCAAATCTGGCTCTTTCTACAATACAGTTGCCTCAGTAAAAAATACAATTCAGGATTTTGGGGACAATTTTGTTTCTAAACTTCCCCTATTTGACTGCCATCTGCTCTAATATGATCAACATGCTGAAGTAAAAGCATGCATATTGCCAATGTAAGTCTAACATTCATAGTTTTACCTGCGTTTCAAAAATGTACACTGTTACCATAGCAACTCATAAAGATTACCATAGAAAAATCAAACCAAGCCTACACTTCTAAATACAATAGACCATGCTGCTTGCAGCACTTCTGTGAGATTTTCACAGTCAAAGACTCATCTGATCAGTCCCTTAATCACTGACTCTACTTCATCATCTCTACCAGCATTATCATTCTCCAAAGAATGCACACCTAGAATCTCATGCCACTAAGAATGTTTATGGAAAGATAAGAGCACCCTTACTACGAGTAACTGATAAGTGAGCACTGAGTCAGAAAAGCCTCTCCT
This sequence comes from Eidolon dupreanum, assembly GCA_028627145.1. Classification (NCBI taxonomy): domain Eukaryota; kingdom Metazoa; phylum Chordata; class Mammalia; order Chiroptera; family Pteropodidae; genus Eidolon; species Eidolon dupreanum. Next base: position 39,650,915 of record CM053502.1, on the reverse strand, counting down.
ACGGTGATCAGCCAGACCACTTTGGAAAAACAAGGGTAAATGAAAATGCTTCATGACAAGATGACTATAATTTTTTTTCTTCTGACCTATTGAAATGTCAGAAATTTAAAGCATGAATAGCACGATAATAAAAATTACCGCTATTTATTTGGGATTAAACATGGTTAAGTACAGCGCTAAGCATTTTACATGCATCATCTCTAATTTGCATTTTATCATTCAACATGGGAATTATTACTTCTGTTGAACATATGATGCTAAGAGAGGTCATGGAACTTAATAATAATAAAAGTATATAACATTCGTTGAGCCCTTATGTTCCAGGCACTGTCCTAAGAGCTTCATATATATATATATATATATATTATTTAACATAATTCCTAAATAATCATTTGAGATAGATCCTAATATTCTTCTTTCATAGGTAAAGAAACCAAGGCAAAAAGAAATCTGTCTCTATTCATATAAACAGTAAATGGCAAATCTACTTTTTCAGAGTAGAATCACATCGTAGAGGGGGTTAGTTTATGTTCTCAAGCTGGCGCACAAGGCCAAACTCACTAATGATTATTTGAAAAAATTGTCTTTGCAGACCCCATCTATCAATATATCCATTAAAGCTACAGTTGCTTTGGCTGAGAACCAGAAGCAGTGGTTGACTTGTGTTCTAAACCGTGTTGAATGAAAAATACACGGCTTTAATAACAGAAGTATGCTCAGCTAAGGAAACTGTTCAAATGATGAAGTGCATGGGGCTGTATATCGGTCAAGGAAAGAGCAGGTGCTTCTTCCTGGAATATGGTCTCACTGAATGGCTAGTGGACAGAATCCAGGGTTTAAATGGCCATTTAACTCTTGGTTAAACTCAAATAACTAAACTTGTGTAGGTTAAACACACTATAAAAACTAACCAAACAAGGAAACTGAACACAGGTTTTTGTAATTTGAAAGCCCATCATATTTCCATCATGCTTCATTTGGACTGACATAACGAATGTTTATAAATAAACGAAAATTCTTTCACTCTTCCAAATTTCAAAAAAAAAACATGTATATGTACATACATATATGAGCATACAAATCTGCATCTACCTGTGGCAACCTGGCCCCACCCCCCGATCAAAAGAACATTGTATAGAAGAAAAAGCTCTTGATAATGAGTGGCCAGGTGAAAGAAGCCTGATACAATGCCAGAGACTTAAGTAAGACACACATGGATTGCCATTTTCTCCTTGAGTCCCAACAATATCTTTAAGAACCCATTCTAGCCCATTTCATTGTCATCAAAGAACCAAGGTGACTGCTGTCCCCACAAAGAAACCACTTTTGTTTACATTTTCTCAACGGATTAAAGTATGTGGGAGGGATGACAAATCTTGCTATTTAGAAAATAGTAGGTGTATGCCTGACAGATGGCCTGTTAATAAAAACATCGAAAAAAAAATTTGTTCTAAATGATTGTTTACTTGTTTATATGTGAAATATTATATTATGGGAGCAGCTGACAGAGCCAAACAGATACAGTTCCCTGCAAAGGAATCAACATTTGGCTGGTGGCAGGGCCTGCTTTCTGTGGAGACACAGGTCATGATTGAAATTCCACATGGTACTGCTTCCCAATTCTTACACCCAATGAACCTGCGTTAGAGGAATTCTACTGAATGTCAATCATCGATATATAATGAGCACCAGAGGAAAGCATAAAGTTAAGCAAGAAAATCTGTCTTCCATAAATTTTAAGGCATCATTACAGGTACCAATCAAAAAATGGTCTTTCTTGGTTGCTAGGGAAAAACAGCTATTTGTATAATGAAGGGATTAAAATGTGTTCAACGTGTTTTACTTGCCTCTCCACCCAACATTTCACTGACATTTGTAGCTTAAATACCAAAACCTCAAAAGCAGGAAACATAAAGCACTCTAAATATATTTACAGTGATACCCACATTTTACAGCACTCCTGGAAAATCAATTTTCAAAATGTCTTTTTATTTTTCAAGAAGCAGTACAAGGACAAAGTAAAAATAACAAATTCCTATATGATTCTAAAGATTTAGACCCAAATACAAGAAGTAATAAATTTGATGTCTCGATACTTTTTTTCCTTCACTAAAAATGCTCCTTTCTTTTGGAAAACACTCTCTAGTAATGATAACTGTTAGGCTCCTATTGTTATTTCTTTGCTTGGTTTAAGACTGGCATTTCTACAAACTGCTCTACTAAATTGAACATTTTTCTTTTACTTCTTCACACTCATCATGGCTGCCAAGAATAAGGCTAAGAGCTTTTTATCAACTTAACCATGATATAACTTTGTGAGGCAGTATTATCCCCATTTTACAGCTGTTGGAAGCACAGGGAACCCAAGATGACATGGTTAGATAAGATACTCAAACCCCAGCTTGCCTCAATTCCAAGGTCAGGCTTTTGCCATTAATCTTTAGTGTCTCCTATTCTATTCAAATTTTCAAAAATATTCTTGCTGTGTTCAAGAAAGGAATAAAATTAATTAAATATTACCTGGATGAATGAATTGTATGACTGATGGTCACCACATAGCCAGCTCCTCCAACATCTAAGTATGGGCCAGTCAAAGAAATCAAACCTGGATTAGCTACTGCATGGAGATACCTAATGTAGACCAAAGAAAGTCATGTTATTTTAGGGTATGAAAAAACTCTAAGTTTCAAAGAAAAGTGAGCTTATAACTCTAAAAAATATTTATTACAAATTGTGCCTGTTACATTAAAATTCAAAAGGATTCCTATCTTTTATGTCTGACTGTAGTATCGACATAAGAGGTCAACAAAATCTAAAATTCTCTTTTAAAAGAGATACTATATCTGAGCATATATCTGAGCTTTTAATTAGATCTACAGTATAGACATTTTACAGGCTAAAATAAAATAATGAAGTAGAAATAAATACAACTCAGCAAATAAAAATGTATCCTGGATTGGTGAGGGTGAAGGAACAGGCAGCAAAAATAACAGCCAACTCATTAGTGATTTAGTTACCAAGCAGCATATGGCTAGAAATCCTGTTTTTATACCCAAGTCATCCCTCTACTCTACCATCTGATTAGTGCTTGTTTTTGAAAATCAGAGTAAGAAGAAAGCATAGAAGTAAAAAAAATGTTTTTGAACTTATACATGTTCATTTTTCATAGGTCAAGCACGAGCAGTAATTTGATGCCATAATCATGTGCAGTGTGACATTAACTGTACCCACTATAGACACATTGCATACAAGGCAGGAATCAAGAAAACCACCAGGAATTGAAATGGCCAAGCATAAAGCATTTCAGTCTCAAAATTTCAATGAAGAGATAAAAACATTATACACAGAGAAAACCCACAAAGCTGTTGTCAATACATTAAAAAAAAACTATTCAAAAACATGTTTTCATTGCCATTGAAAGTATCTTCTTTAATGTGACTGCTTTATTGTATATACACTTATCATGTCTCTCCAGGATTTGGGGGGAACCTTTGATAATGCAAGCCCCTAAAACTCACCATTGTCTCCTAGTGGGATCAAATGCTTTGTCCATGAGGGAACCAGGATAAATTCTGAGGACGCCATTGGGTGTTGCTATGTAACGGCGGACAATGTAAGTGTTCAGGCTACTCATTTCCATTTGTGTCATCCATTCATCTGTGACGTGGCTGGTAGCCATTACTTCATTTCTGACAGAGAACTTGGAAACAAAGGAAGACATAGCAGGGATCCTTTAAGACTCACATGAAAAGAGAGTGGACTGCTGGCAGGGCTTCCCAAAGCTCTCTTGCAGAGAAGCCAAGCCCAATTACTTCTTAAAAATCTTTCCACAGCAGATGGAAACAGCCAAACTTGGTGAAAAAAAAAAGCTTACTGAAATATAGTCAGTGGATGTGTGAACGTGTGATTTACTCAATTGTTCATCCCAGTCAGGCCTTTTGAGTTTAAGAGGCAAGATCTTATAGTAAAGCATCACACACACACACATACACGCACACACGCACACAGCTAAATCTCTTCTCCTTAAACTTCATCATATTTATCTCAACAGACAGCAGAAACACTTTACTACTTTCCCCTGGGAAAAATGGAGCTGGGAAAGTTTCATTGGACTTTAAATCATATCCCCCACCTAGAAAATCCCTAGTACATCTTAGGCCTGAAAGAGATTCTTAATCTAGCACATAGGACTTCTTAATCCAACGGAAGGGTCATCACCCACCAGCCCCCGCGGGGCCACACATTCTGCCTCTCTGGCTCTCCAGCTGAGAGGCACAGATCCAGAGCTGGGATTCCCATTTCCAAGATTCACTACCAGCACCCTCTCCCAAGCCTGTGGAGGGGCACACCAGAAATGGGGCCCCATGCCAGCACTCACTTTGAGCCCTGGGTTAGCAATGAGGCGGGTGTTGTCACTAAGATAGGCTGTGTAGTGTTCCACCATGCGCTTTGTCTCCGGCTGGCTGAGGTGTTCGTAGGGGGAGGAAAAGCTGCCAGCAGACAGCATGACAGTTGGACTTTCTGAAAGAGAAGCAAACAAAGCAGGACTGAAGAACACAGACTTCATCTCAGGCCCAGACAAAGGCATCACTAAAGCTCTGCCAATCTGCCAGCTGTGGTGGCCTAAGTTTCCCATATGGAAAGCAAGGAACTTGACATTGAATTAAAAAGAAAAAAAGCCACATTTTCCCCCTTCAGGGAGCTTACAGTCATGAGTGAACCAGAAGAGATACATGTAGAAATATATATAAGTGCCTAAATTAGCAAAGGTTCAAAATACCTTAGGCCTACACATAATATATTTATTAGGATCAAGGAGGCAGCATATGACATGGAGCCAGACTGGGCTGAAATGGGCTCCACTGTTTCCTAGCTGTGTGATGTTGGGCAAGTTATAATATGTTTTTATCACCTACAAAGTGGAGGAAATAATTACGCCATAGAGTTATGGTAAGAATTATATCAGTTAATATATGTAAAGCAAACGAGTTAACAAATGTAAAGCATGTAAAACAGTGCTTGGCATGTGGCAAGCGCCTTAAGTATTAACTACTATTGTTCATATTAGTATTATTATCTAGGAAGAAGGAAAATGGAATATTAGAGCCAACTGAAAATCACATTTAAAAATTATTCTCACAGATGGGGGAAGAGGGAAGAGCCAAACTTGGCATAAATGAAAGCTTGTGGAAATACAGTAGTAACTTATATATATTTAATTGGTGGCCCTATCTAAAAGGAAAAGCCCAGTTCTCTAAGAAAAAAATCCTCCCAGTGAATTACATGATGAAACATGAATATTATATCTTTGGCTTTGAAATTTTCTACTGGTCAGCCTTATATTTTTAACAGCTCAAGAAAGCATTATCATTGTCCTATCTCATTTAAACCTGTGGGTCATTTTCTACTCCTTTTGTAGTTCTCACTCATGGTGTCTTGTTTCCTTGTGGCCTGGTTATCTCTGACTGTGCTGACATTGTACTTAAAAAACAATTTTATAGGAATAGTTTCAACCTAACAGGATGGGATATCTTCCTCCAGAGAGGATTGTTTGATTCTGCCAGGTGCTACACCCTGAGATGAAGCAGGGTAATAAGGTGGGAACAGTTCCCAATAAGGTGAGAGTTACTGCACTGTGGGACTTTGGTATTTAACTAGATCATGACTAGTTAGTTCTTGAGGTTCCTTAGACCAGTAGTCCCCAATCTTTCTGGTACCAGAAACCAGTGCTCCTATGAGAATCTAATGTCTCATGATCTGAGGCGGAGCTGAGGTGGTGATGCTAGCGCGGGGGAGCGGCTGCAAATACAGATGGAGCTTTGCTCACCTGCCTGCCTGTCCCCCACATCCCCTCTCTCCGCTGCCGGACCACTTCTGTTTCAGTCCACAGGGGTTGGGGACCCCTGCCTTAGACTTCTCAGATGACAAGAATCTCAAGTCAAGGGTTGATTTAGTTTTAATTCACCCTTACCCATAGTCAGTTAGGACCTCTGCTAAAAGCATGTATGTGTGTGTGGGGTTGAAGGGAGTGGTTTCATTTATTAGTCTGAACCTTTTGGGGACCTTGGATTTGATTTTTGCCTCCCTCCCTAGTCCTAAGAAGCTACCTAAAGCACCATTTCACAGTTGTTTCTTCTGGATTGGTAAATATGTGCATTGCAAAAGTGGCTTCTTTATATGTTGGCTTTCTTCTCTGGGTTCTTATATTCTTTTACACTGAGGCTCAGTACCTAACTATCACATTAGTTCTTTGATGCGTTTCAAGTTTTTTTTTTAAAAAGTTTCCATACAAGATTTTTGGTTGTCCTCAGTAGGATGGGTCAATACCTAGTCTAGATATTGCTTCTAGTAATGTTATATCTCATTTACTTCTTATGATATCATCAGGGGGTAGCCTGGGAGATTGTTATTATATTCATATCAAGGAGAAGAAAACCAGAGGCTTAAAAGGTTAGGCTGCCTAGCAGCGTGCTGTGGATTCATGTGTCTATGCTCATGCGGCTCTCTGTTCAAGGATGTGCCACAGAAAGAGGATTGTCCCTGAACTCAAAGAGCTTAGGACTCAGCTGGAAAGAAAAGGAATGGGAGGGAGGGAAGGAGGGAGAGGGGGAGGGGGAAGGGGGAAGGAGAGAGGAAAGGCGAGAGGGAGAGAGAGGGAGAGAAACAATATAAACATAGTATAATAATATAAGAAATGTCAAAAAGCAACACATATTTCAGGAATAAGAGTAGGTCCAGAGGTAAGAGTATGAAAGATACCTTGGGGAGCGGGCCTTTTTTGTAGTGACAGAGACTGGGCATTTTAGAAAAGGCTGCTGCAGTAAGATAAAATGAAGGAGAGAACGAACCACACATATATACTTAATTGCAATGGATGATATACTCTAAAAAATTCCTCTTTGCCTCTTTGTGTATCAAGAAAGACAACGTCCCTCCTTCAGCTCTCTTGAAGGGAGTGTTGATATACAACGCCTTGCCTCAAAATCGCATCAATGAAATTAGATGGAAACCACTTATTTGCCATACATGTTTTATTATATTTAATGATCTTGCTTCCCTTTCATTACCAACTGATACTAAACTGCCCTCAATGATCCGCCCACATTGTTTGGGGGTGTAGGGGCAGGTTCTCCTTCCAAGATGAAGCTGGGTGGTATAGTGGAAAGAGTGCCCAGTGAAAATCAGACACTGGCCTAAAGTCTATCTGTGTGACACAGGATCAGTCCATTAGTCTTATGTAAGGTATATGAGTTGATGAAACTCTACATTTTCTGAGCATCTCTATTAGATAGCACTGTGCAATTGAAATATAATGCAATCCCTAAATATAAAATTTTATAGTACCCTCATTTAAGAAAAGTAAAAACAAATAAGTTAAATTAATTTTACTAGTATATTTCATGGAATCCAGTATATCCAAAAACATTATCACTTTAACACGTAATCAATATAAAAATTAAGTATTTTATATTTACGGCAATTCTCAATACATTCTAAGTATTCAATAGCCACATGTGGCTAGTGGCTACCATATTGGACAGTGTAGCTAAGGTGGATTATCCAAAGGGAATAAAAAAAATCTAGGCTTGAGCTTTTTTTTCATCTAGAAAAACTATTGCACTTCACTGTCAAATTTCAAAATGGTGACCTCAGATTCACAAGGAGTAGTGCTTAGCTTGCTCCAGTAGCACTTAAGATAATTGGGCACATTTTAGCTTTTTGGAAAGTATTGCTTAAAAATGTAAATTAAAGGGCATATATACTCTCCTGTATAAAAGACAAAACCCCCCAAAACTAAATTAAAACAAATAAACAAATGTAAACTCCAACCTTTTTTTAATTGACATCTCTGGCCCCCTCCAAGTTGTCTTCGCTGCTGGAATGTGTCCTAAAAGAGACTACTTAGTCTGGCCTGCTCTGCTAATCTCATATCCACAAAGAAACTATACAAGAGGGAATTTAAATGAGGAACTAAAACACAAGTGCTCACGTTTAGAATCTGGAGACAGGTTGACTTCTATCCTTGATCTTCTTCCTACCTGTGTACCTGTTACTCAGTTTGCCAGGTGTCTAATGATTCTTAATTATTCACTTTTTTGAACCCTAAGTCTTCCCAGGAGTGAAAAAGAAAAGACCTGTTTTATATTGCTGTGACTATACTGTGGTGTATCTACAACATACACCATGAATGCCTATTTGAGCCTGGCACATGGCAGCATGCAATACAAAAGGCGGCACCATGGCATGGGAGGGGCATGAGTCATGTCTCAGACTTGCTGCTTTCTGTGTTACCTTGGGACAGGATATATTTCCGCTAAACTCCAACATCCTCAACTATAGTAGGTCAATCCAGATGATGAGTGTACAATTACCTGGTTCATAATAAATGTCAGTTCCCTTTTGCTTTCTTTGAAGTATTTGCCTATTTCCTAAGCTGTTTTGAAGACAGGGAGCCTGTGGTAGATACGGATGTGCTATAGAGATATATAGGTATGCTACCCTGGGACCCCTTTTACTTATTATTTCTCCACCTCCCACCCTGTATTCCCCCCAAATTCCTGTATCCCCTTATCCCTATGTCCATGTGTTTGACCTACGACTCTTTGGCCTACTAAATAAAACCTGTGCCTAGCACTAGCCGAAAGCTGAAAGTGACTAAGGAATATGAAAGTCTAAAACCTTTCTTGACTCTGGGCTAACTCTGGGAAAACTTTATATTCTAAAGCCCTCCTATAGGATTAGGCTGAGGCTGGAACTTCACCCCAAATTAAACTCTTGCTTGCTTTCTCCTCCTTCCTTACCCTGTTTACATTATACTCCTCACTGGTTTCTTCTGAGAGCCCATCCTTAATAAATCATCAACACACAAATCCTTATTTCAGTGTCTGCTGGAGAACTGATCCCAGTCAAGGTGGCAAATTGTTTTCACATTTGTCTCCCCAAACTCTCATTGCAGACATTCAACATCTTTATCTCTTTCTCTCTTTTTTTAATCGAACTGATATTTATAGTGAGCTGCTATGAGTAGGACTACAAAAGAAACTGAGAAATTAAAGGCTTTACCTAGAGTGGCCAGCTGTTTGAAGTGGAGACAAGCACTAGGCTGGCCCAAAAGGTCCAGTCGGTGGTACAGCAGCTTGCTGCTGGAGACAGTGTTGAGGTTCTTCAGTTGTTTGACAGGTATTTCCGGTTGTATCACCACGATACAGAGAATAAAGGAAGTGTCTTGTACCTGGAAAAATCAATAAAGAATTTCAAATAGAGAAAATGAAGGTTCCTGGGAATAGTGACTTTGCCTATATTATTTTCTGCTATCTCTGTCTTCTTCATTTCACATAGAAAAATATCTGATGAGTGTATGAAAGACATGAAGACGGGGTGAGAGACAATACCTCTGACAAAAGGTTACATTTTATATTTTATATTTTCCTTTATGACAGAAGAAAATTAATGTATATAACAAAAAAACCATGAAGCTAATGAAAGGATTAGAAAATCTTGTCCCTTTGAAACAGGGACCCTGAAACTGTTTTGCTTATTTAAGCTAATGGATACGAGCTGAAACAAGGCAGGAGAATACAACCCTTATTTCTCTTTGAGTTTGAAATGCATGTTAAAATACATAGTTGGTTTTGCAATCAGTGTTCCAAGAACTGCCTATTTTAAAAGCCAATTATGAATTCATATAAACAGCTCATACAGAATCTGATTTTTTCTATTTCCAACTTTTCTCTTTTCTTGGTTTGAGATGAGCAGGATCTCCAACTCGTGATAAGTACAAACCCTGTGGCTCCCTTGCAAAGCCTGCCTGACTTGTCATTTCACACCAGGTTAGGCAATGTGCAGTAACTTAGCCTAATTTATTATGCTCATACATGGAAACAAGAGTACTTTCAAATTCACTTTGCTCCTATAGAGGAATGCTTGATTAAAACTAGGTAGGAAGGATGTCCACCTAAAGTATTAAAAGCCAAGTCAAGCTACTTATTTCTAGCTCCCTGACGTAAAAATACAAGAGAGCCAAACTTAAGTCCCTCACATTAGGAGATGGACAGAGTCTGTTTAAAAGATGGTTTGTAAATAACTGAAGACTGATAACCAGCTAAGGCAGAACTAAAGCAGCTAAAAAGATTTACTTAATGATCAAGAAGATATTTTTAACTAGGTAGGTTAAAGTATAATTTAGGGTTTATGAGGATGGTTGTAGAATCTTTTTAAACACAGGAGAAATTTGCATCTTCCCCGAATTGCTTTCAAGTATTGTCGAGGCTATTCAATTAGATTAGCAAATTTAATCCTCTTCCTCTACCACCAAATTAGAAAATGACAGGGTGTTCCAAAGTAGCATTTACTATTTCCCCTCTTCTCATCTCACATAGTCATCTTTTGAGTGTTTCCTGTGTTCACGTTCCAAGGAATCAAAAGACAAAAACTCTACCAGAATGACCGGAATATAATTTTATAACTGGGTCTATTATGTAAGAGAAACATAAAAATTCACCTTAGGTACTAGGCTTATCAGAGTGATCATTTTGTAAATGATATAAATGTCTAATCACTATGTTGTTCACCTGAAACTTATATTGTATGTCAACTGAAATTAAATCATAAAAATAAATTTAGAAAGTTACCCCGAGCCTCTAAAAGCAATACTTTATAAATAGTTATGTTTACGAATTGTTCTTAGCTAGAAAGGAAAACAGATTTCAATACAGGTCTTTCTATTGTGTCCTCATCTGAAAGCTCTCCATGACTGGGGTTTTTTCACCAACCGCTCATGGGATTCATGTTTTGAAGTGAACCATGGCTGTGGAATACAGGCACATTGTAATACATTCTGATAGTCAATACTTCCTTCCCTCACAGCATGCAGCCTCCTCAAATGCTCAAAGATGGACGTGGGTTACACAGTGACAGAGTAGTAATCTCTTAATGCTCCTAACATAATCCCTCACATTATATTTAAATTAATTCAGTGAAATAATCCATTAGTATCTGCTACATGTACGGATGCTAAGCAGTTTAACCAATTATTCTCAGCATAAACTAAATCTATTGGGATTATATTTACTAGCGGAATTTGTTTTATTCCTGAGGACAAGATTAGTACCTACTCCCCTTAAAGTTACTAAAAAGAGCTTAAAAATATTTACCTAGTTACTGCTAGGTAACCAGGCCAGCCTTTTAAACTTCAATCTCATTATTTATTACCTCTTTAATTTTTCACTCAATAGCGATATTCTTGACAATTTCGGAACTCTGAGAAAACTAACACTTCTACTTGAACTGATTAATTACACCCAATTTGGCTAAGCAGAGTGGCTAGAATTTATTAGTACCGCTGAAGAAAAATTATCTTAATATGATAATACTTCTTTCCAAAATGTTAACATTGGATTTATTTACTGTACAAAGAATGGCTTAAAAATAGCTACATTTCCTTTCCTTTTTAATGCCAACAAATAGCAAAACAGTATTTTGCCAGGATGTAATTGAGTTGCTTTAAATCAGGGTTTACTGGTGGTAAACAAGCTCTAATTTCAAATACAAAAGTATTTCTCAATCAAGTATTCTGGTTTCTGGCTAACCTTTTCTTGATGTAAAAATTAAGCAATTCGTCTATTTAAATATTGTATAAATATAAAAAATAATGGCAGATGGTGCAATCATTCTCAAAAAATAAGTCCTGAAAACAAGCTGATGCAGAATTTCAAAACAGACTTTGACCCTCCTCAAATCTGTATTATCAAACAATAAAATACCGGTAGAATTAAACTTATACACATGTTCTTCAAAAAGTTTAATTTATTATTATTTTTTTTTTTGCGTTTGTTTCCATTGTAGAAATTGCTATTGCCATAATGATGCGTTAACAACCAAACAAGGTCAGAGTAGAATCAGGTCTATGCTGGCTACTTCCGATTCCTATCATTCCTATGCAGATTGCAGACACAGATACTGTACGGAGCTGTTTTAAATGTCTACATCCACCACTAGGCTGGATGCTCTATAAGGGTAGAGAGAGTATCTTTATTCTTCTTAGCTCACAGTAAATTCTTAAAGGGAGGATTAAATAGATCCATTTGGAGACAAAATGTTAAATACCAGATTCAGCCATTCAAGGGAATCTCAAGTATGACTGCATTTGTAATTTAATGATTAAAATTCAACAATAAAAATGAAAGTCCACTCTTCTTTTGGTCAATTAAAATATCAAGGGCCTCATAACAACATTTGTTGTATGCTTGCAAGATGGAGTAAAGGACAGAGACATAAGGAATATGGACAGTATGTGTTCAGTTCTATTTCTCTGATTCTTTATGGCCTACTATCTGAATAAGGCTAGTAAAAGAAAGCTGTGGTGGATACCACAAATTATGGTGAAAATGTCCAATCAGCTTGTGATAAATCTGAATAATCCAAATGCTAATCTACAAGTTTATTTTCCTTGGAATACATCAGTAGAGAGCATTTATACTTTCACATCTCCTATTTAATTCCTAACTTCCACAATCTCATTTTAAAATGACAAAAACTAACTGGACACAACTTAAATGTGTATCAATAGGTGACTGTTAAAGAAAATTTGGTCCATCTATATATTGCAATACTACATAGCCATTAAAGGTGCATGCACATGGAAAACACACACACACACACACACACACACACACACTTATATGCAAATAAAAATTTCCTGGAAATTATCAAAGTGGCTACTTCTGGGGAATGGGAGGTCAAAGGCAGGAGGGAGAGTAGGGCATTGTTTACTATCTACTTTATATCCTTTTATAGGGCTTGATTTATTCATCATGAACAGTGATTAACTTTATAAGGAAAATGATAAAACATCTGTGGGATCTCCTCTTTTTCCAATCACTTTAAAACTAACCAGTAACATTACCCGACCTAAGTGCCCTAGAATTCCTGCATAAGGAAGAGCACTGTACCCTGAGAGGCTCGGGCAGAGGTGACTTCCTCTCACTCACCATCTTCCAGGCGTAGCTGACATTGTAGGCCTCCTTCCCGGTCTCTCTCAGCTTGTTTATGTGCCAGGACAGGGATGAGTTCACAGGCACTGCGATAATCTGGCTGCCCAGAGGGAGGCTGCATTGGCAAGCAGAATGAAATATTTTCAGGCACGAGATAAAATTAAGCACTTAATTAAAGGCTGGGAAGAAGCTCTGAGTCAATGACCACCTCTTGATTTTAAAAAGCTATGAAGCACATCACTTTTGAAAGAGATGTGAGATTTTCAGTTTTATAAAAGCATTATGTCAGTTCTGCACTAGAAAACATTCCTTACTTTCTACCCCTGCCCCCCCACCCCTGATTCTAATTCTTTCCAGAAACTAAGTCATCTCAAATCACTCAGTCATTACTTTACAACCAATGAACACAAAGACCTGTTTCTCTAAAGGTTACCATCTGCCAGAATAATGTATCATGATTGGAAAAAACCCAATCTGTTCTTTATTTCAAGAGAAAACGTTATATATGATTGTGCTGTCAACCTGGAATAGATATTACTTTGCCAAGCTATTTTTTTGGTATACTGTCAAGTTGTTCCTGAACTTAATCTTTTATTTTGTCATCATTTTTCAATTTGGTATAACAGGAGCATTTCTTTATTTGAGATAACATACCTCTGATTTTACAATTAAAGCCAATGTAAACACAGAATTTGATTTACATAGAATTTGATAGTTCTAAGAGACTTTACCTGTTACTCATAGTAAATATTTTTGGCTACTATTCTGAGGGAAAAAAAATCACTGAGTATACTTTTGATAACATTAAAATAATTTACACTTATTTTATATCCTATAACGAACACTTATATCTGACCTCAAAGGGTCCTATTCTCAGAGAAAAACAAAATACTACAACCCTCACTTTTGTCTTACCTTAGGATATTTTGCCGAACCAATTCAAATTTTGGGATGTTTTCATAGTGAATGATGTCAGTATGAAGAGGGGGTTCTGATAATAAATATGGTCTGGTAAGAGATGGGTGCATAAGTGTATACCCTGAAATAAGAAAACAAAAACACAGATGATGGGAAACATGTTGCAGGAAATAAGTACTCAATCTAATAAATGTGCCTATCACTGGTTTGAAATGTGAGATATTCTGAGACAGCTGCCTAATACTCAGTTTCTCAGTATGTAACTGATCAGTCCAATAAAAACTGAACTCGTTTTATGTGTTCTTGCATAAAACTCTTCAAGTGTAGAAAGATGCCTTAAATTATCAAGCATCTGTCTAATCAAGAATATTTTCGAGATACTGGTCATTTGGTCTTTAATAAAATGTTCTAATCTATCATATGAATCTAAATGCCAATAAATCTAAAGGTAACAGTATAGATAAAAAACAAACCAAAAAAAAAAAAACAATCAAAGAACAATCTAAAGAATCACTTTCTATGTGTCGTTCTATCCTCAAGTCTAATATCCTGATGTTATAAATAACTGTTATCCACCCCTCAACACAACATAGAAATACATGCAATAATTTTTAGATTCATTCTGCTACCTCTGTGATGTTCTACTACAAATAGTAGTCCTAGTCACACTGTTTTTCTATAAATACTATCATTTTCTATTTTGTTAGTATCAGAATATCTACAGATTTTTTTTAGCTTGTTAAAAAAAATTACTCTTTCCCATGATTAATTTTTAGCATATTACCTTTGTCATCTATGAGAAAAGTATAGGAAGCCAAAGAGTCTTGGTAATATGTCACGTCTTCGAGGATATACGCCAGGTTCACGTCCACACCTACGATTCCCAGAAGTAGGTTTCCAAAATAGCAGGGTTTACTCACAGTCATGATCAAACCTATGGGTTGAAAACAAAAAAGTATTCCAAAGGATAGCAGAAAAAAATAAAGACTGGAGCTGTGCTCTAGTGCAGGGTCCACAACCCCCGGGCCGTTAGGAACTGGGCAACACGGCAGGAGGTGAGTGGTGGACCAGCAAGCGATGCTTCATCTGTATTTGCAGATGCTTCCCAGGGCTAGCATCATTGCCTCAGCTCCACCTCAGATCATCAGGCATTAGGTTCTTATAGGAGCACTGGTCCCTGGTGTCAAAAATGTTGGCTGCTGCTCTAGTGAGTTATGAAGGCTAATATCAGCCACCTCAATTTTGCTCAGAAGAAAAGTTTCCTGTGTGATCCAGTAACCAACCACTGCCTTTGTGGACAGCATGAATGAGTGAGAGTACAAGAGAAATAGAGTCTTTTGGGGTTTCAGGTATCTCAATTAGTTTATATTGAGGCAATTTATACATTTTCCACTATTTTTCGCCTAAAAGGACACAACATTCCAGACCAGTACAAAACATCAGCAGCACTTAATACATCATTCTACTTCCTGGAGTATGGAAAATTTAGCTGAACTTGAAAGACACTGGACAAGGTATCTAAACATCTGGGTCTTAGCCCGGCTATGCTCCTTATGTATTGTACATATGACATAGGACATAACTTCTCTGAGCTTTGATTTTCACATCTGTTTAAAGAACATAGTAGTAACTGCTGTAATGATTTCTGTAGGTTCTTAGATGAAAAGAGATTATGGATAAAGGAAAGTTTATGAGGTACTATGTTTCATTAATGTATCCTATCCAAAAAGAGGAAGATGGAGAGAAAAAAACTTAGAAAGGCACAGAATCTTATCATCTGACCACTTAGAACTCTGAGTAGCTAAAGGAGATATCCAGTTTCCAAAGAAATGTATTTGTTGTCGTTTGGGCCATGCGTTTACAAACTTTTATGTAAAGAGTCAAACAGTAAATATTTTAGGCTTTGTGGGCCATATAATCTCTGTTGCATATGTCTTTTTCCTTTTTTTAAAACAAAGCTTAAGAAGGATAAAAATCATTCTTGGCTCACAGGCCATACAAAAACAATAAAATACCTATGGAAAGGGGAAAGCAAAGGGGAGGAAAATGGACACAAGGAGAGAGTGTGATCAGTGGGTCAATGCACGGCCCTGAGCGTCAGGACTGCTGGGCTTTCCTCCTACTTTTACTCCTGAGTTGGGTTAAGTTGTGCCACTCTCTGGATGAGACTCTTCATGTGTCAGATGGGGAGCTGAGACAAAATGACCTCTAAGACCCTTAACAATTCTACAATCCTATGGCTCTAAAGAAAACTCAAAATAGAAAGATGGATAGTTTCTCTCCACCTTGCTCTTTTATGTGCGCTGGAGGGCACATTCATGCCTGAGCAGCATATCAGAAAGCCATTCTTTTATGAATGTGGAAGAAGGGTATTTGGATACCCTGAAAGATTGCTCCAAAGGATGGGCTTCAACTCAGAGAACTGTGTATGATGTCCACTTAAAGCAGGGGTCCCCAATCCCTGGGCCACAGATTGGTACTGGTCCTTGGCCTGTTGGGAACTGGGCTGCACAGCAGGAGGTGAGTAGCAGGCAAGCGAGGGAAGCCTCATCTGTATGTGCAGCTGCTCCCCAGCATGAGCATCACCACCTCAGCTCCACCTCAGATCATCAGGCATTAGGTTCTCATAGGAGCAACGGTTCCTGGTGCCAAAAAGGTTGAGGTCCACTGACTTAAAGTATTATTAAGTTGCTATGATTGCCAAGGCCAATTAAAGGCATCACCTGATAGGAGGACATGGATACAACACTGCAAAACTTTGTGAAAAGTTATGCCATTTATAAGATAAATAAGTTCTGGGGATGTAATGTATACCATGATGACTATAGCTAACAACACTGTATCGTATATTTGAAAGTTGCTCAGAGATCTTAAAAGTTCTCATCACAAGAAAAAAATTGTAACTACGTGAGGTGATGGATGCTAAATAAGCTTACTGATTCTGTCTTTCTCTTATCAGACTTCAACACTTGCTAAGGGTGGGGTGTGTATCTTACCCACCACTGCTTGACACAATGTTGGCTGGCACTCAATAATATTGGTTACATGTATAAGAGATCACTTGCATCTAAGACTTGACATTTCCCTATAAAAAGAAATAACCTTATCTACAGGTGGGAGTTTCTATTCTATACACATCTGTGAGCCCTGCCAGAAATAGGAAGGATAACAAATTGGAGTGTAGCAGCAGCTACTATATTTCTTCCTTCCAGAAATAACATGTTTACCTAATTTCTAGAAAACACGCTCTCTATAGGCTTCTTAATTTTTATACATGAGTTTTCTCTGAATATCTGTGAGAGTCTCTAGTTAACGGAACATGAAAATAAAATCTCATACAGTGATGGTGTCTGTCAAGCCAGTAATTAGCTGCCTCTTCTTCAATCTTCTGTCAAGAAAGATGAGAGGGAAGGATGTGTGAAAATGGATAAGCAAGAAAATGAAAGAAAAAAGGCTATACTTTTACCTGTTGGTCAGGCATTATTCTAGATGCTTTACATATATTAGTGCATTTACTATTTAAAACTACCTTGAGGGATACATTATTTTTCCCATTTCATACACCAAGCAATAATGTGAAGGTTAAACATTTTATCCAACATCATATTATGGGTAACTTGTGATAATCAGATGATGATAATAACAATAGTAATAATAACAAAAACAAAAATAAAACAAAGAACACACACAAAAAAGAGCAGTAATTATTATTGAGAGGTATGCCAAGCATTAATAAATCTTATAATCCTAATAACTTGAAAGATTTATTACATGAAGGATGCTTTTAAACTTTTAACAGATGACCAAATGGTATTAATGAGATTAAATAAATTACCAAGGACAACAACTTAAGTGGTAGGGTGGGATTTGAAATTCTCTCTTGCAGAGCCTATATGTGTTTGACTGCACCATGGTGCCTTGTCTTTGAGACTAAATCCTAAGCACTTTCGAGTTTTATTTACCACCTGCTATGCAAATTTACTCTTTGGTTCCAATTCACTAATTTTTGAATACTGGGGAATCCTTACAATGCCTCTCCAGTAGATATACCTATATACTGACTGAGTCTGGGGCAATGAGGAAGAAATAGGACTGGGGATTTCTGCTCTAGAACAAAGTGCTACCAGACCAATGGCAGAGGGCTATGCAACCCTCGGACAAAAGAAGGAAATGTCCACTCTCTTGCCTGCCCGGACCATCTAATGATCACATGCAAGTATTTAACATTTAAAAGTTATTCTCTTGGTGAGCTCATGTACACTTCTTTTTCTCTCTTTTACAGCAGAAAGTTTTTTTTCCAAACTCACCATCTCCCATCTCATCAGAGAAGGGGAGGCTGAAGACAGCTTCATCGATCATTCGGTTGGGAAGGTTGGTATAGAACCTGCCGACTGTGGTCTCCAGGTTACTCAGCTGGTTCAGCACCATCATGCTACCCTTAATCACAGGCAAGCCTGTCCGGTCCAGCATGCCATACTTCCCTGAGTTTTGTTCAGCCAAATCTCTCAGGAAAGCCAGCTCTTTCAAACCAGTCACCCCATCTGAAATGGAAAGTCAAGGCAGGACAATGTAAAGCAAAATGGTGTATGTGCTTACAATAACCTTGCCATGTAGATTTCATAAGGGCATGGATGACATGGATGAGGTTTTATAATACCTCTGCCAAATGATGACCTCTCTGCCAAAGGGGCCTTTGCAGAGATAGTCGGGACTCAGGGTACCAGGTCTTGCTGAGGAACAAAGACCCAGGCTTGTTCTTTCCTCGAATAGCCAAGAGGGCAAAGGGATCCTTCAAAAGGCAATGATGAAAAACACATGAGTAAACAAAAGAGCCCCATTCTGCAGAGATGTGTTCTCCCCTAAAAGTTTAATTATGAAATTTAAATTATTTTTCTGCATTTAATAATTTAAGGCAAAAGTCATGATTAACAAGTCTGCATTTAATTTAAATCAGCAGATGAAGTTAAGAGTTTTAAAAGACAGAGGTTTACCATTTTATTTATCTCTTTGCCTATTAAACACTTGCCAAAGTCTAATGCAACTAAATGAATTATGGATTGCATTTAGTGATGGCTCCAAAACCTCTGTCTTTAAACTCATTTTAATTACAAATGTTTTCAATGCTTGATATTGTTAGGATAATACTGGATTTGATTTATTGAATGTATATTTTTTATGTTTAGAGGGTTTTAAAACTTTGTAAAAGATTTAGGCATACTGTGATGTATTGTTCTACAACATCTGTAATCTATAGCACAAAAATAAATTTAATAAACCTTTTTAACATTTTGAGTTTGCTTTTGTTGGAACACAGTCAAAAGGATTAGTAACTGATCCTATGTGGGTACCACTGTAAACAAATTCAAATGATTTCAATCACTACTGAGATTCTACCAATGAGTTTTAAAAAGGCTTTGCCTCATGTTCTTGAACGATTTAGTCATTTTGAAAAATCTGAAGTTTGTGGTTTACCTACCTTATATGACTTTATCATTTCTAAATAGGAAGTATATATGCTTCTAACCCTGGAAGTCTATTTCTAAAGTCACGGCAGGATTAAATAGGTGTAATTTCTTTCTTAACACATTGTATTTAAGTAACCTAATTTTGTTCCACTCGTGCAATGCTAAAGGGAAGTCAGAACCAGACTCATGTTCCCTTCGCTTGACAGAGTTGAGATGGGGGTGCTGAATGGCACGCTGCAGAGTAAAAGACAACAAACAAGGTGTGACTGATCCCTGACCGTATACCCTTGAGAAGCTCAGGCGCTCACAAAGGTAAATGATGAAAGGAAACAACTCAAGGCAATACATACATTTCCTTTCTTTGTCATGTACTGCTTGGTTCTCTCAAAATGTCAAAGTAAAGTAATAAACAGGAACATCTACTAGGCAAAGAACGGTGTGACATGGAAGGTTATCAAAGCCTGGGGACTTTGCGTCACTCCATCATGAATGGTGTGCAGGAGTGGCAGCAGGGTCGGCAGGGTAGAAGACTGGGAAGTGTGCTGGACGGTTCTGTCATTAATATGGTCATGCTGGAAACTCCATTTGCCAGAATCCCCTTTCCTTTATGGTTCTAGGTTAAAGGTGGCCAAAAGTGAAGTGTGAAATTTGAGAGGCAAAGTGAGAAACAGACACAGAGGGACCAGAATGTTCCAGTTTTGTCACACTCTTCTCTAATCTGCATATGGTTCCCTTACCCAGCTGCGGACTTGCTCACCAAAGGGCACCCCAAGGCCCATTCCAGGTGCTTCACTGAGAGCTCACGGGGTAGCAGCCATGATGAATCGACAACCTCTAATAGACTTCTACATCAGACCTTCTAAATGGTCTTCAATGCTCCTGGCTTCCAGACATTCCTGCAAGCTTCAACCTGTCTACCCATACCAGAGCTGGATACCAAACTGAGAGTCGTTAATTCTTCTTTTTGAATCTTGACTGTTCCAGTTTTCCTTACAATTATGTACACTCTTATTATGATAATAAATTTGTTATACCAAAATTCTCATAGCAGTTCTTCCCTATTTGAAAACTGATTGACAGAGTAAGGGAATATGTCAACAACCTCAGTGATTAATGCTCAGAGATGGCATTCGGAGAGAGGGAGGCTGTGTGTCTGGCTAGATTAAAGGGAGAAAAGAGATAAGGATGGTTAGAGGGAAGTAACCAGAGATTTTAAAGAAAGGAATTATCAGGGCACAGAAAGGTACACAGGTATTCTAGTGGGAAAATTTACGACCAGTGAAGAGGTGGGTGCTAGCAAGGAAGCTTCTTTACTAAGTATCTGCGTAAGCAGACTTTCAAATCTAATAGAAAAGAAGAAGTGAACACTTCATATAAAATGGTTCCTTACTCCTGTATTAAAGCATTTAATTCATTTGTCTTGACTGTCTTTCTCACTGGGTTATAAGTTTCCTAAGGACAGGGACTTTGTATAACACGGAATCTCAGTGTACTAGGTTGTACACTGTAGGCTCAATAAATTTTACTTTCCTTCCTCCCTCCCTCCCTCTATCACTTCCTGCCTCTTAAGAGTGAAAGAAGCTAAACCATAAGAGTGACTGGCATCCAGAGATAATGCTGAAAGGTTTGTGGCCCAGGCCAAAACAAGCCATCTCTGCCCACCTCAGCTGTGCTCACTGCTCAGAATACAAGAAAACCAAGACCCTGCTCATGTCCAAGCAGCTCATATTTTTGTGGTAAGTAGAGGGAGAAGGGGGAGAGAACAATACATATGTGAACACACTGCTTCAGTGTAAAGGGGGAAGTGCTTTATAGTAGTAAGCCTAACATGCTGGGGGACTTGGAACAGAGAGCTGGCCTGAACCAGGGTGAGAGAGAAGCACCTCTGCCTCTAAGCTGTACTGAGACAGGAAATCATACAATCTTTCATTTACCCTTCGATTAGCATTAAAGACCTGTTATTTACCAGGTATTGTGTTAGGAACTTTAAACATATCATATCTTTTATTATTATTAACACAGCAACCCTCTGCAGATTTTATTATTTTCATTTTACAAATAAAACTAAGGCCTAAAGAGATTAAGTAACTTGCCATAAGCAACATGGCCAATAAATGGAGACTGGAACTTGGAACCTCTAGAGCACACACCTTGCGTTTTTCCATGTGTAGTCCACAAAACATCTGGAAAAGGATCGTGCTGGTCAGAAACCACAGGGTCAAGATGGCAGAGTAGGTAAATGCTGTGCTTGCCTACTCCCATGACCACATCAAAATTACAACTAAACTACAGAACTATCATGGAGAACCACCTGAAGTCTAACTGATCAGAAGTCTTATAAAGAAGAAGCCACACAGAGACTAGTAGGAGAGGGAGAGTTACTAAACAGTCTGTTCCCACATCCATGTGTAGTGGTTAAAAATCGAGAGGGATATCTTGGCTGCAAAGGTTACCTCTGGAGCAAGGGGTCCCAAACCTACACTGGGCTCCCTGGCCCAGGGTTCCACTGCTGAGAAGAAAAGGCCCTATAACTTCTGGCTGTGAAAACTAGCAAAAATTGTGGCTGAGTAAGACGGAGGGCTGCAAGAATTCCTGGTGTTCCCTCTTAAAGGGCCTGTGTACAAACTTACCTGCTGCCAGACTCACTCAGAGCTCCAGTGCTGAGGCAGCAGCTTGAAAGGCACCAGGGACATATGTGGAGAAACTGAATTGTCTGGCTTCAGGGCAAGGGCTGGAGGGGCAGCTTTCTCCCAGACAGAAGTGTTAGTGGAAGCCATTGTTCTTGGTGAACCCTCCCCCCAGCCAGCCTGCACACTCAAGAGGTGCAATATCTGAGTTTCTATCAACCTAGTTAACATGGTTAGCCCCACCATTATGATACCCTGAGACCCTGATCCACCTAACTTGTGGGCCCACCCGAGCTGCTTTCAGTGGCTTTTCTATACAAATGGCCTGTCTTGGCTCATGCTGAGGACTTTCCTAAAATCTCTCAAAGGTTCACAAATCCCAAACATGCAGCATCTGGTGTTGGCATGCCCCATACTTCTTACTAAGCAGTCCCAAGCCCATCGCTAGTAGAAGCCACTCAGTCTGCAGCTTAGCCTCTATCTGCCACCTCTAAGCCCAGCACAAGTGGGAACTATCTGCAGACCACTTTTGTAGTTCATACCAAGGAGCCCTGAGTAAGGCATAGGCAGCAGCTGACCTCAGCCTGTGCCAGAAGTCTTCCCAAGAGGCCCAGTACCAACATACACAGTAGCCAGCTTTAGACCACACCAGAGTACCTACCACCTAACCACCTCCACAAATGACACATTCAAAGGGTAAACTGGTCAGGCAGGCATCAGAGCCCTATTAAAGCATGTCCTGCTCCTTAGGGTCAGATCTTGCACAACATCTCCTCTACTGCAGTCATGGCCAGTTCTCACAACCAATCAGCCAGCCCGAGGGTCGATTTCTCCCACTGACATGTCAACAGCAATCAAGGCTCAGTTACACAACAAGAGGCACACACAAGCCATATACCTGGAGCACCTGGCTCAGATGACCAGGGAGACCATGCCACTAGGCCTCACAGGACACTGACTACATAAGGCTATGCTTCAAAGACCGGGAGACATAGCAGCTCTACCTAATACATAGAAACCAACACAGAGAGGTAGCCAAAGTTAGGAGACAAAGAAACATCCTAAATGAAAAAACAGAACAAAACTCCAGAAAAAAAAAATGGAGACAAGCAATCTACCAGATGCAGAGTTCAAAACACTGGTTATAAGGATGCTCAATGATCTCAGTGAGAACTTCAGTGAAGAGATAGGAAACATAAAAATGGAGAAGAAAACAAAAATGACAAGTCAGAAATGAAGAATGCAATAACTGAAATGAATAATACATTAGAAAGAATCAATAACAGATTAGATAAAGCAGAGGATCAAATCAGTGACTTGGGAGATAAGGTGGTAAAAAAACGCCCAATCAGAACAGCAACAAGAAAAATTAATCCAAAAAAAATGAGGATAGTTTAAGGGGACTTGGGGACAATGACAAGCATACCAACATTTGCATTATAGGGGTATACCAGAAGAAAAAGAGAGAGAGCAAGGAATTAAAACCTATTTAAGAAATAATGATGGAAAACTTCCTTAACCTGGTGAAAGAAATAGACATACAAGCCCAGGAAGCACAGAGTGCCCCAAACAAGATGAAAACAAAGAGGCTCACACCAATACACATCATAATTAAATGTCAGAGATTAAAGACAGAGAGAATATTAAAAGCAGCAAGAGAAAAGCAATTAGTTACCTACTCGGGAGCTCCCATAAGACTGTCAGCTGATTTCTCAACAGAAACTTTGCAGGCCAGAAGAGATTGGCATGAAATATTCAAAGTGATGAAAAGCAAGGATATACAACCAAGATTACTCTACTCAGCAAAGCTATCATTTAGAATTGAAGGACACATAAAAGAGCTTCCCAGATAAGCAAAAGCTAAAAGAGTTCATCAGTACCAAACCAGTCTTACAAGAAATATTAAAGGGACTTCCTTAAGAAGAAAAAAAATTAAAAAATATGAATAATAAATTGCCAATAACTTCATATCTATCAACAACTACTTTAAATGTAAATGGATTAAATGCTCCAATCAAAAAACATAAGATAGCTGAACGGCTAAGAAAACAAGACCCTCACATACGCTGCCTACAAGAGACTCACTTTAGATTGAAAGACACAGGTTGAAAGTAAAGAAATGAAAAAAGATAGTCCATGAAAATGAAAACAAAACAAAACAAAAGGCTGGGGTAGCAATACTTCTATTAAACAAAATAGACTTTAAAACAAAGACTATAACAAAAGACGAAGAAGGACCCAGCAATTCTACTTCTTGGTATTTATCCAAAGAAACCCAAAATACTAATTCGAAAAGATATATGCATCTGTGTTCATTAAAGCATTATTTATAATAGCTAAGATATAGATGTAACATAAGTGTCCATAGATAGTTGAATGGATAGTCCATGATAAATGAAATAATAAAGAAGTGGGACATATATACAATGTAATATTACTCAGCCATTAAAAAGAACAAAATCTTGCCATCCACAATGGCATGCACCTAGAGAGTGTTATGCTAAATGAAATACGTCAGACAGAAAAAGACAAATACTATGATTTCACTTATACGTGGAATCTGAAAAACAAATCAACAAACAAAACAGAAGCAAACTCATAGATACAGAGAACATTTTGATACTTGCCAGATGAGTGGGTGGTTGGAAGGATAAGTGAAAAAAGGAAAGGGATTAAGAAGTACAAATTGGTAGGTACAAAAGAGTCATGAGGATATAAAGTACAGCATAAGGAATATAGTCCGTAATATTGTAGTAACTATGTATGAGATGGGTACTAGATTTATCAGTGATCACTTTGTAAATTATCTAAATGTCTAATTACCATGTTGTACATCTGAAACTTATATAAATAATATCGTCTGTCAACTGAAAATGAAAAATAAAAACTATTAAAAAAAAAAAAAAGAATCACATTGGCCCAAATACAGGTTCCTGGACTCTGCCCAGGACGCTCTGAATAAAAATCTTAGGGCACTTCCTGGGATTCTGCATTTTGCAAAAAATCTCCAAGTAATCCTTAACACATTAAAACATGAGAGCCATTGTCCCTAAAGCCACATAGTTTTATATGGAAACCTGAAAGTGGATAGAAAAAATAAAAGGGCTGATGAATCAAGACATGCCCTCTTAAAAATAAGAGAATATGGACACCTTGAACAGAGAACAAGATGCCTGAAGAAGAAAATGCTTCAGGAGAAGAGCAATGCATTAACAGGTGGGGAGAAAAGACATAGAACAGAGGCTAGAAAACTGAGCTGTAGTTAGACTGGGAGACAGGCTGGAGATTCGAAGGAAAGATAATGAGTATTTCCTCAGATTTGCCAATTTACTAAACACGCTCATACAGTGTCTGATTTAAGAGCAACAAAATCAACCGTAATGAGTACATGGGAAGTGCCAGGCACTGTCCTAGGTGTTCTCTACACATTAGGGCTAATCTTCACAACAACGCTGTCATGTAGATAATACTTATCTCCATTATACAACTAAGGAAGCCAAGGTAGAAAAATGAGCAGAAGAGGCTTCACAATGATTCTGCAGGGAAATGTGACATTCAGTCTTGGTTATACAGAAGAATCTTGGTCACTACCTTGGTCCCCTAAACCTTAAATTGACAAGATACTTTAGTAACCTCCACGCAGTATCAAAATCCAAGAACATGATGGAGAATTGAAAAAAAATGGAGTTATACAGAATTCTCGCAAGACCACATACCTGGAGAAGGTTCAGAAATTAGCAGTTGGCTAGAGAGAGTAATGAAGAGAAAGGGACTATCCTAACACATTAAATGTAAAAATCCAGCCCTGAATAACAGCATTAGGCAGAGAAAGATGGGCTTGGAAAGGAAGCTGCTTAGTTGCCCCTCTTCTTATATTCTTCATCAAAGTACACCGTTATGATTCTTTTTATTTTTTTAAAAGCAGCATGCACTTAGAGAGAACTTTCATCTGAAAGAAAAATCTCAAAACACTACCTACCGTTCATAAGGGCGTAGGTGAGAATCATTACGGAGTTGTTTAGAAAGCTATTTTCTTCACTGATGACACGGAGAGTTGCCTTTTTATCTTCCTCTGAAGAGTCCTTTGATGTAATGCCAGCTGACAGGTAAATTATGACCATGTCTGTATCTAAACAAAAACATACAAATTGTTACTTTGGATTCTGACTAAAGGCAGTTGTTTCTTTTTCATTTCCCCTGGACTTTCCCACCTCAAGGACCTGCCTGGCCCACTATTCCTACTCATTCCCATTTGATGCTGGGGCTTTCATCTCCCTACCTCTGTTTCTCGTCCATCCTGCCCTTTGTGGGCAACGAGGCCTCATTTATCCAGTGTCAGGTAAAGAGATGTTCCTAATAAATTTACCAGATAAAAGAAAATTTCCTTTAGGCACCCACGGTTGAGGTAATTTAACCATTCCAAGTGGAAATCTCCCCTGCCTTCTGTAATGGAGGATTCAGAATCTGATTTAATCTTTTCCAACAACATGACTTTGGGGAGACTAGGCTTTAAAAATGGTGTCAGGGGCTCTTGAGACATGTACAGTCATCTCCCCCTATACTAAATAGTTCTAGAAATGTTTTTGTTTTTAAATTTCAGTGTAGAAGAACACTGAAATATGGACCTAGGAGCCAGGATGCCTGTGTTCAGCTCCCAGCTCTGCTACGTATGTGTCTGTGTGATTTAGGCACATTTTTTTAGCCTCTCTACACCTAAATTTCCTTGTCTATAATAAGATAACAACAGTACTCACTTAATAGGGTTACCGTGAGGACTAACAGATTAATTTAAATAAAGAGTGAAAGCAAAAGGGTGACAGCGAATAGAAGAGAGAAGAGAAAAGAAACCGCAACACACAGATACAAAGCAAGTACAAAACTCTTGCATTGGTGTCAAGTAGCACCTATGATTCAAGATTAAAACTACTCTCCAACCAGGGCTAATGGGTAGAGTAATTGAGAAGTCATTTTACCTCAGTGTGAAAAAAACTCATTTCAAGTGGATTTACTCAAAAACAAAAGTGCAGGATTTCACTGTGCTAGAGACACAGAAGCAGAGGCTGAATGGCAGTTTTAATGGAGGGAGAAAATTAAGAGAGCTAGATTTTTACACTTTCTTTCTAATCTGTGATTCTTTGACTCTATATATATTTATAAGACATCCTGCATATGAATTTACCTTTTTTTTTATTGAGAAATAAATATTTATACAGTATGTTATATGCTTATTTCTTCAGGACCTTATTGCTGTCATTTAATTGAGGTTGCTTTATAGTAACTGTGGCAGGCAATCTCCAAGGTGGTGCCCCTATGAACCTACCTCCTGATATTTGCATCCTTGTGTAGTAGTCTCCGGTTGAGTGTCGGCCAGATTTAATGATTTGCTTCTGCTGAACAGAATGCAGCAGAGGGGATGGGATGCCAAGAGATAGATCAGGTTACAAAAAGATGGTGGCTTCCACTTTGGGCACTCTCTCACTCTGAGGGAAGTCAGATAGGATGTTGTGATAGGTCCAAAGGATAGGCAAGGAATTGAGGCCCTCAGAACTGAATTCCACCAATGCCTACTTGAGTGAACTTGGGGAGCAAGTCCTTCCTGAGTTGAAATTTGAGATGACTGTAGCCCTGGCCAATTGTTTGACTGCAACTTCGTGAGACACCTTTAGCCAGAGGCACCCAGCTCTGTAGTCTTCAGATTCCTGACCTATAGACACTGAGATAATGACTGTTTATTATTGTAAGTCACTGAGTGTTGGGATAATTTGTTACCCAGCAACAGATAATGAATACAGTTATCCTTTTAAAAATTATCCTCACAATGATGAGGATACAATGCTTGAAGTTCCTTCAGTTTGTAAATTTCCATTTTTAGTTAGTTTATGTTGTATCAATGTTTTAGGCAACTGAACTGAGCTTAATCTGTTCAAAGTTGTTATCTTATTTACCACCAAGACTTGGTATACAAGCAAGTCTTAAAGACAATTTTGATGCTTGAATAATTCTCTAATAAACACCAACTGCAAATTACATTGCACTATTTATCATAAATTAGAAAGTGAATGCTGATGCAAAACAACAAAAAAAACTCATTAGCTTAAAAACATTTCTGTCTTAAACTAGATGACAATATTTTCCCAATGTTGTAAATACACACCTGCAAATTATTCTGTTAGGGATCTTAACACTTCACTTAAAACTTTAGACCAGAAAAAACTGTATACTGCTTGACTCCCTAGTAGGAGGAATACAGATAAACCATGAAGTTCATTTAAAGTCTGAGATAAACCACTGCCCTATGGCAAAGTTACCATGTGTGATAAATTCTTGAAAATACCTCTAAGAATAACCTAAAAAAGAACACTTTGAGTGTCTTACTTACCTTTATGCTTCTGGATAAAATATGCTTCTGAAAGCTGGTTTTAGGGCACATGCCCATATGTGGAAAGCCAGAAGGCCTACAGCCTACAGGCTTCTTGAGCAGCCAAGCTTATTTTCTTTCCATCCCAGCAACAAGATATCTATTTGTAAGCATCCTCACTGTCTCCGCCCAGCCCCTGACTCCACTCCTGCCCTACCTTCAAGCAAAATTGAGTTATTTTTCTTTTCTTAGACACCAGACCTGCCAAATTTGGTCTTATTTATTTATTTTTCCTTATTAGCGTATTCCCCTCTCTAGTCACTCAGAGGAACTTTAAACTTTAGTAATGTTAGGGATGAGCAGTTTGTAGGGACTTGGGCAGAGCAATGGCATAAACACGTAGCTAGAAGAAAATACAGTAGACTCTTCTATTTGGCAAGTCCCTAAGGTTCCAGCAAGTCTTGGAATCAATATCAAAAGGGAAAATGCAACTCAAATTTGAGCTTTGTCCAAGGCCATTTGATTCCTACTCCTAATCATCTTATTTCTTTTGCTATAAACTGACTCAATCAACTAATTACCCCCAAAACAAACCCTGAACAAATAACCCCAATACATTTATGATATCGGATATAGGTTCACCATAGGACTGAAAAAAGAGCCAGTACTAGGTAAAAGTTTTAGATTTTCTGATTAGTGCAAAACAAATTAGTGGACAGTTACAATAATTTATGACCTGTAGCTTCTGTTAATATGACTACTAGTATTGGCCAGACATTTTACTTTCATGCACAGATTAATCCTCAAAACAATCCTACAGGGTAGGTCTGACTCATTAGACTAACAACACCCCATGGCCTTAAAACAGTGCCAGGTACACAGTAGATGCTAAATTAATTGTGGAATGAATAGAATTAGTAATGATTAGTGCAAGCTTCTGGGAGGAATACCTAGAGCGCTCACTGTGCTATAGCCGAGTAGTCTTCAGCCACTTTGAGCCTGAGGTCAGTTTAGGATGTCTGGGGTATCTGCTAGAGTTAAGTTAGCTGGAGTTAGAAGTCTTGTAGAAACTAAATATCATAATAACCACAGCTATATTTATTTAATATTTATGATGGAATCTTGGATCTTATTATTGCCCCCAATTTGCAGATGAGGAAACCAGGCCTAGAGAGATCAAATAATTTACACAAGTTCACAAGGTTAGAAAAATTTCAGAGTAGGAATCTGAAACCACATTGGTTGAAATCCCAAACCCACATACTTAATCACTATGCTATACTGCTTGAGAGCCCCTCAAATCTCTCTTAATAAACTGGACAATGCTAATTCTTAAAGTATTTCTTTATGCAGTCCAATTGGGGTCTTGTTTCTCTGAAGCTATAAAGTGGAGGCCTGTGAGTTAAACCTTAGAAACATCTTATTTGGCCTCAGAAAGACTCCTCTGAGCCTTTAAAAAAAACAATACCATCAAAATTTGTCCAAGTCTGTGATGGTCACTCTTCTTGCCATGTTTTTGTTTGCCAACATTAAGAAAAACCAAAAAAAAAACCCTGAGGAGAAATGGAGTCATCAAAGCAGCCCTCTGCTAATGTGCAGTGCAGGAAGGTTTGTAGAAAGAGGTTTAATGAGGTCTCAGTTTTAAAGCTGGAACAAATGTCAACATTTAAAAATCAAGGGATTTTGCATAAAAATCCAGATTCCTGGCTTCTCTTGAAACAGAAGATCTGGCAACACTGGGCAGCAGCTCCTGTCTGGCAACCACAGGCTGAGCAGAAGAGCAGCTGCCCCTCAACACAGCAAGCACTCTCCAGCTGACTGTGCGCTGCAAATAACCCTCATGACCTTACCTCAGGCTTGCCTAACTCACATTCATACTGCCTGGCCACTGCCGAGCTTGTGTTTCTCGCCATTTAAACAGTGTCATAATCAAAACTGGACTTAAAAGATGGTTTGATGGCTGAAGAATCAAGAAGAACAAACACCTGTAGTGAGAAATGCTGACGGGCAGATGGCGGCGGGTAGGTGGCACCCATAAGTAAATGGAATCAACCAGCTAGCCAATCCTTCTTGAATACTTGAGAGGTTACCCTTGTTCCTAGCCCTTACTAGTTTGTGAATAGCTGGCATTTGCCAAGGTTGCTTGGTGAAATTCTAAGATGACCCCAATGACCAACACCCTTGAGTAATCCTCCACCCTCGAGAGTGAGCATGACCAGTAATTCGCTTCCAACAAATATGGCGAACACCCTTGAGTAATCCTCCACCCTCGCTTCTAACCAATATGGCAAAAGTGATGGAGCAATTTTGCAGATGTGACTGAGGTCTCAAACAAGTCAGTCACCAGGGAGAGCAATCTGATTGAATCAAGAGGGAGAGTGGGCCTGATTAGAACAGATGAGACCTTTAAAAGAGGGTCCAAGCCTTCCCCTGAAGTTAGGGGCTGATGTTGAAGAAAGAAGTGGACATGAGTTTTATAGTTGCAAGGAAATTAATCCTGTCAACAACTGAGCTTGGAAGAGGACTCCAAACCTTAGATGAAACCACAGACCTGGCTGGCAGCTGGACTGCAGCCTTCTGCAATCCCAAACAGAGAACCCAGCTAAAAGAATACCTGGACTCATGACCCATGGAAACTGTGAGATAATAATATATAGAAACATAAAGCTAACATGCCATCTACCATCATTAGTTGCAATAATTATAGTAGCTTCTTTCAAGGGTCCACCATGTGCCAGGCACTGTGCTTTTGCATTTATCAATTCTCTCTTAGCTTTGATGCTGATACACTGAAGAACTTAAAAATAAATTCTTTAAATTGATCTCAAGAGGATACATTTATTTAAAAAAAAAAAACCTACAAATAGATTTCCGAATATGAAAGGGAAAATGACATAGATTCCTTTCAGTAGTTTCAAAGCATGTGTCTTATTTCAAAAACATCCTTTCCTTTCCTTTTGCATGCATCCTAATTCCAGATTTTCTTTAATACATGAAAATTAAATTACAGTTCTTTTGTACATTTGAAGGGCCATGCTCATTTAAATGACAGCTGGTTAGAAGGAAGGAAGGATCAAGGCAAGAACTCCTGCTGCCCCTTTCTATGCACATGCGCACAAGCTAACCTCTACTCTGTGTCAGTGAGGAGGCAGGGTTGACAATTAGCATTAAAAAGGATGAGGATATTCCCCTGGGAAATAAGTGGGGCTATGTTCTTAATAAAGAGGCAGAAAGAGTAAGATCTAGGAGTAAAGAAATTGTGCAGACCAAGTATCTTCGATTGGAAAAGATGAAAACAATCTAGCAAGATCCTCATATTAGATGACCAATATGACAACACAGAAAAATTTTATCCCAAGTCACTTAAAAAAATCCCTCTAGACAGAGTTGTATGATCCATCTGCAAAATATTCCTATTGCCACCTTTTACGTATCAGTTTATAAGTCTTCTGAGAGAGCGAGCTTACTTGCGTGGAACTTTGTGTTGTTGTTTGTGCTTCGAATCAGCTGGAATGCCTTGTGAAATCCCGCCGCATGCTGGGTAGGGCTGTCCAAAGACCGGATGCTGCCAACGAAGGTGGACATTTTCCTTTTTGTCTCACTGGTGGCTGGAGACAGAAACGTCTTATAGCACTGGTCGAGAGAGCAAGTCCTGACAATGTCTGCCACAGTCAACACAGAGATCTGGAGGAGAGAAAAAAAGCTTGTTAGCTTACTCTGTAAATGTATTTCCTTTTTATTTATTCCAGAAGAGCCTAAGGAATGAGAAGGCCTACAGATTTCTGAGAGTTTAAAAATAAATGCCTAGAGGCATAAATCTGTCAAATTTGAAAAGAATTAGTTAAGGATTGGTAAGAAGAAGGGATCCTAGAGTTTAGTTTTCATTCCAAGATGAAATCAGCAGTATGGTGTTCATGCATACATTTAAAAAAAGTATTTTATGCAAAGAAAAATACTAGCAAGTACTAACCATCTTGGTTTTCCAAATGGAGGTGGGAGTGAAGGTAAAGATATGGGATGTGTGTTTTAAATAACTCCACTAGTGAGTAAAACTTTAGGAGTTGGAAAAGTCAAAATGATGAAATAGAAAATGTCCACAGGCAATAAATTATTACTAGCTATAAACACACCTGTCTCTGAGGTGTCCTACACATTAGTAAACCTCTAGCAGTCTTCCCTTCTCCTTTACTTCTCATCAGTCTTGAGAAAAAGTCCAACCATCTACCTACATCCAAGCCTCTGTCCTTCTGCTCCTTAGCATGACTTCCAGTGTGAAAATCACAGCTAATCAGGTCTTAAGAGGAGGCGCATAAAGGAAATGCAAGCCTTGGCTGGGGTGGAGGTAGTTTTAAGAGATCTGGAATTAGAGTTGTCACCTCCTTCCTCAATTACTAGAATAAAAAACTAAACCACTCTTCTTTTCCCAAAGTCACTTTTAAAGATGGATTTAAAAATATATATCATAAAACATACAATGCTTTTGCAAAGACATTCAAGGGGGCTCCAATGCCATGCAGGTCACTTGGGATAATGGTCACCTTATCATGCTCGTCGATGGCGCTAAGGATGACCTGGGCAGCATCCTTGGCGATCTGAAGCTGGGTGTCGGT
This sequence comes from Eidolon dupreanum, assembly GCA_028627145.1. Taxonomy (NCBI): domain Eukaryota; kingdom Metazoa; phylum Chordata; class Mammalia; order Chiroptera; family Pteropodidae; genus Eidolon; species Eidolon dupreanum. Next base: position 39,617,945 of record CM053502.1, on the reverse strand, counting down.
GACGGAGGCTCCGTGGTCCAGGATCACTACTATGTGCTTTGACTGTGGCCGGACTGTAGAGACGTAGATAGGTCTAGAAGGGGAAAAAGCTCTCTGAGGTCAGTCTTGGTTTAAGTAAAAGGCCTCAACCTAACATAGCTGTGAACACTACAGATGTGTGGGCATATCAGTGTCTACGTTTGTCCAGGGATGGCACAAGGATGGACAGACCAGCATGGAAGGAGAAACTTTACTGGTACATTAAAAACAACACCTTAAGACAACAATGTGTGTCTGCAGAACAGGGATTGGTAACTTATGTTTTAAAGATTAAAGCAACTGGGAGAAGAGTTAAAAAAGCAAATCCATTGGAAGGCTGGCTTTTTCAGCACACTCAAAAGTCAGCCTCTCGGCTGCTCGTGGCGATGCTGCTCACTGTTACTCACCATCTTGCTACTGGAAATGGAGCCGATGGCCCCTCAAGCTGCAGAGATAGCACCAGAAGGAGAAAAAGGTCAGTTTGCCAGTGGTGGGTCTTCCTTGGCAGACTTACAGAATGGGACTTTGCTAAAACTCAGGCAGCCTATAATCTGTGAGCATTATGAGCAGCTTTGAGCAGCTGGTTTGGTTTCTCTCCCCCAAGACAAAGGCTGCTGCTAAGAGAGCCCTTTCCTTTCAGTACTGAAGCAATTCACACAGGTTAGCCACCAAAAGGTTCCTTATCTGAGCACTTAAAACTGTTCCATCAAATCTGTCCAAGCCTGTGATAGCCACTGTTCTTGCCAGGTTTTTGTTTGCCAACATTAAGAAAAGGGGGAGGGGGCAGAGCTCCAAAGCAGAAATGCTTCTCATCAAAGCAGGTTTCTGCTAGTGTGCAGTACAGGAAAGTTTGTGAGAAGAGGTTTAATGAGGTCTCTATTCACAGTTTTAAAGCTGGAACAAATTAGGGGGAGCTTAAGAAAGCAAATCAGCCTCAAGAGAATGCTTTCCTTTATTGACACCCCTAAAACACTGGATTTTTGTGTGAAATGTTAGATGCCAGTTGAGTCACAAAAGCCTGGGCACAAATTAAGAAATATAGGCAAAGTACCAAATAACTTCAAAATCTGGCCAAGTTTACATTAACTGTTCTCAAGCCCCAAGTCCTGCACTAATACTGAAGGACCACTAGTCGATACCATTGAGCCAGTAGGGAAATGGGATAAAAAGAATTCGTTCGGTAGATGTGGCTACAGAAATGCAAGAGGAAACAGAGAAGACACTCTAACTATCCTAATAATGACATTTATGTTAAAAATTGAACTTTTTAGGTCCTCTAAGCTGGGTGAATGGATTTTTAAAAAATGACACAGCATCTTCTTTCCAATTCAATTCACATAAATAATATGCAGAGCATGTGTTCACACTGTCACAATAAGTTGTTAAAAACTGTTTTAATGGGATAAATAGTAACATATTTAGGGTAGAGATGCATGAAACCTTCCGAGTGGAGATAAATGGTCATTTGTGATAAGGTCCTGCTTTTCTTTTTGGACTATCCCTCACAGGTGGTTCATTAAAAGTGGCATGTCATCTAATCTCTCTTCTGAGAAGCAAAGGAAAAATTAGATGGTTTCTCGTGTCTTTAGCCTTTGGCTTCTGTTTCTAAAATATTCAAGTCTTTACCAGGATGTCTAGGACGGGAACAGAAGAAACCAACCATACAATATAAATGTCTTTCTAGGAAAAGCACAGAAGTACTTCATTGGAGAAAATCTTAAACACAACTTAAAGTGAAGATAGAGAGAGAAGCTAAAGTGATGGTTTACACTCTGAAAAGTGGGCATCTTGCACTAGCTCCAGAAGTTCTGGCATCAAACATGTGACACTGCAAAACAGAAACCATGGGGATTCGAAAAGAAAATATCTTTGTCTAAGGGGTTCTGTAAACTGATAAGGCTGGTCGTATAGATGATCTCACCATTTATTGCCCTTCTGGCTAAGTGGTACAATCTCAGGTCGTTTACCACGCGAATGATGGGTCCTTAGTCCATTGTTTTCGAGACAACCTTTACACTTCTAGAAGCTGAGATCTGTGCATAAATTTCAGAAGTATGGCCAAGCCAATTATCACAGAAAGGAAAGCTGAGCATCACAAACTCTAAGATATGCTATAAAGTCTTCTAGAGCTACACTTTAGAAAAGGTATTACCATTTATATCTCAAAGATGTCTGAGGCTCAGAATAGTTTGAGTGCTTCAATCAGTTTAATTTCTTTAGTAAACATCTTGTTTATCTGGCTTGTTAGATACTTCTAGAAAAGCTCTGGGCTTTATCATTTGCCCTTCCTAGCATTTCCACATTCACGTATGTTCAGTGGTAAAACCATTTCAGAAGAGGTACAAGTTTCTGAGCCACATGTATAAACGAGGAGTCTATATTTCATACAGATCATTCTTAAACAGTAAATAAAATTTTAGCAAGTAAGTCAACATACCTACTGCGATGCTCATAGCTGCCCTTACACCGAAACTTGTGTGCTGGGAAAACAGTGAAAATTCCTTCTTCTGAACTGAAATACTGCCACTTAATTCCAGGGTTGGATTTCAGGTTGTCTGCAAGAACTGGAGGAGGAGGGGAAATGAAATGTAACCGCCAAATCCACAGGTGCACACGGCACCACTCCTCAGGCATCTGTTTTGCATAAACTGCTTGTAGTATGAAGAAATTCCACTAGATGTAAGGCTGTAAATTTTCTATTAAATGTTTTCTTTCTGTCCCTTCAAAAGTACACCATAATAGAAAACGTAATGAATGTTTCAGTCAGGTGAAGCTATTACTCTTAACACTGTATGGTGACACTATAAGTCCTGGATTATTTTCTCTAGCATGAATGATTCATCTGCATTAAACCCTCCCCTCACCAAGCTAGTCCCTGCTGGGCCAGCATACACTTGCTGGCTTGGGGTAAATTCTCTAACTGTAAAAAACAGTAATGTTAACAGGCCTACTCTCCAGAGGCATTACACCTGTGACCTTGACCTTGTTCACTCCACAATGAGAGAAACAGTATAGATGGTATTTGATAGGCCAGAACCATAATCATTCAGTCCCAGCTTATAAAATGATTCCAGTATGCCAGCACTGGGATAGAGGCTTTCCTTTATGTTATCTCATTTAATCCATACAACAACCCTAGGATAAAGGTAGGATCATTATTTCCTACTTTGAAGCTGTGAAAAAATGTGTAGAGAGCTTTAGCGATTTGTCTAAGACCTCATCAGTAAACGGCCAAGTTGGGATCCAAGCTTCAGAATCCTGGCTCCTGTGTTCTTTACATCACGCAGTATTGCCTCCTTTTCTATGTATACTGCATCCTTGCCACTGATCTGCAGCTGGAGTCACAGCCATCTTACTGTGTACGATCCTGCCCCCAAACCTTCACAAAGTCTTTCTTACCCTCTCTCCCCAAAATGAGTTCTCTCCCTTCTCTGATGCCCTGTCACTCTGTTCCAAACCAACTCAGTTGTGCAGGTATGTATTACACATTTATTATGTGTAGTGGTACTGCTTTACGTGCTGCAAAATACATGAAGATGAGCAAAAAAGAAACCCTACTGTAATAACCAATATACCAAAGGGATTATATACGGGGAAATGTAACAGAGGGCAATTCAGTGGAGGAGGAGTTTGAACAAAGACAAAAAGAGAAATGTGAGGCGCCTTTGACAAAAACACACATTAAGCTCTGAATGCCACGTGGCCATCCTTTGGTCTGTCTGGCTCAGGAGTCCACAAACTTCTGTAAAGTGCCAGAATGTCTTGGATTCTGACTCTGCAGATCATATGGTCTCTGTTGCAGTTAGTCAACTGTGCCATTGCAGTGTGAATGCAGCCATGCACATCCGAAAATGAATGTGTGGGTGGGTGCCAATTCAAGTTTACTTACAAACATCGGTGACAAGCTGGATTTGGCCAGTGGTCCTTCAGTTTTAGTGCTGTTCCTCCAACCACACCATGTAAAATGTCCTACATAGAGGACTTAAAGCCTGCTCACTGCCTCATGCCTTCAGTAAAGACCCTGCCCAGCACACACCAAGGAGCTGTAGCACATCTTATCCTCACAAAAATTCCAGGAGTAAAAAATCAGCATCCCCAAGATACAGATGTGGAAACAGGCGCCAAGAGGCTTTTGACCTGTTTGAGGTTTCAGTGGACAAGTCCTATATGTCCACAATGCCGGTCCCCTCTCCACTCTGCCAAGGTCATTCATCACCTGGATTCAGGCAACCACACGTTCTCCTGAGACATATGGCTGAGGTGAGGGCATGTAAACATGGAAGAGGATTTTTCTCTGCCTCATCTCCTGGGGGTCTGAAGCCTTAATCTTGATCTCATATTAGCACTGTTCTCCAGGCAGCTGTGCCAACCCAGCAATAGAAAGGCAAACATTGCCTTTGGAAGTAAAGGAAAGCTCAATGACCTCATTTAAAAGTAACATCTGTAACAATAAACAGGCTACAGTGAGACTATTAAACGGGGAGCCAATGAGGACAAGAATGTTTTAAAAATAAATCAGAATTCATACAGTGCATGATACATTTAGTCTCACCGCAAAAAGATTATTCTCGTTCTTTATAATCATCGCAGCACTAAGAGTTTAAGTATCAGGCAAGGTTCCCCAAACCCTCCCGCTGAGAACTCCTTTGGCATCTGATTAAATTTCATCCGTTATTCAGTACTAGCAGAAGATGATGGATATGATGGTAATGAGGACCCCAGAGCCTGGAAGTAATCTATCATTGTGGTGTGCACCCCAGGCAGGCCCCCAGCTGACCTAGCCGTGGAGGTGAATGAGAGCGCTATTATCCATGCAGGTAACCCAGAGGGGGCTTCTCCATGCACGAGTCAGTTAGGTGTTCTGGTCACTGGAAAACTTGTGCGGGGGTCCTGCATACTCACGCTTTCCTCAGAAGTGCTGGACACCGTCCAGAAAAAGCTGGGCAGATGCCCAACCTGTCAGCCCATGATGCACTGCGTTAGGCTTTAAGCTATCAACAGGCAGAGCCTGTATGTGTCTAAACTGCTCTGCACACCTACCTCAGACAGACACACATGCGAGGGAGGCAGTAAATGGATTTTTCCTCACTGAAGCTTATCCCCAAGACAGAAGTTATGGCACACTCTGAATTCCTCCAGCATTTTACCTCTTCCTGCCTTCTAGTTAGTATTATTGTTGTTATGGGTAACTTTGTTCCTCCATCCCTAGGTCCTAAGATCCTCGAGGGTGAGATCTATATCTGAACCATCTCTGTACCCCTGAAGCAGAGTTTCCGAGTTCTTTTCACATCAAGGCCACAGTCTATGAGAGCTGCAGGGCTGGTATCTGCAGTGTACAGGCTGGTACGTCTGCACAGAAGCTCTATTTCTCGATTCTTTTTCAATACCTCTGTTTGATAAACTCTGAAATCTTACTTTCCTCTCATGCCAAATCCAATTAAAAATGAATTAAACCTTGTGACTAAATCAATATAGAGCAATGATAATTCTAATATGTTTTAAAATCACAAACACTCCCTTCTCCCACCACCAGCACCACCACCAATACAATCAGTACCGAATAGACAGGTAAATGGAAAGATAAAAAGGTTGCTCATCTTTAGAAGATTTCATGGGGCTATCTAGTCAAATTGTATCAACTGCATATGTTAAACATATGTTTACTGGATGTTGATTTACCTCAATAGAACTGATTGGCTAATAAAATAGTAAAAATTTATGAGGTATCATATGAACCAGTTTTAAAGATGGTCTAGTGCTTTCCATAATTACTCTATGAGTTTGTTATTATACCCATTTTACAGATGCTGAACTAACTTGCTCAAAGCCAGAAGGGCAGAGTCATGGTTTGACTTAGATGTGTTTATTCCAGAACAGTACAGCACTCAACAGATAAAATACACACTGTGTATTTCTTGAGAGGCAGAGTAAATACATAACATGTTGGTGCTTCTCAATCAAAATAACTGGCTGCATTAGTTTTTAAACATACGATGTAAATAAATAAATACAATTAAGGAGAAAAGACAAAAAGGAATGATATTACAATTGAAATAAGGCTAAAGTGCACATTTAACCTTGTGAGAAAAAACAACTACTGAATTTGCTGAAACTGGCACATGCCAGCTAGGTAGTCCAGTGCCACAGGGTTCGGCACTGACTCCACAGTCTGCTTAACTGTAAAATGGCACAGACACAAGCTACAGTTTAGATGGCAGAGTCAACAGTAATTATAGCTCTCATGACTCTGAGCGACATCAAACAAATAGCATATTTTAGATAATAATTCTTATTTCACTGAGAAACTATACAGCTGACACCTTACTTTGTTGGTGTCTTTTTCCTTCAGTCCATGTGAGCAAGCGTTGGTAAGTCATTTGGACATAGGCCCAGTGCTATTTTACACATTCTTTTTAATTCAAGTCGGTACTTAAGAACAAGAAGGAAGACCTTGATAAATCAGAATGGACCAGGAATAAAAAGCCATGGGTTCAGTCCCATCTCTAAGGCTGGCAAGCTCTCTCATCTTAAATTTACTTTCTATATAACATCCAAATGCATCCTTCTAAAATGGAAATCAAATCTCTCCATTGACTTGCTTAATTAAAATCCTTCAAAGGTTTCTCACTATACAACACCTAGTACTAAATCCAAACTCAATAAGGCCTTGCACCATCTGGCTCCTTCCTACCGTCCAATCTCACTTTTCCCCTCTTCCACTTACCACACTGTACATCAAGAGCTATTTCTTTCAGTTCTGCAAATGTGCCAAGGTGATCCTTAGGCTCAGAATACTCTTTTCACCTTTTCAGAGAGACTATCTCTCAAGTGTTATGCTGTTTCAGAATACTCAGTGCTTTCCTTAATAACAAAAAATTGGTAATGTTCGATGTATTTATTTTTTTAGCTATTTCATTCATGTTTCTCATGAAGAGGAGCTGTGAGTCCATGACAGCAAGAGCCAAATCAGTTTTGTGTATCACATTCCCAGAGCCTGGATGCCTGGCTTTTAGGAAGTACTCAGTATTTTCAGAGCGAATACGTGAATGATGAAATTGGTCAAGGTTCTTCACCTATGTTCCCCATGGAATGTCAAAATTTCCTCATCTGTAAAGCAATGGACTTGGATAAGGTGTTCCCCAAGTCCCTTTAGAAACCAAAGTGGCAAGAGGGTACAGAACGAAGGCCAATAGGAGGGAAGTGCATGGATTTACAACTAGAAAGTGCAAACTTCCCACTGTCTTTGATCAAGTTTATGTTAAAAAAAAAAAAAGAGAGAGAGAAAACATCTTTACTTTCTATTGACTTAAAAGCTGTAGGTGATCCACGACTAAACAAAATGTCCAAAGAGTACCAAGAAACAGATGAGAATGATGGAGAAAATCTAACATTGGCCCTTAGAGAATGAGGACCTACCTGTGATGGCTCCTCATTCTTTAAAGGCGGGCTCTTCCCCCACAATCCCCCTCTGCATAGCTTTCAACAAAATGACTATTTCTTTCTCTTGCAGGTCCTATGCTAATTCTAAGCAAAGACAAATAATTCTGCAATACTCGTTGGCTTATTTTTCTTTAACCGTAACACACAAACTGTTATCAAGAAAAACAGCTAAAAATGTGCCTTTCCTCTTTTTAGGCATTCTTCTCATTTATTGAGTCTTAAGATCTGACTGCGTACAGTGTACTAAACTGTCGATAATTCTAACATATAGACCCAGATCCCTGACCTCCAAATATTTCCTTCCAATTTCGCCAACTACATGTGACCAACTCTAATGTCATTGACCTCTCCAGTCAAAACAAAACTAACCATGTTCCCAAACTCTTTGTCTGCCCTCTTTAATGCTTCAACCACCAGGCTGGCAAGAAAGAGATAGGTTATAAACCACTTGTAGTTGGGCTGTGAATTTTGTTTTTCTCAACAATATTGTCTGCCAGGAATAAGGACAAAAAAAGAAGCCCTGTAATAGAAAGCTTGTTGCCTCCCACCTCAAGGAACTCTGGGCTTTCTGATACCCAGCCCAACACCACTGAGCAAAACACCTAAAGCTATCTACCTCGCACAGTTTGCCAAATACAAAATACAAGAGCTGTCCTAAATACACAAAGTTGTAGACATATAAAAACACAAACACTTCCCCAACAGACCAGAAGTTACATTGCACCTTTGAGTAATACTCTGTGCAACAGTAATCATTTTGGAGGGGAATAAAATAAATTCACATTCTGAGGATTCCTAACATAATTTCTGGCATTGTACACTATCACATCTTTCCAATTCCTACTCCTAACTACATCCTGAGTATTGCTTTACCATGTATTTAAGAGGGGCTATATTTCATGGACCCCTCCCCCCCTATACTGTTTATGCTGCTCCAGAAATGGTAAACATATTGAACTGTTAACCATGTACCAGGTCTTTGCTAAGTCTTCCATATGTATTATCTCTGTTAATATTTACAGTAGGTTTTATTTATTATTCAAGAAACCGATCCATATAGAGGTTAATTTACCTCAATACATAACAGCTAGCAAGAGACAGAAAGTGGAGGCTCCTCAAACAGATATTATTATTCTCATTTTATAGGTAAGGATATTCTGACTCAGAAAGGAAGAGTAACTTAAGCTCGGAGCCCTGAATGAGATCCAGAGCATGCAGCCCAGTGACTTTTCCATCACAGTGATCATAATAACTAAAGCCCATTGCTAAAGTTTGGTTAATGGCAGTTGACCCAGCTATCTCATTACATTTATTTTAGTCTAATAAGTAGACGAGATCCTTAAATACTGGATTCTATCCCAAGCTCATGGTCTGTCATGTCTGTTCTAGGCTAATTCTATAATGCAAAAATAACCAGTCCATTCTGCCCTTGATTCACCTGAGACAGCCTGGTCATGGGCTCAGAAAATCCAGAGTAAACTTCTGCAGCAATCCAAAATCAATATCAGATCTACCGCTCTACCCTCTTCCTTTACAGTAGATCACTTCCAGAGGACCCGAAGGTCCAGGTGCTCTCCAAACATTCATGGGAGGAGTAAAAGAAAACAATAGAGATGGAGTTCTTGAGCCTGGCTGATCAACACAGTCAGGTTTTGAAACCTACAGAGTCCCAAGCTTTACCAAGCCAACATCCTGGTTCACTTGGTCTGGGCTGGAGGACAAAGAATGCGTATTTTTGACAAAGCACTCCAGGTGACTCAGATGATCACTAAGATTTGGGAGAACTGGACCAACACATTAAACTTCATTGTCCTGTTTCCTTAGTTTCATTTTCTTTCTATACTATCTGTCTTCAGCATATAAACATTTCGAGTTTCCCTAACTTAAAAAACTATTAGCAGCAGCAACAACAATAAAACCTTTTCTATATCCTATGTCTCCCTAAGTTATCAGTGATCTTTCCCTTTTTCTCAGCCAAGCAAACCAGGAGTGGTGTACACTGATTCTCCACTCATTGCCACTCCATTCACCCCACATCTAGCCATTTTGCTTCTATGTCACAGTCTCTCTCCACCACCCCTCTCTTTTTTTTACATGACCTTTAATAGTCTATCCATTTTTTCCTTCTTCCAGGCTAACTACACTCTTACCTGTTCTCCACAACACTCTCGTCTCCTCAACATAAAGTCTGTCAGTTGGTTGACTTCAAGCTAAAAACAAGTCAAATCAAAAACTAAGTCCAAACCTCAAATGAAACTTGTCAGACTAACATATAAAAAAGCCCATTAAAATCTGGCTTAGCTCTATCTTCATTTTCTGTTATTTATTCCCTCTTACTCAGTGAACCATGCTGGTTGCACTTTTTACAGATTCTGAAATGGGAAATGTGTTCACCGCAGGGATATCACCTGGATAGTTCTTACTGTCTTGTATGACTTGGCTTAACTTGTATGACTCACGATCTGGGTCAAGTGCCCTAGCTTACCTTTATCATGACAGCACTTAGCACTGTATTGTAACCGCACTTGTGTGTTGATTTTTCTCCTCCTCCCTACTCCCCCAGTACACACATGTATACGACTTGGTTGTGAGTTTTCTGAGGGCGGGAACTCTGTCTGCCATAGTACAATGTTACCATACAGTTGTCACCTGAGAGAAGCTCTTTATGAGGAAAATCGAGGAAGGAGTCAGGGTTGATTCTGGGTCTCAAACTTCAGTGAAAAGTACAATGAAGCTGCTGTTAACTGACATATGGAACTTGGCCTGAGAAGGAGGTTTGGGTGGGAAGACAGAAGATTCTAACTTTGGTTTTAGACATAAAAGGTTTGAAGTGTCAGTAGACAGAATACAGTGATGGATCTCACTCTTCATCTTAAGCAGGCTACTGTAGGGAGGCTTGACTAGCGGCCAGGATACAACGTTTAGTTACATCCATATCAACAATTTGTTGTCTGACTGGATAAATAAATTAACTTCTCTGGGCCTGTTTTTCATTTATAAAATGGAAAGGATACTTGTCTTTTGTATTCATGGCAAGACTAAAACAAAAGTATAAAATGGGTTATATTAAGAAGCAATAGATTGATTTTCTTATCGACCTTGTGCATTTGGACTCAGCATAGTTAGTTTCATGCAAATATTATTATTCATCTGCACAGTTTCTGTCACTCTATATACCTCAGACACTCACACGTGCTGATTTGTTGGCTAAGATAAGGAAAACAGTGCTATCTTAGAGCAAATCACAACTGCATTTTTTTCTTCAGTAAGGCCCTTCAAAAGTCTTTGTCATCCCATTATAAAAATGGGGAAACAAAATCACAAAAACAATCCTAGTTTCTTTCATTCATTCATTCGACAGAGATTTACTGTGTACCTGCTATTCGGCAAGAGGTACACAAAAAATAAAGGAGCAGAAGGTCAAGTAGATGTCCAATATAAAAAGTTAAAACTCTATAATAAGAACGAGCCATAGGGAAAAGTAATAAAGAGGAATTTTAACGGGCCCAGTGCCCCTAAGCTCTCCTGGTGGTGGCCAAGGACTCCACTGAGACTGTATCTCAGTCTGTCTTCTCCCACTGCTCAGTCCTGTTCTGTTCTCTTTCCCCACAGGCTGCCAATCTCCATCTCAGAGTCTGCCTCCCAGTGAACCCAACAAGCTACAACAGACTGAAAAGATGATGATGTCACACTTGGTGTGATGAACAAGAGGAGGAACACACAGGTGGAAAAAGGTGAGGAAGAGTTTCTGGTGCAACCAGGATGGGGATAAGTGAGCCCAGACTGTGAAGTAAGCTTAGAGGAAAGTTTGTGTTTTTAATTTTTAAGATAACTACAGGATAATCATAGAGAGATGTGTGTCCCAAAGTTGGTTACACGACAAAACTGGAAATAGACCCCAGCCAAAGATAAAGATCTGTGATTCAGCAGCATGTGGCGGGGGTTGAGGTGCTGACTGAATTGAAGAGAGTCAGGGAGATAATACTTAGTGAGGTGAGGAATTGTGGAGACATCTACCCTTTGGAACAGAATAACAGAAAAGGAGCCCAAGGAGGAAAATAAAAAGGACCGAGCAGCGAAGAGGATAAACGAAAAGCAAAGGACAGCAGTGTTTCAAAAGTTTACATGTCAACTGTCATACAGCAGTGAACTAACACTGTGGAAGGGCCACTTGAATCTTTCAAGGGAACATGATATAGTAAAAAATTGGGACAATCTAAATGTTAAACTAGAGTAGATTGATTCACCAATATTATATAATCATTACTACAATGACATACAAGTATATTTATCTACATATGTGCAAAAGAATGTTTAGGATACATTTGTTAAGCAAAAAAAGCAGGCTGTATCCATTATAATCATATGTTATGAGAGTCTATATATAAACATATATGTGGCAAATTAAATCCTTTGAAATCGGTATAACAGGGTTATTGTGAGGAACTATAAGAAAGACTAGATGTTGACGTAGCTCATAGTACAGAAATAGAAAGGTGAAGAAAAGGGCCCTGTTTTGTACTTAACTTTGAATATGTGTATCTCTGATATGCACACATGCGAATGCAAACTTAACCTTGACAAATGTAGATTTCTAAGTGACTGAACAGCTTTTAGATGTTATATAACTACCACGTCTTTTACGGCACTAACATAACGATGGAGTAGGTCATCAGGCAGAAAAACAAACTAGAAATCCTCAATTTGGTTTATTTTTATTCTTTTATTTTTTTTAGGTAAAATGTAGCTTTTAACTATGTTGGTATTAGCATATTTCACAGAAAATTATCATGGTATTTTATAGAAAAGAGAAAAACCTACAGCACATAGCTGATCTTTGTCGTTCACAGAAGGAAGTGATGAAGACACTGAAATTAGCAGCACAACCTACAGCCGCCAGTGCCCACCCGTACCTCCTGCACACTTACCGCTGTAACATGACTTACAAATGCCCCTTACACCCCATGAATCCGGTTTCTCAATGAAGACTGCAATGCTACCAAGATCGAAGTTTGAAACTTCAAATGCTCTTTAAATCAAACACAATAAAGAAAGTCCAGACACTTTTTCTTTTGGTGAGAAAGATGAACTCTTACTTCTACTCTCACCTCAATTGCATAACTCACGAGAGCAAGAGGCAACTTTCCTTGGACTCTTCAAATAAACTCTCTTTAGGGATCAGGCTACACACAAGAAAATAGCTCAGCAGGAATTGTTGAAGAGAAAAAAAAGTGAGAAACTAGGGATAAAAGCAGGAAAGAACCTGTACAAAACAGTACTAGTACCGTAATATAACATACACTGTCAAACATTAGTTCCTTGAATGGAATCAGGGACAAGGAGTCAATCTGGAAAGTAGAGATCTAGCAGGGGTGGTCTTAAGAAAAAGAATACTTGTGTGTTGGATTGATGGACACATGACCTAGTTTTGGATAAATGAACCTAAGAATAGTTTACAATTTATGTGAGTCTGTTTCCAGCTAGTCTGAAAGGCAATCTGAAACTGTGTTATCAATTAGGGACTCAATGATAGATTATACACATTCTGTAAGAGCCTAAGGCTGGACATCTTACAGATGTAGATATTGGACATGTGACACCCTATGAAGTACCTTAATTCTGCTCTGAGAAGGGGCAGGAGCTAGAGAGGAGGAAAGGAAGGAGCTGTGAGGTCACCCTTCACCATCTACCATTCCCCTGATGTTATAAATGATTGCTCAAGAATGTGGACTTTGGGATGCAGCCACTGCCTTGGTGGAATATCACAGAACTTCGCATGCAAGAAAGTCAGTTCTCATACCTGAACACTGCCAAAAGCTCCTCATAAATCTAGCTATGTCAACTGTGCAGAGAACAACTCTTGTTAGGTAGTATGTTATACTTGAGACATACTCCCAGAAATAATAAAATTCAAGATCTGATCTTTAACTATACACCTCCACCCTTACCATCCTCTTCCTCCATACGTACCTCCTGATTTTTCAAACTATCTCTTGCTTAATGGATACTACTAAAATAAGACAGCATTATTTCAGGATCTCCAATTATGTGTAGCTGAGTTCTATTCTAAAATCTCAGTCATAGACTATAATCTTAGTGTAATAATAAGTCTTCAAACATCTTTTCCCTGGGCCTCACTCTCGGCTGATGATCTTGCTTCCTAAGTCTGTGAGAAAGCAGAATCACTAAGGGAATGTCCCCAAGTTCCTAAAACTACATTTGTCATACGGTCATCCCTACACACTTACTCTTCCCTCCCTCCTCTTACTAAGAATGAACAGCTCTGTGCTTCTGGAACCCCACTTGGAATCCCACCATCTTTTGCCTATTTAAGAAAATGGCTCTGCAATGGTCTCCCCTTGTACCCGTGCCCTCAGCTTTTCTCTACGGGATCATTCCCTTTGGCACATCACCTTGCTGTCATTTCTCTCAATTTAAAAATAATCTCTTGACTCCATGTGGCCTTCCAGCTTTCTTTTTAGCAAACCTTAGGAGTTCATGAAATTACTGCCTCCAACTCCTCTCCTCCATTCTCAAGAGTTTGAACTGACTAGGATCAGCCTTTCTTGTTCTGCCAAACCACCATTGTCAAATTCACCAATAACCTCTATGTTGCCAAATCAAATCGCTAGTTTCCTTAGGGGGCTACATAATACAGTTGATCTTTCCCTTCTTCTTGAAACACTTTCTTCACTTGGCTTCAGGGAGATGGGTCTCTTGGTTCTCCTCCTACTAGACTGACTTCTCAGATTCCTTTACTGCTTCCTCTAAGTGGTGAAGTGTCCCAAGACTCAGTCCCTAGAGCTCTTCTCTTTCATACTCACAGTCACTTGCTCTGTGATCTTACTCTCATGATTTAAGTATTACTTATATACATTCAATCTCAAATTTATATCTCTAGTCTGGCCTAGACTCCAGACTTGTATATCTGACTGTCTATGAGACATTTCCACTTGGATATCTAATATGCATCTCACACTTAACTTTTCTAAAACTGAAACATTGATTCCCTGCCTCCCGTACTAACCTGCTCTTTCCTCAGTATTCTCTCCATTATAATAAATGACAATTCTGTCTTTCTTTCCGATAAGGTCAAATATCTTCCAAGTCCTTCTTTTTCTCTTACTCACATACCTTGCCCTTTTCCCTCATCCAATTAATAAGTAAATCTTATTGGTTTTACCTTCAAAACATATTCAGAATTCAACCACTTATCCCCACCTCCACTGTTACTGTGCACTATTAATGTCATCATCACTTGCCACCTGGATTCTGGAATAACTTCCTAAATGTTCTCCCTGCTTTCACCTTTGCCTTGCTTTAGTCGATTTTTGCCAGAGCATTCAGTAAATGTTAAAAGCCAAGTCAAAGAATGTCACTTCTCTGCATAAACCCTTTCTTCTCCTACCACCTATCTAATGCCTTTCTATCTCATTCAGTAAAAAAGCTCAAATCCTTATAATGGGCAGTAAATTGAGGCTCTTGCTCATATAGCCTCCAACTACCTCTTTGGCCTTAATCTTCTATTTTCCATCCTTGTTCACTGAACCACTTATAGTAGCCTCCTTGTTGTTTCTGGGCACACAAGACATTCTCTCAACTCAAAGCCTTTGACTGGCATATACTTCTTCCTCTTAGCCTTAGGGTTTACAGCCCCCTTATTCGGATCTTATTGATGACCCCTTATATAAAATACTGAGTCTCCTTCTCCCTCCTCCTTCCCACTCCATCCACTCCTCCAGCCAAAAGTATTCCCTATGATTCATCTCTGTGTTACTTTTCCTCCATAACATCCATCATCATTTGACATGTATATTTAGTTGTCCATTTATTTAAGATCTATGTCCCCAGGTACCCAGAATATAAGCTTGTTTTGTTTTCGGCTTATAAAATACATAGAACATGCTTAATAAATACTTGTTGAATTAATTTTTATTGTACTTATTCATTCTAGTTCGTAGGTAGGAGGCCATTATCTGGCAGAATAGCTTCTGTATTCACTAAGAAAACCTGACTGTTAATGATGAAGATAGACCTCAACAATATGGCCATTATTAGAAACAATAAACAAATATAAAATAAGGCAATGAGGATGTAGCTGCGGCTGCAGCAGCTTCCAGACCCTTCAAGGTCTGGCCCCCTGAGGTGAGTGATCCTGGCAGGGGAGTATCGCTGTGGCTCCCAAGTAAGCATGCACCACCCATGGTCTGCCCCAGCCTACCCTTCTTATTGTCTCAATCACATGGCCAGGAGAGTGATGTAGCTTCATCCATACCCTCAACAACAGACTAGGGATCTACTATCAAAGACTTGTTGACAAAGGTATTATCTACCAGATCAGAGTGAAAGTACATAAAAAAAAAATTCTATAATTCCTTTTTGTTTTACTTTCCCCGATTATAAAAGCAATGCACGCTTACTTTAAAATTAAGAAAAGTAGTAAAAACTAAGAATACCTCACTGTTGCATCACTAAAAGATAACCATTAACATTTATGAGAAAGCCCTAACAGATCTTATAAATATAAAGGAAAAATGCACTGACTTTTTTCTTATTAATTCAGATATATAGCCCACGAGTTAACATGTATTATAAAAATTTTAACTACACATAAGATTAGATTAGATTGGGTATTTCTGGGACACATTTAAATCTGATCCTGTTCAAAGATTGCTATTTCAACCTTAAGTCTTCTTATCAAGCAACATGTCTTGTGTTACTGTGCAAATTTGAGGCAAAGGACTAAGTACTAAATTTGGGAACCAGAAGACTCAATTTCCAGCTTTGTGCTCTGTGCCAGCTATGGACACTTCCATAATTCATATGCTCTGCCCATTCCATGCCTTTCTTGAACTTTCTTCGGTTATTTTTTTATGAAAAATATTTTCATTTCACTTCCTTTCTAGCAGTAAACCCCACCTGTTCCAGAAGGCCTCTGGAATTTCAGACCAATAAAAAAATGACTGACTCCATTATATATTGGTCTAGGCCAGGGATTCCCAACCCCTAGGCCGCACAACAGGAGGTAAGTGGCGGGTGAACAGGCGAAGCTTCATCTGTATTTGCAGCCACTCCCCAGCACTAGCATCACTGCCTCAGCTCCACCTCAGATCATCAGGCATTAGATGCTCATAGAAGCACTGGTCTCTGGTGCCAAAAAGGTTGGGGACCACTGCTCTAGACAATATGTGTGGCGCAGAGTTAAGCTGAACCATTTAGCCAGCAGCTATAGTCTTATGATCCTTAAGTAACATAAAGCTTTCAGTTCTATCTTTCGTCTACAGACCTAAAAGACTGCCTAGTTTGTGTACACAATTCCCAAAGACTACAGTTCTTCCCCTGGATGAAGACTGGGTGGAGCTCTAGAAGTAAATACACTGGTCCTCTGGCTTCTCTCTTGTGTTTTGCACGTCTATAAAAGATCTAGAATTTGGAAAATATAGTTCTTCATGTTTAAGGATTAGATTCTTCATCTCTCCAGCAACAGGGAAGTCTTAGGACCCATTTGAACTTCAGATTCTTTCTTGGTAAAATTCAAGGATTGAGGCTGATAGGTGAAGCCTTTAGGTTCTAGGTCCCATCAATCGACAAGTATATATAACAAGACAAAAGGGTGAGAAATATAAACTGGGACTCCAGAGCAAAAAAGTAGAGACACTATGTCACTTTGGAGTTTTACTTATATATAAGTTGTATACACACAGGTACCCGAGTAGTTACTTCTACTGCACATAACCGAGACAGGGAAGAAAGTTCGACCTTAATATAAAGCACTACGACACTGTTTACTAATAGAAAAACTTCCTCATCATTCTTCCAACCACCCATCCACCCCCTGCCAAAGCAAATAAAAATTATAAAATTCAACACCTCCTATTGCAAAGATAACTGGGTCTCTAAAATCACCTTTAAAGTAACAAATGTAAAACTCCTAACAAATGAGATAATAGACTGAAAAGCCTAGCAAGGTACTTGACATGTGCAATATATATAGCTCTGTAGTAAATGCTCGATACATGGCAGTTCAATTTTCTTCTTGCTTTCCTTTTTTTGAGTATCAACTTTCCAGCAAGAAATAACCAATTTTAAGTATATGACAAAAGTCTTCAAAAATTAAAAGGAAAATGTCTAAAGGAATACATTTATTCAACTTGAACATGGTGGAAAATAGTTCATCTTCATTAAACTAAAGATTACTGACCTGAATTTAAGTCTCGTCCTGGATTGAAGGCCCGGCTATTAACAGTAGTAGAAAGTCGATCACAACTAATTGTTCTAGATACATTGGTATTAAAATTCCCATCGAATCTGAAAGAATAGGCAAGAATTAGCAACAGTATTTACTTGGTGTTTACTGAATCAAGAAACATAAACCAACAAATAATAATAATTCATACTGTTTATGAAATAATTTAGCTCATAAACAATAAAATCGTTAGACTTTAAATATAAAAACGGTTACTTTGGAAGTGTGAAAAAAACAATATTTGTATCTAGACCATTTTAAAAATCAAGTTCAATTCTAAAAAGTTAAAAGAAATAACCATCTCTCAAACTCCTTTTCTCCCAATGAATTTGAGTCAGGTACTATTAATAAAACCATGCAGAAAATAGATTTGACAAAATTGAGACTAAAACTTAAAAAATTCAGACCTGAGCTCTGATAGTACATATGAAACAATTCTTTAAATTATCATATTGGAAAATCAATGACCAAGAATGAAAACAGACAGTAGTGAAGGAGAGAGAATGGCAATGGAGCAAGAAAGATCTGGATTTGCATCTCCCCTCTTTCACTGTTAAATACATGTCTTTGGACAAATTGTTTAATTTTTCTGAGCCTCTGTTTTCTTATCCAGAAAAAAGAGAAATTATAAAACTTATTTTCCAAAGCTGTCAAAAAGCTTATAAATAATGTACCAAAGTTATTTTCATAGTCTGACACATAGCTTACACCTTTCTAGACTGTAAACAAGGCCAATGTTTTTTTCTGATTTCCAGTGGTAGTACTAGGGCATGAACAATGTTAGTACTCTAACAGTTAATCAATAAATACTAGTGTAATTGATGACTTATATGCTAGGGCTAATAATAATCTGCAAGAAAATAACAGGAAAATGTACCAACCCATTAGTCACTATATTTTTTAAAGTAAATTTAATCCATAAGTAACAAAAGTGAAAAAATTTTGAACTTCTAAGTTACCTATTTAAGTTTTCAAACACTGAAAGGACTCATGATGTTTCTAAGAGTTCTCCCATCCCAAATAAATGCTATTTGAAATCAGTTTTTTTTATGCTTGCGTTAAAATGTACACCTTAGATGATAAATGCCATTACTATAGATAAAGCAGCTCTATCATCTAGGAGAAACAATACTAAAAACCAAGATCCACTTGATTATTCACATGAACTTTGATTATCTGTTCATCGCATCTCATGACATAAGAGCATCTAAATTGACCTGATTGTATAAGCAAGGGGGCTAGGTTTTCTCAGGGTGTGTGTTAGGTTCCAAAGCAAAAGTAAATAGTTCTGCTTTGAAATGCATCATCTCAAAGAAGGCGGTAACTGAATTTTAAGAGACCTTTCATCCAGCTTCTAACCCAGTACAGAATTACATCAACATTGTCAACTGTTCCTCCAAGGACACAGTAGCTTTACCAACGTGGTCACCCTTCCTTGGACCTGCTCCAATTTGTCTAGACGAGAAGACTGCTGCCTCGGAAGCCACAGATGCCGAGAAAAGAGATTAATACATCAGCAGCTGCCTGTGTGCTTGCTGGCAAAAGCAACATAACGTCGTTGTCCCTCGTTTTAGCATTTGAACATCTGTGAAGCAACCGCAGCATTATACAAGTGACTCACTTGCTCTCCATGCTCTGGATGCCACATTAAATGTATTTCTTTATATACTTTTTAATATGAAGTATATTAAAAGTAGAATTCATAAAAAACAAGTGTGGCTGTGTTCTAATAAAACTTTATTTTCAAAAATAGCTGGTGGACCAGACTTGTTTCACCACCCCTGGTCTAGACCAGGGAAGTCCAAGAGAATTCTTTGAGATGATGGAAATATATTATTTTTACATTGTCCAATATGATAGCCACATGTGGCTATGGAGTATTTGAGATGTGGCTAATGTAACAGAGACACTCATTTTTCTATTTTTATTTAATCTTTTTGTTTTTTAATTTTTTTTTAGGAGAGGGGCTCATAGCACAGGTCTTGGCTAGGGAGAGTCCATCAAGGGAGACATCAAGGGCTCTTGTCTATGCAGGTAGCCTGATCCGTAAAAGTTCATGCATAAAATATACACAAACAAAGCCATAAATTAAAAATTATGGCCCATGCTGAGATGATGGGGACACTTAACACAGACTGCGAAGTCATCTACAGTCAGGACAGGCATTTCTGAGGAAGTGATAAATGAAAAGAGACCTGAAGGATGACTAGGCAAATAAACAGGAGAACCTTCTAGTTGTGTACTGTCCAATATGGACAAGTAGGCGCCGTCCAATGACTACTTACATTTCAATTAAGATTAAACAAAATAGTCTATGGCCATTCCACCCTGAACAAGCCCGATCTCATCTGATCTTGGAAGCTAAGCAGGGTCTTGCCTGGTTAGTGCTTAGATGGGAGACCACCTAGCAAGACCAGGTGCTGTAGGTGTAAAAAATAAAAAATAAGGAATTGTTAGCTGACAAGGTCCTTGAACTCTGTGAGGTCCAAGGATGAGCCACACACCACACTGCTTAATTTAAGTGACACATATGGAAGAACTTGACAAAAGTGGCAACTCAAGAGTTAAGGAAAATTTCTCCCAGGAAAAATGTAAACCTGGATAGAGTCCCTTGATGTCTCCCTTGATGGACCCTCCCTAGCCAAGACCTGTGCTATGAGCCCCTCTCCTTGAGAAGGCTGAAGTCCATTGTTGAGCACTCATAGATTTCCTATATTTTTGTGAAATGAAAGCTTGCTTCTGGGGGACTGGGGAGACCAGGGAACTATTTTTAGAGGTTTTATTTTTCTCTACTGAAAAGATCATCTTTAAGAACATTAAAGAAAACATTTTTATAATAATAATGGAAGTGACTCATTAACAAAAGCAGGTGCCCAGTAAACATTTGTCAGTCATGAAAGGTTTCACAATGTAGTTCTTGTCATCAAGAATCTACCCTACCTTTTTGCCCTACTATCTTCCAAACTATAGTTCTAACCAGACCAGTCCCTCAACTGTTGGATCCCAATTGTGATGCTCTCCAGTGTCCACTGCACCCATTCTACAAAGCCCAGCTCTTCTCATCCTCCTCCCTGAAATTTCTCCTGTTAGTCTCAGCCTATGATGAGCCCTTCCTTTTCTAAAATGACTAATGCCATTCTCAATCATAATCTCATGCTTGTGTTACTTTTCCTAATTTTTATATTGACTTGAAATCAGGCTTAAGATAGTGTCATCATATTAGACATGGATTGACTGATTTTAGACTGTTCATATCAACAAAATACTAATCAATAAAAATTTAAAAATATTATAAATAATGAGCAAATTATCTTACTTATTTTGTCTTCTCCATGAGGGGTGAGATGTCAAGTGATCTTGTTATGAAAGCCTTATTGTTTAAACCCTAACACACAGCACTTGAACTCTGAAACCTTTCATATTTTTGAGAAGCCTTAGTTACCCTGATGGGACTGTAAGTTACTTGAGGGTTTATATTTCTTCCATGTTCTGCACATTCTAGTACATAAATTCTCTTTGGGGACTAATGAGGAAGGGCAGAAAGCTAAGTTGCTGGAAGGCTCTGGGTATTTTATTCAATTGTTTTCACTGAGCATCTATGATGAACAAGGCATTGCCACTCTGGCAAAACATGATTATGTCATTGTCAGGAGCATGGGCTTGGAGTTAAAATTGCTTATTGCTATTTAACTCTTGCACATAACTTACATTTTCTAAGCCTCTGTTTTTCTCATTTATGAAATGGTGATAATAGTACCTATTTCATAAGGTAATGTTAAGACTTAAATCAGAAAATGGTTCCTAAAGGCCTAATACATAGTATTTCATAAATAGTAACTAGTACTGGATATATTAGTAATGATAAAAGTTAACAGCTACTTAGTACTTACCATATATCAAGCATATTTCAATGGATTAACTCATCTAATCATCTCATACCCTGAGGTAAATACTATTATTATCTACATTTTAAGACCAGAATATTGAGACACAAAAATTTTAAATTAAGAAGCCCCAGGTTTACAGCTGGGAATTAGCAGAACCAAGATGTGAACATATATTCGAGCTCTCATACATAATGAACATATTACAGTAAGTGACAACTGTCTCACAGTAGTCTCAACTGTCTTGAGTTCCCTCACAAGTGCTGAAACTTAGCCATGGAACACACACTCCTCAGCTGACTTAACATGAAATGCCTAGAAATAAACCTCACTCTAATTCTATTCCTGCATACGTTACTGATGTGCCAGACAGGTAGGGAAGCAGGTGTCAACATGGTGCTTAACACATACAGAAGAACAGTGTGTTTCAAGCTGGTGAGCCAGCTAGGAAAAATAATTACAAGAGCAAACACTCTGTGATTATCTTTCCACCTTCCACTCTCCATATTCACTAGTGCCTGTTCTCTTCTGGACTCTGGACTGTTCATGGACTCCAAACACAGAAGTAAAATTTGCTTAGCCTTCCTTGTTTCATTAACTACCTCTGGACACTAGAAGAACGGCTGCCTTGCCGAAGACAGGAACGCGTTTTGTGAACATGTGCCTTTCCTTTTAGATAACAATTTATAAAAAGAAACATGCCATTCACCCTTTTTTGGAGACTATGAGAAATGTAAAGTTCATCTTTACTTTATCAAAATACATCAGTTACTCTTAAGGGTTACCTAAAAGATTTTTCACTGAGAAGTATATTAGCTGCCAGTCACATTTACATAATTCCAGGTTTATGAAAAAGTCAAGAACTGGTATAATAATATATTTTCATATAAAATGAAGAGGCAATTCAAAGTATATCTGTGTTTTAAAAAAGTAATAAGAGAATAATCATATCTAAATCTCTTGTAGACCCTTCACTTTTTAAAAAGATATGGGATTATGATTGCTTTCTATTCTTATTTTCATAAGATAAATTCAGTTTCAAGACAAATAACTCCATCTTTCCCAGCCCCTTAAGTTAAAAAAAATAAAAATAAAAAATTTCCTTCTGGATTTACTTTCATGAACAACTGATCGAAACTGCATCCCGAGGGAGAAAACAGAACTGTGACTCCCACTTTGATCTCTTCCCCATGGAGAAATTCACTCCCTGCCTGGCTTGCATGATGTTCATTTGATTGACGTTTGCTCTGATGTGCAAACTGCTTTGAACTTCAGACATTTAATTCCCATCAGGCTGCAGTCATTTTTATTCTCCTTCAACAGGATTTACAAGCAGGAGATCAGCAAATGTAGAAGATAAAATAAATTTGCAGAAGCTTTGAATCTTACATCAAAACAGTGTTCAAGTGAGTTCCAATTGGATTTCATTCAGCCTCGATTCACAGTGTAAATCAACTTTTCAGTAGAGTCCCAGTTTAGAAAGAAAAAGACAAAAAGAGAGACACATACACCAGTTGGGGTTTACTTCCTGACTCTCTTTCTTGGTCTTTGTTTAAATTTCCTATGGATGGTGATTTGCCAGGCAAATCACTCAGAACCCAGGTTTTCCCTCAACATTTCCAGTGAAGGCTGCCTGATTTATCACATAGCACACAAAAACCACACCCACACTTCCAAGGGCAGCAGGGAAATGTGGTATTATTCAGACACATTTTAAGGTTAATATTTTAAAAAGCAAATCCCTATGGAATCCCAGAAGCGCAAGGCTTAAACTGATAGTTCGGTCCATAAACAATGCCAATATGATGACAGCTGATGGGGTAGTGAATATTTTTTACTTGTTTCCTTATTTTTGATCACTGCTAAAATGCTGAGATAGGTGCGAAAGTTAAAAAAAAAAAAAAAAAAAAAAAAAACAACCACCATTTTTTTCTGAAATCAAACCTGGTACCAGATCAGAAGCTGGTATGGAGCATATACTGAGGCTTCTGACAGTTTCCAACACAAGGCAGCATCTTGCTTCCAATGCTGCTGAACTACCAGGTTCCATTTTAAAAATAGCACACGTTTCAGGGACGCAAAGGAGGCAATGCCCCCTAAACAGTAGCCACAGGAGCTTGTAAAAGATGATCTGGACTCGAGAAACACTCAAGCCTACCAGACCTTCCAGTTCTAGTAGCAGCCAACAGTGTCTGGGTTACAGTGATATGACAGGGAGACATATCACTTCACCTCCATTCAACCAGGTTCCCGCTCATTCTTTCTGGGAAGTGTCTGTTCTCCAAATATTTGAGCAACACCAGTTGAAAAGAATTAAACAAGAACCCCCTTATCTTCCACTTAACCACCCATGAGAATAAAGTTAAACAAAGAAAGAGCTAAGATAAAAATCAAACATCTGTACTGGCAAATATTTAAACTCTGTTTGAATGGTGGAGGAAGGGGTAAGAGTGGAATCACTTCAAAAAGGAACTATCACATTCATAAAGTAAATGATACTTGAATCCCTACCCCCACCCCCCCAACTGTGTTTACTTATTCAAACACCTAAATTAATGGGCAAACTGAAAAGCTGTCAAATAACACGTAATCATGTTCCAAGAAATGGTTTTTCCTTCCATCTCCGCAAAGATTAGAGAGATAAGCCACATTCTTTTTGTTCTTATCAGTAAGGAGGATTAAACCTTCAGGGTTCAGCAACTCAACCAGAGTAGAAACAAGGGCTGCTTTCAAATGCCCTTGGAAGGTAAGGCTTTCAGAGCAATAAAGTATCTCTCTCCATTAAAGTCTAAGTATCATGTAAACCAGCCATAGTTCTTCTTCACCACTTCTCTATCCCCAACAGATCACTGAGAGGAGGCCCTGCTCTGATCCTGTGTCTCATGTCTAGATTCCAAGTGGCAGCATTATCAATTTAGTCCACTTTCTCTCACAAGCTTGGGAGATCACACAAGTGACATCCAGGGGAACCTCAAGTGGATTCATAACCATGTTAAACATTTATCCTTATCTTCCTCATCACAAGGTTGGGGCAGGGGTGCATGAAAAAGGTATCTAGGAAAATAAAGGCGGGAACAGGCAGGTGGACAGAGGCCTGGTGGGATCCACAGGCTTCCTCTGTATTCTTCTGTAGCCCTTGGCCATCCTGCCAATGGACCTCTAATAAGGACTTAACACACTTTACAGTTATTTACTTATATACATTTCTCCCTTGTTAGCTGATAGAAGAGAGATATCCTCTCCTATGTTTATCCCCAGGGCATAGCCCTGTAAAGTGTAAAAGTTCAGTAAATGTCTGCTGAACGAATAAATGCAGAAAATATGAGAGGCCGAGACTTTCCAAGACTAGACACTAGAAACTGTAAATTCATGTGATTTCTTCCTGCACATATACTGACTAGTTAGTAAACAGCAGAAAACTGTGAGTGGTATGACAGACACCAAGGAGAAGCACTAAGAATATCAGAGTTAGCAGATGACCTTGAAGATGAACTGGTTCAACCTCTCACACACATATGCAGAAGGAAGAAACCTGTCTAAATATCCCTGTTCTATAAAAGAAACATGGGATACTTATTGCTAATGTGTCCTCAAAAGGAATTACTGATCCAATATTAAAAAGTAAATAAACTATGAGATACGTCCTCCCGAAACACATTATAGACAGAATGCTTTTAAAATCTTGGTTGGCTTTCTTTGAAAACACTTTTGATATTTTTGCACAAGAAAACACTTAAAAAGCTTAGGGGAAGCTTCTGGTCTATTTCTTAAGGCTGGCAGTATCTTTCAGAGGCCAGATTTTTTTAGGAAGGAAGGGAAGTAGGAAGGTAGGGACAGAGGGAGGAAGGAAGGGAAGAAATCACAGGATTTCTCGCTAAAATCCATAAAAGGCCACTGCTGAAATTCAATATTCTAAGTTGAGTGGCAGGTCTCCTGTCCTTCCATCAGTGAAGCTCACACAAGGAGAATCCAGAAGGCAGGACTGTCAGCAGACCAGATCCAAGTGCAGGTGCTGTGTGCTGTAGGGTGCTCATCAATAGTCCTAAAGATACAGATATCTACTTACATACACCAACACACACACAGATGGAAATGAAAAAATAAGTGCTGCAGGAACATGTTTTTAAGACTGAGAAACAGACTAATCAGACTACAGGAGCATTATATTCCGTCAATTTAGATGCTTCAGAGGGCCATACAATAGCCTCAAGTGAAATTCTAAAAAGGAATACATAGCTCAGCAGTTCAAGAGGCAGGCAAGCCATTCCAATTTTTCCACTGGTCAAAAAATTTTATCATTAAAATAAAAAAGGATACGGAACCAGGAACCCTAGGTTCCAAGCCCAGCAGCCTTGAGCCCTGACACAATCTCTCTGAGCTACTTCCTCACTGGCGGGGGAGGTGAGGAGGGGACGGTATCGACCCCAGCATGGCTGTTTAAAGGATCAGATGAAGAATCCAGTCTGAGTAAAATAATGTTTACAGAAAAGCCTAAGAAATTATTTTACTGAAGTATAAACATATGTAACTCTTTTACATAAGTTAAATAATGTAACTGAGTAGGCCTTCTGAAATGCAAAGCGTTCTGTAAAATCTTTGTTGAATTTTGAGCTTAACTCGAGTCCTGGCATCAATAGCCATGAAGACTGTATCTGTAACATTTTGCCTCCCTGCAGGTAATTATAATTTTTAAAGGGACTAAAGATGGAAGTCTGAGATAAGGCAGGGAGAATGACTTGAAAGACTAAGGTTCAGCACACAGTACTTTAAGGGCAAAAACACAAAACATGCCTTCCTGGGGGAATGAACAGGACCTGAAATAAAATTAAATTCAGTTGTCAAGGACCAAGCTTGTCACATTATTTTGACCTTGTGACATCGAAAGAAGAAAAGAACAAGAGTCATAAGTGCAAAAGCACCTGGCTAAGTCACAGTGCTTTATTTTTCATAAGAACAAGTAATAATAAAAAGTTAAATGTATACAGGGTTAAACATTTTACACAATTTTTTTTCATGTGCTCTATCTTAAAATAGGGCTAAGAAAAAATAGGAGTTGCCCACATGTAGGTCAGCTATGTCTTAAAATATGATTTTATACAAAATCATTTATATGTTACCATTTTAAAATTATACATTTCAACTTTGCCCTTTCTCCTGAACTGCCATATATATAACATGGTTGTGGGGGTGAAAATATTTGTAGGATGAAAATAAAATGATGCTATAGCAAGAATATTAATTGTTTGCCAAACACCTCCCAAGAAGGCTCCACATGCAATTCAAAATTAAAATCAGCATATTTTTACCAAATTCACCATCTTCCCCTTAAAAATCTTCTTTTGCTCTTATTTTCACTCTTTAATTAACAGATTCCTATCCTGAGATACTCAATTTAAAATTCAGACCTATCTTTTAAAATCTTCCTTCCCATCCAAATCTCCAATAAAAACTAGTTGGCAGATTCTATGTAACCCAGAACCATCCTGGATGTCCTTCACTTTCTTATAATCCTTCCTTGAGGTGTCATTACTCTTCCCCTGGGTTATTAGGATGGCCCAACTTGACAAACAACATGCCTTTCCAACACAATTTATCCTTCAGTTGCCAACAAATTAGCCTGTCCAAATCACAGACCTTGCTTTAAACCTACCGCTTACTGAGAGAAGTGTGTCAAGTGAGTCAAGGACTGTGAGCTCACCACAATACATCTCTTACCTACCACTCTAGTTGTGTCTTCCACCTCACCACACTCAGTGTTTTATGGATGTTGCTGTTTTTCTGGCTGGAAGCATCTTTCCTCTACATCTATCTGCAGAACTTCCACTTTTCAGGGCCTTAACTGCTACTTATCCACCGAGCCAGAGTGCTTAGACGCCTCTGCTCATAATCTTTCTCCTCTAAAAGACTCTTTGGACTTCTTCCATAATGCTTGACACAGTCTGCCTTAGCTCACTCTACATATGTCCTATGAGCTCCTGAAAGTACAGAGTGTTTTATTCATCTTTGTCTATCAGACAGTATCTAGCACAATGTCTTGTACATTAACTGCCTTGAACATGACACAGACGAGTTGAGTTGAAAATGATACACAGTGGTACAGTGGTCCCACCTTATCCATAATTCCACTTTCCACAGTTTCTGTTACCTGTGGTCACCCAAAGTCTGAGAATACTAAATGGAAAATTCCAACTCAATAAATAATTTATAAGTTTTAAATTGCATGCTGTTCTGAGTACCAGGATAAAATCATGTGCCTTCCTCTCTTTTTCCCACTTGGTATTGTAAATCATCTCTTTGTCTAGAATATCCATGCTGTATATGTTCCCACCTATGAGTCACTTAGTAGCCATGTTGGTTATCAGATCAACTGTCTCAGTATTACAGTGCTTATGTTCAAGTAGCCCTTATTTTACTTAATAATGGCCCAAAGCACAAGAGTAGTGATGATGGCAATTTGGACATGCCAAAGAGAAGCCGAAAAGTGCTTCCTTTGAGTGAAAAAGTGAAAGCTCTTGACTTAATAAGGAAAGAAAAACATTGCATGCTGAGGTTGTTAAGATCTATGGTAAGAATGAATGTTCCATCTGCGAAATTGTGAAGAGGGGGAAAAATCTGTGTTAGTTTTGCTGTCATACCTCAAAGTAAAAAAGTTACAATTACAGTGCATGATAAGTGATTAGTTAAGATGAAAAAAAAAAGAGTAAATTTGTGGGTGGAAGAGATGAACAGAAAAAGTGTTCTGACTGACGGCAATGTGTTGTACCAGAAAGCATTGGGCCTATACATTACTTCAGCAAGGGATCCCCTGAAATGAGTGACCACATTCATTCATGTAACTATTATATTGTTAAAATTGTTCTACTCTATTATTAATTATTGCTAATCTCTTAGTGTGCCTTATTTATAAATTAAACTATCATAAGTATATATGTATAAGAAAAGACAGCAATTGTGTGTGTGTGTGTGTGTGTGTGTGTGTTTGTGTGCTGTCTGTATACAGTTAAGGTTCAGTACTATCCTTGGTTTCAGGCACTCACTGCAGGGTCTTGGAATGTATCTCTTGCAGACTACTGTATACACAGGCATTTGGAAATTTTGTGTTTTTAAATTCACCCTGCATACAATTAATATTATTCATATCCATTATTGCTAAAGACAAAATGTAACTAATAACTGAGATAACTAAGTTGGTATTAACTTCAGTTTCCTATCAGGGCTTATAACAATGATATAATACTAAGATGAAAACAATGGCTATTGTGAATAGGCATAAAAGTTCTTGAATTTTTCTCTATATTTCTCTCTATAGGTAAAGTAGATCAATAATTCTGACATCACTACCAGTTCTCAAAATCTAAAGACAAAATTAGGTTTGCTACCATGAAATAATTCTTTCAGCAAATACTTATTGAGGATGTGTTCAAGCAAGGTATTAAACACAAAGTTAAATCTGACAGGGTCCCTGAAGTCAGTGTAACTTTGAAGAAGGTTAAGAGGACAAAGTGAAAGTATGCTCTAGAAGCTGGTATTAACCACTCTCAGAGCTACTCAGAACCAACCTCAGCCACCTTTAATTCCTCCCTCTTCCAACGCCCACCTGGCCCTGAACTTAGCTGGTGGGTGCCAACAGCTAAGTTCAGGGCCCTCTCTTCTTGTCTACAAAACTGAAATCAGATGAGGTGTTTTAGTTGTTATATGGTTGACAAGTAAAACCTCCTTCAAGCTCATGTCTCATTGTTTCATTCCTTTCTCAGAAATCTTAAATTCTGTCATTCAGTCAACCAATATTTATTGAGTGTCTACTGTGTGTCAGACAGTAAAGATCTAGAAGAGAACATTGTATTTTACTTCATTTACAGAGCCTAAAGTCTCCTGAAGAAAGTTCAAAGCCTAGCATTTGAGGGTCTCTATGATCTGCTATTAATTCAACTTCTCAGCTGCCTCTTCCTTCACTTGCTCTAGACTTGCAACGTACGCTTCAGTGCTCCTGGCCATTTCCAGCCATGGAGTTTTATGTTGAACCATCTCTCCTGGAAACTACATCCTCTGTATCCTCATATTTTCAAATCTTTTTCCTACTACAATACTCAGCTGAAATGCTTCTCCCATAGACCATTCTATACATAATTTTTTTTAAAAGAATGAATAAATAAATGAGTGATTTAACCTCTGCAGGCCTAGCTGCATACTGTCTCTCCCCACTCCCTCACCTCAGGAACTTTCAAAACAAATGAAAATAAATTCCATAATGAACTCCAGAATGTCCAAATTTGGGCAGTAGGAGAAATTGTCTATAATGGCAAATGGCTCTAGTTAAAAACAAACCTAAGAAGGCTAAGGGAAATTAATGAATCTTGAGAGTCGGGTCTCTGGAGTCTAGTTTAAACTGCTCATTTTACAGTTGAGGAAACTAAGGACTAAAGAGGTTAAGTGAACTTCCCACAGCAAAGTGGCAGAGGAGAGGCCCATCCAGTCTTGGCATGATAAAATCTGCATCACTTGAACTCAAAGGAAAACTGTCTTTACTGCTTACGGTTTTTCTTTCTACCATGGTAGACACTGATTGAAAAAAGGAAATTAATAAAAAATTAAAAAGAAGCTTGCCTCCTCTTAAAATGAAAGATCATGTATGAGTTTGAATTAAACAAATGAAATCACAAAAGCATGACCTGAAGCTAAATACCTAAAGAGAGCTTAGTACAGGAATTTGAACATTATGGGTCAGATGTTAACCATCAAATAAATAAATAAATAACCCTCTAAGTAACTTATTTCTGGCTTCTATGATGACAGCCATACTTAAAGAACTTAAAACGTGAACATAGACATTTGCCTAACATCTAAATCATGACACAAAATACACAACCAATTTACATGAAAAAGAATTATGAATGCCAAGATTCCTCTCCAGGTAGCCCATTAACATGAGCTTAACTTCATTTTTCATTGAGGTATAATGGATGCATAACATCTTATTAGCTTCCGGTGTAGACATAATGATTTGATATTTGTATATGTTATTGCAAAATGTTCACTGCAATAAGTCTAGGGAACATCTGTCACCATACATAGTTACAAAGTTTTTTCTCTTGTGATGAGGACTTTTAAGATCCAATCTCTTAACAACTTTCAGATACGCAATATAGTATCATTAACTATAGTTGCCATGCTGTACATTACATCCTCATGACTTATTTTGCAACTGTCATTCTGTACCTTTTGACTCCCTTTACCCATTTTGCTACTCCTCACCCCCAATTTGGTTTTTGTTTTTGCTTTTTTTAAAAAAAGATTCCACATTTAAGTGAGATCCCATGGTATTTCTCTTTCTCTGATTTATTTCACTTAGTGTAATGCCCTCAAAGTCCAATCATGTTGTGGCAAATAGCAAAATTTCATTCCTTTTTATGTCTGAATAATATTCCACTGTATATATTACATACCACAACTTCTTTATCCATTCGTCCACTGATATTTAGGTTGTTTCCATTACTTAGCTTTGTAAATAATGCTGCAATGAATATGAGGGTACAGATATATTTTCAAATTTGTGTTTTTGTTTCCTTTGGATAAATACCCCAAAGTGGAACTGCTGGATCATATGGTAATTCACTTTTTGAAGAACATCCAAACTGTTTTGGATGTTCTTCAAAAAATGGCTCTACCAACTTACATCCCTACCAACAGTGTACAAAGGTTCCCTTTTCTCTGCATCCTCTCCAATGCTTATTATTCGTGTCTTTTTGATAACAGCTATTCTAATAGGTATAAGATGATATGTCATTGTGGTATTAATTCGCATTTCCCTGATGATTAGTGATGTTGAGTATCTTTCATGTACCTGTTGGCCATCTATATCTCTTCTTCAGAAAATGTTTATTCAGATCCTCCGTCCATTTTTTTTTTTTTTTTTGGATTTTTGTTTAATTGCTACTGAGTGTATGAGTCCTTATATATTTTGGATATTCACCCCTTGTCAGATTCATGATTTGCAAATATTTTCTCCCATTCAGTAGGTTGCCTTTCCATTTTGTTGATGATTTCCTTTGGTGTGTAGAAGATTTTTAATTGGATGTAGCCACCCTTGTTAATTTTTGCTTTTGGAGTCATATCCAAAAAAATCATGGTCAAGACTGATGTCACAGAGCTTACTGCTTATGTTTTCTTCTGGGAGTCTTATGGTTTCAGGTCTTAATAATCACGTCTTTAATCTATTTTGAGTTTATTTTTGTATGTGGTATAAGATGGTGGTCCACTTTTTCGTTTATTTGTGCCTTCCTCATCATATATTCTTGGTTCTTTTGTTGTAAACTCATTGACCATATGTGTGGGTTTATTTCTGGGCTCTCTATTATGTTCTGTTGATCTATGTGTATATTTTTATGTCAATACTATACTGTTTCAATTACTATAGCTTTGTAATATAGTTTAAAATCAGGGAGTGGATACCACTAGCTCTGAAAGCTCCAAGGAACGAGAGTCGAGCATCCTCCAGTCTAAATCTGAGGGTTAACAAGTTTAATTTCAATGGTAGGTTTTTGTAGCCCAATTTTCTGTCCTTTCTTTGAGAGGGTGTGATGGTTAATTTTATTTGTCAATTTCGCTGGGCCAGGGTGCCCAGATATCTGGTAAAACACTATCCTGGATGTTTCTGTGAAGGATTTTGGGGGATGAGATCAACATTTAAATGAGTGGCCTTGTGGGTGGGTCTCATCCAATTAGTTGAAGGACCTAACATAACAAAGACTAACTTCCGCCAAACAAGGAATTCTGCCAGCAGACTGAGGCTCTTCCCCAAGTCTCCAGCCTACTGGGCTACCCTGCATATTTTGAACTTGCATCTTCACAATCATGTGAGCCAAAACCTGAAAATAAATCTCTCACCCTATTGGTTCTGTTTCTCTGGAGAACTCTGAGTAACAGAGAGGGTTATAACAGTGGCTATTCATGAGATTTGTAATCAGAAGCCTGTGTGCTTCATCAGAACGCATGCTAGTTGCTTTGCCTACAGTATAATACCCCCAACACGTTGACTGATAAGACCTGACTCCTAAATCATATAGTTCTAATGGGCACCAGCTGGGGATGCATTACATTTAGGTTCTCAGAAAATGAGATGAGTCCTATCTGAATTCCCCAGTGACTGTATCAATCTCAGTCGATGCCCCAACTTAAAGAGCAATTTGCAAAATAGCAGGGATCCAGTTTGACAGTGGTTCCAAGAGTTTCTTTATTTTTTGGAATCAGTGAAGCTTTTAAAGTCTCCCCTGATGAATATTAGAGAAGCCTCTGTAGAGCCAGCCCCAGGTGGCTGGATTCAGACAGCCTTGGAGACAAGTTGCTTACGCATGTTAGCTCCATCAGAGTATAATTTTGCTCATCTCAAACCTGGTCTACATGCCTTCATGCCAGTTCCTACAACGATCAGCCAATTTACAAGCATTAACTGCGTGAGGTTAACAGCACTGAATCTCACTTGGAGACACAAAAGAGAATAAAAATCTAAGTTCATCTTTCCAGTATTTCCTCTTTTATTCCTCTCCATTGTTTTCTTATTCTTAAATGACATCAAAAATAAACAATAAGAATGCCACCAGGCAGTAACATCTATAGAAGAGACTGGGGAAGGGAGGAGAGAAGTGAATGAAGGGGTGTGGAAGAGAAAATTATTGACTGGTTTATGTAAAAGCCAAGGGTTAGCAGTGCCTACCGACTAAGTAATAGCTTTAGATGCACACAGCAGAACCCCATCTCTGTGGCAAGTCAGGTTTCTGGGATAGATGTTCTTAGTCTTATGCATAAAAGACATATATTCTTTAAATGAGAGAATGAGAATGCACATGGACATTTTCTCAAATCAAATTTATTGACATTATATAGTCTTTTTAGGTCGCGAGTTGCAAACTCACATGCTTATGTGGGACAAGGAGGTGATGAAAGTCAGGGAAATGGGTTGGGCATAATGCCGTACAGACTAGTGGGGACTGTGGTGAATGAGACAATACATGCCCTGTCTACTAAGGGGTGCTGCTCTTCACAAAAGCTATTGCCCAGT
This sequence comes from Eidolon dupreanum, assembly GCA_028627145.1. Taxonomy (NCBI): domain Eukaryota; kingdom Metazoa; phylum Chordata; class Mammalia; order Chiroptera; family Pteropodidae; genus Eidolon; species Eidolon dupreanum. The sequence goes on along the minus strand of CM053502.1, from coordinate 39,584,302 downwards.
GTGAATGCTGACCCAGTATTGCCAGATCTTCTGACTTCATAGAAGACAGAAAGTTGGATTTTTAACATGGATAATCTCCCAAAATTTAAATGTTGGCAACAGATTTTAAAACTTACCATTTTTAAAACCTTTAAAACATCTTGTGGGGTCAAGATAAACACATCTGTAGGCCAGAGATAGTCTGTGAGTATAATTATGTGTTTGTGTGTCTGTGTATTTCTTGTGGGGGAGCCCAGGATCTCATGCACCCTCATCAGCTGACCCAATACAACACAGAAGGAGCTGTTAATTAAATTACATGAATAAATGAACTCGTTCTCAAAATTCTGTTATTTTAAGTGATACCACTGAAAATGAGTTTGTCTTAGATGAAGCCTCAACCTATTTTTTTTTTTCCATCTTAGAGAATTATTTAGATCATCCCTTCAACAAACAATGACAGAGTGCCTAATGGCTATGCAGGGCCCCATACAGAATAATTAATTTCTAGGGCTCCTGAGTAAGGATTTTAAGAGTTGAGTGGTCTGAGAAGGAAAGTATCAAAATCATCTGAAAAATCGATTTTATGCTACTTTGCAGGTTCTCTCTGTTGTCATCACAGTATAGCCTTCGGGGGTATATTCTGCAGAATGTTCTATAATAGGATGCTTTAAAGCCCCTCTCTCTTCAGCTCTGGGCATTTTATTATTTTTTTTTTAAATATGCATTATTAAGCCTTAGTGAGAAAAACCAATTTTTGACTACAAATCAGTGAAAATAATATTCTAGGCCTAAAACAAAAGCTGAAAATTAGCCAATGGTTAAAATTACTTATAAAAATATGCCTAGTACTAACTTTTCTTTAATCCATCTAGAAAAAAAGCAAGGTCAACAGGCCACAGGCACTCGAAATGAGATTGACAAGCCACTAGAGTGCCACAGGGCTAGTACTGACTTTTAAATAATGTTTACAGGGCCCATGTATTTAAAAATCAAAATGATACAGATCTAGGACTGGAGATCCTTTATCTCAAGTCCAATTGCTTATATTTATTCCAATGGCTGTGTTAATACATATCCATGTGGCCAAAGAGAGCATTTACTTCATAGAACTATAAAATCTTACAGTTTAGAAGGGCTTTAGCAACAATCTTGAATCCAATTTTCATAAACTTCATTCACCACCATATATATCATCTTCCAAATTTTGTTCACGTTCACTTATTTTCATTTAAATTAATTTGCTTTTTAATTTAGGCAATTTATTTTTAAAAAGAAACTATGTTATTGCCATAAGAGAAAAAACAGTATCCCTTGACATAGAGGATAGTATTGAAATACACACTTAACAAACAAAAAAATTATGGCCTACAAACATCTCTCTACAGTGACTGTCAGGTAAGTACCATCCTTATTCTCATCTCACTGATAAGGAAACTGAGACTTAGAATCAAGTGACTTGCCAAGGTCAACTTATAAGGGAAAGAGATATGATACAAAAACAAATCTGCCTGGCATTTAAAAAAAAATTATTTTTAGTCATGTACCAAGACTGGATATCTTCCTTTTTGCACTTCACTCCAACATGAACTCCCTAAGACTCAAACTGTAGACATTTTTTGGAGCAATTGGAATATAGGAAAGAGAGAACTAAAAATATACTCAGTAGAATACCACACAGTTAGAAAATGCAGATACAAGTGTTTTATAAGGAACTGGAATGAAGGCAGCTAAGTGTTCTTACCCTGATTTACCTTAATAACTTACTATTAACTCTTTCCACTTTTGAATCTTCATTAAAAAGGTAAGAGAATATTGTAATTTTAGAAAGTATTATTGCTATGCCAATGGTGAGAAAAGCTTCAGCTCAGAGTTCACTCCAAAGATTCCTACACACGTCCCTGGAAAGTTAGCTCAATTCACAGACAAGAAGACTCAGTTAAGAGAAGGGTAGTCATCACTTGCCACTTCCTGCTGCAAACAGGTGTTATCAGATAACTCTTTAATATGGCAGCAGTGGGAACCTGTCATTTGCTCATCTGAACGTCTTCTGAGTACTCAAGTTTGTAGTCAGAACTTCCATGGGTTTACAAGAATCATCCTAAATGGCAGTTCTCAGCTCTGCCAAGAACTAGTGAGGAGAGAAGACTGCATCTAGCTCCACCGAGTCTCAATTCAACATCTAACCTCTGAAGAAGGAACAGCCTCTCATACTAACCTGCATTTTTTCCTCTAGTACAATTACGGTCTCTTGGATGTTAAATTGACCTAAACAAGAAATTCCGGGAGGGCAGAAACTATATGTTGTGTTTTACTGTACTGAACTAAAGGTAGACTATTAGGTTTTGCCAAATATCTGGATAGCCATCTCAGACCTCCACTCTTAGCGCCACATATTAAAAATAGAAATCACTGTCTTTACCCTAAAACAGTTTAATGTGTGCATGTGTGTGTGTGTGTATGTATATATGGTCATTTTCACACATGAGCAAATATTCTTCTATGGAATGGCTGCATCTTATCATCTCACTTTTATAATATGATGCAATTTCCTTAGCTAATCCCCTATTGCTACAAATTTAGGGTCTTTACAATATTCTCCATTCTCAATGGCACAATTATTTTCTTTACATGTTTATCTTTATGAACATATCTGGTTATTTTCTTGTGATATTCCTCCAAATGACCAGATCAAATAAGAAGCATTCTTCTAAACTTCAGAGAGTCTTTTGTGATGCCATCCACCTGGTATATTTCTCTGCTTTCAGGAACCACAGTATCTCTGCTATGTCACATTTTACCTTAACTGCTAATTATGTTCAGTATTTGCTCCCACCCAATAATTTTTAAATTTCTTGAGAGTGGACATCCTCTCACTCATCCTCATATTCGAATCAATTCAGATTCCAACAAATAGTAATTAAACACAATTGCCAGGTGCTGGGATATAAATGGATGATGTGTAATCCCTGCCTAGAACAGCAGGGGAGGCAGACTTATCAACAAGTCTCACACTATAAAAAGGTATATGAAACTTTCTAGAGGAACAAAGATGAGGGAGCAATAAACTCTTCCAGGGGCAAAGGGAAATAAGTAGGAAAAAAAAAGAAGTAATAGGAAACTATGGAGAGAGGCAAATAGTTGAGTTAGTTCTTGAACCATTATTAGAGATTCACCAAGTAGGCAGGTAATGGGAAAGGGGAGACAGATGGAGTAGATTCATTAGTAAACACCAATCGTTTAAGTTTTTTGTTTCATCTAGAGCATAGGTTGACTTTGGAATTCATAAAGATCTCCAACCTTCTGAACCAGGGTTTTTCGACCTCTGCACTGCTGACATTTTGAGGCAGACAATTATTTGTTTTGGGAGGGCTTTCTTGTGCATAATAGGGTATGAGCAACATCCCTGGCTACCACTCACTAGATGTCAGTAATAACTATACCCACCTTCCAACTTTAGCAACTGAAAATGTTTCCAGGCATTACCAAGTGTCCCTGGTGCAGAAAAAAAAAAAATCACCCCTGGCTGAGAACCACCATTTTAAACATAATTCTAGCTCTAAGGATTTCTCTCTTACTACACTATCTTTTTCTTTCTGCTATGAAAATGATTTTGTCCTTTAGTTCAAAATCCAGCTAAGCCCTAAATTTATTTTTAGATAGGAGGTAAGTTTGTTGAAAACATTAAGTTACTGATGTCAACTATTAGGTTTTGATTAAACCTAATAAACAAAAAACAAAATATTACTTATGTTATGGCCAGTATGAGAGTATATAAATATTATGGCTAGTATTAGAACATTACAGTTTACAAGGTATTTTCACATTTGATTTCACTGAATGTTCATGACAGCCTGTGAAGTATTCATTATTGCTCTTACTCAGAAACCTCAACTAAACAAGCCCATCTGAGTATTATGTGCTATAGGTAGGACTCATTATCCAGATAGTCTCATTCCAAATTGCATACAATTTCCATTTAGTTTAGCAAACAACTAGTATGATCTTCTTTAAGCCACAGATAGGTTTAAGCCAGAGAGAAGGATAACATTAACAACATATAGATGGAGGAATAATGTATCTTAATAATGCCCTGCTACCTACATAGCCCACCAAGAAACTACTGTGAGTAAAAGCTTGCTTGTGGAAGCAAAGCATCATCTAACCACCAAAGAACTATGTTGCGGCCATCTCTTACATAGCCTCAAGAGCACTTATGGAGCAAAAAGAAGAGTAATACATACTAATTATGGTAACTTTTACACTCATATAATTTTTAAAGTATGTTAACACCTTTTACTCATTCGAAATAGCCCAACTGGCATAATGAAAATTGTTATCCACTGATAAAAAACTGCACATAAAAATACACATTAAGTGACTTAATTAAAATCACAGCTAATTAAAGGCCAAGTCAAACTTAAGGTTCTTTGTACCTCTCGGTGTTTTTTCCACTACAAATAATTTCCAGCATCACATGACCCTCTAACTCATCTAAATATAAATATCACTAGCCCAATAAACAAAAATATCCTCAACCACAGAGATACTAATTTTGTTTCAATATTATCTGAAGCCACATTTCCCTTGGTAGTTCTAAATACGGTATCTAAAGTAAGAAGTGGAAAATTTTGCTGCTCTTATCAAAGACAAAAAGCATTCCCTTAAATTAGGCGAGTTACCAGAATCAGTGAGATTATCTTATTCAGGACTTATTAGTTGACACATGACAAAATGTTCAAAATTTTCTAGACTTAGTCAACTCTATACTCAAAAAATACTTGATATTTTTTGAACTTGAATTCCAGCATGACAAAAAGGTGAGCAGGGAGAGACCAGGAATGTTCTGGATATAGAATATTGAGTCATGCTTCTTAAAAAAGTATTTGTCTATGTAATGATAAAGGGATTATTTAAAATAGGAATACTATATACTCTGTAATACAGACATGGGCATTTTGAATATGAATGGAAAGCTATTCAATTCCTGGTTTAAACGACAACAAGAAATTTTAAACTCTTACTCCATCATGGAAGGTGGGATTGTACAGCAGTCTTGAATTGCAGTGAGGGGAGAGGTCAGGTGAGCCGTATAGGATGCTTCTACAACTTGCTTGTTCCGGTTGACTACATCCAGGTAACGGTTGAACTTCTCTCGGATTTTTTTGGCTAGCTGTGGGACGACAGTGAGTAAAATAAGTTGAAAGCCCAAGACAATAACTGTACTTCTAATAAGCTAATTAATTTGTGTCACATACTGCATGTATTAAACTTCAAGTAATACAAACAACACACATCCAAGTCTTATTCTACTGTGTAAATGGAGATTAAAAAAATTGTAAAATGCTCAGAAGTCACAGATAACAATATCTTCTGTCTTATACAGATGATATATTAAGAACTTCTCATGTGTTAAAATTCAAATAGAACAGTACTGATCCATAAAATGCCTTGCTAGACACAGAAAAACAAAGTCTACTGATAAGACTGTCAGTATGACAGTGGGCATTAGGAATTACAATGAAACAATAATGATTGGAAGAATAAAAGCCCACTACTCATAGTTACAGATTCACATAGATTTTCATGGGTAAAATACATGAAGAAAGGGAAATGACATTGAGTGTCTCCAGCTACACAATTTCAGGGAACACCATTCATAGCCTTTCATGCTAAGGGAAAATCCTTAGAGTTGTACAATGTAGACATTCACATAAAACAAGGTATGTAATTAGAGATATATGTGTGTTTGGTCTGTTACACCTTTAAGATGGACAAATGTCTTTATTAACTGTTGTGAACAGAACACTCCATCATAATTTACTTTCATATGGGAATAACAAATATAAGTTGATAAGCATACTGTTTTTTCCTCCATTGTTCCCATCATATATCACAACTTATTTACAGATCTCCAAGGAAAACAGTGTTGTTTTTTCTTTCTCTTAAACAGAATGTTACCCAAATGAAATGACTGATAGAATTATAGCTAATTGGTTTTGTAGAGCTATTCATTATCAGCACACTAGAGGAGAACTAATCATCTCCTTTGGGTCATGCAGCTCACACAATCCAATAGCTTACAGGCTAAGAACACAGAGCCAAATCAAAATGTCTTCATCTGTTATTTTCAAGCCAATTTTAAAATTTGATTCTGTTTCAGTGATATTCAGGAACTTTCAGAGTTTCAATTAAATATCTGAGGCTCTCGACCTTGTTAAATATTGTACAAACTATAAAGTTTAGAAAAATTTCTGGACATAACAGAAGAATATGAGTGTAATGTTTGAATTGATAATGGGTTGTCCAAATTCATTTCAGTATTTTCAAAGGAGGAATGTGTTTGTCAAAGATTAAGTCCACCTGCAATTCTACTCCCTGAGTTCTTACTAGAAAAGTATGTTTCTCTTGTTAGGGTCTTTGCAATAAAATGTACAGACACATTGAATTTCCCATCTTAATTTAGACCACTGGTGATTTTGCCCCCCATCCCCACCCCAAGAGATGCTTAGCAAAATCTAAAGGCAATTTTGGTTGTTACGACTTGGAAGAGTGTGCTATTGGCATCTAGTAGGTGGAAGCCAAAATGCTCCCAATACCCTACAATGCACAGGACAGCTCCATAACCATGAATTATACAACCCAAAACGTCAATAGTAACCCATTTGAGAAAACCTACTGCAGTGAAAAATCAAAGATAATGATCTCAATTTGTAATTAGTCCCAAACTGTTCTTCTAGGTTAGTTTTCTACCCATCCAAATGGTATCTTAAGAAGGAAAAAAAAATCTAAATTTCAATATTTATAAATTTCTACTTTGTTCTTTGGTTTTCCTTTCCCAAAGTAATGTGAAAGAGGCATCATATACGCCTATAGTTCTTTAAGATGTAGCCCAAATACAGAGATAGGACTATTCACTTATTATCAGTACATGTATTGACACGTTTTTTAAACAACAGTTTGCACTAATGCAACAATCCTTTTTTTCTAGACTCTCACATTCAGTGGGCAGTTGAGGATGAGACAGAGTAACAGGTTCCAGATGAAAACCTAATGTATATTCTCATAGTGCCTTGCATTCCCCCCTCATAACACATATTACATTACATTTTAATGCTATTATCTATATAACATCTGGTTACCACCTCCCTTGACTGTATGCTCTGTAAGGGCAGGTACTATATGTAAGTTTTTGTTCATCTCTTTATCTTTAGCACCTGGCACATTGCTTGGTATTGCAGGCAAACAAAAAAAATGTTTAATGAACAAAGGTAAAAAAAATGAGAACGCTGAGCATCTTTAAGGATCAACAACCTCTTTAAAAACATGGAATGCTTATTTTACAAATATACAACAATATATATTTCTGGAGAGTCCATCAAGACCAAGTTCTAGGTTCTGAAGTAGAATAAATATCATTAATTTTTCACCTACAAGTATCAAGAGTGTAGTCTTTCATTGCCCTTAGGAACAAGTGTTCTACAACAGGATAAAGACATACTTGAAAGGACTGAAGTTCCAAATAATATTCTCATACATTCATTTCTAAAATGAACTAGGAATTTGCAATCACATAGAAATATATACACACAAACAACTCAAGAGAAACCCAAGTGTTTCTTCTATGCATTTGGAGAACTCTAACTTAAAATAAGTCAGATCTAGCTAATGATATTCTAATCAGGCTTATTGTTTTTGTAGAAGATACAAATGACTTTTTCGTTAAATGGCTTTTATTAAAAAGGTATTTTGTGATACATAAGTTCATGAAATTCAAATTGTAGTGTTCATAAATAAAGTTTGATTGATACAGTCATTTGTTTACATATCGTTTATGGCTACTTTCATTATACAACAGCAGAGGTAAGTAGTTGCAGTAGAAACTGTATGTATGGCCTGCTTTGCTACAGGTAGAAATCAGAATCCCTAACATGCTCATAGATAGGAGCCATAATATCAGTAATTTTATAAAAATTTGCTGCCATTCTTTAACATTCCTCCCCAGTGAGAGGTGGGTCTTATGTTTCTCCCACTCCCACTGCTTGAATCTGGGTGGACTTATCATTGTTTCTATCAGCAGAGTTTCTGAAAACAATGCTATGTGACTTCTAAGGCTAGGTCATCAAGGGCCATGTGGCTTCCACCTGTCTCTTGGAATGCTCTCAGCTACCATGTTGTAAAGAGGTCCAAGACACACGGAAATCACAGTTAAGTGCTTAATTGGCAGCTCCAGTTAAGCAAGCCTTCAAGTCAATCAGCCCAGGCTCAAGGTTTGAGTCAAGAAGGCTCCAGATCATTCCTGCCCTCAGTCTTCCCTGGTGAAGCCCCAGATATCATGGAGCAGAGATAAGCCATCCTTGCTATGCCTGGCCAAATTCTTCACTCATAAACTCCATAGACATAAAGATAGAGTTGTTTATCCCACTAAATTGGGGGTGCTTTGTTATGTAGCAATAAGTAACTGGCATACCCAGGATAGAATGGAGTCCATTATAAGATAAATACATTGAAGCAAAGCTAAATAAAGCTGCTTAGATCCATGCACTGCATCTAAATCATCAGAATTATAAAGATTAGAATATGTGGTTTACAAACTGTTGCGAAGAGATTTCAGGGTTCTTCAGAAAATTATAATAGCTATTGTATAGTAGTACTTACTATATACTAGACACAAGGACCCTATACAAATATAAGTATTGTCATCTTATAACAGTGAGGTTATTTTGTTGTCCAAAGTGACAAAATAAGTGAAAAGAACCTACTTGCTTATTCAAATTCAGATTGTCTTATCTATAAAGCCTGTGTATATCTGCTCAGCTATGGTACTTCAGATAAACCAAACTTAAAAGAAGCTGCAATGGTGGCTTAAAATAAAAAATATGACAAATCACAGAATCTGATGAATGGAACTGTTAACATAATCGGCCAACGTACAGAGCCCTCACCATTTGGCTAGCCATAGAACTAAGTGTTTCCTGTAGAAGCATGTTGGGGTGTGACGAGCAGATGGGAGAGGGGCACTGCCAGAAGTGGGTGGCAGAGCCATGGGATGTGTGCCTTTGGCCTCCTGTTTGGGTGCAGGGGGTGGGGGGAGGGTGGTTAACCTGCGTTCTTCATCAGTGGAGGCAACATCTTGAATTCAGAGCCCAACATCCATAACAATTAACAAAAGGTCTCAAACGCAAGCTCTCTCTCTACGGATTCATGTACCTGTCAGAAACTCCTCAGCTTTCAGGCTGTCACACCCCATCTTGTCGTATTTACAAAAACATAGTAATTGCCAACATTGGTTGAGGGCTAACTCTGTTGGGGCACTATTCTAAGCACCTTCTGCACATATATCAATTTAACGTACACATCTCCATTTTCTAGAAGCACATACTGAAGCTTAAATAGCTTGCTTAAGGTCACAAAGCTAGTAAGTTGTAGAGCTGGGATCCAAACCCAGTAGTACTCTAACTTCAGAGCCTAAGATTTCAACCCTGATGTAACACTGCTTCCCTATAACACACACAGACTGACAATCCCCCCACCCCTTACAAACCCATTTAATAAACCCTGTGAAATTGCTGGCAGAACACCATAAGCCATACATAGTCTCATTACTTTGTAATAAGAATTAGATTTTTAAAAATTAATGATTTCATTTAGAATTCTTCATAATTCCAATGAAAATCAAGATGTTGATGAAATTTAAAACTGCTGAATTCTACCACTAGTACAAAAAAGGGACAGAGTAAAATTTAAAATAATGTATTCTCCAAAAACAATGCCTACTTATTATTATTACCTGACCACTGTGATATAAGGTGAATCAAATTAACTTAAATTGTTCTAATTACCCCTTGGTGTTTGTTCATTTGTTCATAACCTGGAAAGAGAACAGACTGGATATACTGTGCCTTTCCTCCTTCAGAAAGTGAATTTCAAAATTTAATATTTTCCTCTGAATTTTCATCTGAATTTATCTGCCATCGGAGGGTTAAGATTAAACTGCAATTCCCATTTTACAAGTGAAGAAACTAAGGCATGTGGAGCTTAAGGGTCTCTTGACTCCCAGGGGGCGCTCTGGCCACCCTTGACCCCACTGCCTGAGATGACCTCCCGGTGCCCTTCAGACAAGGCATGTGATAGCAACTCACTCGGGAAACTTCAACTCACGCTCCACTGCGGGGTATTTTTTTTTTCCTCTCTAAAAGCAATCTCTTTTAGCTTGTCAACCAAATCCAGGTTGCTCGGCAAGCATAACAGAATCTATTAAAGATAGCCCGCAGAGAGATTAAATCCTGAATGTATCCGTTAAACTGAAGGGGACCAGCTACCAGCACGGACCCTTCTAAAAGGCCAGACAGATTCTGGGTCTGTATCCTGCCATGATCCCTGCAGACAGGAGAAAACAAAGGACGTTCTCAACAAAAAGCTACAGGTGGACCCACAATCCTCCTCAGTGTAATTAAAAACATTTTTCTTTCCACAGCTCAGCTTTCATCTTTTATCCTTCTTTATCCTCTCCCCTTCATCCCCTAAGGGGTTCCTGAATGCTGATGAGACAACGGGACTAAAACCATCTTGTCATCTTTTGGGTCAATTCTTCGGCTAGCCAACATCCAGCCATGGGTCAAATGATCAGTAGGTAGTGTGCCGGTCCCCATGGGAACGGATTCTAATTTGTCATCATCTCCAGTGACAACGTTTCATCACAACATCAATGAATTTCTCTTCTTGCTGAATTTCGCTTCCCTTAATTTTCCCATAGACAATTCTGTCATTTGCATACTTCCCCAAAGCCCCCCCTTTTATAAAGCTTTTTTTTACCTTAGCTTTATACTTCTGATGATTGGGGGTAGGGTGGGCGAACTGTTAGAAAAGGGTAAAAGAAAACAAAAAAACAAAGGCATAGTACACACTTTATATCTCCTTCCTAAAAGGAAGGGCCGGAAGGAGTTTTGAATGTTAGGCAAAGCTTTATTTAAAATACGTAACAATAAAGCTGACAGGCACAGACAGGAAAGGTACCCTAGGGGACCCAAGATTCATAGCAAAATTCCTACTGAATGTAGAAGAATTTAACATTTGACATTCAAAAACCTTTGTGCCGTGATAAGAATTTAATAGCTGATCCTTTGTCCTTCGATTCCAGCCTTATTGCTAAGGAATAAACCTTTTGCTTTCTAGCAAGTTTCAAGATTTGATTATTTAAATATGTTACATAGAAATAATTTTAAGTATATGCAAGCATAAATATTTAACATCTCTGAATACCACATCGTTGCATTCCAAAGTTCAAGTAGAAAACATTCTCATTGTTTCATGTAGCATACTATATATGGGATGTAAGAAATGCTCTACTCTTGCTATTGTTTTTAATAGTTAATAATGGTAATATTCCAAACAGTTCTCCCAATTATTAGCTGGGAATTTGGGCAAGGTCCTTGACTTCCCTGCGCCTAAGTTTCCTCATGAGTAAAACAGAAATAACATCCCTTTTCAAGGGCTTATTGTGATGGTCAAATGAAACAATGAATAAATAAAGCACAGGATAATACAGGCATTTCTTATTGTTATATCCTAGTGTCTAGACCAGAAAGTGCATATGGTGGTGACAGGGACAATAACGTGGGGCTGGCTCTAAATTTTCCAATAGAGCTGTAAGTAAAAAGGAGAGGAACTACTTGAACATTAACCATTTTATTAATTTAACTGGTCCTCATGCTTAATCATCCATAGGAAACCTGGCACAAGGTCTGGGTGTGGGAGATACTTTTTTCTTATAGTAACAGCAAAATGGCACAAGGGGGCTGAGACTTTGGAGTCAAATAAATTTGAGTTAAATCTAGCTCTGTCACTTAGTAGCTAAAGGGAATCAGGCAAATTATTTCTCTAAGCTTCAACTTAATTACCTGTAAACTGGCAATAATAGTCATTTCATGATGTTATTTGAGAACTAAGAGAAATAAGGTTTGTAAAGTATTTAGCAGAATGTCTAACATATGGTAAGTGCCAAAAAATGGTAGTGGCTGGTGTTTTACTGTTATTATTGCTGTTACTATTATTGTGGTTGGTGTTATTGTTAGAAAGACTTTATGTACTACTGACTGAGGTACTCTGGATAGAAAACCCAAAAAACATATTTTTGGCTATTTGAGGGGCATCAGAATGGTCACGTTAACATTGACCCTTGTTAGGGCTGTGTCAGCGCCTCTTCCAAAGCACTGTGTCATGTCCATCCTATAGTGAGTCTCAGGTAGCGTGTGATTCTTTTGGGATCCTCTTTCTAATCTTAAGGATCCAATAATGACTTTACTCTAGTGGTGCATTTTACCATTTTCAAAGTATTTTTACATGACTTACCTCGTGTGTGTCTTCCAACAACCCTGGGAGTAGTGAGAGCAGGTATTCCCTGTTCTGTTTTTACAATCAAGGCTCAGTGGTATGTCTAAACTCATGCTGAGTGAGTATCGAAAGCAAAGAGGCCACTTCTAATTCTTCTTTATTCTCTTTCTGCTATAAATAAGCTCCCCCAAACTGCAGAAAAATGTGAACTTTCCCAGATTAAATTACTTAAATTCTACTTGTTCTTCCCAGTACCAGCCCAACTTTTGCCTCTTTGAAAGCTTCTCAGACCCTTGTTTTCCAAAATTGCCTAAAACTCACCATCTGTGCCACTCATATCCTGCTTTGTATTGTTGATGTTTCTTCATTTAAGGCTTCTATTTTCCTCAAGAAACCAATAACATGACAATAATTGGTATTTAGCGACTACTTACTAATGTTCCAGGCACTTTGAAAGTGCAATTTAATGTAATGCCTTTTAATCCTCACAACTTTTGCTAATCACTATATGCTATTTTCAAAAATGGTTCCAAAAGATTATCACCTTGCTCAAGGTCACTCAGCTAGTAAAATAATTAGATCAAATCAAATCCATGCTCTTGAACCACTGCACTATTCATTTTTATTTAATGTAGTGCCTAGCATCTAGAAGAGACTTGAAAGTGTTCATTACTGTGTTCATTTGCCCTCATACAATACATTATTATATGCCATATTGGAAAAAATCTCCTTCCAGTTCTAGGAAAGTACAGATAACCAATGAAAATGGCTCATATCTGTTTCAAGCCAATCAGAAATTCTTGTCTAGTTTCCTATTTTGATCCACCTCCAGAGTACTCTCAGCTGCTCTGGAATAAGTCTTGTCCAAACAAACAAACAAACAAACAACAACAACAAAACCCTACCAGTTCAGAAAAGGTGATAGCAACTGACCAGAGCTGTGATGTGGCTATTCATCCACTACTAGTTTTGGCTTCATGAAATCAGGACAGGAGAGCCTAGGCATGGCAGGCAATGATACAGGACAAGATAGATGAAGACCAAGAGAATAAAACAGGGCCAGTCTGAACTTCCAATGGCTTTGCAGAGGCTTCAGGGTTGTCTGACAGATGTGCGGGAATAGCACATCCAGCGGAGAAGCGGGGAAGCTGCTGACAGATGAACTGCAGGTGGACCAGGAAGATTTATGTGTAAGGCTGTCTGGCCTCCAGGGTCACATACCCCAATCCTGTGAGAGGTGAGGCCCCTGTGGCTGAGTTGGGGAGGAGTGCAATGGAAAAAACAAAAGGCAAGTGCTGACATGCCAGAGAACCTGGGGAGGCTGAGCCCGAGAGGGCAGGCAGCTTCTCTCTAAGCAACATGCAAGGTTTGCTTTAAAGGTTATAATGGGGTTTGATCTGGGCAGTAGTTTATATTACATATTCCAGGAGAGTCATGGAAACACACACCCAGGCCTCCTGAAAGCCAAGGTTATCAACTCAAGGGCTCATTGGGCTCTTGCCCTGTTTTTCACCCCACTCTACCCTTAACAACCAGATCATAACAAAAGAAACAAAGGGAAGGGCAGGATTCAACCCACTTTTCCTCACTTCACTCTGTTATGGGAACCCCTGAGCTGAGGTTCCTTTAAACCAAAATAAGCAAGTGCTCAGGCCTTAAAGTTTATGGCCTGTTGCTCACAAAGGAAAAGTCCAACTTTGTCTTAACCTTACAAAGGATCAAGAGTCTGAGAGAATTGGGGAGCAGGGGAGGAGCAGGAGCCACACCATACACAATAATCTCTAATATTTAATTCATAACTTTCGAGATACGTCTGTATAAGGTATTAATCAAGGAAGAAAGGGGGAAAAATACTCTGGGTTTGTGAACTTAGGAATCCTCTGGTGGCCTATGAAGGACACAACTGTGGAAAAGGAAACCCAATCCCTTTACTCTTATCATGTAAAGTTCTTAGAGTACAAATATCTATACACAACTTATAAACACCAAATGTAACTTAGAAGCATTCCAAGTACCAGGGGCTACTAGAGGAACAGGATCAGTGGGAGAGCTCTGGGAACATGCAATTTCACTCTAGCTCAAACTATTTTCCCCACACCCAAAGTAAATAACACCTCATCTGGAATCAAGCTTGCAGCCTGGGCCAGAGCCTGGCACCCTGCAGGGACTCGGGAAATGTTTTCTGTATAAATGAAGGACGAAATCTGGAGAAGCCTCCAGTTAGAGGCCAACTGACTAGACTGTTTTAGGGTTCTTTGCAGGCCCTCTGACAGCATATCAATCAAATACTTGCCAGCAAGTATCAATTAGCTCAGCAATGAAATGGAAAGATGACACTTGGTATGGAAACAAAATTCTGCTGCCACTAACAACTTCCTTATCCTCAAACTGGACAAGAACTTATTAAATCCAATTCCTAGGGAAACAATCTTGAGATACAATGGAAAAAAAAAAAAAACTAGATGTTTCCATTTCTCCTTTCTTAATATGTCAACCTGACTTAGCGTTCCAAAAGAAGATAATACATACTGCACCATTGATACACAGTCCTTCAGGCAGCAGAGCTCAATAACAGTATGTCAATCCTAGTTCTGCATTGCAAAAAGTTAAGTCAGCTTAAGACAAAGCCCAATGCATAGTGTAGTCAACATTTGGAGTAACAAGTTTTCACAATATAGATACCCTTTAAAACTAAGGGAAAATAATAGTACAAGAGAAAGTATTTTGTAAACATTTGATATCTTCAGCTGTTAAAGACTGGCCCTGAACATCCATAATCATCTGAGTCTGGAGTATGGCATGACAACTGTAGGAAGTAGGAGCATGTCACTCCCTGTCCTGTCTTCAAACAATGTGCTTATCTCAGTAGGTAGAAAAGGCACTTCATGGTTTTAGTTTCAAGATACTTGAGTAGTAGGTAAAGCAGCACCTGAGATCCAGGGGTTATGAGGCAGACATATAAGCTCTAAGTACTAATACAAGGTAAGAGGTTTTTGGGTTTTTTCTTGAATTAGAAAAAACAACAACACTAACACAGATCAATTAGATGAGGTGCAAATGTTCAATACAAGCAGGAAATACGCTGCTATTAAGACTTGTTAGAAACAACAGAAAGTAATGATTCCCATGTGGGTTCCAAACCAGAGGAATGAGAATATTTGCCTCAACCACAACAATTTTATTATATCCTCTTCTGAACTATTCTGTGTGTTCCCTTGCCAAGCTGCATCTGATATCATTCTCTAACTCATAGTTGGATTTAGCAAGGTCTTCTTATCCCCTATCTGATGACAGGGAGGATTGCAAATAGAAGAACCAGAGCATGGCTGCCCTCCTTTGGCTGTTTCCGTAGAATTCACTGCTAATATCTTTCCCTAGAGGGTGGTGCCTGACAAGGGTGTCAAGGGATATGACAGTGACAATTCTCAATGACTTTGCAGAAGAACCAGCATGTATTTTGCA
Source organism: Eidolon dupreanum (assembly GCA_028627145.1). Taxonomy (NCBI): domain Eukaryota; kingdom Metazoa; phylum Chordata; class Mammalia; order Chiroptera; family Pteropodidae; genus Eidolon; species Eidolon dupreanum. The sequence goes on along the minus strand of CM053502.1, from coordinate 39,568,528 downwards.
GCATGTGAAAGGACTAAAGACTGCTTAAGTAACAACCAGTGTGAATGCCCATGAACAGCTATTTCAACATGATCCCCACCTGCCCAGAGTCTAATATTAAAATAAATTGCAATTCTTGGTAAGCTTCCAATTTTATCATACTATGTGTTATTTCATGGGTCCAAATTTTCAAAGCATTTTGCCAATTCAGGAGTTCTTGATATTAGCAGCAATTACTTTCTTCACATCATTTTCACAAGTATTTCCTATTACACCAAGGCATATATTAGGGATGAGTTGGTCCCTGCTCTTAAGTTTCTCACCAGATTTTAAAATACAGTCTGAGATGAGTTTCTGTTTATGCATTCTGCCAGTGCAGATGATTTGAAGGTATTTTATTTTTCTAGTAGGAGCAGCAGTTTTGGGTGGAGGATGGAGTTGGGGGAGGGGGTGCGGGGATGTGGAGAAATCTTGGCTGCTACCTTTTCATCAGCATTTCTGAATACTGTCCAACCTTGAGATATTGGAAATGTGTGTAAAATAAGCTTGTTTCCATTTTTAGTGGAATATTCATTTCTCATGCTGAAGTCTTCCTGGCTTTTGGAATGAGGGTTCAATCTACTCCCTTCTAGTTAAATGAAGCTTTGACTGTTAGAGTAAAAAGCTCAGGCCCACACTTTTCAAGGGTCTGCTTCACTGAAAGAAGGCATTTGCACACATATGGATTGCAGAGTTATGTGAAGAGCTTAAGTTCCAGCTGGAGCAGGGAGAGATGCACATCATGGTGGGAGCTTACATGTCTTTTCCTGCCCTGCCCCAAAGGCCATACCCGCCCCTCTGCTGGCTGCTGCCTAGTCTTTCCAGCTGTGCCTGCCTGCAACACCCACTTCTCCCCTGCCTTTGCTGATGGAAAAACAGTACCAGCCCCCTCATTTGTTCACTTACAACAAACAGTGGGAACACAAAGTATGAGAATTAGGGAATGAAGAAATGGATTATTCTGGGTTTTTGACCAAACAACAACACAAAAAACTGATAACTTCCAAGCCTAAAAGTATTAGTGTACGGTTGTGATGGGAGACACAAATTTCCATTTTCTATCACTAATATAGGAGTACATATACAAATGTAAAAATTAACAGTGTTATAAATACTATAAACATGTACGTAGAATACAATTTATATATGAAAACAATAGATATATACTATATTTTTGTGTTCAAAGGGAGTACATTATATAAAATGTGTGAGTATACAGGAGGGGTGTGTATGTATGTAAGCAAAATTATCTCAGCTTATCTAAACAGCAGGCACACACGTTGGCTAATAGTGTACAATACAAACCCCTGAAGTCAGCTGGTCTATATTTAGTGCAGGAATTAAAGCTTTCATGCATGCATATGCACATACTTTAACTTCCAACTACTATATACAAGCATGCAGAACATATGCTGCATATGCTTTTCCTTGAAAATATAAACAAGTTGCTTGCTTTGGCAGCACATACATGAAAATTGGAACGATACAAAGAAGATTAGCATGGTCCCTGCACAAGGATGGCACACAAATCCGTGAAGCGTTTATATGTATACAAACAAGACAGTTAAATACTTTAAATTCCAAATTGCTATTTATTAAATAGTGAGATAGGTAGCTGTCAGCTTGCTTTCTCTCTTCTGGTCCATCTTGCTTTTTCCCCAAGAAGGTGGCTGAGCAGTTCTCTATGCTAATTATTGTCAAAGCTTCACATTAGGAGAGAACCCGAGAGTTCTGAGAGGGAGCTAAGGGTTTGTTACATTCTTCAGCAAAAGCTTTACCAACCACAGTTCTACATTAAGAATGCCAAAGAGTTATCACGTTCTACTCCTGTGTGACAGAAAGGAAGCTTACTATGTTATAGTTTAATCCTATGCTAGCCCAACATTTCCAATTTCTCACTCACTCCATTAGCTAAAAGTTCTTGCTTAGGGGGTGCTCATTTACAAGAAACAAAACACAACAAAAAAATCAGTAACCCCATAGAAATGCCCAAATGACACAAATTGCAAACAAATGCCTTAAGGTTACGTTAATAATGAAATAATGAATTGTGATAAAGACAAAAGAATCTTCTCTCTAAATAAATCAAGGACTTCATTAATTTTTCTTATCTTGTTTATAATCCTACAGGATGATCAATTAATATTAGAATGTCTTTCCTCATTAGGCACTGTGTTATACACCTGAAACTAGTATAAAAATTTACTAGAGCTTAAAGGCTTGTCCCTAAACAGTATAGAAGGCAGCCCCTCCAGCTTTGTTTTATCCATGTCAACTGAGCATTTAAATTCCATCTTCTCTTCATTTAGAAGCTAAGTTTTCATCGTAGTTCTTAACAATGTTTAGACATTTTATTTATATTACTTTGGTTGATGTGTAATACTCTCAGGAGAAAATAAACCACCTTCATTTAAAAAATTGAAAACATATAGAAAAATTGGCAGTGGAAAGTGGAAGTACGAAAGTAACATAACATAGTGATTAAGAACACGGGTTTAGAGTTAGACCATATCGATTAAAATCCTGGTCCTATTACCTAATTGAAGAATGATTTGGGGAATGGATTAAAGACTTAAATGTAAGACATAAAACCATAAAACTCCTAGAAGAAAACATAAGCAGTAAATTCCTTGACATGGTCTTAGCAATATTTTTTGGAAATGTCTCCCTGGGCAAAGGCAACAGAAACAAAAATAAATAAATGGGACTGCATAAATAAAGCTTTTTCACAGTGATGGAAACCATCAACAAGAGGAAAAGGCAAGAGGAAAAGGCAACCTACTGAATGGAAGATATTGCAAATGATATATCTGATAAGGGGTTAATATCCCAAATATATAAAGAACTCATATAACTCAACATCAAAAAACCCTCAAACAATCCAATTAAAAAATGGGCAGAGGATCTGAATAGACATTTCTCCAAAGACATACAGATGGTCAACAGACACATGAAAAGGTCCTTAACATCATTAGTCATCAAGGAAATGCTAATCAAAACTACAATGATATATCACCTCACACCTGTTAAAATGGTTATTATCAAAAAGACAACAAATAACAAGTTTTGGTGACCACGTGAAAACGGAACCCTTATACTATGTTGGTGGAATTATAAGCTACTGCAGTCACTATGAAAAGCAGTATGGAAATTCTTCAAAAAATTAAAAATAGAAGTGCCATATGATCCAGCAATTCTATTTCTGGGTATTTATTTAAAAAAAACAAACAAACAATAATTTGAAAAGATATATGCACCCCTATGTTCATTGCAGCATAGTTTACAATAGCTAAGATATGGAAGCAACCTAAGTGTTCATCAATAGATGAATGGATAAAGAAGATGAGATATAAACATATAATGGAATATTACTAGACCATAAAAAAGAATGAAGCCTTGCCATTCATGACAATATGGATGGACCTAGACAGTATTAAGTGAAAGAAGTCAGACAGAGAAAGACAAATACCATATGATTTCGCTTACATGTGGAATCTAAAAAACAAAAACAAACAAAATAACAGAAAGAAACTCAAACACAGAACAAATTGATGGTTGCCAGAGGGTACAAGGTGGGGAAATGGGCAAAAATGGGAAAGGGGATTAAGAAGTACAAAATTCCAGTTATAAAATAAGTCATGATACAGCATAGGGAATAGAGTCAATAATATTGTAATAACTAAGTTGATGGATATTTTTAGACTTATTGTGATGATCACTTCATAAGATATATGAATGTTGAATCACTGTATTCTACAACTGAAACTAATATAATACTGTATGTCAACTGTAATTAAAGATATATTTAAAGATTTTTTAAATGAAGGCATCTGAGCCTTCTAAAATTACTTAATATATTTGAGTCTCAATTTCCTCAGCTCTGAAACAGGAAGAGGAATTGTATTTATAACAAAGGGGTATGGTAAAAATTTAACGTTATAACTCATGAGAAGCAGTATTTGTTGAATAAACACGAACTATCATGTTAAGCCAATCATCTTTTACAAAATACAACACAGTCTAGGTACATACTAGTTCTTGTACCCATCCTTTATTAAAATTTTAGAAAAACATATATAATTTGAACATAACCGAAAGTACTACCACACTAAATGGGATCATCCATCATCCATTTAGACCACCATTCTGCCTCTCATAAATATCCCCAAAGAGGGCATTTCTGTCCCCCAGGGCATCACCTGTAAGAGATTATTAGAAAGATATGCCAAACATAGAACACATACCTCCTGTGATCTATGTCCTTGAAATAAGCGCTCTGTTTCTCTTTCTACAATGCCAAGTATATAGAAATTCCTCAACAAATCCTTGCTGAATTCATCAGCTGCCTACCACATATCAGAGATATAAGAGAATCTAATTTTTATTTTTGGAAGAGGTAACGAATACCAAAAATTTTCTCTCTGCTGTGAAAACATTTATTTAATATTTTCTTAATCCTTCCAAAGTTTAAGGAGTATCCTCTAAACACAATATTTTTGCATTTCTTTTAAAACAAATTCAAAGTCAACGCTGCATGATTTTTGTTGGAAAGTACCCTGATGTAGTGTTAATGGTTCATAAATCTTCCTTTTTTAAAGTGATACACCATTAAAAACACACACACAGACAAACACATACACATACTTCATACTTAACTCCAATGCTTTAGCCAAGTAAGGTAAGTTGCTGAAGGGAATAGAGAGAAAAAGAACACAACCTGGTTCCTTATGTAACAGACTGCAATACTCACTCTATCCTCTGCTCAATACCTTAGGCAACAAAATTTTGAGAATACAGATGAAAGCATTGAATCTATATACACTTGAATTCAAAATCAGGTTTTCTAACCTCTTAGTTGGGTGATTTTGACAAGATCTTTCTTTATGCATAGTTTTACTTGTCAGAAAATCTTGTAGAGTTGTTTTTGAAATTATTTATGCAGCAAATATTTACTTAGTACCTACCACATACTACTTAGAGATACTTTTTCATTTTACTGGGGACACGTCAAGAAATGAAGCAGACAAATATCTCTGCCCTCATAGAGCTTATGTTCTATTAGAAAAAACATACAATGAAAAAAGTAGATACATGTATAAGTCTTAGGTGATCAATTATAAGAGAAAAAAAAAGCAGAGAAGGAGGTAAGATGTAAAGAAGGGTACAATTAATAAAATTTACAAATGGGTGTTCAAGGAAGGTTTCACTGAGAGTTAACACTGAGTCAAGACTGAAAGATGTAAGGAAACAAGCCATGTGGCTAAAAAATTTAGGGACAGTCCGTAACTAATAAAATGTATTCAATAAATGATATTGGTTATGATAAACAATATTTTAAAAAGCACAAAACAAGGCCTGAAAATTCTGTCTCAGTCACTTTAGTACTTCTGTGAGGCCTTAAGCCTTCTAATGATCTCTGATATAGTTTTCTCATATGGAAAATGAATTAATAATACCTGCACAGTTTATAATGTTATTAAGAGGATAAAATGAGAAAATATACATGGAAACACTAAGAAAATGGATAAAGAACCACATAAATATTATAACTATCACATCCTCTCTCATACCATTCTTCTAAAATGACAAATCACCATCCCATCTTATTAACGAAGTATTCTAAGATTTGATAGGTAGTCCAGGAAGAAGGTTTTCTATGACAAAATTTAACTTCTCTTCCGGAGAGTCAGATCAAGAAGAGTAAGAGATAAAACAGATCTAGATTGATTTCCAATCAAGGAAACTTAAATACTAACCAGCTAAACTTGTGGAGCTCTGGTTTAAGAGATCAGTCATCTGTTTGCTCTGATCCTTGAATGATTCATTACAAATTTCCCATCTGGGCAGCTTCAATACTTCTCAACCTTTCTTCTGACTTCCTACAGATTTAGTACCTTTTATTTACCCATTCAATAAACATTTAATGAATACTTACAATAAATAAAGAACCAAGTGTAGATTTAAGTAAGGGGGTGAACTAAACCAAGACTCAACCTAAATACATCTCCTGGGGACTGATAGAGGAAAGGCTGGGGGAAAAGAAAGAATGGAATCCATCCACATCACCTCCGAAATTCCTCTAGTCTGGACAAGTATGAGCCTTCAACATACTTCACTAGGTAACTGTAAACAGAATGGAAGCCTTCAGGCTACCACCACATTAGATTATACTTGGAAAGGCAACCCCAAAACAAATCCAGATACTGAAAATATGAATATTGAGATGCAAGAGTATCTCCATTTTTTTCAACAAAGATTTACTAAATGCCTACCTAGTTCCGACACAGCAAGCCAGAATTCAAAAACAAGATTCCTATGTGCTCATCTCTTCCACACCTCCTTTTCTTGTCTAACCACTGTCTCTTTTCTGCCTGTGGTCCAGTGCACAGTTTGACAACAAAAGTAATACAAATACAGAAGTAATACAGATGAAAAGCCAATGTAAATTCCATGTCCAGTCTCATATTTCTCAACTAGCATGACTTCTATTTGAAAGTCCCACTAGTCCCTTCTAGGGTCTTTCTGAGATGATCACTCTCTCTTAGAAATTCTCATTCTAAAAAGTTTACAGATCTTTCCTTCTAGGCGTTACCTAAGAAGATTAACAGACGAAGAATGGCAATCTTCTTACTAGTGTACCCTTATAGTTATACTCTATCCCCCTTTGTATTCTGAAAGCAACACAAAATGCTAAAAGCCCACTCTGAGCCAATCGCGTAATCTTTTAAATAATCTTGCAAAAATAGACGATTTCACATTTTATAGATAAAACTGATGTAGACACTACGTTAAATATCATGCCAAAAGTCAACAAATAGTAAATGACAGAATCTTGCCTGGAACTTAAGATTTTGAAATCAAAAGATGAAGCTCTTTAATTCTCTATCCCAAACTAGAGGAGTTGTCCAAAAAAGGAATGTTGGAAAGTTTCTTAACCTTTCTGGCATTGTACCCATGGTCTCTAGGATACCTCCTAGCTTTAAAATTCTAAAACATCATGATAGTTAGGATTGATTCTTTCCATTTTAGCACATAAAGTACCACCTTTCAAAGATTGCTTCTCTATTCATAACCTCTTTGAAGAAAGAGCTATTTGATGTTTGGAGGCCACAAGTAAATTGTTCTGCTGCAGAGTATCTTTCTTCTCCTATGAATAAAGGGATACAATTTTGTACAAGATCTGTATCTTGCTTTTCAGATGGATCCTAATTCATTGCTTTGAACTGGTCCAAATTCCTCATGACTTGAGTTCATATTCAGATAAAAAAATAATTTGGAGTATTAGCCCCTAATAAGTACCAATTTCTTATAAAACCAATATGCTTCTCCTTTACGATGTTCCAGGAAAAATGGTATTGGGTGAAATGAAACATTAAATTTGAAATCTTTCAGGCAGAATTGTCAGTATCAACAATATTATGAAACACTAGACTTTTAGCGGAATGTATTTTAAATGTTAGAGTGTTTTAAAACATCTTTGGGGCAGAAAAATTCTTAGATCCCTGAATTATGCATGTGTGGGGTAAACTACATCTAAATAAACAACTGAACTGAGATTTGACTTACTGATGCAGGTACTAATTAGCAGTTTGATCTAATCAAGTTAACTGCCTACTAAGACAAACTAACAAAATAATGAACACTCCTCACAGGCATACAATGGAATCCAGAGGTTTTCAAAATCTCCATTTTTCTGACATGTAAAGAAAAAGTGTGAGCAATTCTCAAGAGAAAAGATAATCAACTGAGATGATCTTCAAACATTTGCAGATGTTAGAATTAGTGGACAGAATTCTAAATCAGCTATTATAACTATGCTCAAGGATACAAAGGAAAATATGCTTGCAATGAAAAAATATACTTGCAATGAACGAAAGAAAAAAATCTCAGTAGAGAAAAATAGACTCTATTAAAAAGAAACAAAAGGAAATCCTAGAGCTTAAAAATATAATGTCAGAAAAATTTTAAATATACTTGGGAAGGGCAACAGCATAAAGGAGATAATAGGAGTAGAGTTAAAGATAGATCAATAAAAATTATCTAATCTGAAGGTCAGAAGAGGAAAAAATTAAAAGAATAAGAGAAAAGGAGAAGGCATCAGCTCAGGAACTTGTAGAGAAAAAATCAAAAGATATATCATACATATAATTGGAGTCTCAGAAGGAGAGCACAGAATGAGGTAGGAAAAATATTTGAAGGATCAATGGTCAAAAAGTCCCCAAATTTGATGAAAGACATAATTTACAGATTCAGAAAGCTCAACACCATGCAGGATAAATATGAAGATTCCTATTTCTAGGCAGTCATAGTCAAATGGCTGAAAACCAAAGATACAGAGAAAAATCTTGAAAGCAGCCAAGCGATGAGGTTGGGGTGATGGGTGATGCCAGGCTGTACAAAGTAACAACAAGTTTAACTGACTTCTCATCAAAAACTATTAAGTCCAGTACAGTGGAACACCATTAAAGTGCTAAAAGATTTAAAAAACCTGTCAATTCAGAATTCAATATCAAGCAAAAACATCCTTTAAGAGAATAATGAAATAAGTCAGACAGAGAAAGAAAAATACCATATGATTTTACTTACATGTGGAATCTAAAAGACAAATAAACAAACAAACAAAACAGAAACACAGTCATAGATAGAACAAATTGATGGTTGCCAGATGGGAGGGGAGTTAGGAGTGTGAGGGGAAAAAATGAAGGGATTAAAAAAAATGTTTTAAAGAGAGGACAAAATAGAGATATTTTCTGAGTAAGATTTCATGAAAAACAATAAAATTGTCAGTAGGAAATCTGTACTACAAGTAAATATTAGAAGACTTCTTCAGACTCAGTATCAGTTTATTATCTTTAGAAAGAAATGAAGAGCACTAGAACTGGTAAATATACAGGATTTATTTTTCTTTTAATTAATTTAGTAAATTCATATGACAATTTAAAACAAAAGCAATGACACTCGTATGCAGTTTGTAATATTTGTAGATGTAACAGATATAATAACTCTAGCATAAAGAATAGTGATGGGGTTGTGAGGGTTCCATATTCTACATAAAGTGATAAAATATTAACTCTAAGTAGACTACAATAAGTTAAGGCTGTGCATTATAATTTCTAGAGTACACACAATATGTAAAGAAATATAGTTAAAAATAAAATATATTAAAATAAAATTTTAAAAAATATTCAAAAATCTAAAAGAAAGTAGGAAAGGAGGAACTAAGAAACTAAAAACAGAGGAGAATATGGAAAACAAAATGGTTGACTCAATTCCAACCATCAAACTAAATATTAATTGGCTAAGTACTCTCAATTAAAAGGCAGAAATTGTCAAAATAGCTCAAGAAAGAATGTCTCAACTATATTCTATCTACAGGAGACACATTTTTAGCAACAAAAACATTGAAAATAAATGCTTATGAAAAGACATACCATGCAAATAGTATGCATATACAAAGGCTGGAGTGACTATATTAATATCAGGTAAAACAGATTTCAAGAGCGTTATCACCAGAGATAAAGAATGGCACTTTATAACATCACAAATAACTCATCAGTAAGATCTAACAACCTTAAATATGTACATGCCCAATAATTAAGCCTCAAATTACATGAGATAAAAACAGACAGAACTAAAGGGAAAAGTATACAAGTCCACTATTATAGTTAAAGCTATTAACACTCCTCTCAGCAAATGACAGAAATAGACAAAATAAAAATCAGACTCAAAATAAATGATGTGAACTATTCATCAGCATAAATTAGCTTAACAGGTATATAAAAAACAGGAAAACAAAAACTGCAGAATACACATTCTTTTCAAAGCTCACATGGTATAGTCACCAAGATAGATCGTATGCTGGGTCATAAAACCCAAATTTTAATAAATTAAGAAGGATTTAATTCATACAGAGTATGGGTTTCTGACCATGATGAAATTAAACCAGAAATCAATAACAATAAGATACTTAAGAAAACCCCAAATATTCTGGAAACTGGACAACACACTTCAAAGTAATCCACAGGTCAAAGAAGAAATCACAAAAGAAATTATAAAATATTTAAAAACTAAATGATAATGAAAATATGATATCAAATTTTGTGAGATGTAACTAAAGCAGAGCTTATAGAAAAGTTTATAGCTTTTAACTCTTGTAGTTCCAAAAAAGGTTAAAAAATCAATGCTCTAAAATTCCAATTAAAAAGCAAGAAAAAGAGCAAAATTAACCTAAAATACAAAGAGGAAATCATAAAGAACATAAATCAGTAAAATAAAAAACAAGAGAAAACCAATGAAGTCAAGTTTGATTGAGTTTTAAAATTTTTGTTATCACCAATTTGCTCTCCTATTTACTCACTCTCCGTCATTCTCTGTTGGTCTAGTTTATCCATTTTATTAATATTTTTTGGAAAGCACCAGCAATTCATTTCATTGATTTTTCTCTATTGTTTTTATTCTGGCCTACAGAAATTAAAAAGATAAAATTTTTATAAATACCTTTATTATGGCAACAAATTTGACAACTTAGATGAAAAGGACAAATTTCTCAAAAAGATCAAAATTGACATAAAATGAAACAGAAAAACTGAAAAAAGAATAAATAAAATGAAAAAAAAAAAAAAAAAAAGAAAAAAAATCTGCCCCAAGGAAAACTCCAGGTCCAGATGGTACTCTGGTGAATTCTACAAAACACCCAAGGAAGAAATAACACCAATCTTATACTCCTTCAGAAAATTAAAGGAGTGGGGAATTCTTCCAAACTAATTTTATAAAGTCAATACACTAAAATCAAAAAGTGATAAGGGATGAAAGAAAAAGAAAGTAGAACAAGGTGAAGGAAAATCAGGAGTTTAGGGGACAGGGTAGGCTGTAGTTTTAAATATGGTGGTCACCTTTTTCAGAAGGTGATATGTGAGGAAAGCCTTGTTGGTGACCAGGGCCCAAGGGAATATACGTTGGAAAAGAGCCAGTGCAAGAGCCCTACAGAAGGAATGTGCCAAGAAACAGCAAGGAAGCAAGTGTGGGGTCCTTCTGGCCCAAGTCAGGAAAGTTTATCGAGGATAGAGGGGAATAACTATTCAATACTAACGTTAACCAAATACAGTAAGGACCCTAGATTTAGCAAAGTGAAGATCACTGGTGACCTTAAGGAGAGCAGTTTTGTGGGACTGGTGAGGCTGGAGAAGGTTTTAGAGAGAATGGAAGAACTGGATCTAATGAGAATAGACATCTCTTGTGTACTTCAAAGGGAAAGAAAACATGAGGCAGTAGTTGGAGAAGAAAATGGGGCCAAGGCGTTTTTATTTGTGTGTTTAAAATAGAACAGCATGTTTACGTGCTGATGGATGTGGTCCTGAGGAGATACAAACTGATACCACAGAAGGTGGAGAATTGCTAGAAGGAACGCCCTTGGCTCAATGTCAGGTACATCTCGTATGTAAGCAGTTCTCTTACCAGCTCTCCCATTTCAAAAGAATTCTGATGTCTTCTAAAATTAGCTGCTGCCATTAGTCAATAGTTTATGAAATACTGCATTAATTATGAAAACATGCTTGCCATTCCTTTGAATAAAAATTACTAGAGCGCTTAAGAAAAAGTTAAATGCTCTTCAAACAATATGTCCAAGGTGACTGATTCCTTTAGGGATCCAATCAAGTGCCCCAAGAGGCTCTTTCTCCTTTTGTTTTCTTTTCATTGCTTTGTGTTTTATGGACTATGTTTGCTATCTTCTGAGGCTCCTGATCAAAAATGTATTTTTCTTGATACAAATTCAATTTTATATAATGCACTAATATGCTCACACAACTTAATTTCTTAAAGTACTCAAAAACTGAGTATATGGGAGGTGTTCCATACAAGAATGTGTTCATGGGATTTTTATTTTCCTGAGGCTGTTGCCATAGTTTCTTGGCAGCAAAACTACATATACTGAACTAATTAAAGATTTAAAACACATTGTTAGGCAATTTAGAACCACACAACCACACACTGAAGGTTAATTTAAAAGAAATGAGAAAAAGCAAAGAAAAGTCTATACCATAGAGAGTTTTGTGGTAAGAGTCAAGAATCACAAAATGTTTTTTATTAGTTTTAATTATTTTGCTCGCCTAACCAGAAGATATTAACAACATGTTAGATTTAATGCCAAGTTATATAGTATGCACAAGTCAGATCCAACTCTCAATAAAATCTGATTAGTAAGGAGGAGGGCAAGAACCCATGGGGCTCTAGTTTTCATTACACTAAAGGAGAAAACTCAAGTCAGGATTCCAGATACTACAAAACATACAAAATCATGCAAAAGAAGTGGTTCTTCTCCAAGTAAAGATTGTGAGCTAAAATTAAGAGCACATAGGACAATAATCTACTTTAAATAACTAGTTTGTTTTTGGCTTATCAAACAGATCTTACAAGTAGGTATTCTTCTAATTGTTAAGAGGCTAGTGTCCAGAATAAAAACCAAAACCATTGTTTAGGAGACGGAGTTGCTGTACAAGATGAGAGGCAGAAATATGGAAAATAAGCCAGTGCCAAACCCTACTTTCACCCTGAGAATGTGGGCATAATCTGGAGATCTTGAGCTTCCACTTTGATGATAGTACAGGGCACCAGGCATAAAGGATAAACTTCAGGGCTTGGCCAAGATGAGAAATCTCATAGGAGACATTGCATAAAACTGAAACCCAAAGAGCTCAGTATAATGAGGGAGGACAGGTAACTAGAAAGATTCTACAGGTATTTGGAAATTTTAAAACATACTTCTAAATAACAGATAAAAGAAGAAATGATAAGCAAAATCAGAATAAAACTAAACAATAAACATAATACACATCATGGGTGGCCACTGTTACCATACTTCTGTAATACTTTTCTGGAGGTCAGTATAGCAAGTCACGGAAAAGAAATAAAAGGTTAAGAATTAGAGAGAATCAAAACTGTCTTACTTGCATATATGATTATGTATACAGGAAATCCAATGGAATCTATAGGTAAATAATTAGGAGTAATATGATAGTTTAAGAAGGTAACTAGATATAAAACCTATAAAACTCAAATTGCAACAGTTACAAAAATATAATTTTTAAAGATATTATTTATAATATTAACAAATATATCTAGAAATAAATCCCACATGCTTGGATATTCAAGTCTTTTGTGAACATATTACAAAACTATGCTAAAAGACATTGTAGAATTCCTAAGTCAATGGAGATATACCATGTTAGCAAAGATATTCTCCCCAAATTAATCTATATATTTGTTGAAATGCCAATTAAAATCCCAGAGATATTTTCATTCAGAATCAGACAAGCTGATTCTAAAATTCATATGTAAGAGCAAATGGTCAAAAATTCTTATGTAAGAGCAAAATACCACAGATCCTCTCAAGAAAAATGAGGGGATGGTGTCATTCTACTAAATATGTGATACTGGCAATATGATATTTAAATTCACCAACAGAACCAAATCAAACTCATATACACAGGAAACTTGACTAATGACAGAAAACATAGAAAACAAATTGGGGGGCGTAGTGGGGGAGGAACTGTCCAGTAGATAGTACTAGAATGGAGATACTTACAGGGAGAAAAAATAAATTAGGTACCTACTTCACATCCAACACTGAAATCAATTTCAGCTGGAAAAAGTCTTAAGAAAAGCAAAAGCTTTAGAAGACAATATAGGAGAAGAACTTTATATCTTTGGGGTAGAAAATAATTTTTCAACAAAACATAAAAAGCAGAAACCAAAAAGGGAAAGAATAATTTAAAAAACTATTAAAATTAAAACTTTAATCCTTTAAAAGACAGCATAAAGTGAAAAGCCACAAATTGGGAGAACATATTTATAAAACATAAATGTGCAAGGGAATCTAATATGGTAACAGTGGTCACATGTAGCTATTTTAATTAAAACAGAAATTAAATAAAATTTAAAATTTTATTACTCAGTAGATCTAGCCACATTTCAGGTGTTCTGTAGCCACATGTAGCTACTGGCTGCTTAATTAGCTTGGATAGGAAACATCTCCATCATCACAGAAAGTTTGTTTGGATAGCACTGATTTAGAACATGTATAGAACTTTTAAACTACTAGCATAAACAGGCAACCCAATTTAAAAAATGGACAAAGGACATTAGCAGACATTTGACAGAACGAGAAACCACAAAAATGTATCTTAAATATGTAAAAAGTAATTTCAACCTCATTAATAATCAGAGTAAAGCAAATGAAGCTCATTAGATACCATTTCAGACACCCTAGACTGACAAAAGATTAAAAATCAGTAACAGCAATATGGAAGAGGGTACAGACCAGCCAATTTTTAATGTACTACCTGTAGAAAGGTTACCCATGACAACCACTGTGGAAGCAGTTTGGCATCATCCAGTCACAATGAATATCCTGGTACCCAGCAATTCTGCTCTGGAGAGGAGTTCTCCATCTGAATTAAACAGTTCTCCCCACCTTATGGAGTGGCTCTCTGAAGTTCAAAGGAGATACTACATGTGAAAGTGTGAAAGACTGTGATGGGAAGAGTTTTATACAATAGAAAACATAAGAAGTAAACATTTCCTAAAGATTTCATCCTGGGTACTGTCCAGGATATCAGGGTTCAGAGATCCTGGGCAGTTATTAATCAAGTCAAAAAGATACCAGGGGTCTCAGTTTCTTCACTATAAAATGTGGTAACTCCTGTTCAAGTCAACCCACAGTAGTATCGTGATAGTGAAGTGATAGCAAAGTATTCAGTACATATGCAAATATGACCTTTTATTATTGTCATTGTTAGAGTGACCAGAGGACTGAAAAAGAATGAAAATCATGTCAAAGAAGAAGAAAGCATTTAGGACCTGTGCATTTTTAAATTTAGGCTAAATGATAATAATGACATGATAATTATCTCCCAATACTAAGTAAAAAGATGCATAAGATCTATTTGTTCAGGGTTCTTCCAGGAGGTAGACCAGAGAAATGAGAGCAGAGTTAAAAGTACATTCTGAGTCAATATAAGGAAGAACCTGACAATCAGAGAGAGGAGATACAGAACTATGTGGTAATTTTCCTTCACCTGAATTATTCAGATACAGACAGAGTTTAGCAGAGACCCCTATTTTGAATGAAAACACAAATTTTTAAAGTGAACTGTTAAAATAAAAATATAGATAATATAACTTTGTGTTAAACTTATTTTGAAAACTAGCTTACATAATAGTCATGAGACTGCGGGTAACTTATCCTTGGGATATTCAGTTTCTTAATCTGTAATAATTAATATCTTTCCTTCAAGGTTATTTAGAAAAATCAATGTGGTAATAATATACTGAAACTGCCTAGCACCAGTTTTCCATAGGTGCTCAATCAGTGGCTATAATTTTTAAAAAATTACTATTTATCCCTTCCAAATTGTTCAGTTAAATAAAACAATGACATCGGCCCAAGAAAACAAAAACAACCTGTATGTGTGAAAACAGGTGAAGGAAGAACCTGTATCTGTTACTTAAGGGAATTCAGCAAAACTGATATCCCTGGGTCAGTTTCTTTCCAATGTTATCAAGTGGCCACTGCACTGGTCTCCCAAAACATTTCCTCCAACATACTTGGTGTAGAAATCTTCCCCCCCTAAAACCCTTTTACAGTTCATGATCCTAAAGCACTTTCCAGTTTGCTGAAATAAAAACAGGACAGGAATTATGAAGGTAAGACTTGATATAGCAAAACACTTCATATGTATTATAATTTCAGGTCATTAGTTTTTAAAAATATCTAAAGCTAAGTAAAAGAGTATATGTCTGTTTACATCCTCTAAATTTAACCTGCAGAAACCAGTAAAAAATTTTTAATGTCTGTAAACAGGAAATGCTGAACATCAAGACTAAACCTCAGTCATTTCTTATAACTATCCTATATATAACTTTATTCCAATGACACTTGCAAAGCTTTTTCCTTTGTAAGGCACTTCTAAAGTTCAGATCAAGTCAAGCCGTTTTCCATGAATAAAATAAAGGCGGCATTTCAAAGAATTTAAATTATTCTGTGTTTTACTACAGCTATCTTTTTATTCTGTGGAAGTACTCTGCTACAGTCTGGGTTTTTAGCTTGGTCCTGTTTATTACTTAAGTTTCCAACCTAGCTTCAAATTACTAGGTGATGGTCACATAAAGTAATGAAGTTGGAAGATTAGCTGAAATTAAAACCCAGAATCTTCTTTACCACCCTTCTTTTCAAGTGAGGATCAATTATTTATGACCAAGTTCACCAACACTATGTTTTATTTTAGGAAGCAGTCCATTTGAAGCCAGCTATATAGATAAAGTGAATAGAATTTGGCCTCAGAACTTTTTGACCCCACAGAACGTTGAGAGAAGATGGGAGGAAAGAAGCAAAGGAAGAATCCAGGAAGAGCAAAGAAAAATGAAAGAACAAAAGGAGCCAATATCCACTGAGCTGCTTTTATACCAGAACCTTCCACATAAGAATTTCATTTATGCTCAGTTAATTTGACATTACTTCATTTAATTCTCACAATCTCATAAGGCAGCTATTATATTCCCTTTGACACAGGAGACCTGCAGCTCAAAAAGGCTAAATTACCAGGGGTCACAGAGTTAGTAGGAATATCAGAATTTGACCTATGGTTTGTCTGATTGCAAAACCTGACACTTTTTCTTATATCAGATGAAATAATTTCTAACATTTTAAAAATTGAGTATGTTGAGAATTTCCAAAACAAAAAGGAATTATTTAATATTTCCAAAGTATTACACGTACAACAGAAAACTATCCACATGACTATTATTTCAACTGTCTGTAAGAACTTAAGTGTGAGTTTGTCACCATTACACTAAAGAGGTATATGGAATCATAAGAACAGGAAACTTCACATGGAGATTGCTCGGAAAGAGTAATGAAGCCACTTCCAAAAGTGAGACAGAGACAGAGAATGTCAAGTACCAAATAACCTCTTACCTGCTGTACTTCACTTTCTCCATTTGAGATTTTCTCAGTGTAAACAAAGGAGCTGAATATCCGCTACAACAGAAAGAAAGTGAACACATTAGGTTTTCTACATAAGACAGCCATTTTCTCTGTGTGTGAATAATTTGTTTACAACATAAATAGAATCAGGCAGAAAAAAATTTAATTAAAATAGTTATTTTACACAGAAAAATCCAAATATCAGTCAAAGTCAATCACACTTGCATAAGCAATACCCAAGCACTTCTGTAGTGAAATAAACCAGATGTTACAGTATATTTTTCCTTTTCAAAAATACCTTTAATTATAGATTTCCAGAGCCCATGCCATTTTATCCGACTGGTATAATTTGACAAAGTTGTGTTTCTCATTTAAATTCTGAACTCCTTGAATGCTGTAATTGTTTACAGACACTAAAATCCAATGTAACAAAGCTCTTTAAAAAGGATTCTTTCCATATTCTCTTCTGTCCCCATGTCCAACCAATACCTACCCAATATTATCCATCACCTTCATTACCCAAGCACCCCCTTCAAGAGAATAACATAACAGGACTTGCCAAATATGTGTGGCCTTAAGAGATCAAGTTCTTACATGCCAGGAAATATGACAGCTGTGCCAAGACATTAGTCCAAACTGTGACACACAGGCACACATTCTTCCACTGGTCTCTGCCTAGCTAGTACCCATTCCTCCCTACACTGCCTGCATTTAAAACATCTCTGCAGATTTCAGACTTTATCAAGCCCTGTCATTACTAAGCAATCACAAGAGATGAACATTTAATTAACATTAAAAAATTGGAATCCAAGATATGTACCTGTTAGACACACACACAGCATAAACTTCATCATTTATCCTAAAACTTTTACCTCTGGAACTCTCCAGATGAATAAGGAGTCAGACACGGAGATGTCAGCCAAAATTTCCCTTTTTTCCTTTCTATCCTACTGCCAAAGTTTGTCAGCATCTGAGACAGCTTCCAAGACAGCCTAACACACCTGCATGGTTGTGATGAGGAAGACAAGTGCCAAGTTCACCGAGTGCAGTGCAAATGAAGATCAAGGTGCTGGGGCAGGGGGTGGGGGTGGGGAGCATGGAAGAAACAAATGGGAAGAATTGAGATGGGATGGGATCACAGTCTACAAAATGCTAATTATGAATTATTACAATTTCCTAATGTGCCACTCATTCGTTCAACAGATATATTTTTTTCTTTCCTAAAAATGACTCTGCTGATGGGAAAGGTACAGATTTTTTAGGAATGGTGATAACGATAATGACACTGGCTACTATTTATTGAATGCTTACTAAGGGATAGACACTGTTCTAAGTACGTTATATCTATTTACTTATTTAAGTCTCATAAAACACTTTTGTGACAGGCAGTATTATTATCTCCATTAAACAAATGAGGAAACTGATGAATATTTATTGAGTGCCTAGTACAATGTTCACATTGTACTCCATATGCAAACTTTATTTAATCTTTAGAAGAAAATTACTGCACCCCAAAGATAAAACACTAAGATGCTGGGAAGTTAAATAACTTACTCAAAATCACTTGGCAAGGCTAGAATTTGAACCCAGGCCGTGTGACTCCAGGTACAGTGTTCCTAACTGTTTAATCTCATGAGAATTTGCTACCTGGTTGCTTGACACATATAAAAAACACTCCTGTTAGGAGTTAACACCCAAACATAATGCAGATCAACAATCCCTATGTGTAATTCTAAAATTCCAAAGACTCTGAAAATCGAAAGTTTCAAATAACACATATTTAGCAAAATACAACATGACCTGAACTTATTACCTAACTTAAACTGATTTTATAGTCTTTATTAAACCACTTACTGTGAGTATTCATTCATTCCGATGCAGATGTAATAAGCCATCTGATTACAGGAATTCTGCTCTAGATCTCACTGAGGGTGTTTTAAAATCAAGGGGCATTAGGATTCTGAATGCTGAAACATCTTATTTTGGGAAAGGGATTATGAACTTGTAGACCTCCACTCCTGCAACTCTAAGTTTCCAGCATTCTGGTGAACACCTTAGATCACCAAGTTATAATGCTTTTAGAGCATGGGTCAATGTCACTGCCCCCCACACTCCCAGACCATATTGTATACTTTAATGCAATTTGATTTTCAAAACCTGCTCAGTACCAAAAAACACTTTTATTAAAAATTAACATAATTCACAATTCATGTAATGTCTCCAAATATTGATGAGTGTGGTCAATTTCTTATTTCATTTCTGACAGTGACATTCCAGTGTTTAAAAAAGGTGAGTTTCTCATTAACAATAAGGAATTTATGCTGGGAAGTGCTCGCAAGGCTGTTTTGGTCCTTGTTTTACTTATTTATTATCTTAACAATTGTTAATAATAACTGCTAATACTTCTTTGCAGATCCTTTTATAGCTTGCAAGCATTTCCATATTCCCTGTACTTAATAAATGTGGGTGGGAAAAAGGAAATTTAAAAAGCAAGAAAGTCTTAGATATGAGTAGTAATGATTCTGTAGACTACCTATTTTATATAACCCTCTAACTCCTCCCCTAGAAAGATGACCTGCTAATAGTTTGGGGCTATCACCAAAGCAAAGAATTTTTTGCCCCTCTTCTTCCCCCTGGTGGGGCGGGGGGCAGGGGGTGTTGTTAATGAGAGGTCAGTAGAACCTAGGTAAGTAATTCACGACTAAACAGGTCAGCCAGCCATGTCTGGTGCAAGGTGAAAAGTTCAGGCTTATGTGTGTGCACATATCTCAAGGTACAAGCGAGTTCCCACTATACTCTGTCAATGGATAGCAACCGTCTTTCTTAAAACACAGGGCTTGCTAAGCCCAGCTCTCGAAGGCTTATTGGGTTTAGAACTTCCATAGCTTACAATTTCACACAAATGATCACATTTGATCCCCACAATAACCCTATGTGGTAGGCAAAGCAGGGATCTGAAACCAATTTTACAGATTAAAAACTACAGCTCAGAAGTCAGATTTCAAATGCTGAGGTCTGAACTTAGGTCTTGAGTTATAAACAGGCACTGCTATTAAGTTTATTCACCTCACATTTTTGTACAGGATAATCTAGGAATCCGAATGCCTGCATGCAGAAAAAAATGAGAATTTTTTTTATCCATTTAATTTTGAGCAAGATATAATGTGTTGGCATAACCTTATACATATGACCAATGTCAAGAGTAATTAAGAATCCCAGACAAAGGTTTTATTTATTACTTTCTATTGCTATGTGAAACTGTGGAAAGGAACAGAATAAAGGGTTTTGTTTTTAATTTGAGCCAGGAATCTCAAGTGACATATCTAGCTGACATTTTGGTGACCTCAGAGTAAAGAAGTCCTTGATTGCTCCAGGACTTGAAAAATGGAAATGGAAAAGTTTTCCTAAAACATGAAAATGATGAGCAATCCCAAAAGGTCACATTGTTCAGTCCTCATGGGTGATTTACTCACAGTAACAGGGTTAGGGAATAAGTGGGTGGAGTAGGTATCCTGCATTCTATTTCCGAGTTGTCACTTTCCCTTATCCCAGTTCCCTGGAGGACCAAAGGAATTTCAGAAATTTGAACTCCTAATTTGAGCACTACCTAGAGGGAGTCTGAATTCTCCTCAGCGTACAAATCTCTTGAAGAGTTGGCAAAGATATTGCCTACCTTTACCCATTATTCTTTCCCACTCTTATCAAATACTAAAAGTAAAAATATGTTTCACTGCACAGTGAAAGGGTCATTAAAATGGGTGGAGTTTTGAAACATTATTTTAACTAGAAATATTTCACCGAATCCTCTTTATTAATTTCCACCATCAAAAGAAAACAACAAGATGCCTTTATCCTTATGCTCATGAGAACTGAGTACTCTGATCTAAAGACAAACTGACCTTTCTCTCATTAATACAAACACTTTGGAAAACTGGCAGTATCTTCTAAAGTTAATTACATGTATAATCCTATAACCCAGCAGTTCCCATCCTTGGTATATATTGAGCAAAAGCGTGTTCATGTTTATCAAAAGTAAATCAGGAGACTATTATAGCAGCACTACTCATAATAGCCCTAACCTGGAAAACATCCAAATGATTATCAGCAATAGAATAGACAGATAATTTGTCCTGTATTCACACAATGGCATATTCGAGGATGAGAATGAACATAGAATTGCAATATGCATCAACAAGATGACTCTCACATAATACTTAGTGAAAGCCAGACCCTAGAACACAAAGTGTGCGATTCCATTTATATCAAATACAACACTAGGCAAAACTAATCTGTCCTGTTAGAAGTCAAGATACTGGTTATCCTTTGCGGGAGAGTGAACAGAATAGGACATGAAGACTGCTTTCCGGATGCTGAAATGTTCTATTTCTTGATCTGGGTGCTGACTACAGGGATGTGTTCACTTCTGTGAGAATTCAAGCTGTACACTTATGATTGTGCATTTTTCTGTAGGTATGCGATGCTTCAATAAATTTACTTTAAACACACATTCTAGGCAGTCTATTTAAGATATAGTCAAATGTTTTTGTATGTTTTTAAAATTATTTTGCATTTAAAAAAAGGACAAGAAATCTATTAACTGGTCTATCATAAATACTCAAAGAAAAAGTGATAACCCACCTGTAATCCAGATGAAATTGTACCGTACCAACCAGAGTTACATAGGAATTCACAGATAAGGTCTTCTGAGCTTTCCCTGAGGCTACATATTAATTGCTCCCTCATATTCTAAGTAGATAACATTACTTAGTTCTTCATCTTCCCAGCAATTTCAGCAAGAAAAAAGTGTCTTTTCATTGGAGTTTCATCCAACCTGGATGCTCTAAATTGATAGAACACAATTTAATCAAATCTCCCCTTTGCATATTTGGCTCTTCTATTCCCCAAGGATTGCCTGCCCCCTCTTCCCCCAAAAGGGAGGCTCAACTCAAATGAAGTTAGAAATTGAAGAGTCACGTCACAGTCAAATTCAATTCTCCTTACCTCTACTGAAAGATAAGAAAAGGCATCTTGTTGTGTATGTGTGCACATATGTGTGCACATGTGCCTGTGTGGTGTGTAGCCTGTTTCCCTCCACCTATTAAGGGCTGCGCATAGTCCTTCCCTGTCCCCGCTCCTCGCTCCACTGAACCACCCTCCCTACCCAGCATCTCCTTCCCTCCAAATTCTATTTAATTGAGCCTGCTTAACAGATGGCAAGAGAATTCCACTTTGCTGAAACAGGAACAATTATACGAGTGTTTAATAAGATGGTTAGTCCAAGCAGTTGGCCCCATCTTCACTCTTCCAACAGCTCTGCCAAATTTTAACTAGATATTTAAATGAATGGTATAGCACAATACCACTGTGAAGAAATAAATACCTCTATAAAGCCTAATGAGATTCTGTGGGTCTCCCTCTCTGATCTTTGCTAAGAAAATGCAGGAATGAATTTTATTCAAAAGCTTATTCTCTTGATACTTACAGGTCTCTGTCCCAAGCCAATTTGGCTGACAGTTCATTAATAGCTTAATTCTGCTCTGGCTCTCTTCCTATGATCTAAGAATTGTGGCCAAAGGGGAGGAAAATATAGATCACCACTGTTATCTCAAGAAGCTGACCAGTATTAACCATTAAAAGAGAAAGTGCTGGCTGTTATTAAGACAAACTCCAACAATCCTGGACCAGGAATGAAAGGCAACTTAAGTGTTTCAGAAAGAAAACATATGCATGACTTTATTCTGCCCTAAGCATACTCTATGAATAATCCTTTTACTAGGTTTTAAGAGATCCCTCCTGCCCAGATTAGACACTGTCTGATTCTTATCAGACTATTTAACCTCACACTGTGAAACATATGGAATGTCCAGAAAAATGACATTCTTTAAGGAGGCTCATCATTCTGTTTCGAGGTCACAAATCTGCTGCTATAAATCTGTGCTTCTGAAATATCTCTAAACTTGCTCATTCTGGATATAGGTGGCTCAAGAAAATAGTTTACCAAGAATATTGAAAAGGTTATCACTAAAAAGAAAACTCAATAATAACCTAAATGGTCCAACAATAGGAGGCTGATGAAATTACTCTTCATCTAATCACAAATATATTGTCTAGCAATTAAAAGTATATTTTTGTTATTGTTAATATTTTTAAAGTAACAAACATTAAAACAGATGTTGTAATTATGTGTATGTATGGGGGGTACATTACCATAATGTTACCATGTGTATTACCAAGGGCCCAGAATGGATTCAGGCACTTTACAACACATTCTCATTTAATATCCACGGCAACCTTTCATAGTAGTTACTATGTCCTCATCTTACAGATGAGGAAACTGAGGTTGAAGGTTTAATTTATTTGAAGTTGACCATCAATAAGTGGTCATGTCTGGATACAAAATTTGCCTTACTCCAAAGTTTATATATCATCCTCTATGTAAACATTATCTTAACAGACAAAATATGTAAGATCTAGAAAGTGATCAAAATTGTAACAAGGCTTGCCTGTGAGCAACAAATCCAAAATGTATTTTCTTTCCTCTCTACCCCATCTCAAAATAGAGCATGCATTTCCTTTATAACATAATGATGTTTTCCAGAGTTGTCACACGCAAAAAAAAAAAAAAAAAAAAAAAAGGCATACATTCAGAGTTACAACTAAACTCTACGAAGAAGCATTTGCACTAGATCTTCACCTTTAGAGCCTTCAGAGGAAAACATAAATTCAAGGGCTCATGTATGATCCTCACTATAAAAATTATATCTTGACCACCACAGTGACTTGCAAGAAACAGGGCTATTCCAGTTTCATGACAAAGGGAAATACTTAGGTACGGAAAAATCATGGCAGAGGAAGAGGCCTAGATTGGGAATTTAAAACAAAACTAATCAGAAGACAATAGATGACCTTGTGCAAACGGTACCCTGGGTATACATGTCCTGGCCTGACAGACTTCCTTATTTTCTTTTAAGCTTGCTATATATAAAAAATGATAATAGGTATTGCTTATATAGTGCTTACTATTTGTCTGGCACTGGGTATTTTACATACATTAACTCACTTGACCCCATAAATGTGAAGATGAATTTATATAAAGAGCAACAAAAATATTATAAGTGTATTTCACACACCATTATGTAAGTTATTCAACAGCCTTGATGGTTATTTTATTATTGTTCTATTCTATTATTGTTAATCTTTTAAGAATATTCTCTTAATGATAATTATTCTATGACAGTTGAAGGTATGGGGAGAGTAAACATGCCTGTATAGATATTTACCAACTCCAGTCCCACTTCATTCTTAACAACCTCCCATCAGTGCTAAGCTCTCCTTTCTCTGAACTCCTGCAGCAAACACTGGCTATACTATGTTCATTGTAGAAAATGTAAAAATATTAAAAGAGAAAAAAAAAATCTTTTGTCTGACTACTCATTAAAAACCAACTACTGTTTATCCTTAATTTCCTTCCACTCTTTTGGATTGCTATGTTCTAACTTTGTTGTAAATTCTTGACAACTAGTCCATGCTACAATTCCTTAGCACAGTACATTGTACATAGTAAGCGTAAGCAAGCATTTATGTATCCATTAATCTAGGCATTAAATCATCCAGATTTATTTTGGTTGGCTACGCAACCACTAGCAAAAAAAAAAGAAAAAAGAAAGAAAAGAAATAGAAAGAAAAAAAAAAACGGAAGGATACCCTGTCTCTTTAAGATAAAAAAATGTTTCCCCCCCTCAACCTGTTTTTCCTTCCCTGTACTCTTTTGGCTCTAAGTATATATACACACAGCTGAGTGGATACTTCAAGTTCACAAAAGAATCAAATCATTAATTCCTCAGTCTGATGGCATTTAACTTAACACCCTTCAAACCAACATGAGCTCTGAATAGTAAAAAAGCATGTGGGAGAGTCACAAGTCAGTGACAAGTGTCACCTTTACAAAGGGCTGCCTGTTTTAGTCCACTCTATCCCTCAAAAGAAATTACAGGCAAAAAGGAATAGCCCGCAGTCTGGTTTAGCAGGGAAAAATCTAAAGCAATAATCTCAGCAAGCAAAGTTTCTAGTCTTGATCGCTTGATTTCCTGTTGTAGATTCAAAACCAAGAGAGCGGGTGAGTAAATATGAACACAGAGAACAAAGAGCAAAACAAGACGGAAACACTTCCCCAAATGCAATAAAGCTTCAGAAGGGTTATTGAATTTTTTTTTTTCTGGTCGTCGTTGTTTTGGCTTTCAAAGGGGGTAAAAGGGAAAAAGGAAAGTAAATCAGTTCCACATGTTGGAAAGATTCAGACTTTAGCCAATGTAACTTGACTATAAGTAATATTCATGACAATGCACATGGCAACCTCTCAGAAATGGAAAGTTGAGTTGCCCAAACGCTTAGCAGATGGTGCCAAATTTCCACTCCCCTAACTCCTAATTCTCCCACTCCCCACCGCCTAGATGTCCATTAAGGCTTTGTTTTGTTTTGTTTTGTTTCACCTTGAAATAAAAAAAGGAGGGTATCTAAAGGCTGTGCATTTATTCTTAGGGTGGGGAGTGGCACTTTAAATGTATAAGCCTTCAACATGCAGTGTTCTGTGTGTGCACAAACCACACAAATGCTCAAGTCTTTGAGAATCCATCCATTAAGGACAAAGGGAACTGGAAACCCTGAAATGCTTAACCTTCCAGACCCAAGTAATGATGTTTAATTAATAACTCAGTCAATCAATCATCTCTTTTCTGAAGGAGTCAGAAACTATGTAAAATACAGCACCATATTCTTAAAGAAGCTCGCTCTCTAGTTGGGAGAAGAAATTTAAAATTAAAAAGTAAGAAGTAATAGTGAACAACGCAATACAGACTCGGTATGAACTCAGTATGTTTGGCACAGGCCCAAGGTGCTGTCAGAGTTGGAAGTGGGGTGGGGGAGGGAACAACAATTCTGAAGAGACAGGACTTCGGTTCAACTTTGAGGTCAGATTTAAATAGGGAAAGAGAAAAAGAGCTTGGGTGAGGGCATTTCAGAGCATTCACAGAGAGGGTCTGGCATATAGTACTCAGCACTAAATACTAAATACTTTGAACTAGGCACTGTTCTAGATGCTGGAGATACAATAAGCATAACACACAAAATCTCTGCCCACATGGACCGTACATTCTAGGTCTCTTGGCCTAAAGAAAACCGTCATAAAGGACTTACAAAGCGCTGGCCCGTATACTTGGAAATGGGGGTGTTCAGAGATAAGGACATTGATTCTTCCAGGAAAAGTTTACATTCTAGAGAGAGACCCCAAAGGCAATAATTATGATACAAAGTCAGTTTCACAATGGGAGCTCTTGAAAATAAAACTGAACTAAATGGAATAGAAATGATGGGGCTAGACTGCAGAGGTTATTTCAAGCCAGGAAGAGGAGTTAAAATTTTATGCATATGGTAGGCACTTAGTAAATATTTTTCGAATGAGTAAATGAATAAATGTATATTTGCCAAGAAATAAAGAGCTGTTAAAAGGATTTTTAGCTGCAGAGTGACATGATGAAATAGGTGCTTTAAGAATGTTTATATGCCACATGCTCGGAATCATGCACCCACTTTCCTAAAACTGTTCCTAAGCCTTCTCATGAAGAAAAAAGTCGAGTCCATTTAGAAAACAGTTACCTTCCCAAGGGTCTGTGACAACTTTAAGAACCAAATGAACTGGATCAGCTTCTAGTATGACACTAGAAGGACCTTGAATTGAAGTTTCCCATGTGTCTTATCTCCTCTGTAAAATTACAAAACCCTCTGAGGGACTGTCTTATGCAATTTTGCATAAATCCCTATAGCACTTGCACAGAGCAATGTTATGGAATGAGACTGAGAAATACTTGTTAAAATAATTTAAGAATAACTTAATGAAAAACAACTGTTGTGGTTTAAATCACAGTTGCAACGCTGCATTCTGAGATCAAGACTAGATTTTGACATTTTAAAACATGCTACTGTAGGGCTGTTTTAGATGTTTTTCAAATGAAATGTTCATTTATATCATATCTAAATAGAATTTTTATAAATGCGATTCTGATATATTCTTCTATTAAAAGAGGTGCTTTAAGTAAAATCATTAAGTACAGAAACTATAAATCAAAACTTATCACAAAGTTAATGTTGAATTGCAACTCTGTACAAACTAAACTAGCTCTCTGCCTAGTGAAGTCATTTAACCCCCTTAGGCCTAATTTCCCTCACCTATAAAATAGAAAACTAGGTTAGATTATATAAAAACTCAGTGATCCTAAAATTTACACTCTACTATTATGCTAGAATTTTATTGAAATGCCAACTGCTTGACTTTTGAGAAGCCACTAATGCTAGGTCTTTCTGCCATATGGCTGGATGTTTCAAGAAAATTCATTTGCTGATATAACTTGACTGAAATTGTTTTTAAAAAATGTTATAAACATATCTGCAAAGCTTGCTGCAGAAGGAATAACCAAGTATCGAAGGGATGAATTTTTTAAGATGAAAATTTAAACAGAGAAAATCAATCTCGAGAATGGTGAGTTTAAACGTGGACATTTAAAACATGGATCAAAGCAGTTAGCCTTTATGAAATAAATGTGATGCTAATATTAATACATGAACATCTCTCCAGTCCTCCTTGACTGTATTGTTTTTCAGGCTCTCACAGTCAGGGTGCCTGTCACGCATATCAAATGCCATGGTAACAACCCTGGCCTGTAAAGGCTCCAGCACAACATGCCATGAGTCTCAACAATAATTAACTAACATTTTGATGAATGATGGTTCCCTGGGCTCAGATTCACAATATAATTTTAATGAATAAATAAATGCTGGTTCAAATTTTTCTTCAAGTTTTTAGGGCTAAAAAAAAATAGAAATGTGAAAGGGGAATTAAGAAAACACAACAAAATCCTGCTGTTACCAGCTAGGCGGCTTTGGAGAGGTTAGATTTGCTCCATTTCCTAATTTGTAAAACAGAGGTGATAATAATAGCTACCTCATAGGGTTTTTGTGAGGTTCAATGCACGTACAGCACTTATTCTTTACACATGATAAAAGCTCAACATACAGTAACTTTTAAAACTCGTTCAAAAAGGACAATTATTCCCAGGAATAAAAAAGTCATTTGAGATTACCCATGTCCCCATCCCAGTGTCAGAAACTTTGTCAAGTCAGCATTTCTTAAGACTTCCAAGTGACAAGACTTATTAAAAACTGTATTTCCAGGAAATGGCTTTCACATTAGCTCCCAGTGCCTTTACAAACTTGGCTCCCAGTCTCAACAAACTGACTTCTCCAAGTTTCTTTAGAAACCCACATACAATCTGGATACCTAAGAAAGGGACTTTTCCCCTTGATTATTGATAGGATCAGGTGGGGAGCACCTGTCTGAGCACACCCTAAATCTCTAGTTTACTTGAGCTCAAGGCTGTATAAACATGCCAAGGAAGCCCAAGGAGTAAACGGAGGTTGGAAAATACATGGCAAGAGGTTCTGGTCCCTTCCAATCTAGTTTTGCTCAACAAGCAGGGTTTGTACTGGGAGAGAGGCAAAGAGTCCTAAAAATCCAACCTGCACATACTAAGCAAATAGGGGCTACAGGAGAGGGGGAAATGCAACAATCAGCTATACTTCCAACAGAATGCAAGGGCTCATCTGAGACACCTTCCCAGACCTGCCCTAACAGAGGCAAAAAGATTAAATCCCCTTTAAGTGCTGTCATTAAATATTTACTTTCACATTGTACTGCACGTATGTGTTTATAATCATTAATAGTGACCTCATAGAGAGCAAGGGCAACTCCCACTCACCTGGAGAGGAGTGTGAGGACTGAGGTCTGGGCTTTGGGATCGTCCAGACCTCAGCTACCTCAGCTGTGTGGCAAATTATTTACACCTCTGGGCCTAAATTTCATCATGGGAATTTAAAGCAACATGTCTCCAACTCTACAGAGACAGAACAAAGTGATAAATAATCACCAACTACTAGGTTGGCTGTTAAAATTGAATGGGATGATCAAGCTAGGATTATGTCTGGCATATTGTTTTTGCCCAATTAAGCATAGCTGTATTAAAGTTCTTATTATTTCTCTGAATATCTAGCACCCAATGTAATTGCCATTCAATGTCCAATAAATGCCTAATGGATAAATAAAAGATTTGGTACAACTTCGTCATTTGACAGAAGAAAAACCAAGTCTCAAGGAATATGATAGATCACCAACCAGAGAGAGAACCAAACACTGGATTCTCCTAGTTTTCAGTCTTCCATTATTGTATGTTTTAAAATGCTGATTTCTCGTGTAATTTTTAAAAATCTGGCTGCACTGCATACTGAACTAAAAACTAAACCCTATTTATTTACCCCACAAAGCCAGTGGGAATGGGAAGGGAAACTGTATTATCTAAAACTACTGAACAAGGATAAAACCAGAACATCAAATTATTCTCTCCGCCAAGTAAATATTTAATTTGGCTCAAGTTCCTGGAAGCGAGCATGGTATAGTGGAAAGAGCATGGCTTTTGGAAGCAAGGATGTCAGATGATGGCCCTCAGCTCCACTACTTAAGGATTGGAGGCATGTTGTTTAAATGCTCATAGCCTCCATTTTCACTTCACTAAAAATGGGTATAATATTTACCTACTAATGCATATAAGCTTTCTTTTCGAGATGGTGAAAATGTTCTAAAATTAGATTTATGGTGATGGTTGCACAATTCCGGAAATACACTAAAAATCATTAAATTATACACTTTTAGTAGGTGACTTAATGGAATGCAAACTATATCTCAAGACTATCTACCTCATGGTCAGAGCAGCAAGAACTTAGTTATTCTCTATGTGAGGAATATAGAGAGCATGTAGTAGGTACTCAATGAGTTACATAAAGCAAATTTACATCATTAAGGTAGTGGCTATCAAACTTGAGAGGTATAAAACAAATCCTGGTTTGTTAGTTATGAAATGCAGATTCCTGGGCCCACACCTCCACAGATAATGAGTCCACTAGCGTGGGGAAAGCCAGTATATATAAGAATCATCAATGAATTACTGGTGGAGGTGGCCTACTGATGGCTGTTTTAAAAGACCTGCAGCGGGGAACCTTTCATAGAACTTCTACTGTGAATCTCCTTGACACGTCAGTAATAACTGCCCTATACTGAATTTCTGAATAAATCCAAATTTCCATTAAGTATACTTTAACGTACGGTCTGGCTAAAAGAAATTTTTTAAAAGTTAAGAAAAAGAGGGAAAGAGAGGGAAAGAGAAATGTCCACTACTGCTGACCTCTTAGAAGGGGAAAAAAGGGGCATTTTCCAAATCTTCAGGCACTAACACCTGCTCTCCACTTGCAGCCACCATGTTTAGGATTAGGGATAAAGTAAGCTTTGGGGAGGGCTTCCTAAAAGGACAGGAGGGAGAAAAGCAGGAACAAACACTGATTTGTCATGCCTCTGCCTTACCATCACCCAGAAAGGTGTGGATTGCTATCCCTGTTTTACAAACGAGGAAAAAAGGCTCACTGTGATGAAGCAGTTTCCTCCAAGGTCACACATCCATCCACAGAAGGGTGGCCGTTGCTCTTCCCAAAACTCTAGCTTTCCCTGGAGGCCATGGCTCCAATCTGGGATCAAGATCTCTAGGTCCCTTAAGTTGCTAGGGCAGCTGGTGAACTTCCTTTGTCCTAGCTTTAGCCTTCTCCAGCTGAATGTTCTAGAAATATTCACTTTCCAGTCGTGGTATAGCTTGGCTTTCTGTTACTGTATACAGACTATGGGCCAGCTCTGAGCTAGGCTGTGGAGGACACAGCAACTAAGACAGTCCCATCCTTAAGAACTAACAGTGCGAGGGGGAATGGGGGCGGTATAAACAGATGTGCGTAAGTTGTAGGTAGTGGCCAGCATGAGGAAGGGACATGGAATCCAATCACAATACAAAGTTACCTAGAGCCTCAATCTCAGCACCTAAGAGGGAACACTAAGGCCTGATGCACAGAGCAGGGAAGACAGAAGGAGAGTTGGTTGGTTGGTTGGTTGGTTGTTATTTTGGGCCTGAAATTCATATTCATCAAGAGTTCCGAACTTACACTTTTGATCTTCTCTCTTAATGAGAGTTTATACCCAGTCACAGAGATAAAAGGATAGATTGGAAAGAAAAAGATATCTGTCATGAACTTTGCAGTGGTATTCCATTAATAGAACATACCATGCATATATGTAGTATTCTCTAAATAATCTTTAAAAATAAATGCTGAAATTGGTCCTCAAATGGCACAATTATGCTGCACTTTTGTGCTGAGTTAATTTTTAAATTGAAATATTTAAAATATAACAGTGTTGGTAACTGTTTGGCATTTCTTCATTTATTAATACACAGCTTCAAAACTGACTGGAGGTGGGCTGGACTGCTCCGTCTCCGAAAGGCTCAGTTGTTTTTTTTTTTTTAATACACACAGTTGAACCTTGGCTGCCCGAGAATTTGCATTATTCCTCATCTGTGGCAACCACAGTTCAGCCTCTGCAAGGCCTCACTTTGAAGCTCTGTTCAGAACTCTACCTCTCATACTCAACTGCCCTCACTCTGCCAGCCATCGCTCATTCACACCCTGCCTCTCTCTCTCCAAAAGATACCAACTGAAACAAATCCTTTACCCATTATCTATTCCTCGTCCTAGTAGTAGTAGTAGGAGTACGCTTCCTCATTATATAACCTTTAAGGTTAAGAATAATAAGCCTCTTTTCATAGATGAGAAATCAGTTTGTAAGTAACAGGGCTGAGATGTGAACTCAGAGGCTGATTCTAAGGCCAAGGGCTCTTGTCACTTTCCAAACTCTCCAGTAGCTTCCAAACCAATTCAGAGTAAAAGTTAAAGTCTTGCTCCAAGACTACCATGTCATGCACACCCTTCAATCTCCCTACTGTGCTCATCTCACTTTGATCTGTTCCAAACACACTGGCCTCCAGGTTGCTATTCACATCTGATGAGACTTTCCAGCCACAGGGCCTTTGCACTCCTTTTTCCTTCTTTCTGAAACACAAAGGATCCGGATGGACTTGCTCCTTTCCTACCTCCAGGATTCTGCTCAAATTTAATTTTATGCAAAACAGCAACACCAGTAGCTCTTGTCACATCTGACATGCCCTGTTATTTTACTCTTCACTGTCTGTCTCCCCATCCTGGTACATATGCCACATGACCACAGGGACTTTGTTTTGTCCCCACGGTGTTCACAGTGCCCAGAACCATTCATTTAATGAATTCATGAGAAGGGTAAAAGCTGTACATCTACCATGAAAGAAACATACCCCACTGGGAATTTATAGCACAGGGAATCATTCAAAGAGGTAGTTTCCCCTGCCTAGAATACACTTTGCCTCTCATTTACCTGTTAAATTCATCATTAGGGCTCCCTTAATTTTCATCTCCTTGGAAAGTCCTTCCTGATCTCTATGCATGAGAGCATCCCACTACCCTAACACTAAAAATGCACTGCAACTATTTATTTACAGATCTATCCCCCTCACCTCTGATATCTTCTGGATTTCTCAAAGATAAAGATTCTTATTTATCTTCCCAGCACATACTAGGTGTGCTATTTTTAGATATATGGTGTGATGCTACCTTCTAATTTGTTCCACAGAAGCTGTCAGGATTTAGGTATCAGTATAAAAATTTGGCATTAACCTAAACCACGACATGGAAGATTCTCCAGCCCAAAGTATCACCAACCTCACTAGTCAGCAGTGTGTGAACACACTCAGTCTGTGCTGGTGTAGCAAACACTTCTCCTAGCAACAAAGAGACATTGGGGGGTAATAAACAAATTAACAATCTGAGAATCACTCTGAACACATTTCAGTTTGTAGATATGAATTCTGCCAGAGTTTATGTTCTTATTGAACTTGTTTACCTCCCCCTACCCAAATTCTTTAAGGCAGTCTTTTTTTGTAATTGTTCCAATTCTCTTTCTTTCTCATGCATACGTGTATACATGCACACATATGTATGTGCATTTTTACACTCTGCATATATATTCACATTCGCCCCAAGTCACTTACAAATGAAAAGCAAAGGGACAGTAGAAGCAGCGGTATTTGCTAGGCATCAAGATTCCTAAGATTCAATTCCTAACAAATCACATGTTTGCCTGGATTCCTCCCTTTTCAATCTTTTCAACCCTAATTAATAATTGGAAGAATCCATAAACACTAAAAAATGCAGGCAGGTGAACATT
Source organism: Eidolon dupreanum (assembly GCA_028627145.1). Taxonomy (NCBI): domain Eukaryota; kingdom Metazoa; phylum Chordata; class Mammalia; order Chiroptera; family Pteropodidae; genus Eidolon; species Eidolon dupreanum. The sequence goes on along the minus strand of CM053502.1, from coordinate 39,535,298 downwards.
TTTGCTTAATGTCAGCAGAACTGCATTAGACTACACTGAACTGGATTCCCTGGTGTCTGCCTGATTTTTAGACCTCTGCGGTGTTTCCTTTCAAAGGGGCAGGCATTAAATCCGGGTGCTTTTCATTACGTCCACATGCTTTAATTTCAAGTTTAAGGAACAAACCCAGTAGAGAAACACTCCATGCAATGAACAGACTTGCTCTGAATTAGAGAACTAGCTAAATGTGATATACAATTAATTGCCAATCAAATTTCCTCAGCCGTGAAAAAAACAAATTCCTTCTAGAGAATGAGACTTAGGAAAGAAGTATCATTTTTATTTCATTCTTTCTTCCTTAAAAAAAGGAGGAGGGGATCTTGACAGAAATGTGAGCTTACCCTGGATTTCCAATTAACTGTTCAAGGGGAGAGTCGACCCATTAATAATGGTAGAAAAAACTCTGCATCACTTTTTACTTTAACCAGGTAAATGAGGCTAAATGAATGTCTCACATTACACCTTCACTATTTTTAAGCTTGATCCTTCTCTAATTAACGTTTGTTTCGAGGTATATACACAGGGATTTCTAAGATCTTGTCAATGGCTTTGATTTTCTTCTCAAATGTCATTTCTTTAAGCAAGGTTTTCACTTTTCATTTAAAGGCTGCTATTCTACAATCTCTAGGAAGGATTATTGAGACTCATGGTCTCAAATGGCCCCGGGTAATGTTAAGCTGCTAAGGTGCCAGGCATCAGCATTGAAGCACCCAGTGTTCTTCCAATTAAACTACAGGGCAATATGTTGAACATAATTTTGAGTTTGAAAGGAACAGTTCTGTGCTATTAGATGCTGACCACAAAGGACACCTGACTCTTTTATTGCCAGGTACTGTGCTATTTCAGGAGACACCAAATGATTCTAATTATAGAATCCTATCAATGTCGGTCTCAAAGACATCTCTTTTCTTTTTGTATCTCATTCTAGCCAGTCGATCCTTATCAATCACAAACAATAAGAAGGATAGAAAAGTAGATTTGGGCAAAATCATGGAGGACCTAGAAGCAATGCTGTGAAGACTTAGAAGTAATAACGAAGTAATAAGCCTTTGAAGTAACGTTTAGAACAGGAGAATGAATTGATCTGCTGAGTACATGCAGTAGAATAACTGGGCAGTGATAGAAGTAAGACCCATTATGAGCAAGTTGTAATATAATACAGTGTTGAACATGGATACCAGGGTCCAAGGCTATTGTGAATTCAAATCCCAGCTCTGTCATTAACTAACCACATAGCCCAGGGCACATTACTTTACCCCTAAGGCTCCCTACCTCTGCACCCAATTTTCTACATAATAGGAGGACAGTTCTTAGCACTGAGATGACTCATGTCTAATACAGTTTAAATGTGGTAACAGAGTAGCCAACACATAGTAGGTACTCAATAAATGATAACTTTTGTTGTTGCTGCTGTAATTAAAGAGAGGAAGAGGTGGGAGGGAGGGAGAGGGGGAGGGAGAAGGGGAGGGAGAGGGGGAGAGAGAGGAGGAGGTAGAGGGAGAGATGAGATGAGATGTGAAAGATGAGCAGGGCTAGAATAAGTTGAGGGTTCTAGAACTGAAAGGGAAAAGTATACAAGGGGCATTTTTGTGCTCTCAGCTGCTGACTGGTTCTGGGGGATACATCAAAAATGCCAAAGAAGTTTGAAAGCTGGGTAATTACAGGACCAGCAATGATAGGTTCCATTTTTAGTGTGTTAGTTTTACCTAGTCAAAAGGAAAGAAACAGGAAAGAGAGAGAAGCAATATTCTCCACAATCACTGCAAAGGCAGAAAAAATTAAAAGCATAGTTCCCGAAAGTTACCCCATTCTTTTCAAACAGGATACAGACATTAAGCCATTTCTTTTAGAAAGGGGTTTCTCAAGAAAAATTCATGGAATTTAATTAAAAATATTTTTTTGAAAACATATGTAACTTATATACTCTTTTACAAAAGTAAGCACCAAGACTATAGACTCAAATTCAAATCCCATTTTTTCCCCCAGTTCATACTGATACTTGGGACAGCATGCAACTAGAACAGAACATAACTCAATGAAAGGTAGGAAAGTATGGTAAGGAAACATATGTTTTTAAATGTCAGTTGTCAGCATTGTTAAATAAATCCAAAAGTCTTCTATTTAATTCCCATGCCATGAAAATAGGGGAATATCATCAATTATTAGAATATTTTTTTAAAAAGAAAAAATTATACGTAATTACAAAGCTCAATGTCAATAAAATTATTTTTAAATAATGATAGTAATAATGATCATCTTTTCAGAGATCCCACAAAAATGTTTATAGTACTCTAAATCTCATTAGTCCACAAGAGTAAATAAAGCACTAACTAGCCTTAGCAAAGAAATAAACCCAGGAAAAATTTTTTTCAACAAAGGAATTTTCTCTGGTCATTTGACTTTGCTCTTAACTTTAAACAAAAAATAAAAAAGGGTAGAGTTTTGCCTCCAGAGACAAAACTAATAATTCATTCAAAATAAATCTCTGTTGTGATGTTATTCAGAAGGATCCTATTTATGTTAACTTCATTATTTAGGAAGTCCCCATACTGATCAAATACATAATGTCATCATCATTAAAAATAATTAAGATTCCCTAGGCAGACACTCACAGTTGAAAGGGGGTGGGTGGGTCTCAATTTTTTATACCACTGCAAGGTTTTCTAAAACTCATTCATATTTAATTTTTAAGGATGCTTTTCAGCCCATTAAATATTTAACAGTCAGAGGGATTTCAAACCAGAATGCTAAATGTCAACCTATTCCTCCAAAATACTGTTTATTCCATTTGCAGTAAATTAACTGGACCTCCCTTCAGAAACAGGAAAGAAAAAAGGCCTTCAAACTTAACTCACATTAGGACATTGAGATAATATCTATCTCCATAATTAGACCATGTAAGAGATTTGATTTTAAATACCAGCCTTATTAAGCATTGTGGAATTTTAAAGTAGGGCGGCTCACATTATAAATGGAGATAATCTTTCAGAAACTCATCTCTCGCTCCTTTCCAGAATTCATTCTGCATGGAGCAACATCCATTAACATAGAGAATGGATGTGATAAGTCAGCACTAGCAAGAGCAGAGACAGTGAGATTCCACAGCACTGGGCCAATTAGCAATACAAAGTGACAACTGGGAAACACAGCTCAAAACTGGACCCTAATTAAAGAGGGGTCTTAGAAACCCATTTTGATTGTGTAAGGAGTTAGGTCACAGACCATGTGGTAACCAGTACTTGCTGAACCCCCACTACAAAATGGAAAATAGTCTTTTTAACTCCTTCCAATATTACAAGTAAAAGTAAAATCTGCTTTACTTTAAACAGAGAGAAAGGAATTGGTTTTAAACCATGTTGATCAGGAGAACAGAAGAAAGGTAATTAAAAAAAAAAAAAAGAAAAAGAAAAAGAAAGAATCGAAAATCTCTATGACCCAGAGAATCTATGAGACTGAATCACAGCAGGTCAAAATTCAGTTCCTCCAGGCTTTAAACACTGGATAGACAGATGCCTTCATAACTACACTGTGTGAAGGTATGTTCATACTGTTACCATGCAAAACACAGGACGAAGAACCTTTCTGAAGAAAGGCCTACTCTGTCACCTAGATGGGAAGAGGGACTACGGATTTGCTATAAAGGCTCAAATCAAGAGGAACCTAGTGGGGCTTCACAATGTTTCCATAATAAAAAGTAAGTAGCACACTTGAGAAATGTCAGCAAGGAGTGCTGTCTAGCTGTCATATGGGCTGCACTCAACTATTCCAGCTCCTGGGTATCCTTGATCTGTAACAATTTCAGTAGAAATGGAAAAGTAGACAGGGAAACAGCATCCCAATTCCATGAATGCAAGATCTGCATCCATTCCCATTCTGCTCCACTGCCCTGCACTCACCATTTTATGCCATTTAATAAGAATCAAGTTATTTTTCTGACCTTTTTAAAGATGTCCTTAAAAATTAAAAGCCATCTCTAACTCCCTATGCTGTTCTTCCCATCCACCCAACAAGAAAAATCAGGCAGGCTCTACTGACTCCAAATTGCTTGCTACACCAAAGGTTTACTGAGCGTCTAGAAAAGTTCCACTAAGTAATCCACTCATGACACTCTGGCTAAATGACAGGTGTGGCTGTCCTTTCCCTTGGAGGTTTTGTGAAAGAATCTGGTAATAAATTGAGGCCCATAGTCTACCACACAGCAATGTAAACCCAAACCAGAGGTTGTTGGAGGTTGGAGGAATGAAGAAATAGTCTTCACAAGAGCTGGGGCTCTCAAATCGCAGGGCTCCAGACACCCCTAAGGAAAAGAAAAGGTTTCTGACTTACATGGAAAAAATAAATAAATCTGGAGAGCTTTTTGCATTAGCAGGAATGGGAAATTGCTTCACTTCATCAATTTTGAAACTTTAACTTAATTGCTTCTTTTCCTAATGCCCTCCCTTCTACTCCCAGTCTCTTTAAACTTGAGTCTAAAAGAAACTCTGTTACAGAGCAGTCAGCCCTCTCTGGACTGTTCAAATTCCAAAACAAGTCATAGCAAGCTGGAACTTTCTTTCCTTTCGGGAATAACATTGTTATTGTTATTAACTACATTTGTCTCTTTCTCAAACCGCTTCAAAAAAAAACAAAACAAAAACAAAAACAAGTCACTTGAGGTCCTCATGGTCCCCATAGACACAGGTCAACATGAATCATTTCTCACAGTTTTTCACCACTGAAAGATGAATGAAAAAGAAGAAAAGGGCAGCTGAGAGGAGAAACCACCCATAAAGTGGAATCTCGCACACACCTTAAGTATGTGCAGGAACCCATAGCATGTAGAGTCTTAAAAATAAAAGACACTACAGTTCACACAGTCTGTGTGGCGGATACCAATGCAATTAGGCCCATTTTACCAACTCAATGCACATTAGTTCTGAGGCGTTGTGGCTTGCCCCAAATGAGCTGAGCTCAAACTCAAACTCCCATCTTCTGATCCTAAGTCCCAGGGAGTTGCACAGTTCATAAATCTAATGAAGCAATGCTGAGGCAGGTTTTTACTTGGCCCTAAGAGTAGCAAGCACTTAATGCAGATGCAATTCTTCCTCAGTCCTAGATTATCTGTCCATTCGAAAGCAATAATAATTTATAAAAGCAAGCATACACCCAGAACAAAAACAAAAACATGGTTGCTCACATTCCTCAGAGTTTCATAACTACATGAAAACTGAGTAGGCAGGGTCCTTATCCTCACCTACTATTTTCTGGGAGAGCAAAATAAGATTAGTGAAGCCCAGTGGTCTATTAGGAGGGGGTTTGCTACTTCCCTTCTACACACAGGTCTGTCCGTGTAATCTCACAGGCAGGCTGAAGAATGCAGTGTTACCATTACCTAATGAAATCCCAAAGTGGAGAGGGGGGAGGGAGAGGGGACAGGGGACAGGGGAGAGGGGAGAGGCGAGGGGGGGGGGGGGGAGAGAGAGAGAGAGAGAGAGAGAGAGAGAGAGAGAGATCTAACCAACATGCTACACATGTGGGATCAATTAGGTGGAAGTGACCTTTATATTTAGGAAAATACTAAAATGCCAGCCAGCCCCCTTAATGTCTGACCTACATCTGAAACTAAAGAACAGCACTAATTCTAAAGATTTAAGCACTTCAGGCTACTGTATTTGGTCATCAGTAATACAGTGTGGTAGGAAAAAAAAAAAAAAAGCCAGGACAAGGAATTAAGTGAGCTGCACTGAGAACCACAATGCCAAAACTGGACACGATTTTTCAGGGCATCTAATTTGACCCATTCGACTTTCAGGAGAGGAAAAGAATGTCCGGACAGGCTATTAGTTTTCTAATTCTGGGTGAATATTTAGGTGACATTCTTTGACTATGTACTAATCATTGAGAGATTCTTCCCTAGCTCTGTCACTTTAAATCCTTGGGCGATCATATTTTTATCCCCTGTCTCTGACTGCATACTGATTTCTCAATGCCATTCTTGACAGGAGACCCAATACCAAACTTTTCTTGTCTAGACTTTTAGGCATTTCAGAATAATTATAAAGCAGAATACAAAATAAAATTGATTTTATAATATAATATTTGATAATGGCAAAGGGAAATGAGTGGGGAGGCAGTTGACGAGACTGTCCACGAGTGGTGGTATTATGGATATAGTGGGTATAGACGTACGGAACAGAAGTTAAGGCTCTTCAGGGACATAAAGTTCAAATTCTGGTTCTCCACTAACAATGCAAATTTGGACTAGTTACTTGGTCATTCTTGCACAATTTCCTCATCTGAAAAGTGGAATAGTAAGTCTCTTGCCCACGAGATTGCTATATTAAAAATGATACATGGAAATCAATAAGTAACCAGAATTATAACAAGTACAATGAATAAAGCTATAATCATCACTATCACCACCAGTGTCTTTGTTTCCAGACTTTTTCCTGCATTAAACATGTTGTTTTTGTAATTTAAAAACATGATTAAAAATATTTAAAGGATAATTTTCCCTTAATTCTGCCAATTAATTGTTCTTACAATACAGAACGTCATCTCTGGAATGATATTTTTCTAGAACTCCTATCTGGATTTTGATAGTGGCCTAGTTACTAGCTGTCATTACTATCACAAATGCAGTTAGGTAGGTAAGCAAATACAGTGTAAAGAACTTTTTACATAGTTAGGTGCTAAATAGCTCATATGCTCCTCGTATGAGCTAGGAAACAGGCCAATAATTTAGGCAATTTCATGAAGTCAAGGGTTAAAACCCCAATGTGTGGTGCTATATGATCTTGAACCATATTGCATATGAACAGACATGGGGTCAAATGTGACAAAATACTGAAGTGGGTGTTCTGGAAAAAGGTGAAAATTTTCCTATAAATTATTCATATAGAGGTCAATATTCATTCTTATACTTGTTTATCATTATTCAAAATAATAAAATTATCTAGAACTGCTTGAAACTGCTCCTTTCCTCTAAAACTACACAAATAATCTCACTGAAAATAAGTAAAAACAATAACAAAAAAGTCAGTAAAATTGTTAAAAGTCTTTTCAGAGCCTGGCACCATTTACAGCACAAAGTTCAAAAATTACAAAGGAAGTTGGAATGCTCACGTTTTACTATATAGCAAAACCAAGAATAAAGCTAGAATAATTTCCAGATGGTGTCCTCTTTTGTACAGATTTTTCAATTCAACATTGTTCTGAAAGCTTTAGTCATCTGAATACAGAGTTGTAACAATTCTATGCAAGAATCTTTTCTTGGATAAAGGCTCATATACTACATTTACTGGGGTCCCTAACCGTTGGAAAGAGGGCAATAAAGAATAATAAAGCATGTGAAAGTCTCTTGTACAAAGAGAGGAGTCAGTGATTAGGAAAAAAACAGAGTTCAACCCCCAAGTGACTAAATTCTCTATAGGCTATTTCTGATTTCTCTAGTTATGGGATATATATATATATCCCCATTAATGTACCTTTTATCTATAAACTTCCATTTAAATATTGCCAAGATTTAGAATATCATGGGTTTAAAAAGCGTCAGAAGAATAAACAACATAACTATGAAACAAAGGGCATTGCAGATTAACATCTATAATGTACGAAGCCAAAAGGGCACTGTAAGTAGCAAATGATTTCTATTAGGGCTTCAGATAGGTACAGAAAGCCTCTGTATACTGTTTCTCTCTGAAAAGTGTGTATTCCAGTAATTGGTCCTACATGCATCTTCACACCAGTTAGAAAAGGGCATCCAAATTCAGAAGACCCACTTCCGTGTAATGCAAATGCAGCTCCAAATGAAAATGCTTCCACTGCTGTATTAGAAATGAACAAACCCACCCCAAATATTATGGAAACCGATAAAAAAGTAAAACAGTATAATAAATCTCCACAAACCATTATTTAGCTTTAACCATTACCAACTCAAGAGTCAATCTTGTTTATTCATATGTCCAATTTACCACCCTGTAATATCATCCACAAATAGTTTCTATAAAACTCTAAAAGGTAAAGATTCTTTTTGTTAAAAAAAAAAATCACAATATCATTATCACACCAATAATCCCTAAAATCATCAAGTACCCAGTCAGATTCAAATTCAACTGCCGCACTTTACAAATACAAATGCTCTAATGAGAAGAATGGGAGCAGGACATCAGAACAACTTATGCTTTTGTTTTAAAACTGCGCCAGCACTTAGAGCATAGCATGATCTAGTTGCTTGGACTCAGATCATTCCAAACTTTACTAAGGGTCCTTTCTTCCTCTTGCAGCCAAGATGCAATATTCTTTCACCTGGAGAAGAGGCCATACCAGAATAAAATATAGGAAGTCATTTTTTTTTTCCTCACTAGTGTTTTCATGATTAGGAGGAAACTACTAAATGAGCCCAAATCTCCTAAATTTTGCCTATGCCCCAAGAATATTTTTTATAAAATGTTTTCTTTTGAAAAAAAAAAAAAAAAAAAACCTCAGATTTAGAAGTTGCAAACATAGTATATAATGAGTTCCTGTGTACTATTCACCCATCTCCCCAGTGATAACTTTTTATACAACAGAACTTTTAAGAATTTGCACCAAACTCGTAAGTTTATGGCTAACTGATTTTAGAAAAGGGTGCCAAAACCATTCAATGGTAAAAGCAGGGTCTTTTCAAGAAATGGTGTTGGGACAGTTGGATAGTCACACGCAAAAGAATGAAGCTGGATCCTTATTTCATACCCCATACAAAAATTAACTTAAAAAATGGATCAAAACCTAAGTGTAAGAGCTAAAACTATAACATTTTAAGAAAACAGAGGTAAATCTTCATGACCTTGGATTTAGCAAAAGATTCTTAGACATGACACTAAAAACATGACTAACAAAAGAAAAAAAAAATACATATGTAGGACTTCGTCAAAATTTAAAACTTCTGTGCTTCAAAGGACATCATCAAGAAAGTGAAAAGACAGCCAACAGAATGGGAGAAAATATTAGTAAATCGTGTACATAATAAGAAATTGGTATCTAGAATATATAAAGGATACTTACAGCTCAATAAAAGAAATAATTTTAAAATAGGCAGAGGATCTGAATAGACATTACTCCAAGGAAGATATGCAAATGGTCAATAAGCACATGAAAAGCTGTTCAAATCATTAATTATTGGGGAAATGTAAATCAAAGGCCATAATGAGATACCAGTTCACATCTACTAGGATGGCTAGATAAAAAGTCAGATAACAAGAAATGTTGGTGAGGAGGTGGAAAAATCAGAAGTTCGTACAGTGCTGGCCAGAATGGTGCAGCCACTGTGTAAAACAGTCTGGTAGTTCCTCAAACAATTAAACAGTTACCATATAACTTGGCAATACCAGTCACAAGTATATACTCAAGGGAAATGAAAACACGTCTACACAAAAACTTGTACACAAATCCTTATAGCAGCATTATTCATAGAAGCCATAGGTGCAAACAACCCAAATGTCCATCAACTGAAGAATGAACAAATAAAATGTGGTATATCTATACAATGGCATACTATTCAGTCATAAAAAGAAATCACATACTGATGCATGCTACAACATGATAAATCTTGAAAATATTAAGCTAAGTGAAAGAATCTAGTCACAAAAGATCACATATGGTTCTATTCCTATGAAATGTTCAGAATAGGAAATTCTATAGGGACAAAAAGTACATTACTAGTTGCTTCCGGCTGAAGGAGGAGGGTAGGAAGGTGACAGTGGAACAACAGAGTACAGCTTCTTTTTGAGGGGATGGAAAAGTTCTAAAATTGACTGTGATGATGGTTGGCAATATTTATGAATATACTAAAAACCACTGAATTGCACGCTTTAAATGGATGAATTAAATGGTATGTGAATTATATCTCAATAAAGCTAATAAATAAATTCATAGATATACTTAAAAAGGTGATTCTGCTCTACAATTCTGTTGTTTTAACTAGCTTTTCCTGGCCTCAGTCAGGAACACATCACTTCTCTGCAAAAGAAGGACAAGGGACGTGCAGATGCCTCTTGGAGATATTAGTGCTTTTCACACAAGTTCTAGGGAGACAGCCAAAAGGCAACATCAAAGCTTTTCATTTACTATCCCTGAAAGAAAAGTGTTTGACGCACAAAACACCTTATTCTTTACATACTGTACCATCCGTTATAACAAAAATATAGTGACAGTGCTTTCCCCACTTGCTTCAAAAACTCTGTTAAGAGTGAAGTGTGATGGTACTCAATAAGTACTGAAATGAGTTTGATTTGGTTGATTTGGGAACAAAACTGACTCAGGATATATAAGCACCAATGGGTGCTTCAGAATCTTGTGCAAGAAGGCATTCTTGTACCTAGTGTCACCTTTAAAAAATGGTCTGCTTGGAAACCCACTGGTCCAAGAGTACAGCATCTTGTGAAAGCAAGAGGGCTCAAGTAGGAATTAGAAAGCTGGGTTCTCCTGGCTGCACAGATAACAAATCACAAGACCTCCTTCCTCTGTCTCCTTTTTCTCTGTGAATAGAGGTACCTCTGGGAAGCGGCACAAGGGAGCCTTCACGAGTATTGGTAATGGCTGTTATCTTGACTTAGGTGGGTGGGTTACACAGGATTATAAATATGTAAAATTTCATCAAGCTGTACATTTAAGATTCATGTACTTTACTGTATCTTGCATCTCAAAAATAAAATCAGAAAAAAAATGGTTTCTGTGAAAACACTTTGTAAACTGTCAGGCACTATTTAATTGAAAGACTATCATCTTAGGAGTTTTTTTTTTTTTTTTAAAGGTAGGTTTTTAAGTTGGAACACATTGAATAAGGGAGCAGTAGTTGCACGTTCTCCAGCAGTCCTCAATTCAATAAAGTTTACCCTGCAAAGGTCATATTACAGGCACTGTGTGAGCATCATATAATGAGACACAAAGCACTAATCATATGCAGTATGGTACCCTGCTAACCACAGTACAGCGGATCCTCTAATGTTCCGTTCAACACTGTTTTGTTACAACATGGATGAGATGCCATGGGAACTTAATCTTGTTCATATCAATTAGCTCATGGGAAAACTGGTATTAGTATATGTCATGTCACTTTAACGTCGCAGAACCTATTGACAGCGTTAAGTGAGGACTTACAGTATTAACTTTGTGGAGCAAAACAAAACCTATCTGATATAAGTAGTAAAATAAGTCCTCTTCCCCGACTGAGGCTCATTTGTTTCTTGCCTAGACCATATTGCAAGGTCTGTTACTGTATGTGGGTTTTTAGGGTCTGCTCTAGGCAAAATGGTGAAGATTTTATTACCTTGAGACCCTATATTGAGGCACTGCAACCTCAGGTTGGTCCCTTCCATCCCTCATAAATAGGAAGCTCCCATTAGGAAAGTGGTCCCCAACCTTTTGGACACCAGGGACCGGTGCTCCTATGAGAATCTAATGCCTGATGATCTGAGGTGGAGCTGAGGTGGTGATGCTAGAGCTGGGGAGTGGCTGCAAATACAGATGAAGCTTCGCTAGCTTGCCCGCTGCTCATCTCCTGCTGTGTGGTCTGGTTCTTAATGGGCCACCAACCCAGGGGAGAGCTCTAGCTCCTTTCTTTCTCTCTCTCCTCCTTCCCGATCAAAATTTCTAAGGATTTGGAAGGCAGAATCCTAAAATGGCCCCAAGGTTTCCAGTCCCTGTGCGTACATGCTCTGCATAATCTCTGGGATTGAGATTTTACTGTCATTAGGTTATGTAAATGGTACAGCTGATTTAAAAAAAGTGGCTGGGGAGCTGGAGTTGGGGTTAGCCAGTGGGCCTAACCTAATTGCATGAACCCTTTACAAGCAGAGAGTTTTTCTCTGGGAATGAGAGAGACAAACTAGACTGGGCTGGAAGGAAACACATGCTCTGAACTACCTGTAGAAGCCAAGTGGCAAGGTACTGAGCAGCCTGTAGGAACTGGGTGCGATCCCCAGCCGTCAGCTCCAAGGAAAACAAGGACCTTGGCCCTACAACCACTAGGAAATGAATCCTACTTGTAACCAGGGAGCTTGGAAAGTGATCCCCAAACCCACAGCTAACATCTTGATTTCAGTCCAGTGAGACATACAGCAGAGAACCAAGTCATGCCATGCCTGGAGTTCTGCTCTAAAGAAACCACAATATAATTGATGTTGTTTTAAGTCACAAAGTTTGGGGCAATTTGTTATGCAGCAATATGAAAGCAATGCAGGGGTGATAGGCTAGCCCTACCTGCAGAGACAGACGTTTCGATAAAGGCTCCACTGCATCTTTCTCAGCCTCAGTTTTCTTTCTGTGAAATGGAGCCAAGTCTCTATTTCTCAGGGTAGATGAAAGAGTAAGTACAGAAAATGTGCACAGAACATCTGACGTGTATGACTTTCCCACCCTGCGACAGGGGATGGTTCTGAGTATGTGGAAGTTATGCAGTGTTTCTTGAACAAAGGAACCCTGACAAGCCATCTCAAAGTCTAACTCCGACAAAGCATCATTAGTAACAGTGGTTTCCCATGGGGTTCCCAAGGCAGTGTTAAGATGCCTAATTAACTTAGCAATAATTCAGTATATGTAATGTGATATCATGTGTGAGTTAATTAGGTTAAACTACAACTCAAATACAGTTGGCATTATATTCGGGAAGGCCCTCCACCAGAGTAGGCAGCTCGTGTTCTAGTCATGAGGCCCATGTTCCAAAGAGGCACTGCAAACGTTAATCAACACCAGACCCTTTGCCAACAGCAAAGTGAATGTCAAGAGGTGGATGGGGGAGGTGGGGGGAAGTGAAATAATTGGCTTATGAACAGGCATTACAAATGTTAGAAATGGCTCTCACTGGTAAGATTAAAAACATATTCAAGTTATAAGAACAGGCCAAAATATCTGAGAGACATCCCTGCCCTTGCATGAACAAGAGTACAGTCTCGATCGCTTGTTCTCTAAATGGCCCCAAGTCCAGTTACAGCTGGAAGATTGCCAGTTGCTTGATGCAGATTTTGAAGGATAACAGAACGCTCCTCCGGAACACTGTCACATGTAAGAGTGCAGTTTTCATACGAGGTGGTGGTGATCAGAGCAATTCAAAGAGAGCTGAGACTATCAAGCATACAGAGCGATTCTATGTGAGCTATTTTGTGCCCGCTGGCTGATGTATGGCTGTTAATCAATGCCTGCATGTGTAGCAGAGTCATGTCTCAGACTTGCTTTAGTTACAACCAGTGTCAAGGTTGTGGGATAGTAGCTAAACCTCACTCACCTCAAATAATTTGGCTGCTATCAAAATCCACCCCCTCAAAAAACCCCTAGGAGTTGTGCATAACCAAATTGGCTTAGGTCAGTTTACAACAGGTGGAAATGATTGAGAGCTGTTTGCAGTTTTCGTAAAAAGTCAAAATGTGCTCTACATGAAACTAAAACATCAACTTTTTTGGTTTGTCCTGGAATTATACCAACTTAGTATGCTAACTCAGTTTCACTCGACCTGCTCAGAGCAGCTGACAGTTGATAGCAGTCACTGATAACTTTTTGCTGGAAGGAAAAAACAAGTTAATTTAGACTTAAATAGTTTAGTAGGTATTTTTAAAGTATTAGGAATAATAATGAGCTCCCTATTACTGAGTTAGTCAATTCTTTCATTTTGGAGATAAGGAAACTGAGGCCTGGAGCATATGAATACTAATTTTTCTAAGGTGTTTCACATGTTTCCATTTCTTAAAGCTGACCTCCTGAGGGTATCTGATGTGACCCTCTCTTGTAGCAATTCTTTGCTGTGCCTCAAACAAAAGGTCCCATTGACTTAAACTGCTGGCCCCAGATTATTTAGCATCTGGAGTTTTCCCAGATTTCCATTGCCAAAGGCAAAAAGTATATATCAATCAGGCCCCAAACCCTATTAGTTTCTTTAGGACTTTGGAGCAAATTCTTTCATTAAGTCTGTTATCGAAAGGTAACAAGGGTCAATGAGATGAAATACTGTCTCTGCTAATGAGTAGCCCCTCAAGTGTAAAGTTTTAACCCTATTAAATGATGCCTATCTCCAAAATTACCCCCAAATAATTAACATAATGGGGAAAAGATGGGATAATGTGAGGGGCAAAAAGATATTAATAGGACCACTAGAAAGAGGACAAATCTTATTAGGGTGTGGGTTGTAAGGCACAGGCTTATGGTCTAGTCAAGGCCCTTCTCTATGGGGTTCTAGAGTGTGATAGTTTGTAAATAACTTAAAAGAACGCCAAAAGCTTCAACTTCCAGCCAACGAGGAAGTGGAGAAATACTCATGCTTGACATGTTGATGTTCTCTACAAAAGGTTAAACAACAACCATCTCACCACCCTCTTTCCATTCTCAAACAGTAACTTCACCAGAAATGTTGTTCCCAAAATTCAGCATCGCAATACTTGTTGTAACTTGGTGGCATCTGTATACCTTGTTTTGTTCTATCGCATGAGGCAGAAAAGGTACGTGTGACTTAATCCATTTCAGAAAGGAGGAAATCGATCTTGGAGATGTCACCGTTACAAAGCTACTTTGACAAAGCTAGGTACGGAACAGAGCTCCTTGAATTCCAATGCCATGTCATCTTGTGTTAAATTCTGCATTATGGCCCACTCTCATCTGATCTACCATTCCCTAATGTCCATATGCATCAAAAAATAAAAAATAGATTACATATTAACTTTGTTGAGAGTAACAAGACACGAATGGAACAGTGGAAGAGTGCCTTGGATGTTGAAAACCAGGTTTAAGAATCACTGATTCTCACTGGAGACATAGCACAGAAACGTTATTCATTCCTGTGTGTGCTGAGTGTGTGTCTGAAGCTGTTATCTGGGAGGAAAGCAGTTAAGCATAGGTCATGAGCTGACAAATTACTACACTTAAGCTCTTCCTCCTACCCCATAATGGATCATCCTCACTGTAAAAAGATACAAACATCTGAAAAACACTAAACCAACCAGCACCTCCCAGGATCCTCTACAAAGGTTTCCTGGTTTAGCACGGGAAGCCTGGAAGACATCAAGTCATGTTCAAAGAGGATGGCAAGCTGTGCTACCACAGGATTCTACTTTCCTTCCCTCTTAAGATCTAATCATTTCCTTTGTTTCCCAAGGAATACAACCATTACAGCCACAGGACTTCCAAGTTCAATCAATGATACAGAGTAAGCAGGGTAGCTACCCTGGGTGGTGGAACACACTCCTCCCGCCAACACATATATTTAAAGTATAAAAGATCAAGCTAATGGAGGAAAGAGGAGCAAGGAGCCACACACTGCCCAGGTCCCACCCTCTAGATGAGCAGCAGCATGGCAATGATGGTGGTGGTGGTGATATAATTTCATTGCTTAAGACCCCCCACTCCATGGCTCCCCATTACTCTCACAATGGCTTCTAAGGGCCTAGTGATCTCTCTCTCTAACTGTTCTCCTGCCACCCTGGCCTCATTGCTGTTTACTCCTACCTTAAGCCCTCTGCTAGGCTCTTCTGAGAGATCCACATAACACACTCTCTCACCTCCTTCAAGTCTGTGCTCAGGTATCATTCTCAGGGAGGTCCATGGTGAATACTCTAATGGTAACCTCAAAGTCCACCCCAGACCTCTACAAACTCTCTTGATCCTCCCTACTTGCCTTTACTTTTTTAATAGCACTGGCAACTTTCAAGCACACAACATAATTTACTTGCCAATACTCACTATGCCTAATGTCTAGCTCTTCCCTGCTGGAATGCAGAAACGGATTTTTGTTTTCATAACTGATGAATGACTAGGACTCAAGAGTGCCTATCACAAAGCACACTCTCAACTGTTTGCTGAATTAATGAAAATGTACCTATGTGCTAATAACAACTGCAGGTAGCATTTGAGAAATTATGTCTCAGACATACAGCAAGTGCTTTACCTACATTATCTAATGTGATCTCCACAAGCCTATGAAATGCATACTAATGGTATTCCCAATTTATATACGACAAAACTGAGGCATAAATCACTTGCCCAAGAGCACTTGCTAGTAAGTAGTGAAGCCAGAACAAAAATCATGTCTTTATGACTCCAGTTAACTCCACTGCTATATTTCCCATTCCAGCTCTGCTAGGCAAGTTTCTGTGGATTTGTTTTTGGTGGAATCCTATCAGGGATGGGTTTGAAATACAAAAAAGAATTGTTCTAGTAAGTTGAAAGAAAAAGGTCTCTTTAGAAATTTCCCTAGAAATATTTCTGTACTAGGGAATATCTTCCTATGGCATAGCAGTGAGAACAATAAGCAGAGGATAAAAACCTGGGCTCAAATCCAGACTCTTCCTCCAAACCAGCTCTGAGATTGATGTGGAGGTGATAATAGATAAAACAGAAATAATGACACCTATTGTGCAAGACTATTTTATGGAGTAAATAAGATAATGTTCATGGAAGTGCAAAATAACATCTGGCTTGTTATTTAATCCTTCTTTCTTTTCCATGTTGACAACCACACTGACGGAACTTTTGTTTGAACAAACATTTATTAAGCACCCATTGTGTGCCAAATTCCATGCTGGATGTTGTGTTATAAACACAATAAGATAGATGTTTACAGAGTAAGGCTCCCAGAGATGAAGCAGATCAGCTACTCTAGAACATGAGAAATGATGCTGCAGAGTTATGTACTGGACACCAAGGGATACTTCATGCTGAAATGAACTGCCTTGGCTCAAATGAGAATAGAGATACTGATCACTGATTGCCAAATGACCAGGAAAGAGAAAGGAGTATATGAAAAGGAAAAGTATTTTAAGAATTAAAACTACATCATGAACGAAGGACCCACGTTACATTATCCGTAGCTAGGAATTCATACAAAATGTTCATCCGTCTAATCCATCTAATTTGCATGCTACTTATCAAGAAAAAGACTTGAATAAACATATTTTCTTAGATATTTGTAGTCTATGGGAGAATCCTATTAACAATCTCTTCTGCTACTCCTCAATGAAGCACACTCTAAATTCCAAACACTTAAAGGTCTCAAAATCTCAAGCTCTATACATGTTTTAAGTTCAGGAATAGAGCTAGATAAGGGAAGGGGTAAAATCAATGCCCTCCCCAGTTTTTCAAATTAAAACCAACAGAGTTGGAATCATGAATCCCACTTTTCCACAAACACAGAAAAATCAGCATGTGAGTTTAATTTCTGCACACCACTTCAGACCACCTGCATCCCCAAATAGCGTCAGATAGCACGCCTTTCTTCGTGCATTAATTTTACATTACCCTCTATCCCAGGCAGCTAGGGAGCTAACAAGCAGTCCCTGCGGCTCATTCTGAACAGAAGTCTGGCATGCATTCAGGCAGCACAACTACAGCTGTTGTATCATAGCATTTTTCGTAAGAGGAAGCCATACCACCACAAATACGAATAGTCAAAATGATTTAAGAAGAGGAAAAAATGCTTTGAAATATTTTGAACTTGCAAGGATAGAAACTCATTTTTGTTTTTAATCGCACAAGCTTATATTTCAAAAGTCCTAGACAAATGTCACACCAATCAGACTGGGAATGCATCTAGTTTGAGGAGACTCTTAGAGTAATTTAAATTCAGTCTGTCATACAAAGTGACAGGGGCTGTATTATTTCCTATTTGTTTTCATTATAACCTGACAATCTAACTTCCAAGCTCTCCGATTCTGTTTTCCAAAGTATATTCCAAAGAAATTATATTTAGAAGTATGTTGTTTGTTCAGTTAAGGTGAGTAGACATTGTTAAATTATTAAATAGATTTATGAGAATTCAGTATTCATCAGGAAAAAAAAAAATCTAAGAATTCATGCTATCCAGATGAATCTAGAGCCCTAATTTTTACCCTTCTATGTCATGTGGGTGTGTGTTTTCTCCTACCAAATCATCCCATACTGTAAAGTGACAAAAATCACATGGATATCAACATGCCAATGGAGAAATCTAGAGAGCTTGAACTTAAAGAATTCTTATTTGTCCTTAGTAATTATAAGTTATTCTATAATTATGCTGAAAAGGAATATGAAGTTGACTATTTCATAGGCTCTGGAGCTCATATGTTCCTCCTCGATCATATGGAGATATTTTCCCCAAGTTCAAGCTTCATCCTTGAGAACAAGGTGGTGCACTGAGCTAGACGGTCAGACATGGAACTTGGACACCATCATAAAAAGCTAAACTATCTCTGGAGACTTCAAAGAACATAAATAGGGGTTATCACATAGCTTTGCTGCTGAGGTAAAAACCAATAATCCTATGGTCAACTATGAATCTAGCTCTCTAGCCTATAAATACATTTCTTCCTCACCCCATAGTTCAGTTTTTCAAAACCTAGGAGTAAAAGGAGGAGGAAATCCTTCCCTACAATGTTAAAGCTAAAAGACTATTATGTAAAGCTACAAAAAAAAAAAAAAAAAAAAGAAAGAAAAAAAAAAGAAAAAGAAAGAAAGAAGAAAATAAAACTGGCAAGAGTCCTTTTCAGCTCAATAGTCATATGGACACCTCTTGAAAAAAGCCATATGGTTATACTTGTTATTTTTGGCCTCCTTACCTTTAACTTCTTTTTTGTATATAGAGACCTCCAGTTATTACCACCAAGTGATAAATCACTTTGAATTTCCAAGGCTACAAAAGGCATTTACTGGCAGCTATTCCAGGTTTCACTTTTAGCTGAGGACCCTGGAGAATATTTAAGTGAAGGATGCTCATGTTTTCCAAAAATGTTTTATTTAAACTAGGTCAAAATTTTAGATCTAAACTTTATCTTGACAGCTAAGATGCGAATGGAGAAATTAAAACATGGGCGGAAATGAATCGTATACAGTAAGAAGGAACATACCAGTTTAACATTTCCTCTAATAGTGTTTTAAGAGAAGGAATGGGAGAAGGGCCCCTCTAAAAAGATGACCTGGGCCAGAGACTACAGACGGGCAACCTAACTCAACCTGCATCGGGCTTTGTTTGACCACCACAATGCTACTGTAGTTTTAAATTGAGCCAAGGTTTAAAATTCGGGAAATTTCACATTTTATGAAAATCTACATTTTCAACATCTTTTGAAAAACTGGAAGATCTGGCAACACCAAACTAACATTCCTGCTCTCAACAACAGGCTTCCTTTGAATAGCAACTCCCTCCTTTAGGTGGGCCATTCAATTTCCAGTTTGCTACATGAATTTAAGGCCTACTTCTCTCATTTCCATTATTTGACTGGCAACTTATCAAAAGACTAGAAATGAAGCACTAGTTTCTTCTTGAAGCCCTTTCCATCTCTACTGTTGTTCCCTGTACATGTAATTTAAATGCCAAATGCCACCTTGCTTTTGATATATTATCTGAACCTTGCAGATTGATCAAATTCTACCTTGTGTCATCTGCCCTCTCCATGGCTGCTCAGAAGCAGGGATAGTAACTTATATGTGGTTATTGTCCCTTTTCTCCACAGCACTTAGCATAGGGCTTTACCTGATGTAGATATTTAATAAGAGGTCTAGTAGTTATCTTACAGCTCTTCAGCTTGCAATGGGCTTTTACATATAGAACAGTGTTCCACTTTAGAACAGTATTTCTCAGCTGTGGCTGATTGTGCCCCCTCTCAGGTGACATTGGACATTTTTGGTTATCACAACTGGTGTGGGGGAAAGGGGAGCTGCTGACATCTAGTGGGTACAGACCAGAGATCTTAAATATCTTAAAGTGCACAGACTAGACCCTTGCCCACCATCACCACCACTACCAAGTGTCATTAGCATCTAGGCTGAGAAAATGTGTCTTAAAAAAACCTTAGTAAGAACTATTATAAGAAATAGTACAACAAATTTGCAGATAGATAATCTCAGGGTAGAAATGGCTTCCTCAAGGTAAACCAGCTTGTAGTAGAAGCAAGTTTTAAACTCTGATGCCAGGCTCTCAGAATCTGAGGATACCAAGTGATAATAGAAAAATAGAACACATTCAAGATGGAAATCTGTGCCTCTATTTGGCATGGAATTATGTGAAAATGTTCACAGGCCAGAGATTAACATTCAGCTAACAAAGTATATCTCATCTTTTCTAAAATATATAATGTGGCCTGATTATGTCAGAGTCTGGGAGGTACCTGGTAACAAATGTAACTACATCTCATGTTACATTTACCATATATACATATACTGAAAAACAAAGTTCTCCCAAAAGAGACTTTTTATATTAGCTATTCAAAACAAATACTTGAAATGACACCTAATCCACGTGCTGATGAACGCAAATGACTAAAATAGTTTCAAAAGGAAATTCTTCTTTGTGAAAAAGAGGAAGGTAAAGCAATTTGAGGTACGGACGTGTTGAATTTAGCCCACGAATGTCACATCTGCAGGATGTTTTTTGTCTCACTTACTCCAGCTGGCCTGCAGTAGCTTTTCTCCATTCAGAGTAGGGGAGTGATGGGATGTGTTAGATGGAAAGAGCAAAAGTTAAATTATTTGCCCTTGAATGCCAGGGTTTCCACTTGCTTTTTTTGTGACTCTCAGGATGCTCCAACAGTTTCCAAAATCTGGAAACTGGGAATAACAATTTCTACTTCACGGACTTGTGGAAAATAATAATAGTCACTAACCTTACAAAACCTTATTAAAAGGCTCACTATGTGCCAAATGCTTCACCTCATTTGACCTTCATAACAACAGTGTGAAGTGGCCTCCATTTATGGGTGAGGAAACCAGGGCTTAGAGAGGGTATGTAATTTGTCCAAGGTCACTGCTGGTAAGCAGAGGAAATGGGATTCAAACCAAAGCAATTTGATTTTAGAAATCTGCTTCATGACCACTTTGCTGCTTAGTTTTGTCAATTCAAAGTACTAACTATTGTTTTTAGTTACTAAAAGGTTATTATTGGTAGTCAGGTTAACCTGGAGCCAAAGGAAATCCTAGGGTTCATAGAGAATAATCCCCTAATTGCCAGAGCTATCCACAGTTGGAACAGACTAATGAAGTAAGATGCTCCTCATCACTGTTGCAGGAAGAGACTAAGTGACCACTTCAATGCACAGGTCATCAGTTGGGGAGGGTGATGAACTTTATTCCTTTAAGGTCTATTCCAATCTTGCAATTTCATGATTCCTTGTCCCTTGATTTCTCAATAATCTATCTCTGGAGCCTAAAGTTTGTTTCTTTTCCTAGGTAACCTCCATTCCTTTCTCTTTTCCGCTGTCTTTTTTATTTTCCCTTGATCTTGGCATGAATAGCATGGAAAGAGCCTGGGCTTTGAAACAGAAAATCCCTGGATGTGAATGTTCAATTTCCCATATAATAGCTAATTGATACTGGGCAATTTACTAAGACTTCTTCTCAGTGAGGATCTATGAAACAAAGGAAGTAACATAAAATGAGAAAAAAAAAAGATTAAAGTATATCCTTCTTTATAGAAGCTCAATAAATATTAGTCTTCTTCATTTGCAATGTTCTCTGAACTACCTACTACACAGTCGTACTCTCCCTATAGTGTCCTAGAGTGCCTAAAGAGATTTAAGGCACACTAAAAATAAGTACAGTCACAAAATATCCATGCATTCTACCTACCACATAGCACATAGTTAACAAGGAAAAGGACAATGTCCTGCACTCTCTGGCTCAGTGTGGACTCTCCACTGCAAGGATTAGAACCATTACCAAATCCTGTGTCCTTTCTTTGACACCCTAAATCCCAATCTATGGCTGTATTAATCCCATAGATTTTCCTCTCACCAGAACCTCCAGGAATAACAAGCTATAAATGCACAGAACTTTCAAGGTCCCTCAGCTTTGATATGCAACATCTCATTTAAATCGTAAACAGTTTTGCAGAGAGACTTATTAGGGCACTTGGCATTATCTAAAGTTATCAAAATCTTAGACCCAGCGGGCCAACTCTGTCAATTTCTGGATTTTACAGTTCAAAAACTATATGGTGCTAGATAATGAGAATCACCAGAAAAACAATACCGTCAAGACAGAAACTGTTAATTGGAAAAGGAATTTGTTAGAAAGACATTAGAAACACAAGAGACAGAAACTTAGCAAGGTTAGATAGCTGAGAACAGTCCCCAGGAAATCAAATCACCCCAAAAGCCTCACTGGAAGGCCATGGACACCTGGCTGTCCTGTCCCTGGAATCTCTTTTCAATAATCTTAAAATCATTAACTGTCCTTGTCTATCGCTGCCTGAATATTTAAAGTCCCAGACAGAAGTCTGTGGGAGTCTCCTAGTATAGGTACCACACCCATCACCACAGCTGTTATGGAGCAGGGAAAAGGACCATTTATCTGCCCTTCCTCAGAAAGGGTGATGGAGATGCAGAGCATCCCAAACAGCAACATACATCCAATCTTCAACCCAACCCCATGGGAGCAAGTCTACTGTACCTCCTTTTTTGATAAGAGAAGGTACTGACTTGCTCAGGTTCATGTGGCTGGTCAAGTGCCAGCATGAGAATCCATCCAAAACTCCTGGTTCTTGACTCCCAGTAAAAAAATTGTTTAAAAGGTAACTTTTACAAGCACCCTAACTCATTCTAAATATATGTGTATAATCAATGTTCTAATCCCTCTTCACCATTCTGTCATAAATGACTGTGTGTATGTGGAACATGTACTATCCAGGTTGTCAGTTTTTTAAGTAACCTTTAAAAATATATATTTTTCTGAAGCCTATCATTTCTTCATAATCCTGAGCTTAAAAACTTAACAGTAGTTGTGCAACACAAAATATACCCAAGGGTCTTTGTTTGAGAGTCACTGCCTCTATTGTATATTAATCTTTCCTATTAATAAACTGAGAAAATGCAAATGTCACCAATATTAAAATTGGTATATATGCTAGGTTTTTTTTTTAAAAAAGATGTTTTCATAAAATCCACCTGATAGTTTTGTCACATTTATATATAATGTAGTATTTTTCTTCTATCCTTGGAGATTTAACAAAACTTCTCTGCTTATAAAAGCCCCCTAGGACTGATTTCGTGGTCAAAGAAAACATAAAGCCTTATAAAATAACTGAATAACTTCAGTGTTTTACCCTAAGACCCTTTTCCTTTCTATCCATTTTTTTAAGCTGAGAGATAAATGAACTAAAGCTGTTCATCTTTAGTTGATTCAAATCTACCTTTTTAACAAGTGGCTGATGCCAAAGAAAGGATTAAAGATGGTGTTCTTTCAACAATTCCTTATTACGGTCTGGAATTTGCTTTGCAATTAGTCCCTCCTGGACAGAGCCAAAGCCAAGTGAACTTGTTATTATCCAGTCTGGAGATCTCTAAAAAATGAAAACTTCACACTTGCTAAGGAGCGGGTACCACAAGCATGAAAGGCGCCGTGGTGGAAGAAGTCATAAGGCCTTTGCTAATGACAGGTCAAAGAGGTGATGAGCCCCAACCCGTAAAAAAATAAAAGCAGAGAGCATTTTCCATCATATGTAGTTAGGAACAAGGTAACAAGAATGAGTATGAACTTAAGTAAATTCTGAGTCCTGCATTAAGTCTCAGAGTAATCGTTCTGTGATGCCCTATTGCTTTCTCTCTTATAATTAGTAATAAAATCCTTAAAAGCAGGGATATTTTCCCTTTGTGCTCATCTCCTGAGCAGCAGCCATTCAGGGGAAGGAAGGAAGAAGAATCCTGAGAGAGAGAGAGAAGAGATGATGGCAGACACCAAAGGAAAGGCAAGTGGCTGGGAGCCCAAGGCTTTTTTTTAAGGAAAAAGTAAGAATGAGGGAGACAACTTATACAGGCTGGAGAAGCTGTCTTGGTCTAATGAGTTTTAAAAAAAGAACTCTGTGCAGGTAAACTACTGTCAGACTCAGGAGTTATCAGGTCAGAACACTGAGTGTGGGGCTCTGAAGAAGTCACACCTGTTTTACCTAGCCCACTAATCATTTGATCAGAGACAACTCATAGATTTGGTAGGAACACACCTAAGTGACAGAGTAGCAAGCATATAATACCACTGAAACAAGTTTTCTAAAATAGTCTCAACTCCAATATGTTCTTTTCCTGGCAGGTCCATTATATGGTAAGTAGGCATTACTATCCTCATTTTACACATGAAGAAATTAAGGCTTGGAGAGATTAATTAGCTAATGTGGGGTCACAAGAGAGACCACATGCTCTTAAATCTTTAGCCCAAGTCCAGCACTCTTTCTTCCACAGAAAGTGCTCGCGCTCCCTTTCCCTCCCTCCCTCTCTCTCCCCGCCCCCACCTTCTCTTTCTTTCTTTCTCTCTCTCTCTCCCCCTCACCCGTTCACTCCCTCTCTTTCTCTCTCTCCCTCTCCCTCTCCCCCTCCCCCCACCACTATTTGTACTGTGCATTAAATTTAACACAAGAATGTTTCTATGGGCATCCTTATGTAATTCTTATAAAAATATTTTAGGAAGGAGATACATCATTTTCCCCACTGTAAAGAAATGGAGTTCCCAACTTTAAATGACTTAGCCAGGCATATACCAGGGCGAGAGTTCAAATCTTCGGACTCTTAAAGGTATGTTCTTTGCTTTAAATATCACATTTTTGACATATCAAAAAGAAGTTCTCTTCTGCTTATTTCCCATGGAGCTCAAGTTCCACACTCACCCCTCGCCCCGCCCCTCAGCCCCTGAAAGCTCATCCTTGTCTTATTTCTGGCTCATCTTCCTAATTCAACCTGAGTTTCCACATTCCCTATCTCCCAGGCTGTCAGCAGATACTTACCCCAGTTCCCCCATTCTCCTGCCCCACCTCTTCCCCAGAGGCCTTCAAACCTTTGCTTTCCAAGTCTATGCAAGATGTTTCTTTTCCATCTCAGAGAGTAAAACCAAAACTAAAACCATCACCTTTCATCTCAACATTAACCTGGCAGCCCATTTGATTCAACTGGCATGTGCTGTTGTACAGGCTCAGAATCAGAAGCAAAGATGAGCAGGGCAGTGTCCAGCTTCAGGGGCACATAACCTAGTGTGGCAGGCAGAAATGCATTCAACTGTAATGCAAGACTCTGGTAAGCAGTATGGAGTGAAAGAAACTGTTTCTGGCTCAAGAAGGCTCCAACCCTAAAAATCCGTTCCTGCCGGAGCCGAGCACGGGAGGAACAACTTTCAAAGCAAGATGCTTTACATGCTAATTTACAAGTAATGAGCTTCCAACACCTTGCTGCCTAGGACCTCAAGATACTCAGATCTCACAAGAAAAGATGGTAGTTACTATTAACCCCATTTTATCGATGAGTAAAAGTTGAAATCCCAGCCTAATGAATGATCATAAAAAAGAAATGAAGCAAATTCAGGTATCTATTAATGATTTTCACCCACTTTGGAACTGTAACTTTCCTAATTGCTCCAACAAAACATGCTCTAATAGGGGAAGCTACTCCTATAAAGAGCAAGCAATTTAAAATATTTATTCGGGAAAAAGTTTGAGGCAAAATATTAGACAGCTTTATCTCCATTTTAAAACATTTTCTGCATACCCTTTGAGCTTCTTGATAAATTAAGCATAGGGTGTACCAGGCAGGAATGCAATCAGAAAACAAAGGATACACTGGACACTCAGCATAAGGGTCACTTCTCTGAATCTTTCCTGACGTATCACTCCCCTCCACATAGAAAAAAAAAAAAAAACACTTCCTCCCACTATACCCACTTATATATAACCTGCCTGGCTTTGACTTCCGGCTCAGCTTTCATTAGGAGATGGCCTTCAGAAAAGTCATTTCATCTTTGCCCTTCCATGTTCTCCTCTGTATTAAAATAATAATAGTACATATACCTCACTGGTGGTTGGAAAGATTAAGCAAATTAATACACATAAACTGTTTCAAAAACTGCCTGACACATCATAAGCACTCAATACACTGCAATTCATCAGTCTTATTTTGTGTAGTGTTTAAGAATATCTGGGTTTAAATGCTGGCTCTTCCACTCATTAACTGTTTAGAGAGTCAATCATATCTACCTGGTAGTAAGGTGGTGAAGATTACATAAGATAATGTAGGTAAGAGTATTTAGCACTTAGCAAGTGCTCAATAAATGATAGTTACATTACTTGTCTGCATTCATGAGGAGCTTTGGCTTCTGCAATTTTTTTTTTTTTATCCTAGAGCCCAGCACACCAAGCACAGAGATAAGTACTTATTAAATTTTATAATGAATGAGTGGCAAGCAGCATTTTAGTTCAGATAGGTGAAGCTGCTGATCGCTGGTTCCTTCTTGGCCTTATGTCTGCCAAAGAACTGCCACCACCTGGCACTTAATAGGAGCAAACAAAATGATGACACACACCTAGGCAGGGCCGCAATTAGCCTCAATTCACCATCCTATTTTAAATGAAAAGTCCTTCCCCATTTAAAAAAAATGAAAAAACAAAAAAGCTCCTGTTTTTTTGACACCACCTCAGTAACCCTGTTTTAAAAAACAAAACAAAACAAAAAACAACACACAGCCCAAAGTGGGTAGAAGTGGCAGGGATTGGAGGTGGCAGAAAAGGAGGAGCAGCTGGGGACTGGCTGGCAAAGTTCAGTGGGCTCCTCAGGGGGAGAAGGGGCAAGCGGAGGTTTTGAAGTGGAAGACAAAGGACAGAGCACCCAGGAGAGAAAGGACAGCAGGGGAGCTGCGCAAGGCCCAAGGGAAGGAGCAGAGAGCTGGAATGCTGAACCAGGATCCCAGGTGGCCCACCAGGGGCTGCGGGAGGGTGAAAGAGAAGTGGAAGGCTCGATAGGGTCTCCACCTAGGGAGAGGTGGTCGGAGGCAGGGCGGCGAGCAGGGGTCCCATCTCAGGAACAGCGAGCGACCTTCTGCACCAGGTAGGCCTCTGCGATAACGGAGACCCTTCCCTGGCTCACAGAAGCCCAGGACAGCCGAGTTTCTGAGGCAGCCACAAAGAGTGAGGGGGAGAGGTCTCCAGAACCCAATCTTCCAGACTCTGATGAATATTCATGGTTGGGAGACTGAGCAACAATAAAGTAGCTTTTATTTCTCGAGTTGGACTTTACCACCAACCCACGAGAGAAAGAGAGCCTCCTGCTTTCGGGAAGACAGAAGACCTTTTCGGTGCGACTTGGGAAAGGGTGTCAGACGGGCATTTCGTCAAGGTTCGGTTTCTCCTCTCAGATACATGGCCTTCTGCCACCCTGACAGTAATGCTTATGGTCCCCCAGCTGAGCACGCAGGGCTCACCAGTCTTCCGGCATTTTGTCACTTGCCCCTGCACTGGGGATGATGACCCTAAGAAGACAAAAGGCTATTCTTGCATGGACACCCAGAGCTTAAAACTGAGTTAGGCATTGTCATAAAAAGTTAGCACTAATATCACATTTCATTAAGATGCATGTTAAGAGGAAATCTTACAATCAGAATAGAAATGCTCTTCTAGGTGAACAAAAAATGAAACTATAAGAACTACTACTATTTATTGACCTGCTACTGTGTACTTCTGGTATACATCACTTTGTTCTGACAATCCACTCAAATGTCTCATGTCATGTGCAGACACTGTGCTAGATGCGTGGGACTATAAATACAAAGGAGGTCCCACGCCTCATGGAACTTTCAGTGTACCCAAGAGTGGGTATAATTTGCAAAGGAAGAAAGTTATATAATAGGTCATTTGACCTTGGTTACACCCAGATCAGTCTATCTCTCCATTACCACGACCTCCCTCCTAAATATAGGATTTCATTGTCAACATCTGCTTTACCCTTCTGCTTAGGGAAAACAAAATGAAACCAACGATTTAGGTACCTACCAGACAAAGTGAAAGAACTAAACCCAACAGGTAAATCCAATGGCTGTAAAACTGACAGAGATAGGATGCTGGCACACCCAGACAAGAGAGGTTAAGAATTAATAGAAAATTTGAAAACCAGATTACTCAAATGTGGTTCAAGTGTAAGGAAACAGAGTTCTAACGTATACCATTAGTTTCTTGTGATACGGTGTAGGGTCTCTTTTAAGAAATATTGATATTTTCTTCGTTTTAAAATCTTAACCTCTTTACATGCATTTCTATTATGCTCATCACTATTACTCTCTATGTTAGGAGTTGTCAAAGCTTGGCCTACATTTCCACAGTACACAGAATGACAGAGCTCTGAAGGACTACTTCCAACTTCTTCATTCACAAGACATAGGGAAAGAGTCCCAGAGAGGTTCCCATCACTGCGGGGGGCGGGGGGGGGGGGTTGGCAAGGCCGGGAATTAGAGCTGAAATCTCCCAAGTGGATGCTCTTCCCAGTAACATACAGGAAGTTTTACCTCTTAGTCTAACAAACCCCTGGCTTATTCACATTTAATTCTCCAGAAAAGCTCTCCAGCTGTAAAATACAACTGAATCCTAAATTGACATATGTAGGAGTCTGGTCAATGAAAACATTTCTAACTGAATGTCTCAATTTATTTAACATAATTTACATGTATTTTTGATCCTCCCAACAAAACTCAGCTGTTCTACTCACTATGCTACACAAAAACACGTTTAGAAAATGTAGGCTGAAAATATAATTCAGCAAGTAGTTTCTCTTTTCATATGTGAGAGTACATGAAGACATCTTTAAAATACGGTCATACTTTACATGAACAAAGATGGTTCCTAAAAGGCATCACTTAGTATCTTGGCTTTGTAAAATTTTTCTTTTTTTCTTATTGTTTGTTTTTCCACATAAATATTTTCTGTATTTTCTCTCAAGTAAACCAGTACTTTCACATATTTTAGGTTTTTCCTCTTAACTAAAGGCACTATTCAATTTCAATGTCCTTGGAGTGTTTTATCTGGGGATTAGACAACTGTACCAAAACACAGCTGTTCCAGTTTTTTCTCCTTTATTTTTCACGTTAAAAAACTCTCCCACTATCAGCCAGTCCAATTAGTTACTCACTATCAAAAGCCGGCTTTGGCCTTTTATCTTCTGGAAAACTGGATCCAAGTGACAGGGTGTCATGGAAACTGTATCTCGGGTCATTTCCTGTTTCAATTGTTTAGCCACAAAAAAAAGTTCGGCTCTATCAGATGGAAATTAATGAATGCTTGCTGTTGCCTTTTGAAGAGCATGCAACTAAATAAAAACGTAATTATCCTTTTTTGAACAAGTTTTCCCACCAACACCAAGAAATGAGGGGAGATCAGTGCACCCAAAATGGGAAAAGTACTTTGATTGATGCAATGAACCCAAGCCTTTTTCAGTTCAGTTTCCATAATTCAGTGGTCAGTTTTAAGGCTGTCACTGGGATTTGGGAGAAGTAACTACAGGTTAAGTGGCTTTAATTGTCGTTTAACTCTGTTATTACTCTTCCATTTGCAACAAAATTTTACCTCTCCTCACCTATTCTACTTCACCCCAATTTTGACATTAACCAAATAGAGGTGGTATTCTCCTCTTTAACCTGAAATCCCCTCAACATATAAGGGAATGTGCAAATGAAACAAAAATTGTAATATAATCTGAAAAGATTTCTTGCTGTACCTATTCTCTGCAAACAACACACACGCACACGAAAAGTGGAGCTTAAGGCCTACAAGCAATACCAGATGAGCACATGTGTTTAGGAAATGAAGTCCTGGCTGGAATTCAGTAATAATGAGCCCCTTAGTGATCTAATGTACACCAGCGTACACTGTGGATGGAAACAGAGTGCCAGACAGGACAATAGGGAACTCAACCCATGTTTAATATGTTTCAGCTCTGTCTAAATAACTGTTGGCAAAAAATGTGGAAGCAATACAACAAATCAATTTTAGGGCTCAAGAGTATTTGTTCAAATAAGATTGCTATGAAGTGTACATTACAGGATAAGTTCACAGCTCCATTGTGGGAAAGCGCCTACTTGCAATGCTTTCTGTCCTGTTGAGGTTGTGATGACATACCTTTCTCCACTGCAAATGAGGAAGTTTCTGTGCTGCTGCTTTTTCTTAGATTTAAAGAAAACTGGAAAATCATCCAAAACCAATTAACTTTATTATTAAATTAAGCTAAGCCTTATATTACTTATATGCAAATTACTATTTGGACAATTTCTATAGAGAAGAAGGTGAAGGAAAAAAAGGACTCCTTTCAGCAATGACACCTGAGTTCTAGACCTTTTATCTGTCAGAAACTCACTGTTTATTTAATCAGTGTCAGGGAAAAAAAAAAATTATTCTTTCTAGGCCAAGCTTGTCCACAATTCATCTCCTAGTTGTTTCATACATGCTGCCCAGTTGCTTTCTCAAAATCTACCTACATGTATGACCCTGAGACACTGTTTTATTAAAAATAAGATGGAGCTGATGATTTCTAATTGGAAATCATTTTTTGTTGTTGTTGTTGTTGTCAGCCTTTGAGGAAAGTAGAATATCCATCTTTTTATACCTTTCAGGGAGAAAGTCCCTAATTTAGGAGAAAGTTATTGGCAGGCATTCTTTTTGAAGGGTTTATATTACATTTACCATGGTTTGGTGTTTATGTGGACAATATACCAGAAGAAGTAATTTCTAGAAGCCATTCAGATAGTATTTTGTTATAGAAAAACTAGTTAACATACGAATTAACTGCTGAAGGCATCAACACAAAAGGGCACAAATCAGTTCAAAGAGGTAGTGAACCTAGACTAAAATAAATCCAAGAATGCAGCTACCAACCAGACTTGAGGCCTCTGGTCATGATGAGTGAAGTTGGTTTTATCCCCAGAGAAACAATACATAAAATAAAGATGGAGTGGGTACAGGGGCTGTGAACTGTAAGAGAGGCAAGAAATTCAGTCAGTGTAGCAAGACAGACCATTTTTATATTCTGGTCATAACTACTTTTCTTTTAATTTCTTTTCCCTAGAAAATGCAATGGTAGTGAGCTCATTGCACTTTCTACCTTATTAAAGTGGAGGGGGAGGAAAGAGAGAATCTCAGTTTATAAGCAGCAGCTCAATTATAGAAGAATTCTAATAAATTCTCCCTGTCTACACAGGAATAGGTTAATTCTTCTAACTAGTGTGTGTACTTCAATTTTGGATTTTATAAAATTTCAATTCTGGGTTTTGTTTGGTTTGTTTGCATGCCCCATCAAGGATACTGTTTAGCATACAGATACTTATTAGGCACCTTCACTGTTGAAGATACAATGCTTTAACACTTTTGGCCAATGAAAAGCATACTGTTGTGAAAATAGACATGCATATCGCTGGCTAGACACCCCAGGTCCTTTGCAGTTAGATGTGGTCTTGTGACCAAGTATGCCCTACAGGTTGTGATCAGAAGTGACTTGTGGCAGCAGGTAGACACCCAGGATTTCAAGATGGCATCAGTCATGCCTGTGAAGGAGTAGAAACTCGTGGACATCAAAATAGGGGAGCTGCCACGCTGTATACTGATGCGGGGTTTTACCCCTAAAGGCACTATCTGGAGCATTTCAAAGATTTTACTAATAAGTACATCCATGCGAAGAAAGGGAGCATTTCTGAGGTTTCTAAGGTGCTGGCAGCTTGCATGTTTTAACTGCTGCCTTTCTTACAAGGAAGTAAATTGTGAGCGATGATGTAAGTGCCACTGAAGAGGAAACAAGGAGAGAGGACTACTCTGGATTCCTGACTGTGACCTACTTTGCCTCGGCACCCCTCCTTGAATCCTTTCATATCCTAAATGTGAATTAATATCCCCAAAAGATGACTGGTATGTTTAAAAAAAAAAAAAAAAAAAAGGTGGCTTGTGTCATCACCCAGCCGAAGCCTACAAGACTGTGAGTTCGTGCCTGTGTTGTGCTGTTGAAGCAACCTGCAAGTCACAAGTTGAGACGCTAAGGTCTCAAGATAAAGGAAAGCCACGTCGGCCCCAGAAGACAAGAACTAAATAAGAAATATGTGTACACCGAGATGAAGGGATTTACTCATTACCAGTTTATCTTAGGCCAGGCATTCTTAGCTCTTTGTTGTGTCACAGAACCAAGGGACAGTGCAGTCAAATGTGTGACCCTCTTCTCAGAATCATGTGTTTAAATGCATAAAACATACAAGATTATAAAGGATGTCAATTATAAAAATATTTTCTTAAACTTATGATATAGTAATATGTGCTCCTTTATTAATGCATTAATCATCAAGATCCAGTAGTGTGTCTAACCAGTGTAATTTCAAAGCGCTGAGGATCATGTTATTTCAACTTATCTGTGATACCTACAACAAGTTATAAAATCTTTTTAATTTGTTTTGATGACAAAGTCCCATGTATTGCTAATACTCATAGGATTTATTGTCTATATCATAATAGGAAAAAAATGCTAAATTTCTGTTTGAAGTTTGTGTTATAACTTTTTTTCTCATCAAGTTCATGGACTCCTTGTATTCTATGGAGCCCAGAACAAGGACCCCAAGCTTTACCTTCTCCTGACTAACACAACCATACTACAAACTCTCACACAGATTTCTGCTGGGCTGTCTAGAGGTGAGTGCACTGCAGTACATGTGGCATGTTCCTGTGTGACTTTTTTTCTACCATTGAGTTTCTGCCATTTTTTTTGTTCTCACCACTTGTTTTGAAGACAATGGCAAAAGGAAGAATATCATTCAGTTTGTTAAAATTTAATTTTATGGAAGCTTAGGTGCCTTCAAAACAATAGTCAAGAAAACTGATAAACATCAGCCCATAATACAAGACTGGTCAAATCTTTTGACATCATAAACAAGTTTAGGAAAACTCACCAACAGTTGTAACAAAAGGTAGCTGGTAAAACACTCTGTCTGGAGACTTATCATTATTCTGAGAAACAGAAAGATACATGGAGATGGCTAATACAGTATGCTGGGATCGATGGATCAGAATGCCATCTAGTCCTGAGCTGGTCAGCATTACTTCCAGGAATCTATCCCAAACTAATTGGGAAGTCAGGTCTATTTAATAGGCCTACAAAGGTTGAGTAAAATAAGACAAATAATTTATACTTCTTAAGGTTTGGCTCCATTCTATAACTGCAGAGAGAGAGGAATGATCAATGTATATGAACATAAATCATTATTCCACCTTGAGTCAGCCTGGTAGTCAACACCTTACTCAAAAATATGTGGCCTAGCAGACAAGTGAGCTCTCAGTTTTGACAGGGAGTCCAGGGATCAGAGAATCAAAAAAGTATTTGAAGTCAAGTAATAAACCCTGCAGCCAAGACTCGAGAGCCAAGAAGTTGAGGCCTGGGAATCCATCTTGTTTCACATTTTAAATACAAAGAAGTGGGAGAGGCATCACTGAATGGAAAGTCAGGAGACTGGGCATTTAATCTAGTCCCCAACCCCAATTACCTGAGCAGTCGTGGGCAAAAAGTATTTCTGAGAGCTTCAGATTTCCTTTCTTTAATATGAAGAAATTAACTTTGAAGGCACCTTCCTACACAAAAATAAAGATTTGGTAACTTCTGAACTGTCAAGAAAGATAATGATAAAACACAAAGATTACTGTGATCTTAATTAAAAATATAATCAAATCAGATTTAAACTGAATGTCTTATAAAATAAGGACTATTTTCTTTTCAAATGGTGAGAAAATATAGAGGAGAAATGAATAGTTCCTGTGTACTGAACCACAATGCTGTGGCAGGAACTCTATTTGGTCCCATAGACATGAGTTTAAAAGTTGCACTAATCAATATCTGGATGCTGTTGTGAGGCAGCTCTGCTTTCTCTCTGGTAGCCCTCTCTCTGTTATACCTAACCACAGGTTTAATTGTCTATTAGCTTCTTGAAGGCATAAAACTATTTTATTTAGGGGTATATTCCCCCAGCATTAAAAAAAAAAAAATCAGGGAAAAGTTTTCTGGAGAAAAGAATGCCTGAAAGCCTGTCAGAGTTTCAGATCTAGTCTACACTCACTCTTGGCTCCAGGTAAATTTCCCCTGACCATTTTTGATGTTCCTGTGCATCCTGTTGGTATTTTGATTGTTTTCTCCCCAGGGGCTGCCCCATTTACTAGGAGCAGAGGGTTCTTCGGATAAACAGAAGAATAAAGACAGGGTTTAATATCTACTGACTCCAGGCTCTTTCCCAGGTATTTCTTTTCCTGAACTCTTAAAATTCTAAATCGCCTCGGTTCTCATAACCACATTAAATTCACCAGATTTTGAAACCTATTTATTCACCCCGGCTAAGAGTCTCTTCCCCTGTCCTTCCCTATTGTCCCTGCCAACCACTGCTGGCTATCACTATGAAAGTGAAAGGACAGTAAGAGGATGCATGGCCTGTGTGTGTCTGCTTCTACTTCTAACTCAAGGATTCCCAAGGCACTATGGAACACAGTAGGGGCTAAAAATAATGTTGGCTAAATTAATGGATGCTCAAAGGACGCGCACACACACACAAAGGCAAGCTCTGCCTTCATATTGCGATATTGTGTTGAAAAGGGAGGCACTATAAAATCAAATTATTTTTCTTTCTCACTCTCTCTTTACTGCATAACTAACAACTACTCAGTAGTCAATGGGCTGATTACTCCTTGCCTCCCAGCATTTTGGAGGAAAAAGTAAACTTGCCCAAACAAACATGTGATTTGGGGGATGGGGGAGGACTAAATATCCACTCTGCTTTGAAATATAAATCTTAAGGCCCCTCAGGTTAAAAAATGACAACGAGAGTCCCCTTTAATCTTGAAAATGCTCTCTCCATGAAAACCTTAAGGATAGGAAACCACTTAGGCAAAGTTTTTTTTTTTTTTTTAAGGCAACTTCTAAGGAAAATCTAGGTTTTAAGGAAATTGAGCTTCCATGCATAACTATCTTATAAGGAAGGTAGTCCATGTCAGGTGATTTCACTGACCCATAAACTGACCCATAAATAAAACTTTACCAGTATGGCTCAGCTGGAAGACTGACTCACTTCACTTCTCTCACAGATTCATTCTCTCACATCCCAGGGAACCATCTCTACTATTAAGATTCTAGTTAGGTAAGACAAGGATTCTATAGTATGGTCCACTCCATTTTCACCCGAAGTCACTGAATTTTCTAAGCTGTAATTTTCAAGTACAACGAGCACCCAGATGTGATGTTTTGACTACAACAGAAAATTTGAGTTAGCACATAACCCTAAAAAATTCAACCTAGACGAGAATCTAGTAGATACAGGAGGAAACTAAAGCACAGAGAGGTTAAGCAATTAGTTCAAGGTCCCACCATACACAGAATATAGTTTCCTAATTTGAAGATTGCTAGACTTCTCTTGACTCCTAGGCATACCACCTCTTAGATATTCTAGACTGGCTGAACTTAAAAATAATAATTAGCTAAAAAACAATCAAAGGTATTTTCAATAACAATAAGGTGAGGCAATCATGCGAAATCCTGACATCATTTATAGAATTTTGAGCCTATTGGCAAGAATAAAATATCCTACATATTTCAAAGGCTAGGCCTAATGTAGTTCAAACAAGCTCCAAACATCAAGTCACTTTCACAACCACCCAAGTTCTAGGATGCTTTGTCTGGGACATCGGCCAGGTTGGCAAACAAATCATTATAAATTGCAAAGGTATTAAGTGCCCTCTTGCCTTTGGCAGTACACTCAAAGCTATTCAAATATATTATAGTAAAACTAAAATATAGCTACCAAAGCCTCAGCCAAGAAGAGAGAGAGTGAAGTCTAGGTGTGTCATTTTTTTTTAAATTTGTTTAGCTATTCCAGCTTTTCTATTCTTTCTTTGTGAAAGACAAACCTAGGAAAAAATAAAGAAGGGGAGGCCCAGCCATAAGCTTGTAGATAAAGGAGAGAAAAAAAAAGTAGGCTGAGATAAAGAAATTTGAGGACTTCAATGCTAGGCGTGCTTTGAAAACTCATAACAACTCAGGTTCAAAATGGGTCAAAAAAAAGCACTAATTCTCTTAGATCTGAGTCAATAAAAAGTAAACTTTATTCCCTCTCTTTCTGTCCCTGTACATGTTTCCATTTCTCTCCCAGTTAACTGAGGGACAAAGTTCTTCCACCAACCTCACCCAGGCAGACAGATCAGGTACACTGGAAACACACCCTTTGTCTGATAAATCACTTGGAAGATAATGGAGAACTTAACAGTCTTTCAAGTATATGGAGAGACGGTGTGTATAAGGGCAGCAGCTACTTTATCTGTTTCAACAGAGGGCCAAGAAGAAATAAACTTAAGATTACATAAAAGAGCTTTTCCTAACACATCAGGAACGAATTTCAGAATACAGGATAGACACTGTAATAGTATATCTGAGACCAGAATTTGGCATTCTGTTCTCGAGTTTTCTTTCCTTGTCTCTCTTTTTTCCCCCTAATGATGATGACAGTAACACTTTACATTGGCATCATTTCCAGTTTTCAAATTCCTACTACGTATATTCCATTCTCTCCAAGGGGTGTGTGTGGGCGGAGGGAAAGGGTTCCCATACATGCCTACTTAGGACAGAGGAATGAACTAAACAATTATGTGTCTTCAACCATGGGGTCTGTTAAATATTTCCTGTTGACTAAGCTACAATAATGTCAGTTTCTCCTTAACCCACTTCGTATTCTCTAGAGCCTCCTACAAAGAAACAAGATTTATCCAGACAGCAAATATTAAGGGGCTCACTAAAGGCTTAATCAATTAATGTAACTAACCTAAGTCTCAGGCAGAAGCTGCCATGGATTTGAGTATTACCTCCTCCACTTTGTGACTTTCAAAACTTGGACAAGTTGTTTACTCTTTCTGAAGTCAGTAACTGTTTGCATTTGAAATAGAACTCAAACCCTTAGCATAATGCCTGGCACATAAAAGGAGCCCCAAAAAGTGTGCTATTGTAAGTCTTATTTACCAATAAATGATTGTCCTTAAGGGGATATTCTTTCCCCTTCCTAGTAATTGAAGAAACCATATCAGGCATAATTCTGTGGTTTCAATGGTAGTGAAAAAAAGCAGCCTCCACTTGGTTAAATTCTAGGTTTTAGCTTACAAAATAAATTGAAAGTAAAAGAAAGTGTAAAACCTTTGTCTAACAAAACTTTAGGGTGTTGTCTGCAAACTGGAGAATTGCTATCCTTTATAAATAAATCCCCTTTTTGACAACTCCTCATGCTATGACACTAATACAGCTTGACTTGTTCACAAATAATGTAAAAATTCCCTTCAAATTAACAGAAAGCAGGGGAAGAAGATAGTTGGGACAGATGAGCAAATTTCATGTGTCTTACCAGGCAAACCAGAGACAGACACAACAGCGCCACTTTACAAACCCCTACCTGGTCTAAAAGAAAGTTATCTAAAGCATTAACTAAGAGGATAAGAAACCACCATTGTTGAAGGCTTAAAGTGATCTACTTTCACTAGGGCTCAGGGTAGTGCAGCCCTCATTGAAAATGCAAAATCCCCAGCTGGGGGTAAGAAGAAGAGAAAATGTTTAAGATGCTCAGCCCTGGAGTGCCAAGACCAAGGGTCTCCCTCTGCATTCCAACGCACAGCCTCCTCCCCTCCCCACTCCCCAACCCTCCCTCCCATTATTCAGGATCAGGTTCTTCTCAACTCTGTCATTCGATGTCAGGGAGACTTGGGAAGTCCCCCAGAACTACTAAGAGATGGAGAAATACACAAAGGCTCCCTTCTACAAAGCATTCTTTCACAGAGGCAGCCGTGTCTATTAAATGCGTCCCCTGAACGTGCATACACTTTTATAAGGAGATTATGAGGACCACAAGCCCACTCAATTAGCCCCACAAAATGTGTTTAAACCCACTGCAGAGAGAAGAAAAAGGTATGCGTGGCAGAGAGAAGACTTAATACTGGTGGCAGGGGGCCTCCCCTCTCCTTGGTAATTCCCAGGGGAAAAGAAGGTATACACAGAACTGTCCAATAGGGCCGCTGCAACTCCTGGGTGTAGCCAGTTGGCAGCTGCACAATTCCTTTCCTACACTTGCATTCTCATAATGCTAGCTGTGGGCCACCACACATTCAAAGTACTCCTTCTTATATTTCAGTCAGAAGAAGACAGGCATAACAATTCCCTGGGCAGTAATACGGGCTTTTCAAACAGCTCCTCAAATCTTTGGAAGTAGGAAGTACAAAATGTAATGAGTAATTTTCTAATAAAACTGGCCATACATTTTCTCAGAATATATAACAGTATAAGTGAGATGCCTAACTATATACATTTGAGTTATTAAACCACTCATGGGCCATCATTGACTTAATGAATGATTAAGCTTTCCACCTCATTATTTCAATGATTACTTCCTCCTGGAAAATGAAGTGGTTACATAAAGAACAAGTCTACTCAGTAATAATGGGATATTCTTTAATTTATCTAAATATATGGAAGATAAAATAAGAAATTTTTCACTCAGAAAGTATTTTGAACTGATAGTAAGATATGGAATTATTTTATAATTCACAATGAAATTTTAGAGACAGATCATCTGATATAACAGCTCTGTGAAGTATTATTTACTCTCATGTTACAGGTCAAAAAAGAGACCTATTAAATGAACCCTGGGTCTTTGCTTCCAAATTCATTCATTCCTTCATTCATCTGCTGTCCATCCATCAGTCAGTCCGTCAGTCCATCCATCCATCCATCCAGCACTACTGAGGACCTATTTTTGTCCTGGGCACTGTAAAAGGCTTTGAACATTCAAGGAAAGCAGACTTAATTTTTTCTCTTAAGTAGTTCACAAGGGCAAGTAGAGAGTTCTAAGGGGTCACAAAGGAGTAGTACTCAAACCAAATAGAGAGAAGAAAACAGACAACCTTCTAGTATTAGAAACTAGACTTGATATAGACAACTAATTCAATGCCATAATTAAGTTCTCAAGAACAAACCCAGTGTTCTCTTCACACCACAATGCCTTCCATGGCTCATCCGTATTAAACTAGGTTAACAACAAAAAAATAGACCTGATGATAGCACTTGTTCCAGGAAATAAATAGCTGCACAGTACATATGGAAAGTTCCCGCAGCAGGGCTGTCTTTTACACTTATGTTAAATCTCAAGATAAGTGAAATAAAATAAGGGCCAGCACAATGCCCCTGGGCACGGGTAGGTACTCCATAGAAGGTAGCATACTATTCCTGTGTGACAAAGAATTTCAAAACCGGAAGTTACCTCCTATGATAAGCAGGAAAACCCACTCCTGTGAGATGAGCCTAGAGAGATCTGGAGCCGGGATCCTTTTGTTCCAAAGGTACTAGACAAACAAACACGTGGATAAAGGCTTGGAAAGAAAACATGTAGGCCGGAGCTGCTGGTCAAAGGCAGCTCTAAGGAAATAAGAGAAACCAACTCCATGCTATCAGAATAAAGGCTATCCTTCCCCTTGTTTCTCAAGTTATAAAAATGCCCTTAATTTCTGAAGTAACAAAGATCTCCAGTGGGCTTTCACTAAGGATAAAACAGCCAGACACACAGGTTATTTATACTGCAGCTACAGAATATCTTCAACGCTCCTCTTTCTCCCAAATGAATAATGTCTCCCAGATAAAAAAATTTTTTTCATTTTTTTATCCCCAATTTTTTTTTAAAGTTCCAATCATTTTAAACTCTTAGGGAAATATTTTGAGAGTCCTAGAGTTTCAAACCATCTTTATTCAAGAAAGAAAACTAAAGAAAGATCTTTTAAGGAAATCAAAGAGAGTATATGATTTTAATACAATAAGAGCTAATGTCTCACTGTTCATTTTCATTAATAATTTTATAAAATAAGGTGGCACTCTTTGAAGAAAGATATCTCATTTCCCACTACTTTGGGTCACTATATAGAGGATCTTGACATTCATGGACTGAACATTTAATGTCTATACCATTTGAAAGCAAATCCTGCCCAAGCCCTAAAGCAGGCTAATAAAGTTGAGTCTTAATTAATATCATAGTCACAGCATACTGGTCTCTATGGACTTAAGATAGGTTTGATTATTTACTTACCTTTTTAAAATTATTTAAGCCAAGTTTTCCTAGATTTCTCTTTTAATTTTTACATGAAGACCTCATAGGGTTGAAGTTATACTGAAAAGAAACAAATAGGAGCTATATTTTGAACACAGAAATGTTATTCTGCACCTATATTCCCAGCACCATGTGCTGGCATCCCGAGAATACGAGGTTTTCCCTGAAAAGCACGGCAGAGAGATTTCACATAAATGCTTTTATTTGGTGTTCACCACAGTCCTTTGAGGTCGCTAATACTCTCCCCCACCCTAACCCCCATTTTACAGATGGAGAAATCAAGGCTTGGAAACCAAGTCACTCAGCCTTTGTACAACGACTTTGTAATTGAAAGACAAAATATCTTTTTCAGCTCACTGAACGGAGAAAACCGTGCAGAATGCAGTGCTTTTGCTAACACAAAGTGCATCCCCCCTCCCCTCCGATGAACGGCACACACATCTTCTGAGAGATGGAAACTCATCAGCTTGAGGAGAAAATGCCAGGTTTAAAGTGAGGCTTGTTAGAGAGGGAGCTATCACAGATTATTAATTTAGCCCTCTCTCCCAGAGAGTGTTTGATGTAAATGGCAAGGGTTCAAAGGTCAAAGAGGAAGAAGTATGTGCTTTAATTTCTCCCCCCTAGAGGTGCATGAGTGTTTTCTATTAACAAAAACCCTGTAGCCAACAAATCCTGGGCTTGGATCAAACGGCCCTCCATCTTTTAAGTTATAACATCACAGGGAGGTATTTCCAGAGGAAACCAGCCCCAGTCAAACCTGCAGTACTGGGGAGAAAGTTCTTCTGCCCTTTAGGAATTTGAAAAGCATCTTCCTTTTTGCTGAAATTGCTCAGTGACAGACAAAAATGTCCCCAAATAGTGATCTACAGACAGGGACTAAATTGAAAATTTAAAAAAAAAAAAAAAAGAAAAAAACCACCAGAAGTGGGTAGGAGCTGAAATAGAACCATTTGTACCTGAAGAACCACTCCCTTTGGCCAAAGCTATTAGAAACAGACATTAGTCCACTGGGCTGTGTCTGAGTTAGATAATTAATAGGCAATACTTTACCTGTACTACAAAATGCAGTACCTAGTAAATATGCTCAATAAATAGTAGCTAATAATATAACATTCCCTTTTTCCCTTCCCTCAATCAGGTAGGAGACTCATTTCTCATCCCCACACCCCCAGCACCCTCACTGCTGCTCCAAACCTATAAGTGACTGGTAGAGCATTAAATTCTGAAGACCTAGCGACATATCCCTTCATAAAGAAAAGGCTAACACTTTGTGAGACCTCTGACATAAGGCACTGTGCCAGATATTTTCACAGTACTTCTCTTGTAATTCCACAACCATAAATGTACCTCCAGTTTTTACAGTTAGAAATTTGAGGCTCAGAAGGACAGTGAGAAAGCGTGCATTAAAAATCCGAGGCTTTTGTGAGTTGGCCGGGGAACTGGGTCAGCTTTTATAACCCCTCTGGGTGAATGTTGTTCCAAACAACAGACTTTGAAATGAGTTTTGGAAGCCAGACTGTTGTAAACTGAGGATAGCTGGAATCATTCAAATCTCTTGTCACTTTCAGAAAGGCCCTCTGCACTACTTAAAAACTGCTTTTAGTTTGAAGCAGATCTACGAAGCCTTCAAAAGGTAAGTGTCCCCCTTTCCTGACAGGACAGTCTTAGGAGATGAGAGTAGAGTAAGCCTAATGCAGCTCAGCCGGAAAAAAGAACTAAAAATCCAAGTTAAGGGTTACAGGAAACACGGAGAGGAGTAAAGCATAATAATTGTTTACAGACCACTTGTGAGTCTTCTAAAAATGCCATAAATAAGAAATGTGGCTTGGGAGAGAATAGCCTGAAGAGTTTATCCCTCAGACAATCTGTCCAGGCCCCATGAAAACTCTTGACTATTTCATTTGCATAATATCCCTGAACACTACCCCCTACCCCCACAGTTCCCAGCCTGTTTACTAATCTCCCTAGCAGAATGTCTGCTCCAGGAAAGCAGGATTGTATTTTGTTGACTTCTCTATCTTCAGCATCTACAAGAATGCCCAGCTAGCAACAGACTTTAAATATATGAAATGAAGGATTTTTTCACCATTTACTTAATTTTCCCGATTAAATTGTTTAGATACAAGAATTATTCCTAAAGTTTTAAAGGTGTTATATGGAGATGTGAATATTTTGAGGAAAAGGGCATTTACAGAATTCTAATGTGATCATCAAACTAAGAATAGTCCGATGTCTATACAATTTTGGTTTTAGTCTTATAACTAAGAATCAGTATATAAAAATCAAATTCTAATGGCATGGAAGATACCTAAAATTACAGAATAAGGCACACTGCTTGGTAGATTATATGCACATTTTAAGTGTTTTCAAAGAATCAATGGAGGAACAATAGTACTTACGGTCATGGGC
Source organism: Eidolon dupreanum (assembly GCA_028627145.1). NCBI lineage: Eukaryota > Metazoa > Chordata > Mammalia > Chiroptera > Pteropodidae > Eidolon > Eidolon dupreanum. The sequence continues at coordinate 39,493,019 of CM053502.1, read as the reverse complement.
TTCCCATCTCTTGCTTCAATGTCAGATAATTTGGGAAAAGACACCAAAAACCCCTACTTCAATTTATGAATGTGCTAAATGAAACTTCAAGAAATTCACTCTGCTACATTCAAGTCCTATAACTCCTGAATCAGATCAAATAGAAGACATATTTTTGGAGGGTAAACTAAAACAGGATACTTATACTTCGCCTTCTTGATAATATTTTACTGCTATGTCATGAGATTCTCTAAACAATAAATTCTCGATAACTTTGTCCAAAATAGATGGTAATTATTCTTGTAACTATAAATACCTAAAAAAAACCATTTCTTAAAATCCAATAAAATGCATACTTATATTCATTTGAAAATATATTAACTATTACTTAGTTTCAATCACTAAATGAACTAAATGCAGGCTATAATTAGTAATCACATCCCAAAGCAGCAATTCTCTTCATATTTTTTTCTAAACATCATCATGGAACAGACACAGTCCAACAAGAAATTAGGGAAGGGCAAATAGACATTGGTCAAAAAACTAAGATTTTCAAAACACAAAGTATAAAGTATCTGCCCCCAGGTGCTTAGAAACAAGATTGTGTCTGAAACATGTTGCATCATGAAACAATGATTAAAATATATCTGTAATAATGTTTATAAAATATAAACTCCACCAGCACGGTTCATTCCAAACTATAATCACCCCACATAAAGCTAAAATTATATTCTAATATATAAAGTATTAGAATTGCCTTCTATACTAATTGCTTCAGATTCTTCCACTAATCAAGTAAACAGTTCCAAATTATCATGCTAACATGACAACATCAAGTACTTCCTATGTTTGACAAGTCCCTTTATCCTCTTTATAGCCTCAGTTTTCTCACTTTATAAATAGAAAAATAATACCTGCCTCACCCTGGGTGGTTGTTAAGGGTCACAATATATATATGTGACAGACTCAAAATCATCTGGGACTATTGGGATCTTTTAAATTGTAAGTAATAACCCATCCCTCCTCAAACAGCCTTAAAGGATAAGTATAATTTATTAGCTTAAATAACTTAAAGATTTACAAATAGTGTGAACTTCATGCACAATTTGATAACCCTGCCTCCATGAGGAGAGAGGAGTCCAACATATTGAAGACACTAGCCAAAAGGATCAAACTCATTCCCATATTCTACTGCCAGAATAACAGGGATAACCGTAATGAACATTTGTGTTATCCCCTGCTGCCCAAATCACTAGATTGTGCAGCAGTCATAAAATGCGGTGGCATCAACCTCAAAGCCTGCTCTAGGAGTAGGTCCTGACTGGCACAAACTGATGTAATTCCACGAACCACAGTAAAGTCCAATCAGGGTGAACCCCAGGCATCCTCCAGTGAGTGGAGAAGGGAGATGCCTTCTTCTAAGAAGTGTGATGTGCCCTTCCAAGCCATGGAATCAGTACACTCATTTTACTATGGGCAAAACCAGCTTGAGGATTAGCTAACACCTAAATGGTTACAAAGCCAGGAGAGTAAAGGAGGGGGAAAAATGGAGGCAGGGTTATCAAACTGTGCATTAAGTTCACTCTATTTGTAAACCTTTAAGTTATTTAAGCCAATAAATTATCCTTTAAAGTTGTTTGAGGAGGGATGGGTTGTTACTTACAATTTAAAACATCCAAACAGTCCCAGATGATGAGGGTGATGAGTCTGTCACATATATACACTGTGACCCTTAACAACCCACCCAGGGTGAGGCAGGTATTACTTTTCTATTTATAAAGTGAGAAAACTGAGGCTATGAAAAGGAAAAAAGGACTTGTCAAAAGTTACATCGTTGGGAAGCTAAGATCCTGACTGCCTTTGATAATTAATGTCTTGGCACAGAATATCTATAAATATGAAGGAGATTATCAATGTTGTCTCATATTTTCTATACTGAAGTCTTATTTTTTTTTATTTTATTTCATTTTTTTGCATCTTTATTCTGTTGCAGCTGTCCTACTTTTTTCAAATCACAACCTTGACCCCATTGGGCTTTTGTTGATGTACATCATTAAATAATACATTTTATCATATTTAAATGAAATCACAAAGGTAAATGTGGCATACCACTCCATGAAGAATAAATACCTTCATTACTCTCCCTGCCTCCATTTCTGCCTCCCTCCATCCCCCAATCCTCACCACCACCACATACAGCTAGGCTAGGGTTTCCAACATCCAGAGGGATACTTCTGAAGCAAAAGTCAACTGCTATCACTCTGGTGCCTAAAATCCTCCAAAGGCTTCCATTTCAGCCAGAATAAAATCCACAGCGATCCTATCACCTCTCCTCTTCCTCTACTCCCACCCTCCTTCAGCACCTCAAACACATCAAGCTCATTCTTCTCTCAGGCCCTGTGCTTCCTACTCCTTCCTGTAGCTCCTTCCTAGGCTGTCTCTTCCGGAGTCATGCCTCAGCTCAGCTCAAATACCAGTGCCTCTACCACCCCCACCACCCCCAGCCGGGGGACCTCCTTTGAACATGTTATCTCCTTCATAGAACTAAGCAGGGTCTAACGTTATCTTTAATTTTTGCATATTCAATATCTATCTCCCTTTTCTAGAATGTAAGCTTCTCAAAGGCAGGGACTCTGTTCTGCTCATCACTGTACTCCCCCCATACCTAGGGCAGTGCTGGGACAAAACAGAGGAGTGTGGTCAGTAGTTATTAACAGGCTGATCGACTTACTAAATAAACCTAAGAAACTACACGGGCCACTTCAACCCAAACTTTTAAATAATGTTTTGCTTTTAGCTGAAAACAAGAATTGCAAAATCCACAACTCTTTTAAAGATATTTTATCTTGGATTACACTTTTTCTAACTATGGGTATCATTATTCTTTAAGTAATGAAAGCGAATTTCTTGTGGGGATGATGTCATTTAAAAAACTTACAATAGTAGAATGTGGAGAGCCCTCATAAGGAAAAAATAGATCTGAATTTTAAAATTTTCACCTCTCAGAACTCAACAATAAGCAGGCACATTGAAACTTTTGGGAGTAATGCATATGTTATAAAACTGAATGGTGGTGATCACTGTACAAATCTACAGACTTAATAAAATCAGTAAATTGTTTTTTAAAGTCAACAACATAATTTAAAAATGGGCAAAGGTTTTGACATTTCACCAAAAAATACATACTAATGGCAAATACGCACATAAAAAAATGTTCAGCACCATTATCCATCAGGCATAGGTTCATTAAAACCACAATGAGATACCACTTTACACATTTTACAATGGCTAGCATTAAAACAACTGACTCAATCAAGTTCTGGTGAGGATGTGGAGCCATCTGGACTCTCACATTGCTAGTGGGAATGCAAAATGATATAGCCTTTTTGGAAAATAGACCGGCAGTTTCTCACAAAGTTTAACATACACTGAATATATGACATAATAATCCCACCCCTAGAGACTGGAAAACATATGTGCAAAAAGAAAAACTTGTACATGGATAAGAATGTTTGTAAGAGATTCAGAACCTCGAAAAAATTCAAATGTTTTTCAATTGGTGAATGTACAAACTGGGGTATACCTACACAATGGAATTCTATTCAGCAATAGAAAGGAATGAACTATTGCTAAATACATTATCAATGAATCTCAAATACATTACACTAAATTTAAAAAATCAGACTCAAAGTGCATACCATAATGCATCCATTTATATGATATTCTAGAAAGGCAAAATTACAAAGATGGAGATGGCTTTTAGGGGTTCCAGGTGAGAGGGTGAGGGAGGACTGACTACAAAGAGAATTTGGAGTGGGTGATGAAACTGTTACGTACATTGGTTGTGGTGACAGTTACATGACTGTGCATTTATCAAAACTCATGGAACTCTACTCCAAAAAGAGTACATTTTCACACTCACATAACAGCCATCAATAAGATGGCTACTATTTAAAAAAAAAATGTTGGCAAGGATGTGGAGAAATTAGAACTCCTGTGCATTGCTGATAATAAAAAACAGTGCAGCCACTGTGGAAAACAGTATGACTGTTCCTCAAAAAATTACACATAAAATTATTATATGATATAGCAATTCCGCTCTGAGTACAGACCCAAAAGAACTAAAGCAAGAACTCAAATATCTGTATACCTATGTTCATAGTAGCATTATTTAAAGTAGCCAAGTGGTGAAAGCGCCCAAGTTTCCGCTGATGAATGAATGGACAAACAAAATATGGCACATACATTCAATGGAATATTATTCAGCTTTAAAAGGGAAGGAAACTGATTCACGCAATAACATGCATGAACCTTAAAGACATGGTAAGTGAAATAAGTCAGTTACAAAAGGACAAATATTCTGTGATTCTATTTATACCAGGTAAGGAGAGTAGTCAAACTCACAGAGATCGAAAGTAAAGGGTAGTTGCCAGTGGCTGGGGAAGGGGAAGTAAGGAATTACTGTTTAATTGGTACAGAGTTTCAGTTTGGGAAGATGAAAAAGTTCTGGAGATGGATGGGGTAAAGCCAGCAGAACAATGTGAATGTATTTAATGTCACAAAACTGAGTAAAAATGGTAAAAATAGAAAATTATGCTATGTATATATTTACCACAATTCTTTAAAAATAATAAAAGCTTGATACACTTCACAAGATTTTTGTTCTAAAGTTTCAAAGTCACATTAAAAAGTGATCATTGCTATCTGCAAGGTGGTAAGAACAGTATATTTTATTGTATGTAAATCTATGAATGAATGAATCAATCTGTGTAATACAATGGGGAGGAAATACATCTGAATCATTACTGCAGGAATTCATTACAGGTACACCTCAGAAATATTACGGGTTCAGTTCCAGACCACCACAATAAAACAAATATCACAATAGAGTTGCACAAATTTTTTAGTCTTCCAGTGCATATAAATGTTTACACTATACTGTAGCCTAATGCATGTGCAATAGCATTATGCCTTAAAAGACAACATACATACCTTAATTTAAAATACTTATTGCTAAAAACTGCTAACCATCATCAGAGCCTGTTGGAAAAACTGCACTCATAGACTTGCTCAATGCAGGGTTGCCACAAACCTTCAAACTGTAAAAAATATAATAGCTACAAAGTGCAATAAAGCAAAATGCAATAAACAGGGTTTGCCTGTGTTTTCCTCAGAGTTGGCTCTAGCCGTTTTATTATTTTTGCCAAGAGAAAAATAATAACATGGGAAGCATGAGTCTTTTTTTAAATTCTAGCTGTAAAACAGTGAAGGTATATTTCAATTTTTTTCTCCATGATGTATTTTAATGAAGCTGGAGTCTCCCTTCTCTCTCTACTGTAAGAGAAACAAATGGCCTACTAAAGACTATCCAACTTCCAGACCTCTACAGATCCAAGGTCTCTCACCATGCATCTCTACCCCTCTAATGGGTCTTCATTTGTAAGGGCATGACTAAAAGAGTCAGTGGGAAACAATTTTACTTGCATTGATTAGAAATAAGAAGCCAAATTACTCACTTGCATCACCCTTCTGCTGGCATGCTACAAGTTAGCTCCTGGCTTTCTCTCAGTTCTTCAAGTATGCCAAAGTCCTGCCTCTCAAGACCTCTCAACAAGCTCTTCTCTGTTGGCACCTTAGTCCTCCAACCCTCCCTTGATTCTTGATTTTTCCTTCTATTAGTCCCCCAACTCCTCTGATTGGCTCCTTTTCCTTCTGCTAGCCCCCAATCCCTCCCAATGGGTTCCTCCTCCTTGTTAACCAACTCCTCCCCTGATTGGCTCCTCTTCCTTCTGCAAGCCCCCAACCCCACTCCAGACTGGCTCCTCTTTTTCATCACCTCCTCAAATTCCTTCCCATACCACCCAGTCCAGAGTCAATCACTCCCACTCATCCTTGTCCAACAAAATTTAATTGAGTGAGTCTTAGTGCCAAGCACAATTCCACAGGAAAACTGCACTGAACAATAACAAGCTTACCTGGGGCAGGGATGTGCTTGGAGTACTGGAGGGAGGGAGGGAGGGAGGGAGGGAGGGAGGGAGGGAGGGAGGGAGGGAGGGAGAGAGAGAGTGTGTGTGTGTGTGTGTGTGTGTGTGTGGAAGCTTGGTGAGAGAAGGGGAGTTAACAGATAAGGCCACAAAGATATCGGGGGCCAGATCACATCCCGCTGTGAGGGCCACTGTAATTTTACTCCAAGTTAGATGGGAACCTTTAATAAATTTTAAGCAGAGAAGTGACATATCTGACATATTTTTAAAGGCTCTCCCTGGTACTTTAATACTCCTGGCTCCTTCATAACACTACTTCAAATTTATATTTATTTATGTGATTATCTCTTTAATAAATATTTTCCCTAGTAGATGGTATATTCCGTAAGAATAGAAATTGTCTTTTTTTAACCACATAGTACCTGGCATATAATATGTGCTCAATAAATAAATTAACCAATGAATTTAACCTCTAGAATAAAGTAGCTCTAAGCACATAATTTGCAAGTACACATATTTTTGTTTTTATATTTCTAAATGCCCTCAATATACGGACCCCCAACTTTCTCTAACATGAAGAAATTAAACAACGGAAGCACCTAATAGGGTCCTAATATGCTTGATGCCCTGCTAGTCACTTTCATCTGAAACATTTACAAATCTTTAGTAACAAGTAAAGACTCAAGACATTTCACTCTAAGTCTAGCATAAATAATGAAATTAACACAGGAAACATAGTAGAAAAAGTTAAACTGAAATAGAAACTACTAGAAAGTCTACTGTTTGAAGATGGGCACACAATTTCTGCAGTCCAGACATTTTGAGCCCTCACCACATACCAGTGACAGTGCTAACAAAACCACGATTATACAGATGAATAAATCTGAGCTCTTTCTTGTGGGAGCTCATGCTCTAATAACTCTCATTGATATAAAGCTTTACTGTTTGCAACTCTTGTTCACATTATCTGAATATACACATATATGCAAATGAAAATTTCCAGGCCTCCTTGATGGTCACCTGAATTTACATTATCTCCAGGATCTCAATCCCTAACAAATGAGATTGGTTTACAATCAGCACAGAGTCTAGTCCCCTCCAAGGTTACCAAGGGGCAAATATCCCCATTTCTTACAGAGTCAGTGAAATCAACTCTAGATCCAAAGCCAAGATTGTCAAAAACCTCAATTATCCTGGTTTTCTCCAAAACTGCCCAGAGCAGCAAAAATCCAGTGAGTTTCCTAGGGAGGAAGCAGAAGCAGCAGCAAAGAACAAAAAACTGGCTTTCCTGCAGTGGTCAAAGGCAGCTGTCATTCAGAGAGGCCACTATCCAAGCAGAACACAGCACCCAAACCACTTCAGCACCTCCTGTCTCTGAGCTGCCAACAGAAGCACTGGCTTTGGAGAAAGCCAATCAATAAACATGGATGAAATTGGGACAGGAGAGTTCAGTATCGTGGCAGGGGCACAGGGAGCAATCAAGTGGACAAAAAGTCCCATGAAGTTTCATTTGAGTTAGAAAATGACTGAGGATGGACAAGAAACCCAACAGGTCTTTTCTACACCACTCATTTTCCAGAGATGAGTGTGATAATCACAGAAAAGCTTTTAGAAAATTTAAAGAAACACACATATTCCACTAGTAAGGCCATAAAAATATCCTTAAACCATTTATAAATATTGTAACACATATCAGGGAGGTGATACACTTCAAAATTTCTTCGAATATCTTTTCATGGTTATACAAGCACAATAATTGTCAAGGCTTTATGGCTTCCCTGTGATTTTCTATTCTATATAGAATTCTCACTTTATTTTCTAGTGACATGAAAATACGAAGACTATTTTAAGCTGGTTATTACTTATTTTATACACGGAGTCAGAGCAGACTGATGAATCTGTACTTCAGAGTGTTTATGAATCATTAATTTCTAGCCATTCCTCCTTTAAATTAAGGTTTTTTTAAAAAAAAGAAACTTGGCCATCATATACTAGACTTAGTTTGTCTTGTTCCCTTAACATTTGCCTTATCAGCTCTGCCACAGCTGAAGTGATTCCAAATTGCTTTATAACACACTTGGATTTTCTCCCGCTAATAATTCCTCCTTCCTGCCCATGACTGGCAGGCTTCTTCAACACTACAGTAATGTGGGACAGCTAATTATCTACCAATCCACCTTGCTATTCCACACTTGGCAACTTTTATCTGCACAGGACAGCTGCACTCTCCTTGTTTGAAGTAAAATGTCAGTCTCTGCTAATGCAACAAGACTTACATCACTAATGATGTCTCCACACTTTGAAGAAACAACTCAAAGCCTAATTAAAAATTCAGATTCATTCTCACTAGCTTGTGGATTTTTACTGCCCTTCCACCAAGGCCTCCAAGTAGCTTCTGAAATACTCCATGCAAAAATAAAATTTAAGAAAATATCCAAGGACAATGAAGAAAAAAGTGCAGTAGTCTTGGTTCTTTGACAGAGTCTTTAAAATAACTGTTATAGTTCGAATAGAACCAAGATGTTATCGCATGTTAACAGATAAGAATTTACTCTACTGGCATCTACCCTACAATCATAATAAAGCACATTATTTCCAAGGAACTGTGGACCATAAGCTAGTTTGCAATTGATCCATTCCAGTATTAAGAAACTTTTCTAAATGTAACTAACTCAGAAATCATTTGACTATATCAATCTGAAAAAAAGAGAAATTCTTTTGAAATCAAGGCAAAGAGGGCAAAGTAAAGAGGCATTCACATGACATCATGACATCTTGTTTCATTATCAAATCAAACAACTCCTTTAAAGTAATACTGCTACTGCAATTTTCACACACACAAATAGAAGAGGGTAAAGGAGGAAAGAAAGGAGAGAAAGAAATGAGAAAGAACTTCAAATTTCTAATGTCTATGAATGACTGCTGAGAGATGCAGGTCCGGAAATTCAATTCTAAAACAACTTTGCCTGAAAATTATAGGTGGAATCTCTTTCTGTAGCTTTTACACAAACATCAAGTTTTATTTTCTTCTTATTCTTTACCTTTTTAATAAAAAGTTAATTTTGGTGGTGCAGATTCAGAATTATAAATAGCTATTGATCATTTAACTCTTTCAAAAAATATCTAAAACACTGTAGTAAGTCTAAGATTTTATTTCTTCAGTGGCTGACTTCTACATATTTGAAAAACATTTTAAAAAGCCAGTCAACTGTCAACTTAGACTATCAGCCATAAGTTCTCAGCCATAAAGCAAGCCAAACACTTTTTTCCCCAAAAGAGGAATGAATGTAAAGGTTCTTAAGTAACATTGCTTTCCATGCAAGGCAACCTTCTCTTGGAAAAATGGCGCTCCCACAGGATACCACAGTATTGTGAAAAGGGTCAAAAAGCCAAGAGCCCTAAGACCAAGATGAGTTCTAAGCCTATCACTTTCTATTGGCGTGATCTCCAGAGAGCCACTTCCCCACAGAGCCTGTTTCTCATCTGTAAAAGGAGGAATGTAGATCAGACTTTCTCTCTGGTCCTTCCCAGATTTCATGGCACCCAGTGATCTGTGGATCTGAGAGGTCAGGGAGAAAAGGCATGCCAAGGGCAGACCTGCTGAGCCTGGATTTGTACAACCTATCAGGGCAGACCACAAGACCACAGTGGGAAGCCAGCCAGCCTGTCTGTGAGCCAGAAGCAGAGAGACCACAAAGCAGGCCCTACCCAGAACTGAACTTGGGGAAGCAAAGCCTAGATATGGAGCAGGCCCTGGTAGTGGTGGCTGCAAATGGAGTCTAAATCCTAAGTCACCTCAACTGTGTTTTATAGGTACTATGCTTTCTCCAGATCCCTAGTTCCTCTATCCCAGAGCACATCTCCTCTAAATATAAGAGAATCAGACAGAGGCAGCACCTAGTTCTCAACTCACTGGTGAGTAACTGCCAGCCATGTTGAAAAAAAGGGAAGAATCTATTTAAGAAGCATACAAAGAGAGAAATCGAGTACTGGCCACATTGTTTGAGTCCTAAACTAGCCCTGCCCAAAGATCTATCATAGCCTGTTCAATCACATAAGGCAGTAGGTTCCTTTCCTGTTCAAGCCAATATCAATTGGTTGTTCTGTAACCTGCCATATAAGAAGTCTCAAACATGAAGTATCCACAGATCTCATAACTTGACCTCGGTCTACTTCTGACCTTGTCCTTCTAGCTTTCGAAACTGCAAATCTTAATGCCATCTTTCCATTCCTCCAAGGTGCCATTACAAAGGAGTCTTCTGGAATGCCACTCTTGGACAAACCACCTCTTACTCATTCCACTTTTTCCAGGAGATCAATCCCTTTCCATCTCCCCCAAAAAGGTTAACCACCCTGACATACTTTCTCCAAGCATTTGCAACCTCCTCTCTCATAACATTGCATCAGAAATTAACTGATGATGGATATCTCAGACCTAACGGAGTGCCTGGCACCGAATAAACATTCAACAACTATTTGTTTAGTAACTATGATGACGGGGAGCTCATCTCCCAAAGAAATCCAACTTAGAACTCTTCTATCAGAAAGCTTTCCTTTCTATTACACAGAAACTTGCTTCCCCATAACCTTTACATACAAGCACCAATTTTATCTCCTGGAGCACAATGAATAATTCTAATCTAGACACTGCAAATTGGTGGCCTCTGGCCTGATCCAGCCTGCAAACATGTTTGGTTTGGACCACACAGTTTTGTTTTGTTTTGTTTTTTTAATTAGTTGCCAACATTTTAAAGATGAGACTTCATCTAAAAGCCAGATATCTAGTTTCTCCTGAAAAAGAGTCATGTAGCAACACTAGATCTACACTGCCACCGGGCAACAATTGCAGCTGAGTGGCACCTGCCTCCCTTCAGCCCTGACACGTGCCCTTCATTTACAACAGCAAGCACGATTCCCTCCTGACCTACAGCTGGCCCACCTCACTCATTTTGTCTAACTGACCTCTGTAAACATTAGATTCAGCAACCCTGGGTATAATCTGGATTCCATATTTCAGTATTTCTTGCTATGCTGTTTTGACCTATACAAATTGGTTTACCTCCCTGATAAGGGACATGAGCTCTCAGAGGAAAAGCTCTGGAGTGGATGCCCTATGCTTCTCCTGCCCTCTTCTAGCCTTCAGTTCTGCAAATTGAGGCACCCAGGCTGATCTGCTAACAGTGATCATTAGACAAATATGTATATAGTCCAGCTTTTCCTCTTCAACTCTTCCCTCTTTCCCACTTAAAGATGATCTTGCCTTGCTCCTTTTTCACTCCTTCCTCCTCTGGGAAGGGGAGAGAAGAGGAGTAGGGAGAGGACATGGCCTATGCTGCATGGAATCTCACACCCTTGTGGGAGAAAGCCAGGCATGAATATGAAAGCCAGATGACATGAATAAGGGGGAAAAAAAGGGTCTCAGGAAAGCCTCCCAAAAGCAGCTTGCATTGCATCTGGAAAACTGGGAAGGTTGCTGGGCAAAGATACTAGCTGTTTGTAAAGGGCTGGGGAACACAGCGATGGCACGTCATCATAAAAAATTAAAAATATATACCCTCCAAAATATTTGTATTTATTTGTGGATTGCAAATGCCATAGATTAGTGTACCATATATTATATATATTATAAAATATTTTTAAAATATAGAAATTAAATAAGGATGCAATAAAAAATGTTATGAAATTGTGTAGATCTGGAATTTGCTTCAAAATAATCAGGGGAAGAGGAAGAGCAGGTTGAGGCAGAGATGAAACCAGCCTATTAATAACTAAGTTGGCTAAGAGATCCATGGGCATTTTTACGCTATTCTTTACTTTTGTATATTTTTCATATCTGTGCTAAAAAAAAAAAAAATTTAAGCAAATAAATAACTATGAATAGAAGGTCTAATATTTTCTTCATAAATCCCGAAGGATGATTTCGCACCACATCCCTGAGGTCTGTTTGATGACAGAGAACTGCTCACATTGAAATCTACAGGTTCTGAAGATTAGATTTCAGTTTCATTCAGGCTTGGGAGCCGCATGTTTGTTGTTTTCTGTGCTCTGGCACTAAATAGATTGTCTCATATTTGTTTGTTTCCTGACTTCCTATATTAGACCTCGCGTTAGACATTTATCTTTTAAAAGATATTTCCCTCCATTAGCCAAATGAAGCATGAAGACACTAAAGCTCAGAGCAATTTAAAATTGTGCTGGAAGTTATATGGTTAATAACTAGCCAAGTCAAAACTGTTGTCCCTGAATGCCAACTATAATTAGAAAATTAAATTTTTTAAGCCTTTGTTCTCAATTGTCCCTTCATATTTTGAATTTCAACACATTTTTACACAAAGTCCAAAGATACCCAAAATAAATCCCACTGCACATAATACCAAAATTCCAGAGTTCTGCAAGGTTCCTGTCTGCTCATCCACTTAAGCTCAAGGAAGGAACTCCTCAAGCAGCAACCAGAAATAGCACCAAGTTATAAAGTGTGAAACCATCTCCTTCCCCTCTCCCTGTTCCCCTCCAGACTCAGCTATGGTTGGCAGGAAAAACATAAGCACAGGAGGGGATGCTAGCTAAGACAGGTATTAGTGGACAGGAAGTGAAGGAAGTCTTAAGCACAAAAGGGACCGTCCATCAGAAGTCATTCAACATTCTTTTCCTTGGGCTCATTCTTACCAAATTCAACTTAGAGTCACCCGTCAATGGTCAGTTTTCTTCTACAGCAAATATTCAATTTCAGAAGAGAGCAAGGCAGCAGGTTTTCCACTAGGGCTTATTTTGTACACAAGGCATAGACTCAAACCACATTATTTGCAAATGCAGGCAATTTCCTCCCGTCCCCCAAGACATTCTCTATTGCCTAAGTACACATTCAAAACATCTACAACATACATACCATCCCTGGTATGATGGACACAATTTACAGGAAAATATGAACACTACCTAAACATAACTGCATTATCAGCATGTAGTTATAGCAGAGCCACCAAAATGTTTATGCCCATTAACCACAAAAGCTTCCAGGGGTGATGGCCAAAGAAAAAAGGTAAGACATGGGCCATATGAAAAGGTACAAGTCACAGCCACAACCTATTGAGGCATTTACCATATAACCAACTACCTTGTCCAGTGCTACCAAAGAATTATTAATGACTGATGAACTGATTTGGTTACCATTCATGCTTGAGGCTGCTGCTGCTGCTGCTTTCAGAATTGGCCTGTGTATGGACAGTTTACTGAAAAAGCTGAGGGAGGAGCAGCCACTGTCCATGACCTCATCAGATGAGATTGGACAGGCCTCCTCTGTACTCCCATAATGCACTGTGCCTCTCTCTACTATGGTACTAACCCACAGCATTCTAACGCCTCTGATTCTCACTAATCTCCTGTATCTAACATCTCCTTTTGTATCTGTCTCCATAATCAGTTGAGAGGTTAAGGGGACACACCAGGCCTTATTTATCTCATATCCCCGCTTAGCCTAACCTGAGGCCCCTCACAGAGCAGAAGCACCATCTCCCCTTCCCCCGAGTTTGTTGAGCATTTGTCACAAAAATGAACAATAAATTTATGCAATGCTGTTCTACTGCATACAAAGGCCTCCCCTTTCACTTTCAGCGCAGCCATTACAATATTACAATGTTGCTCTATATTTTCAGCCAACACCTCACCCTAGTTGAGCCCTTTCGTTCCTGAAATCACATCTTTCCTGGCTGCTGCTCTTTCTTCAATTTGAGTTGAAGCTCTAGTTTGTGCTTCTGGTATTTCTTCTGCACCTACTGGAAGAACCCCCCCACACACCCCCACCCCCCTTTCCAGGCTGCATACAGCAGCTGTCTGACCAACCTGCTAGTGTGTCTGCCAAGTTCACAGGGACTATGCCCAGGCCGGCAAAGCTGTGTTAAGAGCTAACATCAAGGCGGGCACACTGGCCGTGTGCCAGGTTCTTGCTGTTAGGAAGCCTGTATTGTCATATAATGTTAAATGGGCCTTATAAGTGCCTGGTGAAATGGCTCCCAGAGCCAGATATGCCTTCTAACAAGCAGGCATTGTTACTTAACTGTTTTACCTGTGCAATCTTACCCTCTCCTTCAGACTGTAAATGTGAGGGGGCTATGCTAGAATGCCTCCTTGTAAATCCCTAAACACCTAGCATAGCGCTCTGCACAGTAAGTTTTCAATATTTCTCCATTTAAGAACCACCACATCCATCAATATTTCCCAACCCCAGCCTCACATTAACAGGTGCCTTCACATGCACTCTTTTCATTAAGTCCACAAAACGCATCTCTGGGAAGAATCGTTCCCAAATTTGCCAATGAGGATCATCCAACTTTTAAGTGGCAAAGCTGGAACCCAGTATAGAGTTCCTTCCACTCCATGATGCTGCTGGATAAAAACTTGTTGCATGAGTGAATAAGAAGCAAGTCTCCCTGGACACAGCCAGTCTCTGCTTCCCAGATCACAACGTAGATGGCTCTACTCCACCAGACCCCTGAGGAGACAATGATTAGGTTTTTGACTTTTACCCATGATGTATGATGTCTGCTGCCAGGGGGGCAGTTTTCAATGGCAGCTTTCCCAGGGCACTAGCAAAATTAATTGGCGCAAATAACTAAAAATTGTTAAATTTTCTTCATTACTAAAAAGGAACAAGAGCAACAACAAGGGTAGACAGTCTCTATAAGAAAATCTTTTCAAGAAAATCTTAAAGATGGACTGTTTTGCAAACTATCTCCTCTATCAGCAGGCACAAAAACTATGTCATGGGAAACTACAGTGCTGAAAGAAGGCCTGGTTTTTGTTTTTGTAAAATTACCCTTCGCAACCTCTGGTGAGCAGTATCTGCTGCCATTTCAAATGCTGCAACAGGCCTCGTTTCAGGACTACTTTGCAATTTCCCAAAATTAAAAATTGTCTTTAGAGAATTTTAGGCACAGCAGAAGCAATTTGAAAGTCTGAAAATAGGCTTTTAAAATATATACTGACTTACAGAAAGTTTCTTATTAAATAAGATGCTATCCTGAAAGGTCTGCATTGAGCTGGAAATGCCAAGGTCAAATGAAAGGAATCAATCCCCTAATCAAGGGAGGACATTCTTTTCCTGCAGACAAAAGCTCTCCTTTGCCCCCTCATATGGAAGCCTGACCCACTCACCTTTATGCCCACATGAGGCTTCCTACCTCTGAATAACAGATTAGCTCTACAGCTATAAAATCCAACATTCCACAAGGGAGAACTATATATTCTGCACTTTAGGTAACCAACCCCGAATAATTTCAGCCCTATTGAATAAATCCCAAAGGTTTACAGAGGAAAATGTGAGGCTCGAAATCTTTGTTCTAAGGGTCAAAAATCTAACCTGTCTTAGATTTTATTTTACAAGTATCCCCCACCCCGCAGAAAAAAGCTGGAAGCCTAACAAAATTAAAAAGAGACTCTCCCCAATCTTCCCAGACGGAGGCAAGTGGCAGATCATGTACAGCTCAAGAAGAGGAATTTAAATACAGTATGTGCTTCTCCTTTCAAAAAAGGAGAGAAGCCACTTCACATTTTGCCAGACAAAACCCTGTCCCCAGGGGGCCAGTTTCCACAGTGAGGTTGCAAAGGTGTTAGAAAGAGGCCAGTTGGGAGGAGATAAAGGGCCATTTGGGCACAAACCCCCCACCGATCAGAGCTTTTTTTTCTAAAGTGTCTCCTTTTCAACAGGGAAGCCTTTTAAAACTACATTTGCTTTGGATCCCTACCTGAATGACAATGTGTTGGGATCCGATTTCACCTTTTGTCAAGGATTGGGTGAGAAATAGTAAAACTGCTGTCAGCATCTTAGAGAAAGCAAGCCCTTAGCTTACAAGGGGGGGAAATCCCTAAGATCCCTTGTCCAGCCCTAGTGATGGGGTGAAGATGACAAATGCCTACTAATCATACAAAAGCAGTTCAAAACAGAAACATGTTAAATTTCCTTTATTAAAAGAGGTGTCTCTATGCAAAAACACAACTGTTTGTGCTCTGAATTGAAACATTCACCACTGAAAAACACATCCTTGGTTTTTCTTAACATTTTAGTTTCATTTCCTCTAAAAGTCACTTCACTCCTAAGAACTCTGTCAGCAATCATCAGAAATCAAAAAATACATATGGAAAAAATTATAACTGAATCTAAACCTTAAAGATCTGCATAGAAAACGACAGTTAAATGAGGTAACTTAAAAGCTTGTCTATTATTATGCAAATGAAGGCTCCGTCTCTAGCACTTCAGGGCCGGGTGTCTCTGCAAATAAATACTGTACAAAATTATCTTTGGAGCAAACCATCCACCTTCAACCTCACCTCACCAATAAAAAAAAAAGTCTCAATTATCTTTCACTACAGTGGAAAAGGTCTGCGGAACTTGCTAAAGCAAGGAAAATTGTATCATCCTGGGAGGAGACTGGGGAGGTCGTAGGGAAGGAGGTTATAAAAAAAATGTCAGAAACCTGAATACCACCAAAGTGACTCAAAACATCTCTCATTCGCAGTGGTAGGTGGAAGGGTGGTCACAGAAAATTGAATTCAGAAACCTATTCCAAGAATATATTCCTGGAAACTTCGCTCTTTCGAAGACCACGTTCTTCACCCTTATTTTATTATTTTTTTTTTAGGATGCATAAGAGAATAAGGTTGCTTTCCAGAGGAATGTTAGAGCAAAGTTTTCAGACTTGTAATGTTATCTCAACCTCTCCTACCCGAAGGGGCCTTTCTGGCCAAGTCGGTTAAAATAACGGCGGGATAGAATCTCCAGGTGGTTGCTGTTTAGCAATTTTTACTACTGTTGGTTATTAGTAGCATCTTCAGGATTCTTTATAAGCCGCGCTTAATCTTTCTCAAGCCCCCTTCCTCTACTGAGGAGGACCCACACCGTAAACAATCTAGGGAAATGGGAAGCCCTTTTCCTCCCCCACAAAAGGCATACACAAAACAAACCAAAATCGCACAGCGGACAGCGTGCAGCCAACAATGGCAACAGCAGAAAGCAACAACAAAAAAATCTCCCACACAAGACAAGAGTCGGGAATCTACTAGGAATCTACCACGCCAGCCCCTCCCCCAAAACACCCGCGCAGGGAGAGAGCGCGCGGAGTCAGCACCCCAGGTGGCTGTCCGCCGGGACCCTGGTGGCCCAGGAGCAGCTGCGCACACTCTGGTGCCTACCCTCGCGGCGCCCATCGATGCGCCTCGGGCGGAGGGTCACGAGGAGGTGGTCAATGGAAAGGCTGGGGGCCTTGGAAAATCGTACCAGCCAGGCGGGGCCGTCCGCATCGGGATGGGTACACAAAGAGGGAAGGGAAGTTTGCAGTGGTGGCGGGGTAAAAAACAAGAGGGCGGTGACAATTCGTGCAAATTATAGGAATTTCGAGGGAAAAGGAGAATCCTTGCCGAGATAAAGGAGCTGTGCGGGGGGAAGGGGAGAATGGGCTCCGTGCAAAGGGCAGCGGCTTCCGCGGAAGAAACGGAGGGTTACCTGAGTGCAGGGAAGAGTTGGTGTGTTAGGTTGGGAGGGGATCAGGGGTCCTGTACAGAAACAGAGGGATCCGGCAGGAAAAAAGGGGGGGTCTGTGCATGCCAGAAAGGTCGGTGCACGGTCAAGGGGACCCGCTTGTACTGGGGACCCAGCTCTGCGCAGAGGCAGGATGCCTAGCAAGTTCGAGGGCTTAGCGGGGACCCCTTACCTGCATGGTGACGACACCCAGCTCCTCGGCCGCTAGCCTCCGCATCTGGCTTGCCAGCACTTGCGCCTCATCCAGGATGGAGAAGTCGGCGTCGGCCGCGGCACCCAGGAGCCAGCACGCGACGAGGCAGAACAGCCAGAGGGACCGCCGCAGCGCCCCGGCCCCAGGCCGGCCGGGCGAGCCCGGGCAGCGGCGGGCCAGGGCGGCCACCCCCGCCGTCTCCTCTTCCTCCGGCTCGCGGGCCATGCTGCCTGCCCCCACTCCCCGCCGACCGGCTCCAGGCGCCGGGAAGAGGGGAGGGAGCAACGGGAGGTGCGCCCAGGGCCCGCTCGGCGCACCCCGCAAAACTTTCTTCCCCTTGTGCAGGCGCCTCTCCGCGCCGCGGCGGCTTCCAAACTTAGGGGGCGCCCGGCTACAGCGCGGGAGCGCAGGCGGCCACCATCACCGGGCTCCGGCTGCTGGCGGGAGAGGAGGCGGCCGCCGGAGCTGTCTCCGGGACCCCCGCGCCGGCGCAGCCCCCGCAGTGCGGAGGGCGTCTCGGGGAGCGGCGGCGCCTGCACCCGGTCGCGCGGGCCGCGCGCCTGACAGTCGGCGGGCGAGCGGGGAGCCGCCGAGCTCTCCCTCCCCGGAGTCCCGGCTCAGCGAGGCTGCGAGGGCGGGCGGGCGGCGGCACCCAGCGGAGGCGGAGCGGCGCCCAGGCTGCTGCGCTGGGGCAGCCACCCGAGCGAGGAGGAGAGGAGGAGGTTTAAAAAAAAAAAAAAAACTGAAAGAAAGAAAGCGGTGGGGGGAAAGGGAGGTGTCTGGTGCCACCACGCTGCGCTCCGGCTCCGCGCACTTCCCGGCTCGGCCGCCGCCGCGGCTGCGGTGATTTATGGAACCAGCGAGAGAGGCGGGGAAATTCCCCCAGTCGCCCCTCCTCCCTTCCCCTCGCTCCCGCCCCAGAACCGGCCCCCGGAGACGCAGGGGGCAGGAGAGCAGGCTCTTCTCGGGTACCAGCCCCGCCGAGGGTGGGGTCACTTGGACTTTCTGGTTGCCGGGGACAGCCACCCACCCCAGCTCTCACCGCCTCCACCAGCGGGATCCCACACGTTCAAGGTTCCACCCAACGAAAGTCCTTTTAAGTTCCAGGACGCTGGCTTTCTGCCTGGCAGAGATTTGGGAAGGAGGGACTGCTGTTTGTGCGTCCACTGCTTTCCCTCGATGTTGTTAATAACAATAGCTAGCACTGATTGGATCAACAGATTTCTTTTTTTAACTAGCTACTCTGTGCCCGGCACTGCGCTCTGGGATTTGTCTACATTATCCTTTAATCCCCACCACATCCCTATGAGGTACATATCTTTATCCCAAATTTTTAGGTAACAAAGACAGACTTAGAGAGGTGGACTAAATTGCCAAAGGTCACTCAAGGGATCAGAAGCAGATCCAGAATTTAAGCACAAGTCTGACTGCAAGGCTCTTGCTCTTAAATACGACATAGTTCTTTCCGTCTTTGAAAATGAACCATCTGATCCCATCAAAAGCAAAAACAAAAACAAAACCCACAAAACTGCTGAACCGGAGTTCACCCACACATATCTATTTTCTGAAGCATGAGGAAGCAAGGTTAACCTTCCTATTTCCGCCTGACTCCTGGCTCAGGCTCGCTGAGAAATCACCTGTTGGAAACACCTGGAACCAATGGGTGAAGGAGGAGGTGTGTGGTAAAGCCGCCATTTTTCCTTCCAAGCATTGTAAGGTTGCTGCTTGTGGCTTCCTAGAGAACAGAGCCATGCCCAGAAAGATTAAAACTACCTAGCAGAGGTAGTAGTAGCATGACTAGAACCTGCATTTAGTGCTCTCTTCAATTTACAGCAAAACCTTCTGTTTTAGATCTTTGATTATATTTTATTAAAAACCCACCTCCTGTAAGCTTTTCCTGGCCCATTTTATCTCTCGTTTGTTCCTCTATTCTGAATTCCCCAATCAGTGTTGTCTCTGCTATACTATATGCTTTCATTTTGTGACACTCTCCCTTCAATGCCCCCTTTAGAGAGGCACACTGAAGTCTTGCAGCACCATTGTTTAGTATCTGCAGTGTTTATTTTATATAACTCACACATACTAGACCTAAGGTAAGCCTGCTGAAGAGCCCAATCCACCTCTGCATCATACACACGTAGCTCAGTACCAAACACACAGTAGATGCTGTAAATATGATTCCTGAATTAATAATAGGATAAAAATAATCTCCTGTTATCTTCTGCTCCCAGAATTGAATTGACATTTTGTGGAGAGATGATCCTATAAATTCCATTTCTTGTTATGCCATTACCCATGATAATCAATCGGTGAAGCAAAACATTACTTCATGTGGTAAGTGAAACAGAAAGAACAAAAAACAAAAATCATAATGGCAAGCAGCATTATTAAATTTTTTTGTATTGGGTTCTTCAAAGTTTCTGTCACCAAAGTTTTCACACATGTCTAAGCTATTCTTCTGAAACTCCTTTGGCTTCTCCTTCTTTGAATATCCTTTGTATACTGTTGTAACTTGGAGTCCCATTTCTCAGGATTCTAGTTCTATGTTCTCTCTCTCTTTTAATTCTAAAGTTCTTTTTGAGAGCTTTTATGTATACCCATGCCTTTAATTATCACTAAAACATTAGAGTTTCGCAAACTTCTAAACAAAGTTCAATTTCCCCCTTGAGCTGGATTTCCATTTTTCAACTGTTTACTGGTTTCTCTACTATATATACCTGAACTAAAACTCATTACTACTTTCTCCCACTCTTCACCTAGATTTATACCTGCTGCAAATCTGGGTGGACATCACTCACTCTCCAAGCTAGGTACTTAACTCCCTACATCTGCTCCCTACATCGCTCATAGCCATCCCCTAGTCTCCAGCTGTATCCTGTTGGTGGGCTTCAGCTCCTCCTCATCACCAGTCACCTGTGATTATAACCACTATCTCCTCTCAGGTCTCCATGTAGTCTATCTCACCCTTAACATACTATTCTCCACACTGAAACCAATATTACCTTTCTAAGAGTCAAACCTGAACTTGTCTCTATCTGACTTAAACATTTCTGAAGCCCCATCACAGAGAAATAAACTTACCACAAACAAGGCTGTCTGTGCTCTGGCTTATCTGCCTTTCTGAAACACTGATCCCCAAATCCTCACCATCCCCCAAGAATACCTTTGCTGACAGTCTTGAATGCCCTCCCCTTCTCTTCATCTGGCAAGTCCCTACTGAGCTGAGATGTCACCTCTAGGAAGCCTTTGGCACCACCCCCACAGTATTTATTGCTCTTCCTCTGGTGCTCGGAGGCTCTTGGTTCTTCTCACCACTTAATGTCCCCCAGCAGTTAACAAGCAGCATAGTGATTATCCATTTGAAAGTCTTGTTTTCTACTCTAATTCTCATTAAGTCAACCAACCACCTGTAACCTTAGGGCATTCTTAATAACTGCAAATCCTGTGCTCCATTCTAGGTCTACAGAAGCAGAATCTCTGCAGGTGGGCTAGGTCCTGGAATATGCATTTTACAGACTACCCCCCAACCCCCATGAGTCTTATGAACTACTGTTAGACTGCAAATAAGCTCCCCAGGATGGTAAGTCATTCATCTAGGAGCTCTAGCATTTTAGCCCAGGGTCCACGCCCAACAGGCACTCATTAACCAGGAAAGGCCCTGTGACATTTCCTATATTGTCAATGAAGAAAAGTCTCAGAGACACAAAGTCATTTGCCCAAGGTAATATAACTTTTAGATCATGGTGTCAGTGTATAAACCCATGTCTTCAAATGGCAAGCTCTGAGCTAGTCTGGTGTTAGAAAAAAAATGTTTACACACCTATGTACTGATACATGACAGAGCAATAAAAGTTTGTTGCCAAATAAACTATTAACCTAATGTCCCCAGCCCATATTAGTGAAATTGCCCCACCATCAACCCCTGCTCAGCACTAGTTGACTGTTTCCCAGACAGGTAACTGATTGGACCAGGGTGGGCATGTGACATGAAGGTAGCCAATCTATAGTATCCAAGACATGGCAAAAAAAAGTTAGCTGGTGAAGCAAATTTTCATTCTCAAAAATTTTAGCCAAGAAATACTAAGAGAAGAAAACAGTTGAAGTGGTAATTGAAACCAAAGGGTATAAGAAGGAGTCATAGGGACCATGTGTCTCATAATACACATTGCAGGAAAAATATAGCTATGTATCTCTGTGCATACATACACAGAGTTGTATATATATGGCTTATATATTCTATATATTCTCTAGTGTATAAGTATATATACATATGCATATATACGTATAAATTATACACACATATGTGTGTGTGTGTGTAAGCAAAAAGCCATATAACATGGTATTTAAGAGCTTGGATATTGGAATCAGAAAACCTGGGTTTGGTTCCCAATACTTATTAGCTGTGTCATCTCTATAAAGCTTAACTTCTCTTAGCTTTAGTTTCTTCATCCGTACAATACAAACAATAATGTCCAGAGTTTTTGTGAAAAGGCACATAAAACACTTAGCATAGTACCTGCTACATAGAAGCACTCAATAAATAGTGGGTGTGATTCTGCACATGGAAGCTATGAGGGAGCAAACATCACAAATAAGAAAACCAATGAGAGAAAACAGCGTGCAGTACATAGAGCATGTGGCCTGTAAGAGGCCATCACTAAGAACTAACTCTCCCCTTAGAATTCTAGTATACATGTTCTATTGATAACAGACTCCTTTTTTCTCTCTCTTTTGTCTTGATGTAACACTAAGGATCAAGTTCAGTCATCCTGTACAGAGAAGGCACTATTGACTGGGTAGCTATTTGAACTACAAAATGAAGAAAAGACTGCTAAATGGGCCACAACTGTCCCTAGAAAACTATAGATCACCATGAAAGTTCTGATGGCTTTATCTTCTCCCTGGAGTGCTCCTGTACTTCTGGCCTGTGACTGAGTTGGACACCTCTTCATCATCTGTTCCTTCTCCATAAGCTCTGGCACTTAGCATACAGCTTTGTAATTGTCCACCTATAAGTCTGTTTTCTCCATCTTAATGTTTCTCAAAGTGTTGTCTACAACCACCTATAGCAGTATCACCTGTCAGGGACTGTGTCTGCTTTGTTTACTGCCACAGAATCTAGCACCATTCGAAACCAGTCTAGAAACTCAATAAATGTTGGACCAAAACACTGAGAAAAAAAATTAGGACAATCCATCAATTGTTAACTGTGCAAAGAGGGACACGATTTTGTTCCTTGACTGCTAAAACACACACACATACACACACACACACACACACACACACACACACACAGACCAAGAGTCCTCATCAAACTGGCTTCCATATCTTGGGGATACAAATTCATTTCGGTGATCGACCACTCCATGGCACTCATTGGCCACGATTCTCACCAGAGAGAAACTCCATGTCTTTGAGGAACTCTTGGTCAGATTTTCAAAAATGTGGTATGGAGTTTCTAAACTACCACAATTCCCTTTTGCATGCTCTGAGGTGGAAACAGGGCCAAGTTAACAGCAAATTCTCAGCCTAAAGCTACTGGCAGGCTTCCCATTCAAAACAATAACTGGCTGAAAACTATATTGAACGTGTGAACTCAAGGAGCTAAGGGGAATAGAAACAGTGACTCCAAGGGCAGAAGTTAGTGTTTGCTCATTAACTTCTACAAGAATTCAGACCTCAACGAGTGTGCTTTATTGTTAAATACATGGAGATGGCTAATGGTCTAGACAAAATCCTAGAACGCAGATCCTCCGTTTTTCATATTTGCCTGCTGATTTTAAAAATCATCAGATTTCCCATTCTCCTTCAAACTGGGGCCTAGCAAAGATAGAATAGCAGTGATAGATATGTTTCCAATACCCTCCCATGGGTTAGGTACCATGTATGGCACACAACATATCAGTTTTTGAACTTTTTATATGTTTCCTCTGTTGTATCGCTTAAGTATCAAAACAGAGAAGACAAGATTATTATTATAACACATTTCATCCAGAGGGAAAGTAAAGTTCAAGCTTATAGGCTAACAAGTAGCAAAGTGGGCATGAAAACTCAGGGTGGCTTACTTCAAATTCAGTTCTTTTGCCGCTCTATCATGTGCTTTTTTCTGAATAAGAGAAAAGAAATAATAATACATGACACCCACAGATCCCTGTCTAAGAAACATCCTTATTTCCAAGGCAACAGCTATTTCCTATCAATTTCAAGAAACATCTATTGAGAATTTCCTATGTGCCAATAAATTTACTGGGTGCTTGGGATACACAGATAAATAAGATTAGTTGTCTTTGAGAAATTTATGGTTATTGTGGAAGCCAGAGAATTTCAAGACAGATGATATTACATATAGCAAGTGCCTTAGGACCTTTCCACTTGCTGTTCCCTGTGTCTTGAATGCTCCTCTTCCAAATATATATATTTCACTGTCAAGAACTGTGAAGTCTGAGAAACTTTACCTTATTTGTAAGCCAATAAGTCAGCCTACCACAGCCTCACAGATGCTGGCAGAAGACATGAGCCACTTAGGTTAGAAACAAAGGACTTTATTACAGCAATAGCAGTAGCCAGAGTGTCAGCATTTGTACCAGTTCCCCAAACCCCAATTCCCAGTAGGAATTTAGATAACTCAAATCTTATTTATAATGAAATGCAGATGCAACTGTTGTGTGCCCTAGAGAGAGATATCTTTTGTATACTGGACAGACAGCAAATTTTTCCCTTTGCTCCAAAGACAGACACTTATTTCTTCTTGCTAAGGCTGTTCACTAAACAAACTCCTCGAAACATACTGCAGAACAATAGGGCAGCTCATACCTTGCTCATAAGACATCCAAAAATGCAAGAAACCCATGGAGAATTGTCTCCCCACATCACCTTTTTTGCCTCTGGACTCAAATATGAGTGGAGGCCTGCCTTTACCACTCCACTTAAGATTGTACTTCTATAACCCTCCCTCCAGGAACTCCCTGTACCTTACTTCCCTATTGTACTTATATTTGCTTACTTATTTTGTTTATTATAAACTCCATGAGGGAAACAATTATTGTGTGTTTTGTCAACATATCCTCAGCATCTGAAATAGTGCCTGGCACATAGTAGCTCCTCCAGAAATAGTTGTCAAATTAATGACTATAATATGGGACACTCTAGAGAAAGAGATTATGAATCAACTACAATGGAGGGGCATATATTCTTACCTAGGTGAGAGGTCAGAGACTGCTTCCTAGAAGAGATATCAAGTAAGGGATGTCACCAAGAATAGGTAGGAGTTATTCAGACAAAAAAAAAAAAATGTTCCTGGAGGAGAGAAAAACATTTAAAAAATGTGAAGAAAGGAACTAGAAATTTAAGATTTCTACAGCATTAAGTGGGAAGGGGCAGTGGACAAGATCGTTGGTGAAGACAGTGGTCTTGGTCCTTGGCTAAGGGAATCGGACTTTTTCCTGTGAGAAATGAGGAGCCAAAAAAGGGTTTTAAGGAGGGGCGTGACATTTTAGAAAGATTATACTATATTTGTGTACAGGGTTGCTTTAAGGCAGGGACTCGGAGTCATTGACTGAATTAAATAGCATCTCTAAAGTACCTAAATATTTCTACATAGGACATTGAAATTTCTAAGGGAAAAGGATGATATAGGTTTCCAGTTTAAAAACTAAAAAAGGACAAAAAATAAAAAATACCTGGAGCTTTAGCAAAATCCCTCACAACTTCTAAAAATAAACACAATAGCAATAACTTCAACAAAACTTAGGGAGTCTTAGAAAGCCAACAGCAAGAATTGACTCTCAGCTAGTCATTTCTTTATACTGAAATCAGATGACACTTTCCTTCCATGGTCTTGGTGACCCCTTATTGGACATAGGAAGCGGTATAATTTTTTCCATCTTATCAGAAGTTTAAAATTTTTCTAAAAACTATTTAAGAGTAATAGAGTTATCAATAAACCAAATCAAGATAACTATAGAGTGAGTATCTACTATATGCAATGGAACATGCTACTTGCTCTAAATTGATACTCTGGCTAGGGAGGCAAGACATAAAAATATAAAAATGAAATGGCAATGAGAGATTCAAATTACAGATCAAGGCTGCAATAGAAGACATGGAACAAAGCAAATGCACTGCACAAACAGTAGTTTGCATAGTGAAATGATGACTATATATAGAAATAAATTAATAACTAACACATTCTGTGGGCTTACAAGGTTCCAGATGCTCTCTTTTTTAAATGGAACTATCTCATTTAATCCCTAAAACTATGAGTTAAGATAATAATAGTTAACATTTTTTTTGAGCTCTCAGTAGATGCCAGGCACGATGCTAAATGTTTTAAATGGATTCTTTTATTTCATCTTTGCAAAGACCCTGGTTAGTAGGTAAAATCATTTCCATATTACAGATTAGAATACTGAGGTTTAGTGAGTTTGAGTTTTTTGCCTGAGGTTTCCCATGTAGTATGTGATGGTGTCATTATTTAAATCCTCTTAATTACAGTGCTCTCCTGCATCATAATAACAAGTAGTCATTATCGAATCCATTTCACAAAAAAGGAAACTAATGCTAGAAAAGTAGAGCCATGAACATATCTCTATAGAAGCCAAAACATAGGAACTTAACCACAAAATATTTTGAAGGCATAGATTTTATATTTTATTCATGTCATCCAGCTGACTTGCATTTGAATTGTATCTGAGTAACTTAATGGTAAATGGGGCAAACCAGATTCAATTTTTTTAAATCTTTATCATTCATTCACACCAGGAACTTTGTTATAACTTTGTTATACATGACAGCCACACGTTATATCCTTAGGAGCTTAAAGTTTGGTGGCAAAGATAGATACCTAAGTAGCAATTACAAGAACAAGTAACTGCAAGTGAGGAGTTTTATAAAAGGCAGACACTTTCAGATCAGGGTTCTTTTTATACTGATATCCCCAAAAGAGAATTCTAGAATTTGTACTGCCTGATGTGTGTACTGGGCATTGTAACTTCACCCTATTGCTCCAGGGGTCAGGAATAGGGATAAGATAAGAACTAGCCTGTTTGGGTTTTCCCCAGCTCTTAAGTGCCTAAGCAAGCCCTTGCTAGTGTTGTACTAATAACTTGCAAAGGAGGCTTCTGGAACAAATTAGAAGACTTCCCACTTCATCTGTCATTAATCACTCTAGTTTTTCCTGGTCTTAGTCCGCTCTTGACTCCAGATTCTCTTCTTTGGCATTCATGGATTTGATGAGCCATGTTGGACCACCTACTTCAGAATGTCACCTCAGAAACATGTGGATTATTCACTCTCCAGCACTAGGCATCTTAACATTGGGCGTCCTTGCCCTCAAGTCACAGCACTGACTAGGGAGACCTGCTTCCTGCCTGACTATAGAAGAGGAGATCACACAAGTGCAACCTGAAGGTGTCAAGGTTGAAATCAAAGAGTCACCCTTGAAGTTTCTTTTTCTGAACTCAGTGAAATAATTTCATTTCTCCAAAATTTGTGTTTCAATGATCCCACCTAAGCTTCAAGATGAAATGGAAATTCTGAGCACACAAAGACTTGCATGATCTGGCCACATCTCTTTGCTTCTTCCACTTTTCTTCTCCAAGCAAAACAAGCCACTTGAATCTCTGACACAATCCTCATGGCTCTACCCTTCCCTGTCTTTGCTCTTTTATTTCATCTGTGCTTGGAATGTCATCCCTTATCTTTCTACCTGGCGTTCTTATTTTCAGAGATTCAAGAAGAATTACCTCCCCCTAGGAAACTTTTTATGACCAGTCTGCCCTCTACCCTAGACAAAGGTAGATAGATGTCTCTTTTTGATGCTCCCTTAGCCTTTCCCCATCATCATCTTTATCACTTTGCATTGCAACTGTTAGCTCTTGACTGTCTTTCTCAGAGGGCAATCACTTCATTTAAGGGGAAAGCAACTTGTTTTTGCCTTTTAATATCTTACTTCTCAGCAGAAAATGGCACATAGCGGGGACTTAATAAACATTTATTAAATTAACGAACACACACGAATCTACCACTTCCTAGTCTTCTTATTAATTTGGAGATTATTAAGTATTTGTAGAAATATTACATTCAAATAATTTACAGGGACCAGGCAGATAATGTAAATGCATTAACTAGCCATGCAAGACACATGTCCTGTCTAAAGTGACCTCTGGTTTAGGCACATGACGTTCCTTGGAGACGAAGAAGGAACCTGGGAAAGTCATCTATTCTCTCCTTCTGCCAAAAGATGAAGTTTACCTTTTTTTATATTTCCAACTAAAGAGGTTTCACAACTTTCCCTAAAAGTACTATGCCAATAAGATTAATATTAAAACATCTAATTCACTTTCATCCTTCCTGCTGAATTTTCTGCCAAGGTTCTCTGCCCACTGCCATGAGAGCAGGAACTCCATTGCTCACGTGTTCTGTTTACTGATAGCACATGGTGGGTGTTTAATTAGTGTTAAAAGAATAATCATAATATGCAGAAAGTGAAAGAAAAAGTTATGTATTTTTAATGAAAGAGTGTGACAATTATTTTCCTTTCGAATATGCATTCAACCTAAATGTGATCAGCAACAGGAGAGAAAAATAAGTTTATGTCACAGTCAAAAAGGCACTTAGAGCCCATCTTCTCATTTTTTGTCCATTCATTCATTCATTCATTCAACAAATATTCTAGGCCCACTGTATACCAGGCACTGTGATTATTACTCCAACTCTTGCTTTTAGTTCACCCTTCAACTTTCTTCCTTAAAAGTCCGAGGTAGCCCTGCTGTTCTCCACTGTTTTTCATTGCTGGCTGATATCTCATTTCTGGTCAAGGTCCAGCTTGCTGTTATGAACCAGAGTTCATTTACCATGCATTTAGCACTCCTGCAACCTCTGAATGGGTGTTAGCTAGAAATGGTGTGCCTCCATGCTGATACCCTCCCACATATTCTGCCTCTGAGGTCTAGTGCTTACATTTACACCCAGCATCCCTGAGCTCTTTGTGGGTACCACACGCTCTGCTAAATGGTTGACTCTCATTCTCATTCAGCACTTCAAAACACCTGATGAGAGAGACACTATTATTATCCTAATTTTAATCTGAGAAAACTAAATGAAAAAGCAAGATTCACACACACGCACACACACACTCTGTGTGGGTCCAGGCACCAAACTTGTCATTATTGTGTTAAACTATAAAGAATCACCCTCTGAGTGAAATGGCTCTTTCGTTCAATAATAATAGTTAATAGTAATAATAATAAAAGAATGTGACAATTATTTTCCTTTTGAAAATACATTCAACCCAAATGTGATCAGCAACAACAGACAATAATAACAATGAACTTGTGTGTGGTAGAGATTCTTAGTTGTCCTTGACTATTGAAGCTCCTTTTCTTTTATAATGATATCCTCAATTTTAGCTAGGCGAATGACTAAAAAAAGAGTACATTCCCAATCCTTCTCATAAGTCTCTATAGCCATGTGACCAAGTTCTAGCCAGTGGGATAAAACAGAAGTGGAGCAGTTTCCAAGAACTTTTAATTACTTTCAACTTTTTTGACAGTATCCTACAAAAGAAAAACATGTTATGTTATGTTATGCTATTATACATATCTCACATATACACTTATAGGTCTTAAAACTTTTAGGTAGAAACACTTACCTTTACTATATAGTAAATACTCTGATATCTTCTGTTTTATTCTATTTTATTTTTTAAAGTTATCTTTTATATTAATTTGATGACTCAAGGTTCAAAAAATATTCTGTCACACAATATATATGTGCTCCTCTTTGCTTTTGTTTGTCCATTCTGCCATCCTTATGCCTGAAACACAGAGGCCTCCATTTTGGACTGTGAGATCAAGACCACTTACAAAGGAGCGTCAAGGTAGAAGACACCTGGGTCTCCAAAGTTATAAAATGCCATATTAGTTCTAAATTACCTGCCTAGGCTTTTATGTAAGAGAGACATGAGCTTCTATCTTACTTAAACCACTGTTATTTAGTATTTTTTTTCCCTTCATGGCCAAAACCAATTCTGATCATGCTAATGAATCGTGTATTTGTTTTCATATCCATTTCTCTGTTTTCCTGCTTTGCTTTTTGTTACAAAGGGGCTGAGACCTAGGTTTAGACATCAGGGAGTACTGGTGGGAAAAAGGAGGGCGGAGGGAAAAGAAGCCCAGGTATTTCTCCTCAGGCTCTCCGCCTTAGACGGGGTCTTCTCCAGCAACAGCTGTATCTCCTCTGTCATTCCAGTTCCCAAGAGACGTGATTTCATCTTCTGCTGGGTGACCTCAGCTCTTGGTCTCTGGTAACACTATCATCTTTCTTTATCTCTGTAGCTAGGGGTGGTAGTAGCTTCTTGTTGTGACCAACCTCTGGATTTCCTCATCTTTCCTCTTTAGCTTTCGGTTCTTCTGTTCCCTATTTAATGAAGTCCTCTCATTAAATTTCCTCTGTTCTTAATACTTGAAATAGTTGCAGTTTTCTTGATCAGCCCCTGACCCACACTAATATGTCATACAAAACACTTTAGGTAAAATTTCTCATTTCATCCTTACCCTGTAAGATACAGGAATATTTGCCGATGCCATTTCTCTCTCCTTACAAATGTGAAACTAAGGCCTAGAAACACTATATGACCTGCCGAGGCAATGTGGTAAGTGGACATATGTCCAAATTCAAAGCCGCTACCTACATATCCAACTTTGAGAGCTCGACCTTCGTTTGCGTTTTTCTGACTTTCAAAAAGTAATCATATTTTATCATATTAGTTTTCGGAGGTCTAGACACAAAAGGTATTTGTATGACATCACTCCATGTTACCCAAGTAGGTGGTCTCCATCCCCCAAGTACCTTTCCAAAGCAGGCCAAAGTCCTTTAACTTCCCTCTACCTTAGTTAAAGGTTCCAGCCTTCCTCAAAGTCCCTTCCCACCCTGAGTTAGGGGAGTGCTTTTCTGTCCCTTCACATCAAAGTCTTAATTATTATTCAAGGACTGCCTTTACTTCTTCATAAAATGTTTACTGACTGCTTAGTACGTGCCTAAGGGCTAGGGTCTGAGGCAGAGCAAACATGAATGAGACTCAGTTCCTGTACTTAAAGAGCTCATTGTCTAGGAGGAGAGACAGGTATATAAAATAATGGAAGCATACATATAAGAAATTATTTAGTGAAATCCAGCACAATAGCAGCATAGTGGAGGTGTGGATCTGAAGCTGATTCTTGAAGAATAAGTAGGAGTTTGAAAGAAAGGGGATTGAAGGAGCATTTCAGACTGAAAGAACCAACATACGCAAAGGTTCAAAGGCATGAAATATTTCCTTCGCATCATATGTGGGTATGCAGTTTACCCTTCGATATGTACTTTTATATTTACCCAAAGCTGTGTATATGTATGTTTGTATATATGTATGATATATATGTGTATATACACACACATTTAGCTATATACCTATATTTTATACAAACATAATAAATGCTATGTGTTTGCATATATTTATACACAGATATGTATACATATAATATTTATACTATTATATGTAAATATAGACAGACACATATTCTTTGGTTTACTTTTTCCTTTTTGCCATTATATTAACCTAATATACTGCATAAAAGAATAAAGATGAACAGGAGAATTAATACATTATTAAAGTAAGGAAATCTAATTGCCTGGATTATATCTGTAACTTTATTCACCACACTAACAAATACCCAAAGAAAGAGGGTTGAAATATAAGCCATATACACATAGCTTTTTACAAGGACATTCCTTCACAGGGGAAAGCTTAAATAGATCTTGCAGGCTCAAGTTCCTTTCTGGAATACTATTAAAGAATGTGTCCGGTACTTTTTATGTTTCAGCTGAAAGTAAGATGTGAATAATAAAAAATATTTTCCATTGGGCTGGAATTAGTTTGCATTTATCAGTTTGCAAAATGACAGTCTGTCCAAAATTTCTTTTGTTTGGAGCAGTATAACTAGAGGAGAAAAGAGGAATTAACTTAATATAATGCTGCCCAGAATTCTTAAAGGACCTTTGGCTAACCTATGTGATGTTCGCCTCGTTTTCCATTATAGTGGTGTTTACGTGGGGGGGATTCCGATGCCATTCTCCAACCAGCCGAGCCAACTTCTAGACAGACTATAACATTTGCAACACTGGGATAGCTTTAGCATTGCTTTAATTTTATATATTGTCTTACCTCTCCAATTAGCTTATAAGTTCCCTTATAAGCAACCTCTCATATACTCAGTCCTTTGGAACAAATAAATTGTTTTCTAAAAATAATATCTCCCAATGGGTTACCTTCTTGATTTTGCAGTTCTCTTTTGTCATTCTGGCCTCAGGAAAAGGAACATACAAATCACCTTGGGAAAAAGAGAAAATGATGTAGGGGAGGAGGAGAAATGATGTTGGGGAAGTCTCTTTGGACAGAAGGAAAAGAAAAGATAGTTATTTTGACACCAAGAACTAGGACTTTGGAGGAAAGGAGAAGAATAAAGAGGGAAGGTAATCTATGTATGGCTTCTCCGGCCTAAAACCCCAGTGGGTAAGAGTGGATGATTAACTGAGGAAAAAGCAGGTATATTTGACCCAGGTAGCCCTGCATCGATCACAGTACCACCAGGCTGGAAGTCAGAGATGAAGGAGAGGCTTAGCAAAGTGGAGGAAGATAGATCTCTTGAGTTTTTTACAGAGCCCGGGTTGGAAAAGAGAGGATTTCTAGCTTTGCTGTAGACCTAGAGAAGGTTGTGAAAGACAGCAGGGGCATGAGCCATGTCCACCAGCTTCCCAAGAGTTTGTGGATGGAATGACCACGAGAAATCAGAGGGCTAATGCCCAGAGGTTGGGGAGGAAAGTCCCAAGAAGGCACTTGAAAATGGGCCACCTGATAGAGCTGGCAGCAAGATATCACCAGCACCAGAAACATGAACATGTGAGGACATGAGCAGCTGGAGCCATTGCTGAGTAGACCCGATATTTCTTTAGCTGCAAACTATAGCAGTGGCTTCCAGTTAGATGCCAGGGATGAGAGCAGAGTGATCATAATACATCAGAGACTGGCAAAGACCCAGGGGTCAGCATGGAGCCCAGGAGCCCTTCTGCCAACCAGGGGAACAAGCAAGTTATCCTCCAACAAAGACCAACTTCGAGAGAAGGGGAAAAGGAGGACATCCCTGAAATGTGAGCAATTACACTAAAGAGAGAAAGTTTAAACTAAAGAAGCAAATTTAACTGAAAGAGATACTTTTGATTGATGCATTTAAGCATATATATATTACCCAATGGGATGGAGGCAACTAAGGAATTGTAAATTCATCAAAGAAAACTTTACAAATCACAGGTTTTTCACATGATCTGAATTTTGTGCTGTGAAATATTTGAATCGACTACATTTTCTAGTAGAGATTGTCTCAGAGGACCTTACACGTAGTATGCATGCAATATTTTAGTAGACAACTTGGATGGATAAATAGGAATCCATATTCACTTTGCTTAAGTAGATGGATTATCAAATTTACTATTCACAGCTAATAAAGATTCTATGGCTTTTTAATTAACCAAGTTTTAATATCTGTAGATAATCATTGCTTAAGTCTATACTTGAATCTACAAATGTACAAATTCTGCATTTACTTACACATCAATTCCATTTCAAATATCTGCTTTACATGTGTTTAAAGCCCTTGTCAACCACTCCTAGCCACTTCCTATTAAGGTACAGAGGGAGAAAAAATTTTTTTGCAACCTTCATGTGTTCTTAAGATTTGCCTCTGTCAAGATCTGCCTGTCATCAAGTGACCATCTTTACCTACCAACCATTCACTTATCTACATTAAAAGACCTTAAGTATTAAGGGTAAGTACTTTTTACCATAATGATTAGTTGTCACAAAATTATCGTACATTTGCTACTTTACAGTGCACCAAAGTCTTCTAACATTTCATCTCTTCTCATTTTAACAGCTCCAATCTCTCTCTAGCCCATTCTAATCAAGCCTTTGTTGCTACTACTCTACTGATAATGTCCTTGTCACAGTGGTCAGCGATGTTCATTTTGCAAAATCCAGAGGTGAATGTTAGGTCCTTATCTTATTGCCCTCTCAGCACCACTTGAACACTTTCTGAAAGCATTTTCTTCACTTTGTTTTGGATCATCTACTGCTTATTTTTTCCCTAATTTTGTGGCTTTTACTGTTCAGTATTTTTTATTTTTCCTTTTTCGAAATGTCAAAAGGCCCCATGTTTCAGTCCTTGGCTTCTCTTTATTTTCACTTTCTAGGGAATCTTATTCAGTGCTATGTCTGTCAATACCATGCTCATAAGCCCTAAATTTATTTCTCTGGTTCTAGCCTCTTCAGTCTTGAATATCCAAGTCTATTTGGCATTTGTACTTGGATGTTCAGGAGGCATCACAAACTGAATATGCCCATGTTAGCCAGCCTTCCCAAATGTGTGTTGTTCTGGTTCCCACCTATTTTCCTTTTTTTTGTTTTTTGTTTTTTGTTTTTTGTTTTTGTTTTTTTGGCTTAATGACCATCTTGACTCTACTTCTTTTACATACCCTGATTTTGGCTTCACTACATCTTCTCACTCTACCTGGCTTCCAGGTTCTGCCCCTTATTTTTCTCTTTTTCATGGTAAGAGGCTCCAACTTTCCTCAACCATGCCAGCTTTTCCCCTATATCCAAGGCTCTGGTGGTCAATGAGTCTGGCGTTATCACCCACCTGACACCTTACTATTAATGAAAATCTAGTGCCTTTTAATAACCAGTAAATCCTGGTTCCTTTATACCTTCTTCCTTATTAAGAACTGTTAATCACATGGCCAATAGAATATACATTGTCAGAGCATTATCAAAGAAGGTTTACCAGGCACTCAGTTGTTTACTGCTTTGTTCTTGCCTTTTAGGTGATTGTAATCAACAGTGGCTGAGGTGTTCATCTCCATTACCACTTCTACTTGATTGGTATTAGGTACCTGGAGTGCATTTGGAAAGGATTCTGAAGTCAGTAAACTCATCAGAAAAGAATGCCATGATCAGATGGTGATACTTACCATTTACACTGCACAAGAAAACCTTATCTATGTATTTGCTGTCCATGTATAACCCAAGATATTATTTCCTTACCCAAACTCTTTTTCTGTTCTTATAGTAATAGAACAATTCATTAATAAAATTAATGGTTCATTAATATTGTTTATAATATTATTATTAATTAATAATGGTTAATTAGTAACTGATTAATATAGTAGTAGCAATAGTACTGCTAATAGTAGATACCATTTCTAGAATATTTCACCTCTTACCCAACAATATACCAAGAATTTTGCTAAATTAACTCATTTCATCTTTACAATTACCCCTTAAGCATTACTATTGCCTCCTTTTACCCATAAGGAAACCAAGACAAAGAGATAAGATAATGGGTACAAGTTCTCTGCTAGTAAGTAGTAGAATTATTCAAACCAAGGTTTGTCTGACTCCAAAGCCATTTCTTAAAGACTTTGCTAGATTGTCAATATGACATTTGCTTAAAAAAATTTTAAGAATTCAATGTAGAATTCATCTTTGGGCAGACATAAAATGCCCGAATCTTAAGTGTATAACTCAGTGAATTTTTACAAAGACTAACACTCATGTAGCCATTATTTAAGTCAAGATGTAGAACATTTCTAACACCCCAGAAAGCTCCCTCATCCTCTTTCCCAGTTGCTATCCTCCCCAGTAGTAGCAATTTTGATTTCCTATTTGCCTGCTTTTGCACCTCACATAAATGAAATCACACTCTCGGTAGTCTTTGTGTCTACTTTCAACTGATAATCATTATGTCCATGAGATTCATCTTTAGTGAACAGACCCTAAGGCGACTCTCAGTGCTTCTCACTTGAATCCTATGGGATTTCTGAATGCAGAAATCATTCCAGGATGGCGCTATTGGAAAAATGATGCTAGAGTTCAGTCTTGAATGCTGAGAAAGGTTTAGAGGGGCAGGTCAGAGCAGGATAACTGATTTGGCCATGGCTGGACAGCTAGCTAAGGCACTACCCAGCCACAATTTCAGCTAAGGTGCAGAAAGCAGCAGACCAGTCTGGAGATGCATTCTTTCAACCCTAGAGACATGGCTAATGATAAACTGTAGGAGGCAAGTGTATCATTAGCCATGAATAGCCATCAGCTATTTCAGCAATTCCAGTTTCTGGTTTTCAGAATGCAGTATTCTTTTCATTAACTTTTATTCACAAGTTTTAGTGTTTTAGGGGCCATTGTTTAACTTGTATTTATCTTCTCCCATCCATATATTCCAGAACAGTGTTTTCTAAGAAACTGCATTATTGTGGTACCTACTAAAGAAATATTCCAGTCACATCCAACCAAGAGGGAAAAAAATGTCCTCATAAGCATAATCTGTCTATATGTTTCCCTAGTACTCTTAGCTTCCTGCTCTCATGAATTTCCTCTCAATTTGATTTATTTCTGATGGACATGCATATTTGTCAACAAATGTTGTATTAAAAATAGATTTCTGTATTTATTAAGAGTGCCTTGGGACTGAAGAGGCAGCATCGAAGGTATGTTTCAACACAATCTGCTGCTGCACACCAAGCTTTTCAGAAATCTGGAAAAAATAAACAAACACAAACCTTTTCCAATGGTAAAACAGACTAATGATAATAGAACTAATAAAAAAAAATTGTGCTGAGAAATATTCTTGCATTCATCAACAGTTTAATTAAATATTTTCTGATTTATCCTAGTGCTAAAATTTTCAGAATGCTCAACTCAGGTCAAATGGAGAACTGGAACTGAGGTGAAAAATTCTGACTTTTCAGGAAAGAAAATTTTAGGCAAACAGGAAATAAGTTAGGAGGAATAGAACTAAGTTTTCTGGCCCCAGTATGATGTATTAGATCCTGTTTTCAGCATTTTTAAATGTTTTGGGACTTGACCTTTCTGTGAGTTGTAGTTATCTTCTACCTTACTTATGTAGATTTACCTGTAGTCATAGGCTAGGATGTGGTACAGGTTGATGCCTCTTCATGCCTATATCTCTTTTCTGTTCTGCCTTCCCTAGTTCCTTCAGTCTACCTCTACACTTGACAGCATGTTCTTGGATCTTAAGCTCCTCTCCTACAACTTGCGTCATGATGACTCTCTTTGCTAATCCTTCCTTTCTTTGCTGCTTCTTTTCTGGTTTCATTTACCCTAAACCAGACTTTAGAGGGAATTTATACATCTGATGGCCTCAGTGCACAGTACCAGTTCTTGCTTCAGGCTGGGATTATCTGGGTGGGGTATGAGTTTGAAAGCTTTGCACCGTGAAGGAGGAATCTACTTTTACTCTTGAAATGTGGACAGGCAGCCTGACTGACTTAAAGATTCATTTCTGTTAGATGTATTTATTAACAGTTTGATAAGGTTAAAAAGAAAATTAATAGGGAAGAAAATAAACCTAGAAAGACCACCAAAGCAGGTAGATGACATTAAACTTTGGGAAGTGTAGCCCTATTTTAATGTCAGCAAACCATTCTATTTATGTAACCCCACCCCAGCTTCCCAGCTACTGAAGGATCAATTTCCCATGGGCAGAATCTCAGCTCTTTACCTCACTTTTTATAATGAAGAATATTTTTATCTTACCATCAATCCTCTGCTGCAGCCAAATAATTAAATTCTAACTTTCTCCCGAATATTTTTATGCACTTTCCAACTCTGTGATTGCACTCGCATCTGTCCTGGGATTCTCTCTCCCTTTTTCCCATCTCTCTAAATCCTTTCCATTTTTAAAAGCTTGTTTGAATCCAAGTCCTCTACAAATTCTACCCTGACCACCCAGCAAAAATGAGGTCTTCCTCCTCTAACATTGCTTGAATAAGTTGGCAATTAAAAATTTCAGTGCAATAAATATTTATTGAGTGTTTACCATGTGAAAATTACCATATAAGGTACTGTATGGGACTCCAAGATAAATAAAACACTTTTTCTCCGAGTAGAGTATAAAATAAGTACTCAGAATTATAATCAAATGCAGAACACGCTATATTCTATGAGGCATGGTAGACAGAGCTGTAGAGGTTTAGAGGAGAAAGGGGAGAAAGGAGCTAACATTTGTCGAATGAATATTATTACAGGTTCGACTAATAATGTTGGATGCTTTATATTGTCATTTAACCCTCATAACTTATTTTATAGGTGTGGAAGGTAGCACTCAGAAAAGTTAAAACCAAGATTGCATACCTGATTAAGTGGAAATATAAAATCGGAATTCAAATCCAGGTCTATTTGGTTTCAAAGTCCCATTCTTTCCACTATCCCTTATCTAGTTATAGATTTAAGAAGGTTGTTATGAAGAAGGAGGCATTTGAGATGAGGCTTAGATCATGAGCGGGATTAGAAAAAATGGGAGAGGGAGGACTACAATCTCCAGTTATTAAAATTCATAAGCAAAGTTCAGAGACAAGAAAGACCAGGATGAGCTCAGGTAATGGAGAATAGTCAAGTTAAACAGGCTCATAGACTATGTAGAATGGGCTAATAATATAATAATAACTGTCTTTTATTATGTCTGACACTATTTTATACACTTTCATATATAAAATCTCACATAATACTCCTGGCAACTCTGTGAGGCAATATATCAGTTAACTTTTACTGCTTAACACACCAACCCAAAACATAGTAGTTTCAATTAGCTCACAGTTCTGTGAGTTGGCAGTTTGGGCTGGGCTCAGCTGGAAGGTTCTTTGGCTAATCTTGCCTGAGCTTGCTCAAGCAGTTGTAGTTAGCTAGTGAATTAGCTGGAGCTTGATAATATAAGATGCTCTCATTTACATGACCGGTGGTTAGCAGTCAGATGGAGGGCAAACTGGGAGCTGTGGTTCTCTTCCACACGGTCATGGCAGAAGGTTAACTTGAGTTCATTCACAGGGTAGTCTTAAGTTTTCAAACATGGCTAGTGGAATCTTCAAGTCCTCTTGAGGCTGAAGTATTTAAATTGTATTTCCACATATTCTATTGAACAAAACAAGTCACAGTCCAGACCAAATTCAAAGGGCAAGGAATTATAGTCCAACTTTTGATGGGAGGGAGATGGAAAGGCTTTGTTGCTATCTATAATCTATGACAGATAAATGCTATTATTACCCTCATTGTTACAAATAATAATAAAAAAGTCTTGAAAGGGTTAAGCAAACTTACTAAGGTTATGTAATTAGGGAATGCCAAAGCCAGAATTTGAAGCCAAGCCTATATTAATGTAAAGCCCAAACTGAAAGAGGATGAAGTATTAGACTCTGTATGATGCAGAGTCTAATATGACTGACAAGATGACAAGTTTTTGTGTAATTCAGGAAGATGAACTGCCATTGATAGGTTTTGAGCAGGAAAGTGAAAAAATAATTATGCCTTAGGAAGATTTATCTGGAAAGGGGTAGTCTAGTGAAGGAAAGGCAAGAGGGAGTGATGCCAGCACAGGAACTCATATAATGATCAAAGTGAGAAGAAAATGTGTGTTGGAACTAGAGTGGCTGCTATCAGAATGGTAAAGATGAGGTAGTGAATTCAAAAGACATTGTAGAGTTAGAATTTCTAGGATTTGGAAATTGATTGGATATGATGGAAGAAGAGTGAAGAGAAAAAAGTGTCTCTAAATTTTTAATTCTAAATGTCAGAGTTAAAAATGACGCTATTAACAGAATTAAGAAAGTCAGAAGAGAGAGTTGGGTTGGGGAATAAGCAAGAGTCTGATTTGGGACTTGTCCAGGTAAAGTGTCAGTGGAATAGCACATGAAAGTGCTTAATAGGCAACTAGTAAAGGAGAATTATAGCTTGGGAGAGACTGTTTCTACCCAGCAGGTTTAGAAGTCATCTGCAAAAAGGTGGGATTAGAAACCGTGAGAGTAGATGAATTCGTCATAGGGAGAAATAGTCAAGGGAAAAGTAGCTAGAGTAAAAAGATTTTAATGTCATCCACTTTCAGAGGCTATACAGAGAAAATAATACCAGATATAGAGATAGAAGAATGGTCAAAGAAGTAGATGGAAGACAAAAGTAAAGGAAAGGTAATTGCAAGATGTCAAGGAAAGTCAGCACATCAAGATGGAAGAGGTGATAGGCATACAAATGCTACAGAAAAAAGTCTGATTATGTTTCTGAGGCAAATGGTTTGTATCGCGATGCTCAGAGTTGGAGGAGTTGTGGGTTAGAGAAGCGATTAGTGATTGGATCTAAGGCAGAAATTCTTAATATCTTGAGGGTTTGGGTTCCCGTTGAGAATCTGATGAAAGCTAGTATCCTTCCTCCCAGGGAAATATATTTCCATAAAATACTTTACATACAATTTCAGGAGGTTTATAAAGTCAATGGGCAAGAAATAGATTTCAGATTTTGAACACCTGATTTAAGGGTAAACAGTCTTATTCAAGTCAGAGGGATTTGAGGAAATACGAGAGCTAACGCAGCGTCTAACTTCTCTATGCATTCATATTCTCAGATCTAAAAGGGGCACAAGTAAGAAGAGAGAATTAATTGTTGATCAAATTAAAATAAGAGTGATAATGTTAATAATTATAATTTATTGCAAGCCTACTATGTATCAGATATTTTATATATAATATTTTTTAAGGCTCACAAAACCCCTTCAAGTTAGGAATCATTACCCCAGATGAAAAAACAGATTCAGAGCAGTTAAATGGCAAACTGAATGGGGTCATTGGCTGAATTGGGATTCAGTGTAAGAACTGACTCCAAACCCATGCTTTTCCCAATATGCCATTCTACTTCTCAAGAACACAGATTAAAAACAAAAAACAAAAGTAACAAAAAATCCCAGCTAAAATGTTAAGAAAAGAAAAGAATTTATTTTAGGCATTATCTAATATAACCATATAGTGAAAGTAAGGTTAAAAGACCAAAGGAAAACACGAGCCAAGGGAAAGTTAACTGAAAATACCATAAGAATTAGGTAAAAAACTCAATATATGCTGAGAAGTTACCCAGTAAACTTAACCCTTTATAAAACTTAGTTTGAAAAGTGTATTAGAGAGGTTATGCAATCACTATGACAAGCAACTCTCAAATGCAATGGCTTAAAGATTTATTTCTGCTCACATCACACTAGGCATAGATGTGTGTACCGTGGTGGGTAGGGGAATGGGCAGGGCTCTGTTCCACTTAGTCATTCAGATAGCCACTTCTATGCAATTGTCTTCCTACCTTGGGGCCTGGATCTCTTTTATTCGGCCAGCTGGTAAGCGTAAAAGAAAGCATGGAGGATCGCTCTAGCCCTACCCAAATTCAGCTGGCTGGAGTGAGTCACATGGCTCCACCTAGGTGCAAGGGGGCTGGGAAATGTGCCAATAAAAAGGACTCTGATCTAGAATGTCTGTGCCATTGAACTTATTTTTTACATGATACATATTTAAACCTGAGGTCAATATTTATGGTTAATGTGGACCTGAGGAAGTTATTTCTTCAGGAATGAATAGAAGAACAAATTCTATACCTAGGCCTACACAACATACTGTGACACAAATAATAATTTGAGAAGAAATGAAAATACAAAAAAAGAAACAAACATTTACATCTACAGGTGACATATTTTTAAAATCTTTGGAATTCAAACAAAATTATAGTGCATTATAAATATTTCACAAATAATCTTATCACATATTTAGAATACAAACTACACATCTGTATCAAATCAAATCTTGTGCACCTCCTCACATGCCCTGGACGACTTCTTTTTTTTTTGAGAATGCCACATGCCTCCCAGCCTGTATCACCTTAGCTCAACTCCCAAGTTTGCTAGAATCAAGTTGTAGCCCTGACTTGTTTGTGCCACACATTCCACATGATGTGTTACTGCCTTTAGTCATCTCTTCCAGACTTGGATATAATGCTGCTCTATAGTGTGCATTTTAACTTCCGGGGCTTCCACCACAGGATTAGATGGCAACAGAGTTACTTATCTATGGGGTGAACCTGGACCAACAGGAAATGGGAGACTGAGAGAGCCATGCAGATACTTTCTCTCCCTCCCGCACCCCCATGGACCATCTGGAGGTAGGGTTCCTCTTTGCCCTCCTTTACAGCCCATTGTGAAATGGCATATTGCATTGTGTTGTCTATTTTCTTACTTCACTTACCCTATTCTTTATTCTCTAGGTTTATGCTTCCCCAAATTTCAGCATTTTATTCTTATCTAAGGCTCTGCTTACTAGAGGACCTTGTCAAAGTTTATGTTTACTCACAAATAAATTACATTATTCTATGCTAGTGATATGTATCTGGATAATAGAATGAAAAACCAATTTCTTTCAACACAGTAATTAAATACTGGTTTGGCTCAGGTAGATTTACTTAAAAGACATGAAAATTTTTTTTTGGAGAAATAAAAGAAGAAATAAATAGATATATAAGGTATGGTTCTTATTCAGGACCTTGGGAAAATGAAATATTATTAAGAATTCTTCTTAAGGTAATACATATTTAATGAAATACCACTTCAACTTCCCATAAGATACATTAGGTAACAAGATAAACAGTGCGAAGATTCCACTAGAAAAATGAAAAGTCAAGAATATATATTTATTTAAATGACAAACTCTATTAAAATAAAAACAATCTTATTGGTATGATAAAATAATTTTTGGTACTTTACAGTTTATAAAGTACTTCCACGTACATTATCTCATTTATCTATCACATTAGATTGATCAGAGAAAAAATAGTGTTATCTGCATTGAGAGATTATTTACTTTTTAGATTAAGTTATAAATGGCCTCTTTCCAAAAAAGGTTGAGGTGTTTTATCTCACAGTTGAGAAGTTTGAAGGTTGGAGAGCTACCAATTAAAGGTCTCCAATTCAAGCATTTTGACTCCAGAGCCCATGTTTTCCCCCACTATACTTGACAGTCTTCTGTTACGAAATGAGAAGGAATCAAAAACATGGATTTAGTTTAAAAGAAGAAAAATTTTAATGAAATGTAGTAGATTCCAGAAACAAATTTAAACTATTATAAGAATTTAGCATAATTATATTCATAGTGCTGAGTATTCATTTCATGTAAAATTACTTTGAATTATTTTGGGGAGTGGGAAGGTTATAAACAAATAAAAAAATGAATGAATGAATGAAGTAAATAAATGAATATTCCAATATGTGGATATAAATGAAATAATATAATAAGTAGGGGGAGAATATTTTGATGCATGTTGTTGGGATAATCACAGTATAGTATTAAAAATTAATTCAGTCACTTATATTTCACATACGAAGTGCATCAATTCACTTTGTGGCTTATACTCTTTTAAATTGTCTTTCTGTCATTTACAATCAAAAAGGTTCTGACTATTAGAGAAATTAGAGCCCAAATTGACCAGGATCATGTGGCAAAGTAAGCATGGTCATTAAAATAGGGAGTAAGGTGGGCTCAGTAGTCCTAATTTTAGAAAAACTGCTAAAGGAAAATCTCAGATAAGGTTAATTAAATAAATTTAATGGGTGACCCACTAAAGTCTTGATCTGCATAACACAAAACACATGAAATCTGATAAACAGAGGCTTATTGTAAGCCACTGCACTATAGGGTCATATACTCTCATCCATTTGGAGACCTGAGTAATC
Organism: Eidolon dupreanum; assembly: GCA_028627145.1. NCBI lineage: Eukaryota > Metazoa > Chordata > Mammalia > Chiroptera > Pteropodidae > Eidolon > Eidolon dupreanum. The sequence continues at coordinate 39,449,708 of CM053502.1, read as the reverse complement.
TTCCAGACATACAACTCTTGAATGAAGAGATAGAGTAAGGTAAAGTAAGAAGAAACAGGTAAGGACCCTACTGTAACACCCTCTGTGCCTGCTATGAATCTCCTTTCCTCAAAATGACTTACAGCCTATGTGACTATTTACTCAGGAAAGAGAAATATCCAAATTTAGGGGTGGGAGGGAACATCATTGAGTTTGGGCTCCAAACCTATACCGGTTCATGGTTACCTACAAATACCAACATAGGTATTATGGGATCAGATGGTCTGAGCTGAGTTCTAATCTGAGTTCACCTCATTGAAGGTTTAGTGGAACCTGAGTCCACTTCTGCGGTCATTTCCCTGGTCCCTGATCTCAGATTTATATCCCTATAAATTGAACCCCACATTAAATCCATAACCCACTAAGTAACAGTAATCATGACAGGAAGAGCCAGGTGGAAGATATTGGAGAACCTCTTCTACATCAAAGTAGTAAACTAAAGTGATATGCATCTCTTGGAGTTACAAAGGATAGTGACACATTAAAAGAAAAAATTTAGCCCTTTGTCACTGGGCTGAAAGTTAATTACATATTTTTAGCTCTTTTGCAATCATTCACTGACTTATTTTTTTACTTAGATCCTGGGTTTTGAAACCACATTAATCTCCCTTTACTTGTTCTTGATGTTGTTTTAGTGTGTAATTTATGTCTAGTATTTGTTTATGTGCTAATGGTTTTGAGATTTCTCTTTTAAACTATATTTTTAAAGCTAAACATGCAGGGTAAGATCTTCTTACTCTAACATATAAACAGAAGCTATCCAAAGAGAAAATGTTATCCTCCCTGACTAAGGGAAAATAATTGTCTTGAATATTTACTGCCATGAGTCAGTAGGGATCATGAGAGCTGGCTCATGAGACTGAAGTGGCACATAGTTCTTATTTCCTCAGCTGTGTACCAGCAAACTTCTACCCACTAGTCATTTCAATCTCGGGGACTGTTTAGAAATAGTTTCAAAATAAGTGCTTAACATAGATGTGAAGAGAGAGGAAACATCCTGTCAAAAAGTTTAAATTTTGAAAAATCTTATTGACTTAGATTTCTCTCCTGGATGGATGGATCATGTGTTTTAAATATGTCAGTTTTTCCTAAATGATTTTGTAGGTTTTATAACATTTTAACCAAAATCTCAATTTTACTTTTCAAGAACTTATCTAAATAATTCTAGAAATAGTCTGGAAAAAGAGAGAAAAGAATAATTAAGCAGTTATTGAAAAAGGTGACTATTTAGTGGAAAATTGCCCACTAACATTTATAATGAAAGAATTAAAATGGTATAGAATTGATTAAAAAATAGATAGAAAGTCAATCAAATCGATAAAAAGCCCTGGAGCTGACACTGGTGTATGTATGTATGTATGTATGTATGTATGTATGTATGTATGTATGTGTGTGTATGTGTGTATAGAGAGAGAGAGTAAAGTAAAGGGTATTATAGAAATTGGTAACTCTGAAAAAAACTAAGATTCTTACCTCATGCTACATATTAAAATAAATTAAGTTACATTAAGTTTACTTATTTTAAGAATGTTAGGAATATTTTAATGTATAGCTCTTTTATCGCTGAGAAAAATAAAATACACTCAATTTAAAAACAATGAAAGAATATATGATGACAGAAAGAAATGTAACTGTGAGAGGTGAACACACAATGTAAATATATATATGCCTTACTCTTAAAAGTGTACAGCTGAAACTTACAGGATTTTGTTAACCAATGTCACCATAAAAAAAAATAAAAAAATAAATTAAAAAAGAAGAACAATGGAAGAAAAAATGCAACTTGCAAGATTTGATATGATATCCATATTATAAATCAAAAGCAATCATAAATATAATTAAGAAACTAATAAACTAGGGAACACAATTTCCAAAAACATGACAAGTAAAAGACCAACATTGATAGATATAGAGAGTTCATAGATGTTGATGAGAAAACACGTGCGCTTCCAATTAAAAAGTGGGCCAAGGATATCAACAGTCAATTTACACACATAAATACAAACACACAAAGAAAAGAAAAAAGAAAATACAAATACTTAAAGTATATAAAATTACTTGATGTTATGAGTTATGGTAAAGATGGCTAACAGACCACTAAATTTTATGCTCCTTCTTTATAGCAGCTTTTTAGCTGGGAAAGATTTTTCTCAGGCATCCTTTCCTCTAGTTGAGGCCATGTGACTGGTCTCTGTCAATAGAATGTAAGTGAAAAGTGATATGTGTCCTTTTTAGAGAAAGGCTTTTAAGAACTGGGTTGTGCCTTTGTCACATTCTCTGTTCCTTTTCCCCCTTCTGGATGCAATTAACTATGATGTCCTAGAAAATGTTTACGACTTAGCTTCAATTATCTGGCATTTTCAGCTCATATAGCGAGGTGGTCTCTTTTCTTCTATTAAGATTCATAAAATACAAAATTCTCTAAACATAGAAAGGTTTGGAAAGTGGGTATAAAATAAATAATCAATGTTACAAGAGAGTATTAATATTATATTCAGAAAAGCAAGGAAGAGGAAAATATGAGACATTATAAACTGTCAATCCACCTTAGACAGAATTAGGTTTGCTGCATGTAACAGACAAAAAATGTAATAGTAATTTAAATAGGATAGAGATTTATTGCTTTCTCATATAAAAGAAATACAGAGGCAGGCAATGTAGAACAGATGTGATGTCTACATATTATCATTTTGGACTTACCTTTCTGTTTTACTGTTCTCGCATTTTGCTTCCATACTCAAGGTTACAAAATGATTCAAGATGGATAGTGGAATGCCAGCTGTCATAGCATAGATTTGAGGAAGAAGAAAATGAATAGAGTAAAAAGCCTGCTGAGTCAGTTTCCTTAAAAAGCTTTGCAAGGAGTTCCATACTATGGTCTGGTTCCATCTCACTGACCATAACTGCCTCATGGTCAGACCAAACTATGAGGAAGTCTGGGAACTGTGTTTTATATCAGGTGGCAATATGCCCAGTTAAAACTCGGTGTTCTCTTCCAAAGGGAAATAATGAAGATAATAGGCAAGATCTCCCATAGGACCCAAGCTACAGAATGGTGAAGGAATGTTCTAGGATGACCATCATCAGCAGCTGTAGAAAAGCTGAGCAATATTAGAGGAGGAAGGGGCTCTTTAGGAGGAAGTTCTTTGGGGAAAAAATGGGGACTCTATGCTTTAGATGATACAATAGAGAGGGCAGGACGACTTGAGAATCTGATAAGGACTTTCATTTTATGAATGAGGTAAAAATGGCAATTACAAACTTCAGGAAAAACAAAAGCTGTACAATAAAATCATGTTGAAATATAAAATGAAATAAAATAAAATAATGGTGAAAAAATAGAGTTCATTGAATATTTTCAGTAAAGTATATTCTATTTTAAGTGGCCAGGGGGTCAGATGATCATGTAAAGAAAGACGTAATCCTGGCATACTTCTTGTACCATGTGAGAGAAAATATTTACATAAATATTAAATTGTATGTATTAGTTTTTAATATTTAGAGTTAGCCTTCGGACAAGATATGGATCAGTTGTAGCTGCAAAACAGAAAAGATATTAACATTACAATGTAAAAGTATAATTGACAGGTAGAAAATAGGAGTCAGGGGAGGAACATTAAACAAAGATAGGAGAATTCATTTATTATCTTAGAGTTGAGTCAGGATATTGATTAATGTTGATGGAAAGAGAAATAGAATTTTAAATGTTGTTCAAGGTTATAAAGATAACCAATAAAGAACCCAAAATAACATATTGGGAGAAGGCAGGGACAGACAAAAGTATCATGTTTTCTTAGAAACTGAGTCTTTAAAGGTAATGATTGTGAAGAGGTTTACATTTTCACATAAGAATATTGTCTTAATTGAGAGTTAGGTACCAAATAAATTCATTGAACAATATGCCAGGAAAGCAAAGAAAGAGCTTTGATAAATCTATATATTGGTACAAAGAGTTTATTTGTATTGTGAATGGGGTATGTTTTCATTAATGGCATTTATTTTCATTAGTTTTAATGTAATGAATATTATAAAAAATTAAAAGTTGAACCTATACATGCTTTTTAAAAGAAACATCAATTAAACATTTTTAACTATTAGTTTGCATGCTGTCTTAGAATTGTGAAGATATTTCAGTAGCTTTGGATGCTTCTATTTAGAAGCTGTTTTCAGAAAGTTTAAGATAATGATTTCTTTTTCTCTCTATATAAATATGCCAACAACAAGAGAGAATTTCAAAGTAATTTTGCCAACCTTACAGCAACTCTCAGTTTGAAATGACTGTTTTCAATAAGAGGCTTTGCAATTTGTCAATATTTGAGGACCCTGACATGGATTTTGTGAGAATCTGGGGCCCTATTTCTCTTCCCAGGCCCACTGTGATCAATATAAAAAAGGGGCTTGAAGAGAAAAATAAGTCATTAAAAGATAGAGTTGGGAGCTTGTGGAAAAGTAGAACATTGACTCGGATGGAGAGAATTCCTTCCTTTTTTTGGATACAGATGGATGATAAGCAAGGGAGGTTGAATTATCCTCAAGTTGATGATAAGACTCCTAATACTTTATGCATCCTTTGGTAGAGAAATCCTTCTACTTTCCTGCACTGGTGCCAGTAGGGACTCTACCCAGAGTTGCTGAAAATTAAAAAGAGTGATAGAGAGACTAATGAAATAAAATGCAGAGAATCCACAATTTTCCTGTACTTCAAATTTTACTTCCCTGAAAGCTGCATATCCAAGTATTAATGATTTCTAGGTAGTATGGTAAGGGCAACTTTCTTTTCTTTTTGCTCATTTGCATTTTCTTGTTTTTCTACAATGAATATGTAAGACACTTATGTAAATAAAAAGAGAAGAGCTGAATATTAAAAGTAAACATTATTTGAATGTATTTTCTTTTTCTCTTGATCTTACTTTCTTAACTTTGTTGTCAGCCTTTTGAAATTCCTGCCACAAGATGATCTGTAAACCAGCTGAGCCATAAGTTGAGATTTTAGGCTTTGTGTTACATACTAGGTTGGCTATTCGCAACTCTGAAATATGTAAAATTCAGGTTATTCTTCTTTCTCACAGTTAAAAATAATAACCAACATAAATGGTCCATCAAAGAGGCATTTATAAGTGAGCTATTCCATCCACTTGATGGAGTTACTAAAAACTATTATATGTAATGAATGGGACTACATCAAACTAAAAAGCTTCTGCTCAGCAAAAAAATCGTCAACGAGATAAAGAGACAACCATCTGCATGGGAAAATGTATTTGCAAGCAACACCTCTGATTAGGGTCCAATATCCAAAATATACAAAGACTCATACAACTCAATAACAACAAAAAACGAAATGATCCGATCAAAAAATGGGCAGAGGACCTGAACAGACACTTCTCCCTAGAGGACATACAAATAGACACCAAACATATAAAAAGATGCTCAACATGGCTAGCTATTAGGGAAATGCAAATCAAAATCACAATGAGATTCCATCTCACACCTGTTAGAATAGCTATAATCAACAAGACAAGTAATAACAAATGTTGGAGAGGATGTGGAGAGATAGGAAGCCTCATACACTGCTGGTGGGACTGCAAATTGGTACAGCCACTACAGAAAACAGTATGAAGTTTCCTCAAAAAACTAAGAATTTATCTACCGTATGATCCAGCAATTCCTCTACTGAGTATTTGCCCCCAAAACTTGAAAACCCGTATCTGAAAAGGTATTTGCACACTGATGTTCATAGCAGCATTATTCACAGTGGCCAGGACATGGAAGCAACCGAAGTGTCCTATAATAGTTGATTGGCTAAAGAAGGTGTGGTACATATATATAATGGAATATTACTCAGCCATAAGAAGAGATGAAATACTGCCATTTGCAACAACATGGATGGATTTTGAAATAATCATACTAAGTGAAATAAGCCAGACAGAAAAGGTTGAAAATCACATGATATCACTTATATGTGGGATATAAACCTAAAAGCAACAAATGAACAGGACAAACAAACAGAGACTCATGGACATGGACAATGGACTAGTGGTTACCAGAGGGGAGAGGGGAGAGGAGAGGGGGAAAATTAAAAAAATAAAATGTTAAAAATAAAAAAAAGGCAAAAAAATAAAAAAAAATAAAAAATAAAAACTATTATATGAAGATCCTATTAACATAAAAAAAATTTTAAGTTACCCACTTCTTAGTTCTGTCTGAGAATTTCAGGATTATTAAGAGAATCTTTATGGCTTAGCTGAAAATAACATTTCATAGTCTTAGTAATAATTTAACCACAAATTGTGATATAACTATCTTGAAAAGAAGAAGGAAAAGGAAATGTGTCTTCTGTGGAGTTAGTGATATGAGAGTCTTCCACAGTGGGATGCTGGTAGTCGACATTTTAAATAGGAAAACAAAACAAAGCAAGAAATGGCACTTAACATGTAATTTACAAATATGGAAGTAAATATGGGAAAAAAATGGCTATAAGAGCTGAAAATGGTTCCCTCTAGGAGGAGAAATTATGAATGAAGTGTGGTAGGACAGACAACTGTTCTAAAATATTTGTAGTATTACTTGACTTTACGAACTATGCACTTGAATTACTTTAATTACAAAAAAGAAGAGAAGAAGAAGAAGAAGAAGAAGAAGAAGAAGAAGAAGAAGAAGAAGAAGAAGAAG